>CAJGYO010000014.1:57125807-58333554 GCA_904845875.1 Miscanthus lutarioriparius | reverse complement strand
GGTGGGCCCATATGTGTATGTGGACGTGCTCTGGCGATGAGGCTAAGGTCAAAAAAGATGTGACTGACCGATGTATTGAAAGCCATCGATGAACTAGGTGATGTAGCTTGGGGCATGGCCAGTCCCCGAGCGTCCGCTCATGGCAAGGTTGCTGCTCGAGGCGCCATGAGCCCTTGGGCGTTTGCTTTGCGATGGAGTTGTCGTACCCTTGGGCCGCGAGCTGATAGGGACATTTCTTCATTGCTTTGAGCAGTCATAGCTGGCATGGATCGGCCTCTCAGGTGACCTTGGGCTGGTCCTCGCTAGCTTGACTTCTTTGTGGGGCTTGCGAGCCCCCGTGGGTAGCTTCTTCGGTCCTAGCTTGATGCGGCTTTTGGCCAAGAGAGCTTGTCCATTCTGGCGCTCGAGTCTTCTTGGTGGGACGGTGTCGCTGCCATTGCATCTCCACCTCCGGGTAAAGCTACCGCTTCTAGCGAGGGACCGTGATGACTTGTCATTGTGGAAGCTGGCTTTGAGCCCAACACGGTTCGATCTGCTCGTCGTGGCGTGCGGTGCGCTCGGGGACCCCACTTTCTCGGATGCACGTGCCTCCGAGCAAAGGCTACCAGTCCTTCGAAGCATGTCATGCAGCTAGCCTGCCACACAAGATCGGATCCTGGTTCTAGGCTTGACCTTGCGTGGTGTGATGCCGGTTGGCGGCTTGATTTTTTACGACAATGCTGCGTGGCGGCGGGTAGTTTCATCGTTCGTGCGCGCCCTGGCTCATTGCGTTCCGATGGCAAAGATGCTGTCTAGGGTGTGATTCTACCATGGTGTCTAGTTTTGCCACGCGGAGAGTCTAGACTAGGCAGGAGCTTGTGTCGAGCATTGCCCCACCAGTTCGGGGGATCTCGTGGTTCTCTAGGATGATGTGGTCGTCGCGGGCCATTCCTCAGCGAGGTCGCCATGAGCCATGGCCATTAGGCTTCCTGGGTGGAAGATTCAGCCATGGCCAGTGATGACAGAGGGCACTAGGTCCCCTTTGTTAGTGAACTCTAGGATGTAGCCCTCGAGGGCAGTTCTAGGAGTGTGTCCACCATGGGCCACGGGACCCAGATTTCTAAGGTGGAGGCCTAGACTGTGGCTGAAGGCGGATGCGGGCGCTGGCCCTTTGACGTCGATGAACCTATAATTTTCATGGTGGATGTGACCATTGCGAACCATTCCTCCAGCGGATCCACCAACGGTGCGAGGAGCCATTGCTTCCTTCTCAACAATCGAGAGTGCGAGACTGTCCCCTACCTAGTGTGCCCATTATTGGTGTTTCGTAAACCGGACTAGTAAATTTATACAATTGTCGCACTGCTTTAGGAAGACGATGGTAGCATCCAATAGATACAAGGATTTATACTAGTTCAAGACAAAGCCCTACGTCTAGTCCCAGAGATGATCAAGTGCATGTTCCTCGCTTGAATGCTCTAAAGTTTTTACAATGGGGGTATCCGTCATGGTCTTCACCGTCGTCTCCAGGTTCCTAGGGGTGTCATACCCATAGTAGGTAGCCGCCCTGGGTCATCGCTCGCCTGGTCGCTTCATGGGGCTAAGGGCCACGACCCTGATTGTTGGGGTCGAGGCACTCTGCCAGTTAGGAAGGTCTCTACGTCAAGACCATTGTCATGGATCCTGTCCCATAGTCGGTGGGATTGTCCACGTGTCTTGTCAATCCATATTTGGACGGTGGGCATCGTACCCATAGTCATCGTTGTGCGGTGTTGTCTTATCAATGCGATGTGGCACAGGGATGGTGTCCGACAGGACCGGAGTGGCTGTTGTCACATCGGTCCTTGAGAGGTCGGTGCAATGTGCTTGCCCTTGTCAGAGCAGGTTCGTTAGGCAGGGCCTGACCTCTCTCCATCCCTCTCAGGGGTCATGACAGGGGAGAGGTCACGCATCTGAATGTTGCGTTATCTAAGCTAGAGGAAGGGGTCGTGAACACCCCTAGCTTCAACACCTGGCCTGCTCTGCTCGGCTTTTACAGGGCCTCGGTCATTTGGGTTTTTGCTAGCTGCTACGTAGTGGCCCGCGTGGCCCGGTAACTAACCAGTGTCCTGAGACACCTCGGGGTTATAACCCCGACAATCACATTTCGGGAGCGAGAAGTAAAGGCGGTCAGCTCCTTCTCATGTGCCTCTCACTCCTTGTCGAGTTCCTTCTTAGCTTTCACCAAGGCCTTGTCGGCCTCTTTTCGTACAGCCCGCTCCTCCACTAGCTTCTTCTCTAGGGCAGAGACTTCTTTCTCGAGCTCCTTAATGCGATGGTACCTCCCAAGCTTATCGCTCTCAAGCTTCCAGCGGATCACGTCGCTCTAGCGATAAAGTCTTCTCTAAGCACCAAAGCCTATAACCAAGAAAGATAAGACAATTGGCTTCGTCAGCAAAGAACAAAACCCAAGGAAAAATAATGCAAAGAAGGTGAAAAGCACCCACACCGGCTAGATGAAAGGACGTAGCCTCTGCCAACATAGAATCCTCGACCTATAAGAGGTCTCGCTCCATCTCGGGGGCCACCAGAGCCTTGTGACAATGTTTGGCAAACCTTGCAGCGTCGAAATTCTTGCCGGGCAGTATTCCAACCTGGCAAAAATCAAAGCGCATGCCAAGTTTGCCTCCGACATCGCACTGTGGCAGAACCGCCCAAGTTATATGGCCCACATGTGCCTGTCATTGTCTTTTAGACTTCTGACTAATGCACATGGGAGATAGACAACTCCAGTAGTATGTCGGGTGTCCACGGGGAACCCCAAATCATCCACTTTAACTTTCCGAGTAGGACACATTATAGAAGACGTTGCAGTATTACAACAGTTTATACAAATATATAACATCGGAATAAACAGCGGAAGACTTACAAACCATAAGTTTATAAATCATTAATTGAGTTAATACAAATTGTAGGTTTT
Organism: Miscanthus lutarioriparius; assembly: GCA_904845875.1. Taxonomy (NCBI): domain Eukaryota; kingdom Viridiplantae; phylum Streptophyta; class Magnoliopsida; order Poales; family Poaceae; genus Miscanthus; species Miscanthus lutarioriparius. Next base: position 58,330,616 of record CAJGYO010000014.1, on the reverse strand, counting down.
AACCAACTGGCAGTAGGGTAGCATGACATGAACCACCATTGATAGACACAAGAGAGTTTCACCCTACCCAAGGGTGCACAACAAACTTCTCTACTACTGGCTCTCCTTCTGCAACAAGGGTTTAACAAACCCTGAGTACAAAGATACACAACAAGACTTAACTGACGAAAAGGAAAGACTCCAAGGATATGCAGGCTTTAGAGGAATCAAGGTAAGTCTAAAGGAAGAATCAAGATTAACTTTTGTGGAAAAGCTTACTAAAGATTGATCCTTACTTTCAATGTTTTAGCTCAAGTTAAATTATTATCGGTCTCCAGTTTGCACCTGATCTAAAGCAACCACTTCTTTAATCATCATATCTCATGATCATAAGTACCATTGTTTCATTTGATTCACTACGATGAGTGGTTGGAGGATCGAGTCTCCATAATCGAGGAGCACGACGATTCGGACCGATTTGGCCCAGCTGGGGTTTCTTTACCACACGACATATGCAGGTCTAGGCCTCGACCCGAACCCACATATATCAACCCTCACTCGGAGCCTCCAAAACATGAATGGGTCCAGCGCTACCCGAGAGTACAGCACTCCACCTCCCTACGCCGCTCCTGGCGGATACACAGGATGTGTACATGCTACTCTCACCATCTCTCCACTCCTAGTGCGCGGCTGGTCTTTCACATAATGGAATAGCCAAGGTATTAGGCTTACCGAAGTATGTGGCTAGTACTACAAAGTCTCGAACACAACAGGTCTACAACGAACCGTCTTTAATCGACACATGCGGGGCACTACATCAAGACTTAAACTTGACGCAAGCAAAGAGTCCACCCGGTCTCAAATTAAATTCATGATCATTATTAAACCACAGGGCATTCCCTGGATAAACATTTCTAACCAACTTGTTGCTCCACTCTTAAAGACTAAGCATGACTAAGCATCATTAACCTACTATTATAAACAGGGTCACAAGGATGGTATAATAATATCAAGGCAGGCATGCAGCAGTTGGTATCCAATCAACTCCTATTTTACTTAAATACATCAATCATAAGACTTAAGTGAATAATGTTTATAAAACACAAGGAAAGGTGTTATGCTCCGGGGCTTGCCTACGGTGTTGGGGCTGTCAGTTACTTTTAGAAATACCATAGATAACAGATCCAATCCATTGACAGAAAACCCTTCTCTTGCTCAAATAAAGAATCACCACTCTTGAGCATTGAACGTAAATAAAGATGCATGGTTTAGGATGATGATATACTAAAACATGGATTATGATGACTAAACAAGATTACCTAACTTGAGTACAACTTTTCTTCATTAAACAATTAGGTTAATTACTCACCAAGCAATATTAGTATTATTATTAACAAGTTTAATGTGAGTACAACAATCAAGTAAAGAAATTGCCAAGGAACAGCAAAGGGATTAGCGTTCCAAGGTTCACAATCAAGTCCAAAATTACATCAAAGCCATTTAGGGATTTATAGAAATCATTTTAGTATTTTTATTAATCCATAAAAGGCATTTAAATTAAGTGGACAGTCTATTTTCATCAAAATAGAGCCAACCTTTTTGTGAAGGTTGATCTAAGCATATAAAAGCATACTCAAAAAGTTTCATGATTTTAGGATAATTATTCTAGCCTATAAAAATCATGGAAGTTGCATTTATTAATTAAAAGAGATAATTTTAAAACATGCAAAAACTATTGATTTTCACCATTTCATATTTTTCTGGATAGAGCACATCATGAAGAGGCTACTCAAAAATTTTTATGATTTTATCACTCCCCTATATTTTTCTATGAATCTAACAAACTGCATATATTTATATTTTCTGGAAAAGAATAAAATCGAGATCAAACTTTTCTCACTCAACACTCGCCGGCTACGGAGACTGACAGGCGGCTCCTAGGTCCACGGCATAGTGCCCCGCAGTCAGCCACGGCGGATACCGCCGTTGACCGGCGATAACTCATCGCCGGCGAGAGCTCCGGCGGCGGCGAGGGCACCAACACACTCAGGGAACTACCGCGCACCGACCTGAGGCACTAAGTGGACAGCTAGGGTTTTGCGTGCGAGCTCAATGATAGCCATGGCAGCCACGGCGGAGCAACGGTGACACGCCGGCCACGGCAAGACAGTTGAGATAAAACGGAGGCATCAGGTAGAATCAGGGATAACCACGGACCTTCTTGGTCACTTGGTCGAGGCAGAGGCTCAACGGAGGAGGCTGCCGACGTCGAGGACGAACACGGCGGCGTGGTCACGGCGGCGGGGTAGCGTTCTGGCCTGACCTGCGGAAGAATAGAGCAACGGTCAGCTCTAAGAGCAACACCGGTGCACAAGGATTCTAAAACGTCGAATGAGCGTGGCGTATGGAGCTCTGGAGTGAGCTGTCCACGGAGAGGGCACGCACGGCGGCGATGGCGATCTGCCGCGGCTGGAAACAGCGGCGCGGGCAACTCAGGCGGTGCGAGGCGCTGAGGACGAGCTCAAGCGGTGCACAAAGATGACGCGTACTCGGCTGCGCGAGCAATTGGGTGAGGATGCAGTGGCGAGGATGAATTTCGCCGGCGAGAGCGAGCTCGGCGGCGGCGGCGGGAAGCGAGGAGAAGAAAAACGATGACCATCGTTGGGCTATATTGAACACGGGCGAATCTTCGAGTTGCGCTAGCTCCTTCTTGATCAGAACACGCAAGCAGCTGCATGCCTCCATGCACGGACGAGGCGCAAGGGCGGTGGCGGTCGGCGGTGAAGCAGACAGGCAGGCAGGCAGGGCACCGGTGAGCACTGTTCATGCCTGACAGAGCTTTTCTTCATCTCTTTTCTCCTGATTCCATATCTCAACATGAAAAACTCCAAGAACAAAACTTGTTCACCTTGATGTGATCTCCAACTTCTCTTTAAGGATTGAGCTCTAATTCTAACTGTTTTAGAAGATCTAGGCTAAGGAATAAGGGTAGATTGAAACTGAACTACAGAACTTTCAGTTAGGGCTTCAAAAGCAGTTAGATTAGCTAGATTGGTGAATTAATTGGTGATTAATTAGCAAACAAACCTCTCAATCAATAGCATCATTGCAAAGGACAAACTTTGTACTAACCAATGGTACTAATGTTTGAGCAAAGTTATTTATGAAATACTTTTAATTAAATTCCCCAAAAATGAATTCAAAAACTGTTTTCCAAGACTTAGGCAGATTTGTCTAGGTGTTGGATTTCATTCATGAATTGAATTTTGAAGCTTGAATTTTAATGGTTTGAACTTGAATTCATACCCAGCACTCGATCCTAGTGTAAAGTACACTCTTTACACTACAAAATTTATTAGGGTATAATTCTAAGTATTTTTGTGGAATCCAAAAATTAGAAGGCCACAAAGTACCTTAAAAGAATTTTTGATTCTTGCTCATAACACCACACATTTGCATTGCATAACCTATAATTAATCTTGATTTTAGTGAATGTAAAGCATGGTTAGCTACCATGGATGCTTTCTATGCATGATGATGACATGACCAAGTTTTAGTGATGCTTAACACCAGGGGTGTTACACGCACCTAAGGCATGAGCAATTCGATAAGACTCCTCCCTCGTGGGGTCCGTCTCGCCCGACGAACTCAACCCCGAATAGAAACGGGGCTCACCATAGTCCCCCTCCTTCGCACCCAAAATCAAAGGGCCATGACCCAAAAGCAAGCCTTTCGCCAAGCTAGGAGTTAGCCGAGCTGCCTCACGATAAAAGCGGCTCTTACCTGTCTCGGGCCCTCGAATGTCAGAGCGTTTTGTCAGTTCAACCTCCTTCTCGCGCCCTTCCTGGTTAGTCCCCTTTGTCTTCTCCGCTTGAGAGGACGCATGTTTTCGCTTCTTCGAGCCATCGTCCCGCGAGGCAGGCCTCTTCGGCACAGCCTTGGGAAAGGCCGGCATCTCCATCAAAGAAACGTCATCCTTGTCAAAGATGAAAGACATCATGGCAGTAGGCCTCTTCAGTGCCATTCGACTAGACGTGGAGGTACCCTGAAAGAAAATCAAGGATGAATAAGAAACATGGTTAGAAAAATAAAGACACCACAAATACCAATCAAAAATCCATTCAAACAGCGAAAGCCTCTGACATAAAAAGAAGCAACACCCGAAGCCTCACATACCCCTTCCGTATCAACCGCAACACTATCGCTATCCGAACCACCAAGGGTAAATTTTTTGGCTCTTCTTTGAAGGCCTCGCCATCTCGCGGCCTATTTGCACGTCACCAGGCTCGGAAGCCCTGCGCTTCCTGGCAACACACCATTGCTCTTTCGACTTGGCAGGTCCCTTGTCTTTCACCAGGGCGGGTTTCTTCCCTTTCGTCTTCTCGGCAACTTCATCCTTTTGTTCGACCAGGATGGGACGGTCATCATACTTGACCCCATCAAGTCGAACACTCGGTTAATGCGCCTTCGAGAGCCCAAACTGCTAATTTTAGCCTCCTCCTCCTTATCCAATTACGGGCCGCAGATCCCGACAGCCTTCCACTCGACAAACTTGATGAAATCGTTGTCGGTGGGAAAGCGGTTGGGTCATTCTATATCAAGGGTTGGGCCGCGATAATCGCCGCATTGAACCACGTCCTGAAAGCGGGTATAGGTTTACGGCGGTCTTCGCTCCATGGCCAGCCATTCCTTAATCAGATCTCGGCTTATCTAGACCCGAGATGTCAGTGTGAAAGCATCCCCGCAATGAGCCTCCTCTTCTGTAGTCTTCGAGAAGGTCGGAAGTCGGTTGCCTTTCCATTCGGCAAGGGTAGAAATGAGAGGAGATGCATGCTCCCACCCATTCACTTTAGCCTCCTGCACATCGCCATCGGGGCAGACGTGGTGATAAAACCAGCACTTGGTACACTAGGGCCACTTGTTTTGATACGTTGGCATGATAGTAATAGTGCCGCAGGTCTTCTTCGGGATGAAATTGAAGGCCCCGAACTCAAGAGGAAGCTTCTTCCCAACAACGGGATCCAAGACCTCACCCCTTCGGCGCTGCGTTTCATAAAACCGTATAAAGGTATCATCATTTGGCATGTGGCCTAGCATCTTCATCGCCATAGCCAAAACGCTCAAGCGGGCGAAAGCATTGGGGTCAATTGATGCATCTGGATTTTGAATCGTCGCAACACTTTGCTGAAGAAACCCTCCAGAGGGAAATTCAGGCTTGCGATGACGTAGTCATGAAACACCACGGCCTCATAGGGTCTCGGTTGTGGTATCACCTCGTCGCTAGGAGGGCGAAAGGAGCTAGCAGTCAATGGCCGCAGATAGTCCTTGTTCACATACTCCTAGATTAAATTATGAGTGACCTTGGACCGCCCAAGATCAAACGAGCAATTTGTAGCAACACAATGGTGGGAGTCTCCTCAGAATAAACAACAGAAACATGCTCTGATTGGCCAAAGATAGACGGGCATGATGGCTCATTCTCCTCATTGCCCTTTCGCCTAGTCGATCCAGTGCTATCGTCCCTCTTGGCAGCTTCTTTCCTCATTGAGCGATTGTCGACTTCACGAGCAGGCGAATCTTGACCTTTTCGCTCAACACGGGAGCTAGTAGAACTTTCGCTCCCGCTCGATGACTCGAAAGGCGAGGAAGCGGATGAAGGGCTCTCTACCGAAGGCGCCATCTAAAGTGGCGGCGAAATGAACAAAGAGAAAAACGGAAAAGAAAGAAAAGACGCGCGCACGCCAAACATAAATGGCGAAAGCATAAATCAAGAGTTAAAAAGAACATACCTAGAGCGAAAGCGTAAGACGAAGGAGGCAAGGTAGCTCAAATGGAAGGCAAGCGCTTGTCGAGGCGAAAGGGCGGAAGAAACCAGGCTATGAGGAGGAGGCAAAGGGCAGCACGCCTCCTCCACTATGACGGGGGGTACTTATAGGTGCCCCTCAGGAGCTCCGAACCGTCGCGGGCACGAATCCCCAAAAGACACAATTTTCGAAACAAGGCCAACGGCCGTGGGCGACGTGACGGTTCGCCCGAAAAAATGAATGAATGAAAAAATAATGATAATGATGACAATAATAAAATATACATAAACGTTACCGAAGATCAGAACCGCGGCATAGAGTCGTGAAAAGACGGTGCGCACCAAAGAGGGACCGTGCTCCTTTTCACACCTCAAGGGGACGGTGTAGGAGCCCGCGAAGGGAAGATGTGCCACCGCCGCCATTGCCAAAGTCATACGGCGGCGGTGAGGGGCTACTATTGGGCTGCGCCCCTCAGCTTTCGCACCCCCTTCTGGCGAAAGGCGGATTCATACAGCAGTCGGCGCCTTTCGCGTCCCATTGAGGGTGAAAGGGAGCGTTCGGTCGTCTCACATGCTTTTGCACGACGCAAGAGCGGGTAGCTGAAAAAGTGCTTTCGCCCAATCGGGTGAAAGCTTGGCCATCGTGCAAAAACACGGGGTCGGTTGAGCTTTTTCACAGGGAAATTTTCTTTGGCATTGCAAGAACTCTCTGCCTATTCATCGCTAAGGAGGGGGCGGTACATGGCCCGAGCGGCTACTACTGGCCGACTGGACCACCGGCCTGCGGCGAGGGTGGTTGGAACCCGAGGGAGGTGAAGACGGAGAAGACCGGATTACCCTCGGCGAATAGGAATATTCCCCCGGATCGGGACAGTTGCAGGGGCAATTGTGTCCGTGTAAAGTGCTACGAAGGTGTATAAATAGTGCCGCTGCAGGGGTTGTAAGAGAGGGAGAGGAATCCTAATTCCAGTTGATAAAATCAAATCGGATCACTTGCAGTGGCCTTTCGCCAGTTTGTTCTTTCGGGTTTCGATACTTGTTCGGGTGACAACCAGGGGTTCTAAGGTCACGGCCTAGAACAACAGGCAAGTACATGACCTCAGGGGGGAAACTAATTCTGACTAATACTTGTTTGAGCAGCCTACCTATGGATGTTATGGGCTTCTATTTTCTGCCAAAGGGCCTTCATTCAAAGATGGATACAATCAGATCTAGATTCTTTTGGAGAGGGGCAGATGAAATCTTCAAATATCATATGGCAAAATGGGTCTCAGTGTGTAAGCCCAAAATCCATGGTGGATTAGGGATTATAAACACTGAAATCATGAACCAGTGTCTCCGCTCCTAACCAAATGGATTTGGAAAATTGAAGTTGGATAAGAGGAGCTGTGGTGTAAACTGCTAAGAGCCAAGTATATGCATTCAGGCAATTTCTTTTGCTCTAACCAAAAAGGGACATCTCGGTTTTGGAAAGGCCTGCACAAAGTAAAACATTTATTCAACTGGGGTGCAGAATACAAGGTTTGTAGAGGGGATAAAATCAGATTTTGGCATGATTCGTGGGTTGGGAACATGCCACTGAAAATGCAGTTTGCATCTTTGTATGAGATCAACGAAAATCAGCAAGATTTGGTGTGTGACATTTGGGATGGAGATGAGTGGGACTTAACCTTTAGAAGGAATCTGCAAGGAACTTGGATTGAGGAATGGAGAGATCTTATGAAGGACGCCGACAAGATACATTTGTCTAAGATGGTGGAGGGCCTAGAGACCTGGATTAGCAAGCGAGATCGTCTTCAAACTTTTAATTCAGATGTTGCTATCCTGTAATAGCGTTATGTCTTTGTCTAGGCCTTTAAGTAGTTCGGCATGGATGCTATCTGTTTTGCCTTTTCACGTTATCGTAAACTGGAAACACCAGTGTGTAAAACTCTTATTGCTTTCTTAAAAGCAGAGTTAATCTCCTTTCAAAAAAAAAATCTAGAGACGTACAGGTCCAAATGATTTCTAGTGGTCTCTAAAAGTCGTTTATGGGCCTGTTTGGTTCCGCGACAGCCCACCGCGAGACCGCAGCTTAGACGCTGCATTCATGATTTTCGAGTGTGCAGTTCATTTTTCCGCGTTTCACGTCGCGCGGTCGTCCAACGCGGGGCCAACGCAGCCTGTTCGGCTGGATTTTTCCGTGTTCTCCGCTCAAACGCGTCGCCGACGCGGAACCAAACAGGCGCAATGTAATAGTGTTGCTTTCCACACTTAGTCGCTAGCCAAAGATCCTCTCACCCTCTCTGCTTTCAAACGTGCATGACAGCCTGAGTTTTCACGTTAGTACGTTTTATAAGCTCTGAAATCTGGATCGAATCCAGTACGGCACTAGCGCATCTTGATGTGCCGTAGGAGGCCGCGGTCCGCGGTCGCTGTCCTCGTCGAGGGCCAACGCAAGGGACAAGGTCAGGCTGTCTCTCCATTTTCGGCGCTGTGCCGTTTTCATTGTTATACATTGGGCTGTCCCTGTTGAGACGGCGATTTCTTCGCTTTCCGGTTAGGAAAGATACAAGGGATGAGCCAGCTGATGATGCCATCCAGGCTCGCAATTTTCTTACCCTCCAATCACGTACATTTCCCTCCCAAGACGAGCCAAACCCTGTTAATAATCATCGAGCAAGTACTAGAAAAATAATTGCAGTTACTGTACACGGCTGCTTGGCCCATCCATTTAATTACGTACTTAGATTCCTCAAAAAGAAAAAGACAGTAGGCGACGAAAACTATGGTAACTGTTCTCTAATAATAACTTGTTATTAACAACCGGAATACCACGCGCCATTAGTATACGGTTACCAACTACGTCCACAATTTATATGGTTGCGTTCATATTTGCATATAGCTAGGCTAGGGATATGTTTAATTAGTGGGTTTGACAGCAATAAACATTATAAAATTTTAATAAAATCGCTAGAATCGCTGCCAAACATAAAAAAGGAAAGAAACATTTCAAGGGAAATCACTTGTAATTGATTCTCATTTTTATACTAGTCTAGAGAAACATCTAGGCTTAGTTTCTCTTGATTCTAGTTCTAATTTCAAGAATCCAGCGAACTAGCCAAATGGTTATACAAAGTGATTCTAATTCATCTGAGCAACAGTTCTGAAGGGAATCGATCTAGATCCATAATATTTCTACGAGCCTGCCAAACACATACCTTGTCATCACAAAACCACCCCAACTTTGGAGGACCCACTAGCACTATTAGTTAGGTAGACAATAGTTAATAGAATTTCTTCTGTTCTAAATTATAAGTCGTTTGGCTTTTCTAATGCATATCTTTTACTATTTATCTACACACATAATATAATTTTAGATGCATAGCAAAACTATATGTTTTTAAAAAAGCCAATGACTTATAACTTAGAACCAAGAAAGTAATAACTACACGCTAACTAACTATTAGATGCAGCTATTTAGATTCACCTACTAATATGTTACTAATAAGTGGTTGGAAACTTTGATGGAGATAGAAATTGCCGATGTTGCCCTCCATTTCTTTGTTTGGGACGAGTGGATAGAATCGAGAGAGAGCAAATTCGTCTTTTGACAACCAATTAGCATATGATAGTAGCCCCAAACAAGCTAGCTAGTGAACTAATAATTAGTAGCATCCAGTTAATAGTTAGTCGGCATATTGAATGCTAAGTTTGGATTAATTAGTACTAATTTTATTTATTAAATATTAGTACTAGTAAATCTATATATAGAGCAAAACCCCACTACAATATTTTTGTGCAATTTCATAAAGCCATGTCATCTCAATGCCTCATCAAGTCACTAAGGGCATGTCCAACAACTCCTTAAAACAACTTGCTATCCTTATAAATTTGGCAAAATCACAAAATTCCCTCTCCAACAACTCCTCAAAAGAACTTGCTATTTATCCCAAGTTGCTATCCAGCGTTGCCGCACGCGGATATATACGCGCGCGGTGTGGAGTTGCTATCGCGAAAATTCTCCGTCGCCGGCCCCCGTCCCGCGCGAGCTGGTCCTCTCCCGCGCGCGCGAAACTCTTCCCCCTCCTCTCCCGCGCGATAAAGACCGATCCACTTCCGTCCGCAACGTAGATCGGCGACCTCTCCTCTTCCCGTTGCTGCTCTGCTGAAGATAAAGACCGATCCCCTTCAACGTAGGCCGGCAAATCTTCAACGTGAAGCCGCCTCCTCTTCGACCTGAAGCCGCCACGACGTGAAGCCGCCAGGCCGTCGTACCTGCAGGTACCTGTTCGTTCTCGCCGTCTGGTAGGGCTAGGGTAGGGCGCCGGTCTGTTGGTTTTGATGCCGAGCTTGGGTAGTTGCTAGGGTTTAGGGTTCAAGCTGTTCATGGATTGTTGTATACTGTTCTGGTAGTATGCTGTTCTCGATCTGATCTTGTTCATGGAAGTATACTACTCATGTTGAGGAAGTGCTTTGTTCACGGTATTCTGATAGTATCCTGTCCTGATCTGATTCTTGTCATTTATATTTTTCTGTAAATTATTTTGTAGACCGATTAGGATGGAAGGAGAAGATGGAGATTTCTTGTCGAACATTCTTCTCAATGGAGAAGGGGCTCACGTTGCTGGTTTGGACAAGATGACCATTCCAAACACTCAAGACAGTACTCGTGTTGAGGAAGTGCAGGGAAGCCGCAGTACCAAGGGAGGAAGGAGGTCCAAAAATTTTTATTGGTAGGAGGATGAAGTTGTTTGCTTGGGATGGTTGACTGTTAGCAAGGACCCCATCAACAGGGCCAATCAATCGCGTGCCACATTTTGGGGAAGAGTTCATGCTTACTACGAGGAACACAATGAAACTGCAGTTTCTCGTACAGAGAGTTCCATTATGCATAGGTGGCTGACAATCCAGTTGCAAGTGAACAAGTTTTGTTCGTGCTATGAGGCCATTCTACGTAGGAATCAAAGTGGCACAACTATTCAAGACAAGTTTTGTTCATTATGTGTACGAAAAGCTCCCTAGACATCCTGTACCTAAAGAAAACAAATCAATAGTTCAACAACTAGAATTATATTTGTGAACATACGACAAATCAATTCGAAGTGAAAGAACATAAACCTTCGACGGAATATATCCAGGCCGTATGTTGGATTCTCGGCCAAATAATCTTGAAACATCCTAGCGTGTCCGCCTTCTCTATCACGGTAAATAACTCTATGACCTGGGATGGAGCCACCGTGTTGTTTTTTGACATTGGAAAAGGTGTCGACAATTGCAGCAGCCGACGCAATGAAAGAGTCATCATCATCGGATGATGAATCATCCAATTGGCTTCAAAGACACGATCTCTTCGTAGGCATGTTTCCTGTAACGACAAGAGTTGTGATCAATCAATAGCATGGTCTATGGCTAACACCATGTCACAAGGGTTGTCGAATGATCAATGGAATATACAATAACTAAAACAGCAGTAATTTTCATCCAAAAAAACGCAGGGACTGATGACCGATCAGAGGACCTACTGACCTCAAAGGGAGGAGGAGATGCCTGCCTTGGTGACCGTCGGGTAGAAGCTGCAGAAACTGCCGGCCTCGATCGGTAGAAGTGATGGCCGGCCGGAGTAGCTGAACGACGTCGAGGAGGAGATGATGGCCGGCCGGAGTAGCTGAACGACGTCGATGAGGTCGCCGATGAGTAGCTGAACGACGTCGAGGATGGCCGGCCGGAGTAGCTGAACGGCGGCGGCGGCGGCCACGCACGCGAGAGTTACGTCTCGCAGGAAGGAGGAGCGTCGCGGCCTCGATCGGTAGAAGTGAAAAGTCGCGTCGGCCCAGTTCCGGTTTTGGAGAAAGGTAGGCCTACTTTTTCAATTTTACCAAGTGAGAATAGCAACTTGTTGGAGACACATCTTTTTTCCCCTTGCCAAACAAATTAGCAACTTGCTATAACCCAAGAATTGGCAAGTGTGTTTTAAGGAGTTGTTGGAGATGCTCTAAGCTCAGGTATAAATTGCGCTCCCACCAAATATTATCAAGGAACCAAGTGTAGAGGCAGAGAAAGCAAACTAATTGGTACCATGCAGCAGACGTCATCAATCTATAGGTTCACCACGTGGGGCTCCATATATGAGTATCACAACAAATTCAGGAATAGTGCTGCTCATGCACATGCTTCCTCTTCCTCCGTCGCTAGACATTCGATTCCATTTAGAAATTATATTCTCAACGGAGGAACTTTGCCGAGTGTTGCACTCTGCAAAGTGACTCAAAACGGCGGAGGAACTTCTCTTTTTTCCAAGATCCTACAAAGCTCCGCTTCAGTGTTACATAATCATTCGTTTTCTTCAATTGCATTCTACATTTAGTTTCTCCTTACTGTTTTAACATGATTATACACACTTATTTCTTTACTTCATTGCAACCATCCAGCCTTTTCATTTGTACAAATTAGGCGTTTCATGTTAGAACCAATCACGAGTTTATTAATTTAAAGTACTACAGGTTAAACGACCACTCCTTGAATTTTGGGCATGTACATATGTTTTCCAATAGAAAATGACAGGCATAGTTTGTCGAAAAATTATGTTATGCCATTCAGATATTCAACTATTCAAGGCACGCACACACTTTCTATATGCTGAGTGCCTTTCAAGGTTGACATAGGGATTATGCTCATGCACTTTTGCACTTATTTGCCTTTTATACGCCATATAGCAGGTCCATTGTTGGTTCTGAGTATTTAGTTATCCATGCAAAGACACGGGATATGCTTCTAGCTCAAACGAAGCTTAAATCTGCCATGTTAATTTGTTTCCTCGCAGCCTCACTCAGTTGTGTGCATGCAAAGCCGTAACAACTACACCACATGACACCACGAACAAAATGCATCTGACCCCCCTTTCTGGTCCCACGCTGCCATGTGTTTTCATTTCCACAAGGAACTATATAATAGTTACACACATGATCATACTAACTCGGTGGAGCTATACCTTGTGTTGGATCTTTTATAAGTTGTTTATGATAATAGATAGATAGCTGTAGTCGTAGCTAGACGATTAGTTTAATTCTGCATTTATTTTAACTAGCCGACACGAATAAGTTTTAGAAACGACTATCTCCCGTTTCCACCACCATCCATCTGGTCAGCCATCTCGACCTAACAATGTTGAAGAAAAATAGATTACATAAGTAATAAGTAATATAATAACAACATGGGCAGTTTGTTTGCAATGGCCCCCGAAGCGAAGAGGGATGATGGTGCTCTTCTAGACAACTTTTGGTTTTGGTGTTTCAAAGATTAAGCATAACCACTTTGAAGAGCTAGTGGGCAAGGAATTATTTTAATAGGACATAAAATATGCTTATGCATGTCTGAGTCTGCAAGGGTGAAACTATTTCAAAAACCCAAGATGGACGAGGTCATTGTCCTCTTTGACCAACTCATAGAAGTATTTGTTTGTGTCGGGCCTATATGAAGAATTTCAAGATTTATTTGGATCGACCTGCCAAGTCCTTTCCAAATTTTAGAGCTATATGTGGACTCGTGTGGATCTCAGGGCGTCGAGCCCGGTGTTGACGGATTTGCTATGCTAACCCAAGTGCAATACCAGGTGTATGTCAATAGGAGGAGCATAACGCCGACTTTTGGTGTTATTACACAACTTGAATTGAAGTATCGTACAGGCTATAATTGAAGAGTATGAATAATTGATCCAGACTACAATATAAATTACATGAATCAAAATAACATATATCTAACAATCAAAAATGTTATATGATGATCAACAAGACAGTCGTGCTGATAATGCATGTGAATGTGGGGAACAAAATATAAGACATACCAAGAATTGGACAATAGAGTTGCAAGAATGGATGCTAGGAGGAGAATTACAACATCTATGTCAAAGAGGTACAACATTGATACTACTATAAAAGGGTTATGGACACCCAGATAAAATGAATAATTTCATACACTACAGGGAACGGGAGCTTTGCCGTGTGCCTACAGCACACGGCAAATAAACTAAAACACTCGGCAAAGGGCACATGGTAAAAATTTATCGGCAAACTAACTTTGCCGAGTGTTTTTTGTCGGGCATTCGGCAAAGACTTTGCCGAGTGCCCAAAAAACACTCGGCAAACAATTTTTTAGAAACAATAAAAAAAACAAGCCCAAGCCCCACCATGCCGCGCCGCCACCACACCGCACCACCACCACGTCGCGCCACCACGCCCAGGCCGCCGCCACGCCGAGGCCGGATCCGGCCTCCCCGTGCGCCACCGTCGCCAGATCCGTCCGCTCGCGCCGGGGCCGGATCCGAGCTCCCCGTGCGCCACCGTCGTCGGATCCGCCCACGCTGGGGCCGGATCTGGTGGAGGCGGTGGAGGAGCGCCGCTGGTAGTTACACCGCCAGGAAAGGGAGAGGCAGGGGGAGCGCCGCCATGTTGAGAGAGGAAGGGGGGAGGGCGCCACCGTCGGGAAAGGGAGGGGTAGGGCGCCGCCGCGCTGGGAGAGGGAGAGGGCAGGGAGCCGCAGCGCCGGGAGAGGGAGGGGGTAGGGAGCCGCAGCGCCGGGAGAGGGAGGAGGTAGGGCGCCGCCGCGTCGGAAGAGGGAGGGGGAGGGCGCCACCATGCCAGATCCGTCCGCCCGCGCCGGGGCCGGATCTGGCCTCCCCGTGCGCCACCGTAGCCGGATCCGCCCGTGCCGGGGCCGGATCTGGTGGAGGCGGTGGAGGAGCGCCGCCGCGCAGGGAGAGGCAGGGGGAGCGCCGCCATGCCGAGAGAGGAAGGGGGGAGGGCGCCGCCGTGCTGGGAGAGGGAGAGGGCAGGGCACCGCCGCGCTGGAAGAGGGAGGGGGCCGGATCCGCCGGGACGGATCTGGGGAGCGAGGAGGAGAGAGAGGGCACGGGCGCTCTGGGGATGGAGGAGGAGAGAGAGGGCGCGGGCGCTCTAGGGAGGGAGGAGGAGAGGAGGAGAGAGAGGGCGCAGCGCTCTGGGGAGGGAGGAGGAGAGAGAGAGAAAAGAGAGGGCGCAGGGGAGAGAGAGGGCGCGGGAGGAGGAGAGAGGCCACGGGCGGATCCAGGATTAAGTAGATTTTTTTTTGCTTTGCCGAGTGTCTTGGATCTGGGCACTCGGCAAAGTTTTTTTTTTCTTCTCGTTTTTTCCTAGAAAAAAAAGATTTTATTTCTTTGCCAAGTGCATAAAAGAAAACACTCGGCAAACGCTCTCTTTGTCGAGTGTTTTTTTTACACTTGGCAAACCTCCTCTTTGCCGAGCGTTTTTTTTTTTGACACTCGACAAACCTCCTCTTTGCCGAGTGTTTTTTTTTTGCCGAGTGTTTTTAGTTCAGCACTCGGCAAAGAACTTGTTCGCTGAGTGTCCGAGGGAATACACTCGGCAAACAGAAAAACACTCGGCAAATTTGACGTTTCCGGTAGTGATAGTACGGGGAAGAGTATTTATTTTGTGTGCTCTTTTAAAAAAGAATGGGATCACACGGAACAAATAAAATTAGGAAAAGAGGGAGCGTGCACACCATAATGTTTAAACTAAGTGATAACAAGGAGTTATAATAATGAGCTAAAAAGCGAATGATGGACAAACTAGTACTCATCATAGCTATACTGTTGAATGAGTTGGTCGATTAATCGGTCGAGGCCTTGTCCGTGCACCTGAGGTGGAGGCCAGGAGCTCTGCTTTAGGATGCCCGCATGCGAAAGGATAGCCCACAGCTGGGTCACAAGCTCTCCTCCTTGCGCAAGGTACTTGGCATGGTGTTTCGCGGAGGTGGCATCCAAAGATTCCTGCGGCGCAATGCTGAGGACCAGCTTCACCCAGACGTTTTGGAGGATCACCCAAAGCTCGTAGCGGTCCTTTATCCTTTGGAGTAGGAGATGGCCCAGGTCCAGACCATCGCTCAAGGTGACTGTTAGCCCGGGAACGTTGACCCGCTTCCTCCGATGGTCCAAGGTGTCAATCCTGTCTTCGTTGGGCAGATGATCCCCCACGAGCCTTGTTACTTCATCCAGTACACAACGGAAGATGTCCTTGGTGTGTCCGTCGGGGCATGGGAGCAGCTCCGGGCGGAACGCCACAAGGTAGGCACAGTACCTCGACAGTGTCCCCGCGACCTCGTAGCAAGGGAGCCCCACAATCTGTGGCAGCTCGCCATCTCTTCGGAGCTTCATCTCGCAGTAGCTGGTCGCGATGTGCCACTTCAAGATGACCTGGACTTTGTGGGTATTTGGATCGCATCTCACCACCCCGCGCGGCAGGCCGTGATCCCGCCCCAGCGACGGCACGCCGGCCAGTGTCAGGGCTCCGTTGTTGTCGGTGGCCCGCCGGAGGCCGAGCGCGATGCTGGCCCGGAGACGGCGCGGCAGCCTTGCCGGGGCAGATTGCCGCGCGCAGTGGCTGTCCCAGTACCAGTCCCAGGTCTGCTGGCGCAGGAATGTTGTGATGGCGCCACGAGCGGTGCGTCGGGTGGTTTCTCCGAGCAGGGAGTACTGGCCGACCCTGTTCTGCCAGTACACGTTGCAGCAGGCCAGCCTATACTTGTGTAGGAACGCCATCATCCGCCGGAAGCCATTCTGGCGGCCCTGGGTGTTGTGACTGCGGCACACGTACGACACCATCCACCTATCAGATCTGTAGTACAAGATGGCCTGCAGGAAATCGAAGAGCAAGTGCAGCGACAGCAGCGCTATAAACTCGCTTGCCTCCAGGAAAAAGGCAGCAGCTGGTGGTGGTGACTGCCGGTCGTCTGGCCCCCCTGTCGCAAGGTAGTGGTACAGGGCCGGGCTCGCGACGTACATGAGGATCGCCTTGAGAGACGCGACGATGCAGTAGCAGACACGGTGCTCGCGGGACCAGAGGACGTAGCCGCCGTGGACGTGGTCGTGGAGGAAACCCAGCTCCACTTCAGCCACGCGGAAGACCCTCCTGTCCTCATCGCCATCGCCCGCCGGCTGCTGTGGCACCAGCAGCCCCTTGGTGACGAGCTCGCAGGTCTCTGGGAGGTCGGCTTCGTCGCAGGGGAGCCCGTGGTAGCGCCGGAATAGCAGCCGGAACAGGGCGAAGGAAAGGCACAGGTCCTTCCGCCGGCGCTGCTCCACGACATAGCCGCCTGCTTCTTGATCCAGGTTCCTCAAGTAGATATCATGCAGGGTTGTCAACGGATCCAGGGTGACCGCGTACCTGTAGCCCGCCAGGGTGGTGGCGTTGTAGTAGTACTGTCCCGGATTCTGCCTGCTGGCTTTCAGTCGCTTCATGTACTTCACTACTTCTTCCGAGTAGTGCTTAGAAGCGCTTGCCCTGGCGATGACGATCTTGCAGTAGGCGGACGCCACCACCACGGCGACCACCAAGGCATACGCCAGGGGCCCAGCCGCACCGTGGAGGCCAGCGCGGCGGACGGTGCTCACCGTCCGGAGACAGAACAGCAAGATGTTGACGCCGGTCCAGAGGTGCAGCAGCTCGTTCTCCCGGTCGTAAGCTGCCAGGGAGTTGTTGAGCACGGTGAGGTACAGGATCCATACCGCAGCGCTGTGCTCCTTGGGCATCAAGCCCAGGGCGACGGTGGCCACCAGGTTGGACAGGTTGTAGGACGCCTCCGCGCCCTTCCGCACGAACCAGCTGCTGCTCCAGCGGCAAATGCGCCCTAGGATGAGTTGAAAGTAGAGGAAGATCACGCCTACCAGAACTAACAAGTAGGCCAGCTCCATCCTCTCACTGCCACCGGATCGGATTGTTGGAGAACCTATGAAAGGCTAGCTAGCGGCTGTGGTGGCTCGTGGCGATCGATGACGACCACGGTCAATCGATGCCTGCTATGGACTTGGGCCTCGTTTAGAATGCAATTTTTTTTTAATCTAGATACTGTACGTTTCGTTTGTATTTGACAAATTTTATCCGATCATGGACTAACTAAGCTCAAAAGATTCGTCTCGTGATTTACAACCAAACTGTGTAATTAGTTATTTTTTACCTACATTTAATGCTCCATGCATACGTCTAAAAATTAATGTAATAGAGAGAGTGAAAAAACTTAGAATTTTGGGCCTCGGCTATAAATCATATCGCAGGGCAAAACCACCTTACGTCGACTAGACTAATTGGACAGTCAGTCTACTCACGGCCCTTCCAGCTACGCGTTCCGAGAAAGGCCTTGAAGTAGACGTTTGCCTTACATCAAATCAAAAAATTTAAAAGAAAATAATACTAAGAAAACATACGCGTTTATTGCGATGGTGGTATCTCATTACCATGCACTATTTTGAAACGACTCTTGTCCACTAGATTTTTGTCATGTAGTATGGATCTTATCTCTAAAGTTTAATTATCTGCTAAACTTTAGAGTACATTAGCAGATATATTTGTGTATTTTAAAGAACTAATGGTATTTATACATGTGGTCAACTAGACTTTAAGCAACACTTTAGAGGACGTGGCTAACGCACAGCCATGCGTGCGTTAGGCGCACCGCATGGCCATCGTCAACCTCGCATAGCCCCCTTCCCCTTCTTCCGCGTGCCGCCCCTTCTTCATCCTTGCCGATGTCTTCTTGGTCCCCGGCGACCCTCGGGCCGCCGCTGCAGAGCTTCGGCCAAGCCCTAGCGCGCCTACGCCGGCCACACCCCCCTCCCCGAATCTCGCCCTCACCAGAACTTCCCCGTCCGGCCGCCTCCATAGCCGCCAGGGCCCCTAACCGCCCAACCCCTCCCTTTCTAAGCTCATCGGAGTTGGAGAAGATGAGAGGAGAGCTCACCAGAACCCTAACTCAGAGATATAGGATGACGAAGAGGAGGAGGCCTACCTCGCTGGGATACGCCATGGCCGCCACCGGATCCGCCATGGCCGGCGTGGGTGGGGGAGGAGCTCGGCGCGGTGGGGGCACGGGCACGGGGAGGAGGTCACCGGGGAGGAACTCGCCGGTCGCCGGAGAGAGAGAGAGAGAGAGGAGGGAGGTGGAAGAGAGCGGGTGTGTGTCATGCATCGGGTGTGCGGGCGAGTCGATAAAAATACGGCCGGACAATTATATATAATAAAGTATTAATATTTATAATACATAATTAGTATCATTAGATAGATCGTTGAATATACTTTGATAATAAACTTATTTAGAGATATAAATGTTGCACGTATTTTGTACAAACCTAGTCAAAGTTAAGAATATTTGACCTGCACGCATCCCATACACTACCAGAAACAGTATATATGCCGAGTGTCTGGTGGTTTGTCGAGTGCATTCCTTCGGGCACTCGGCAAACAGTATCTTTACCGAGTGCCTACAGGTAAAAACTCGGCAAAATAAAATACACTCGGCAAAAACTTATTTGCCGAGTGTAGGAAATAAAACACCCGGCAAACAACAAGACATTCGGCAAAGAATAGACACTAGGCAAAAGACCGCCACATGTGCCGGCCGTCCACCAGGGTGCCGGCCGTTAGAACTTTGCCGAGTGTCGGTTAGTGACACTCGGCAAAGAGAATATTTGACGAGTGTTTTTATCTGGCACTCGGCAAATAGGTTCGTTTGCGAGTGTTTTATTTTGACACTCGGCAAATTAAAAAGTTTTCTTCCTCCCCTGACCTTTAAACTTTTTCTAGGCTCCACATACAACTTGTGGTACTCCATGTCAAGATTTGGTATATTTCTGAATCTGTTTGCTATATTTAATTAATTTATTGCCTTTAAATGAATTTTTTGGTATAAGTCAAATTTGAACCGCAAGTGATTCAAATAATAGAATAAAATGAGTAGAAAAATGATATTCATGTTATTGAGTCCCGTGTGAGGCCTTATTCAGGAAATGAAAGAAAATTTTGAACATCTTGTTCACGAAACCCGACCACGAACGTGTGGCCAACTGATTTTTAAATTCTTAAAAAAACAAACGAAGTCTAAAAATCATGAGATTTGTCAAGATCTCATGATATCATACATGGAGGCCATGGTAAAAAATTGAGAAGGTTTTACATAATCTGTCACATACGATGTTTATAAACCGAAGTATCTCAAAAGAAGAATCGTAGCGTTGAGAAGGATTCGGTAAGATTTAGAGTCAAAGTGACAGTCCAATTGGGGTTTGACTTCAGAACTTTTTGTATAGGTAATAGAGAACATAGATCGATTCATGTGTAATTTTGGTAAATTTATGGATCCGTTCGATAATTTTAATTTGTTAAGTGTAATTACAGAATTTTAATTGATATACATTGAATTTGAGCTACAACTGCATGAAATAATAAGTTTTTTCACTTCTAGCCTTGAAACTTTTTCTACTCACCACATACAATATGTGGTACTCCATGTTAAGATATGGTATATTTCTGGATCCGTTTGATATATTTAATTAATTTATTATCTTTAAAGAAATTTTTTGGTATAAGTTAAATTTGAACTGCAAGTGATTCAAATAATAGAATAAAATGAGTAGAAAAATTATATTCATGTTATTGAGTCCAGTGTGAGGCCTTATCCAGGACATGAAAAGAAATTTCGAACATCTTGTTCGGAAAACACGACCACCACGAACGTGTGGCCGAATGATTTTTAAATTCTAAAAAAAACAAACGAAGTCTGAAAATCATGAGATTTGTCAAGATCTCGTGATATCATACGTGGAGGCCATGGTAAAAAATTTAGAAGGTTTCGCATAATCTATCACGTACGATGTTTACAAACCGAAGTATTTTAGAAGAAGAATCGTAGCGTTGAGAAGGATTCGGTAAGATTTGGAGTCAAAGTGACGGTCGAATTGGGGTTTGACTTCAAAACATTTTGTATAGGCAATAGAGAACATAGATTGATTCATGTGTAGTTTTGGTAATTTTTTGGATCCGTTTGATAATTTTAATTTATTAAGTGCAATTATAGAATTTTAATTGATATACATTGAATTTGAGCGACAAACTGCATGAAATAATAACTATTTTCACTTCTGGCCTTGAAACTTTTTCTACTCTCTACATACAACATGTGGTACTCCATGTTAAGATTTGGTATATTATAATGGAATAATATTGGTAGAAAAATCAAATGAAAAAAAGAAGGAAACGAAGGAAAATGAAAAAAAGTGAGTTTGCCGAGTGTACCTAGTTTGGCACTCGGCAAACTCCCCACACCCGGCCCTACGCACAGTATTTTAGTGTTTAGGAAAAGGAGGATACGAAGCGAAATGAAGAAAAAAAACTTGGTTTGCCGAGTGCCCCTAATCTGGCACTTGGCAAAGATGGGTTTGCCGAGTGTCAAATCTGGGACACTTGGCAAACATCTTTAAGGGCCCCACACACACGCAGTTTAGGTATTGAAAATGAAAACAAAACAAAACGGGGGTTTGCCGAGTGCTAGATCGCGAGCACTCAACAAACCTCCCTCATAACCACCCCAATCCCGCACCCGGCCGCACACACACGCACACACTCAAACTTAACACAGCCGCACACACACGCCCACCCACACTAGCCCACGGCACCACCCGCCCACACCCGCCGACGCCGCTGGTCTCGCGCGCCGCCGCCCGCCCACACCCGCCGATGCCGCTGGTCCCACGCCCGACCACACCACCGGCCGGCCCAGCCACCCGCCCACACCACGCCGCCACCGCCCTAGAAGCCCGACGCCGCGCCCCGCGACCGCTGCCGTCCCTCCAGCCCTGCGCGCGCCCGGCGGCCAGTCTCCTTCAGCGTCGCAGGACTGCCACCGCGGCCACCTATATCACGAGCAGTAAGCAGGAGCCGGACTGCCACCGCCAACGCCTGTATGGCTTCTGGGACAGCCCGTGCGGGGAGCTTCCCCCGTGCATGCGGGCCGGCTGCCGACGACCTGCTGTGCTCCAGCTCTGTTTCGCGCGGTGATTGTCGGCCGCTTTCAACCTATGCACGTCGATCTGTTGGAGGAGCAAGCTCGCCGAGCCCGGTGGTGCCACGCCCCCTGCCTCCGCTTCTTCAGCATCGGCAGGTGGTGGTGCTCTGGCCGAGTCGTCTCTCCCTCTCCCCTTTTCATTCAAGGTAACAGCGAGTTCAACCCTAAATCGATCCGATCTATGCAATGAGTTGATTCTAGTTCATGGAATGTGTTTTCTTGTGAATGATTGATGGTCTGAAAGTTGATTTAGTAGATTGAATTGAGTAGATTTACGATTCAATTTTTGAACCTGAGGTTGACTGGCACAGTAGTGCCGCGCGGGAGACTTAATCAGTTGAGCAAAAAAAAAGTGAACACTGCGTATATGGTTTAAGATGTAAATTGAAAACTGAGTTGACTTGAATCAGTTGAGCAAAAAAAAAAGTTCAGATAAAGGATTTATACTCCACTATGCACTGATTTTTAGCCCTTTTCCTTAACCAAGGTAGCAGTTTGCAGCAGCTTGTAGCACGCACATAGTAATTCAATTCCAATCGTGCAATTTATTCTATTGAAACCAGCCCAAGATCAGTAGCTGACGAAAATCTGAACTACGAAACTCTAGAAACATAAAAAATTTATTACTGTCAGGCCAGTTTGCATAGACAATAATTCAATTTGATAACATGGTCATTATTACCACGTCATATTACAGTATGAACTAAGTGAAGGCTTCATTAATCATGATATGGATACTTTGCAAGCTGATATGTGAAAAATAAACAGAACCAAGTATATTTACAAGCAAGTTAACAGGGGCTATTTTTGGTTAAATTGTTTTATTAACCAATCTGTCGAATCAATTGATACTTGCACAGGTATTAACATATGAGATTTGCATATGTTATTTAAAGCAGATAGGTGAAGTCTAACAAAACAGGTAGGACATTAAGTGAGCATAGTGAAATGCAAATTCATCATAATGCTTGCTGAACTGCCCTACTTCCAGGGTTTTGCTTTTGCTTGCTAAAATATGGATGCAGAGCCTTTCCATTTGGTTGTGACACCCAGGATTAAACCCCTGAATCTGAATTTGGGATGCTAGTGCAGTACCACTTTGATAATCTTCTACATCTTTCAGTAACTCACTTGATACCAGAAAATTACATGTGAATCCTATGTAAAATTATATGCTGTTGCAGGTTACCAATCATAGCAGCTGCCGTTCATAACTAAGAAGTTATTGGTCGAAGGAATTTGTGAAAGGTAAGATTTATTTAACCAGTTTACGTTCATGAATGCTTGATTAACTTGTTCCAAGCTTCTGATAGTGCGTTAAGGATGGCCTGTTTCATACGGAAAGAGAGGTGTCGGTGATCGTACGTTAAGGATGGCCTGTTTCACGTGTCCCAACCCCTTGATAATGAACTAACTATTATGTATGTGATTGTTGAACACACATGTTAGCTTCAAGTAGCCAAGTAGGTCTTTTGTATATTGCTCGATAAACTGTCGATGATGTTCTTTTTTGTTATGTGTTAATCAATGTGTTTCATATATGAATCTGGCATCACATGGCTTTTGTTCCCTTGTATGTGGTTGTCAGCCATCGTGCTGTTGGTTTGCTGTGTATGTGGTTGTCGGCCATCATGCTGTTGGTTTTGCTGCAGGTTTTGGTTACCTCACCGTGCAGGGGAGGTGCTGCCGAAATTTACAATTGACACTATTATGTTCATTTGTTGCAGGAGAGGCTATTGCAAGGATTATTTCCCACCGTCCTCGACTCGTCACTTTGTAGGACAGCAAGGTGAGGCATCCTACACCCCTCTTTCCATATCATGTTCGTATATCACCTAACCTAGCTAGGCATCTCCCGTTCGAAAGAGATACGGTTGGAAATATGCAGATCTTTGCATATCTATAACCGTATCTGTTTTGAATTGGCCACATTTTTTGGACAGCCCGATGAGTGTAGATGGAGTTAGTTTCCATGCTCTACTCGGATCCGAGACAGAGTTTCAGCAGCATCTCCCTGTTGTTCTCCGGATACACAATCTCCTTGCCAGAACATGTATTTGGAGAACAGCGGGGAGGTGCTGCCGAAATTCTGTCTTGGATAGGAATAGAGCATGGAAACTAACCCCATCTACACATCCTCGGGTGGGATTAGAACCTATCTTCACCTATTAGACCGCCACATAGGAACCTATAGATGCAATTGATTTTTATATTACTTACTGATATGTTAGAGGATGGATGACCGTGAGTGGATGTACACAGGCCGCTCTAGTCAGGGTTCGTTCACTAATGAATAGATTGAGAAGACCGATGCTTTCTTGGAACTAGCATTTGCAAGGGTTAAAGGAGCGTGTAACACTTGGTGTCCCTACAACATTTGTGCAAACACGTGTCGACAAACAAAGGTGGTCATGGGTAAACATCTTTGCAAGAATGGATTTACGGTGAACTATACCCGGTGGATCTACCATGGTGAATCCAATCGTGTGAGAGATGAGGTCGTGAGACAACGCATTGAGGATTATGATGCTAATGCCGGGGTAGGAGACATGTTAAATGACTATCATGAAGCACACTTCGAGGATGGATGTAGGGAAGAGAAGCCAGAGCCAACCACAAAGGCGTATTACGATATGTTGTCTGCGGCACAGCAACCCCTTCACGGGCATGTCAAGTTTTTTCAACTAGATGCCATTGCACGCCTAATGGCCGTAAAGTCCCAATTTAGCTTGAGTCGAGAAGCCTTCGATGTTATGCTGACAGTTGTTGGTAGCCTACTCCCGAATGGTCACATCCTGCCAAAGAGCATGTATGAGGCACAGAAACTCCTTCGTGCACTTAAGATGCCATATGAGCAGATACATGCTTGTCCGAATGGATGCATCTTATTTAGGAAAGAACATGCGGAAGCAAAGTACTGTGTGAAGTGTAAATCGTCTAAGTTCTTGGAGGTAGACTCTGGTGATGGTCAGAAGAGGCAGCTCGCCGTCCCCGTGAAGATCCTACGGTACCTTCCATTCATACCGAGGATCCAATGGCTTTATATGACTGAGGAATCCACGAAACAGATGACATGGCACAAATACAGACGTCAATACAATCCTAAGAAGCTGGTGCATCCATCCGATGGTGAAGCATGGACAAGGTTTGATATGATTCATCGTGAGAAAGCTCTAGAGGCTCGTAATTTACGTGTTGCACTGGCAACAGATGGGTTCAATCCTTATGGGATGGAGGCTGCCTCATACACTTGTTGGCCCATGTTCGTTATCCCTCTCAATCTCCCCCTGGCATCCTCTTTCAATGATAGAATATATTCTTGTCATTGATAATTCCTGAACACCCGGGGAATAATATGAGTGTGTACATGGAGCCTCTGATTGATGATTTGGTCCGTGCTTGGGAGGAACGGGTATGGACATACGACCAAGCTACAAAGACAAACTTCAAAATCTATGTTTGGTACCAGTACTCCCTGCATGACTTTCCAGCGTATGGGATATTCTGCGGCTGGTGTGTTCATGGGAAGTTCTCATGCCCAGTATGCAAGGCATCTCTGATGTTCATTTGGTTGACGAAGGATAGTAAGTATTCTTCATTCGACAAACATCGACAATTCCTCCCTCTTGACCATCCATTCAGACGAGACATCAAGAACTTTACGAAAGATATAGTAGTTGAATGCCATGCACCTCAGATGATGATTGGTGCTGCGGTT
This sequence comes from Miscanthus lutarioriparius, assembly GCA_904845875.1. Taxonomy (NCBI): domain Eukaryota; kingdom Viridiplantae; phylum Streptophyta; class Magnoliopsida; order Poales; family Poaceae; genus Miscanthus; species Miscanthus lutarioriparius. Next base: position 58,305,270 of record CAJGYO010000014.1, on the reverse strand, counting down.
CATGCTTAGTTAGATGCTCTCGAGGTCAATGACCAAGGAGATCATTTTCTAGGATATGGTGAGGAACATGCATGGACTCACAAGTTGTGCTTGTGGAACCTCCCCTATTTTGATGACCTTCTACTTCCACATAACATTGATGTAATGCACACTGAAAAGAATATCGCCGAGATAATTTTTGGTACAATCATGGACATTCCTGATAAGACAAAGGATAATGTTAAGGCTAGAGTGGATTAGGCAAGGTTATGCAATAGACCAAAGCTAGACATGGCACCTCCCGGAGGTGGGAATTCATGGAGAAAGCCTAAGGCCGATTTCATTCTGACGAGGGCCCAAAGGAGGGAAGTACTAGAATGGTTCCAAACGTTAACGTTCTTTGATGGGTATGTAGCGAATCTGAAGAGGGGAGTGAACTTAGCTACTTTGTGAATTAATGGGGGGCTCAAGAGTCATGACTACCACATATGGCTTGAACGGCTATTGCCAGTGATGGTTCGAGGTTATGTCCCTGAGCATGTCTGGATAGTGCTGGCGGAGTTGAAAATTTTCTTCCACCAGCTTTGTGCTAAGGAGTTATCTCGTACCGTGGTTGCAAACATGGAAAGAATGACGCCTGTGTTGCTCTGCAAGTTGGAGAAGATCTTTCCACCTGGCTTCTTCAATCCGATACAGCATTTGATTTTGCATCTCACGTATGAGGCACGAACGGGGGGCCTGTGCAGGGCCATTGATGCTATTCAATTGAGAGATTTTAAAAGGTTCTTCGAACTAAATGTAAAAATAAATGTAAAATTGAAGCATTCATAGCAGAGGCATACATTCTGGAGGAGATGTCAAACTTCACAACAAAATACTATACTGACAACCTTCCTGGCGTGCATAATCCACCCCCTCATTACAATGCTGGCGAAGATGAATCGAACCTTAGCATTTTCCGATGGCAACTAGGAAGTGCAAGTGGTGCGACTAACAAGACCTTGAAACATAAAGAGTGGCGCACTATTATGCTATATGTGTTGACCAACATATCCGAAGTGGAGCCGTACATGCTGTAAGTTCTCAATAAACTTTTTCTCAAGTAGTCACAATTCTTTGTCCAACTCCCTTGTTTCTCGTTGGTACAGGGAATTTCATGAACGATTTTGGCGTGAATCAAGGGAACCTACCCTACAGGAAACTTTGACCCTTCTTAGAGAGGGTGTGGGAAATGGAATGCCATTTCATTTCTTGGTTCAAACAGAAGGTACTGTCCAATTTGGCTCGTACTTAGTTTGACATTACAAGTTGCTCGTACGTGCGACTAATATAACGAACTACCCTGCTTGAACTTGTAGGGACAAACCGATGCGTCTATGAGTGCCGAGTTGAGACAGGTTGCCGATGGTTGTGCCTATAGTGTCAGGTCATTTATCGGTTATGACGTGAATGGATATCGCTTTCACACAACAAGTCACGAGCAGAGTCGGCCCAATCAAAGAACCACAAATACCAGAGTTTTTACGCAAAGCTTAGATGGGGTTGAGTATTACGGAAGAATTGAAGAAATATACGAACTCATGTTTCATGGTTGCAAACCTCTTAATCCCGTTATATTCAAATGCCATTGGTTTGATCCTGAAGTAGTGAGGCGGACCCCTAATCTTGGGCTAGTCGAAATTCAACAATCATCCGTCTTACCAGGAGACGATGTCTATATGTGGCTCAACAGGCCACGCAAGTTTATTATCTCTCATACCCGTGCCAAACTATAGACCGTCTTAAGGGTTGGGATGTTGTGTACAGGTGGAGGAGGCAGGGGATGGAGGAGGAGGAGGCAGGGGTGGAGGAGGAGACAGGGGGTACCTCTTCCTCAAGTTCATTGCGTGTGTGGTTGCGAGGTCCCTCGACCCTCCCGAGGCGATCGATACCTCTTGAGAGACGCCCGCTGATTCGACCCGATGGAGACAAGTAAGTAACTTTATATGTTATCACTAATTTATCGTTTGATATGTTCAAAATTACAATAGAAACTAATAATTTATCTTAATCACTTTGGCAGGGGTTGGAGGAAGGTCGGTGGGGGTGATCACGCACACCATGTGAATGGCATCCTTGGTCTTTTGATCAAGGAAAAGTTCCCTGGCCTGGTGCAGTTCGGCGGAACTGTCAAGCCGGCCTACACATGGGCCTGGTGCAGTTTTGTGTATTCTGGGACTAAAATGGCTTCTTTGTCGAGTGTCTGAGCTATGACACTCGGCAAAGAAGATAAAATTTTGTGCATTTTGGGACGTGTTTGCCGAGTGCCTGGTATTCGACACTCGGCAAAGGACGAAGGTTTGCCGAGTGTCTGGAACTTGACACACAGCAAAGGGAGAAGCTTTGCCGAGTGCCTGAACTTTGAAACACGGCAAAGGCAGAAGCTTTGTCGAGTGACTAGAACATGACACACGACAAAGGCAGAAGCTTTGTCGAGTGACTAGAACATGACACATGACAAAGGAAGAAGCTTTGTCGAGTGCCTGAACTTTGACACACGGCAAAGGAAGAAGCTTTGCCGAGTGCCTGAACTTTGACACTCGGCAAAGAAGTATAGTTTGCCGAGTGCCTGAGATTTGACACTCGGCAAACGCGCCGTGACCGTCTCCACTCCGTCACGTTACTTTTTTCACCAAGCGTCGGTTTCAGCTCTCGGCAAAATCTTTGCCGATTGCCCGATAGAAAACACTTGGCAAAAAGCCATTTGACGGCACTGTAGATGCCGTGTGCTATTTGCCGAGTGTTACACTCGGCAAATCCTTTGCCGAGTATTTTTTAGGCTTTGCCAAGTGCCTGTGGCACACGGCAAACCGACTGTTTCCGGTAGTGATAACGACTTCTATTGTGGGACAGAGGGAGTAGCAAATTGATGTGCCAAAGAAGTCAAAGTGATAAATAATTTGAAACGGAGGAGGGAGTATTTAGTCATACTTCCTAGGCCTTGTTGGCTCCAAGGACTCCGGCTATTGTATGCGGCTACTGTGTTTGTGCAACACTGTAGCTAGCAAAAAATGGCTCGACTCCCCCACAAAACAACGTGAACCGAGGAGGAGCTGGAGTCATGATTTTGGGGCTCCTCTACAGTGCCACTATAGTGACGTTATAGTGATGGAGCCTGAGCCCCTCCAAACACGTCCTTCAATTAAATTGTAGGTAGTTTTTCGGGGTGCACCAAGTACAAAAGGCTCCTCTGAGACCATTGATCGGGGAACCTGAACATAGAGGATAGGCACAAAAAGTACGCGTACGTCTCTCGGCCATGCCGGAGCCCGCTCCAGCCTCTCATCCTTCTCCTTCTGGCCTCAAGAGGTTCCATGGAGATTCCCGGCAGGTGCATACGAGATCCATGTATGAGTATGACATCATCACCCGCTTGCTGTGTCCTTTCTTCTCCATGCTTTTGAGATGGATGTATCGCATCCTCCTGCTGTGTTGCGTCTTGTCCGTGTTTCTCTGGCTGTTCCAGCTCGGTTTCGACATTATTCAGCTCCTTTTAGTTTCCACGCGACCATGGGAGCAACCAGAGAATCCGCAGGTGGATATGGTCATGGTGACCACCCTGGTGATCCGGTGTCTATTGCCTTCCATCTTCTTCCAGAAGCAACCCCGCCTAGTGTTTCTGTATCCTCTCTCCTCGGTGGTTCCGGTGCTGGTCATGCTCTTATTCTCTTGGGTATTTCCGTGGCTGCTCCAGCTTTTCACGAGGCTGTGGGGGGGCCAACCGGAGAATCCGCAGCTAGAAGTGGAGATCCTCGCCGCCTCCGTCGTGGTGCTCCAGTGGTTGCAGTTCATCTTCTGCCGCGAGCGCTTCCGGCGAAACCGCTTGCTGGTTCAGTGGGGCGCATGGTCAGCTTACTACGCACCCCTACCTCTTGCGGCTTTCGCCGTCGGGGTGATGCTCAAGTTCCGGTGCCCTTACTGGCTGGTGGCCATCTTCTTTGCCGCCGGGAAGGCGGACTCTATGGCAGCCTATAGGCTCGACGACGATAGCCAAAAGGTGAGGCGCTTTGCCAAGCGGACCTTGATGCTTGCCTATCTGATTCTTGCCTTGCTGCAACTGCAAGGAGAAGGAGGTTCCGTCCCTTGCCGGCGGCGCCCTGTCGCGGAGATGTACTCCCTCGCTCTGGGTTTGTTTGTATTCTTGGTACATCTCAAAATTACAAGCATGGAGATGATCCCTTCCATTGATATCTGCATGGTCGCTGCTGAGGCCGTGAGACACCGGGGCAAGAGGACCACTCCTGCCCACCGAGCTGTAGTCGCCGTGGGTTCACTCGAATCTCGTGGGACTGCCGTGTCGGGATGCACAACCTACAAAGATATACTGCACCTCAACTACTCCTCGGAGTTGAAGGACGCCTGCTTATCTTCTTCCTCGTTCCTTCAGCTGCTGCAGCGCTACAGCGCATCTCAGTCTCAGGCGGAGGTGGTCGACTCTTCTTCAAGCGTGAATAACATCCTGAGAGCAGATAAGAGCACCAAAAGAGCCTTCAAGATAGTTGAGGTGGAGCTGTCTTTCTTGTACGATTACTTCTTCTCTACTCATGGGTCACCTTCTCACACTTCCTACCGGCTTTACAACGACTACTCCATATCCAAGATTGGCTTCCTTTTCAGTATTCTCAGTTTGGTCTATCCCGCTGATGATGAGGAGGAGGCTGCAAAAGCAAAGCCAGAGCTCGGCGCCTCTGTTTATGCGGTATATGCTCTTATCCTGCTGGAACTGTGCCAGCTTGTTGTTTACCTGACATCAAATTGGCTTGTGGTATCCGTCATGTGTGACCGTGCTAAGAATTCACGGCACACATCACCGTTGCTGCGGATCCTCGGCACTCTGTTCAGAAGAGCAGGATCCCAACAACGTAGATGGCCAAACGAGCTTGGGCAGTATGTCCTCATTGAAAATTGTCACCGCACTTCTCTGAAGGAAAGGTTGTTGGGAAGTCTACTCGGACTGCGTCAAAGAGGAAGCCTTGGTAGTCCTGTTGCACTGTCTGACGAAATGAAGAGATGGGTTCTTGATAAGGCTGCGGCAGATCACAGTGGGTTCACATTTCCTATAGATGATGAACTATCTTGGGCGTGGAGACAGGACACCGAGGCCCGAACCATCCTGATATGGCACATCGCAACATGGTTTTGTGCCAAGACTGAAGAGAAGATGGTATTTCCTACAAGTGCATGTGGACTACTCTCTTTACCGGAATATAGAGTTGCTGTAACGTTATCGAGCTACTGCGCTTACCTGGTGACGTTTCGTCCAGAGTTGCTTCCCGGGCATCACACCATCGCAGCATCTGTCTTTGACGAAGCAATCACGGAGGCAGAGTTCTATCTTGAAGGCCAAACATCACCCAGTGAGAGGTACACAAGGATGGCAACCTGGTTACGGAAACATGATCCATCCTATCAAAGGTTACGGAAACATGATCCATCCTATCAAAGGTTACGGAAACAAGGTTCACCGGACCTAGGAATCCTTAAGTTGGGTGTCAGACTAGGTCGACAGTTGATAGACATGGAGGGCGGCGGCAGCAGCAGCAGCAGTAGTTACAAATATTGGAAGACAATAGCCAACTTCTGGATCGAGATGCTACTGCACGTGGCTCAAGCAGACAATGTAAAAGCTCACATTGAACATCTGGCAAAAGGCGGAGAGTTCGTCACTCATCTGTGGGCCTTGCTATCACATGCTGGTATCAAGCGGAACAGCCCCTTCGACTTCAAGCAGACCAAGGATGATGGCGCTAAGAGTGGACAAGCGTACGAAAGTAAAGGTAAAGGACGCGCCAATTGATCAGGCAGACTGTTTCAGAGTTCAGAAGAAGGTTGCCGGCTTGCCGCCCGATCTATCAGGTCTTGATTCATCATGTACTTTTTTTGTTTTTTCTATGTTGTACTAGTCTTGTGTGTTCACAATCTAGGCCATGTTCAGTTCTATCGAAATCCAAAATTTGGCACTATGTAAAAAGAAGATTTTCCGTCACATCAAATTTGCGGTATATGTATGGAGTACTAAATGTTGACGAAATCAAAAACTAATTGTACAGTTTGGTTGTACTTTGCGAGACGAACGTTTTGAGCCTAATTAGTCAACGATTGGACAATTATTATCAAATACAAACGAAATGCTACAGTATGCTACAGTGTCGCTGGAAATCCGGCGGCGCCAATTCCGGGCGCAACTAAACGCGGCCCTATTGTCTCAAGTCATGAAATGGATTACCTTGTTTTCCGCGTTGACGAAGCTTGCAACCCAATTGTGACTTGTGAGGGATACTTCCTCCGTCCATAAGAAAAATGCAATTGTGAGATCCGTGTAAGTCAAACTATCTCAACTTTGATCAAGTTTATAGAAAATAATATTAACTTTTATGTCTCTAAACAAATATAGTACAGTATAAAATTATATTCTATAACTAATCTAATGATATTTATTTTGTATCATGAATGTTAGTACTTTTTTTATATAAACTTAGTCAAATTTTAAACTGTTTTACTCCTCAAAACGCAAGAATTGCATTCTTTTGTGGGCCGATGGAGTATTATCAAACCAAATTAAAAGCTTTTTACTGTTTTTAAGTCCGTAGCACCATTTGTCTTCGTGTAATTATTTGGTGTAGAAAGTGGAACTGTACAGATTCGCGCTCACCACTTCTCGGAATTTCGAAAGGTCCAGTTGGAACTCATTTGATCTATCTCAAACGAACAGATCATCAACCTATATACCAACATTTGCACCTGAGGTATCACTACTAAAAAAGAATTTATAGCGATCGTCTCCTTTTTTTTTAAGGGTCGGCTCTATATTGAGACACCCCTACAAATGGCTCACAAACGAGCCACCCCTACAAATCATGGGGATGCTGGTGTTATTAGCCGCTCGAACAAATGGCCCTATTTGTAGGGACGACTTTATATCCGGCCGCCATCCCGACAAATCCAATTTGTAAGGATGACGGCTAGATATAAAATTACCCCTATAAATAGATGATAAATATTAAAAATTAATTATTAAAATTAGAATTTATTTTCAAATAATCTTGGTGGAGAAATGATCAAAATAAAAGTTGTAGATCTCAAAAAGTTATAGAACTTTGTTGTTTATAATTTTTTCATTTGAAATCATTTACTATTTTAAAATGCTATTGGAAATTCAATTTTTGCATTGTTGAAAAAGTCTGATTTCTTTTTTTAATCTATGGCTAAAACTTGTAGCTAATCTTTCTCCCTCATATTAACTTCAAATTTGATGATTTGTTTCCTAAAATTTTTTAAAATCATGCTTTATCAATTTATTGTGTTCTTATAGCTATTATTTTTGTTATCTTTTCATGTGACTTGAATTTCAAAAAAATAGCAACTTCAAACAACATTTTGAAACATTAAGTGGTTTCAAATAAAAAAAGTCATGAACATAAAATTGTAGAACTTATCAAAATCTATAACTTTTGTTTTAGTCATTTGTTCATCTGATAAAGTGGTAATAAACATTGTTTATAAATTTACATATCTCTCACATAGTTTCATAAACTATAAGAGCGACATGTAAATTTATGGACAATGTATACTACCACTTTATCGGATGAACAACTGACCAAAATAAAAGTTGTAGATCTTGATAAGTTCTACAACTTTTATTTTCATAACTTTTCCAGCTCAAGTCATTTACTGTTTCGAAATGTTGTTTGAAGTAGTCATTTTTTGAAATTTAAACTACGAATTGTTCAAATAAAGTTACATGAAAAGATGACCAAAATTAAAGTTGTAGATCTCAAAAAGTTATAGAACTTTGTAGTTGACAACTTTTTCATTTGAAATCATTTTGTCAAAGAAAACTACGTTTGAATTTCTAAAATTTGAAATTTAAAATTTTCAACTAACCTCAGATGGAGAAACATCCAAAACAAAAGTTGTAGATCCAAAAATTTATAGAACTTTGTAGTTGACAACTTTTTCATTTAAAATTATCTTGCTAAGGAAAACTATGTTTAAATTTCTAACATTTGAAATTTAAATTTTTGAAATGACCTTAAATGGAGAAATAACAAAAAAGAAAGTTGTAGATCTTAAAAAATTATGTTACTTTGTAGTTGACAACTTTTTCATTTGAAATCATCTAGTTGAGAATAATTACGTCTAAATTTGCAATATTTGAAATTCAAAATTTTCAAATGGCCTCGGATGGAGAAACAACAAAAATGTGAGTTGTAGATCTCAAAAAGTTATGCAAATTTATAGTTGACAACTTTTTCATTTGAATTAGTTTAGAGTCTTAGACACTCATTTCAAGTTTGGTTGAGTATAATATAAGTAGAAAGAATATCTGAGATAGACACAAGTGAGAGTTGGGTGGAGTGGTTAGAGGATGGAACATGCGACCGTGTGGACTTGGGTTTGAACCCCAGCGGCCGTGAAGCGCATGATTTTCGCACGAAAAAATGCATGACTTGCGGCTTGATTGAGACCTGGCGTTGGGTTCGGTTAACATTGGTCGTGTTTCGAGCATCGCAACCTCTGCGCTACATCTCTAGTTCGGGCCTCAAATCTTGGCCCCTGGTCGAGAGTTATACCAGTTCCCCACTGATCGGTTAGATCTCTCTGGAGGGTTCCAGCCCTTGATTTAGACCTGACTGACTTGGTTGGCGTAGCAGCCATGCAATCGAGGCGTTGTTTTCCTGAACCGCTCGGAAGTCGAAACTTAGATTCCTTGCAGCTAGGACCACTACAAGGTTTCACCCCTGATGCAACGGCCTAAAAGTATTGCAATATGCAAAAAATGGTTGCAATAGACAAAATTACAACACAAAAATTTAGTTGGGAGGCGTTGCCATAGTAACTATGGTCTAAAGTTTGCACCATGGTTCATTTTGGTGTTGCAATAGGTTTTCCCCTATTGCAACACAATGGAGTGTTGTTGCAACACCATGTAGTGTTGCAAGCCATAGTATAAGTAACCACCGTGGGTGTTCAATAGTAACTATTGCAACACACCTAGTGTTGCCAGACATACCTGTTGCCACATACCCAAAGAGTAGCAATAGGTGCACTAGCAACAACAATGGGTGTTGCAATAGACCTTATTGCCACGCATAAATAACATTGTAATAGATGGACCCTCTATTGCCACAATATCTCTATGGTTGCTATAGGTGGAACCCTGTATTGCCACACAAATATTTGGTTGCTACAGGTGGCCTCTCTATTAACACACTTGTCTATGGTTGCTATAGGTGGAATTCTCTATTGCCACGATAAATACTTGGTTGCTAGAGATGGGCTCTCTATTGCCACACTAAACATTGTGGTTGCTATAGGTTGAACCCTCTGTTGCCACGACAAATGTTTGGTTGCTAGAGGTGGCCACTCTATTGCCACACTAAATATTTTGGTTGCTATAGGAGAAACCATCTATTGCCACGCTTATTACTGTGTTGCCATAGTTTGGAGACTATTGCCACGCATAATGTTTTTACTACATAGTTTGTTTGTTACTATAGCATATATTGCAATGTCAAATTATTATGCCAATAGTCTATATTGCAACGCTTTGTTTGGTAGCTTCAAACAATAATTGCACGTCGAACAATATGATGGATAAAGCATTTAGACATCCATTAAACCAAAATATGCTTTGTCCGTACAAATCATTAATGAAACATGCAATGTCAAACTTAGTCAATAACACGCGCACAATTAAAACACATAAGGTATCCGACACACAGTAGCTAGTTTGAACATATCAAAAGGTAATGAGCTATATATGTAGCACTACATCAAAGGTTGCCTTGATGTTGATCATCCATCAATCGTGCGCTCCACTCAAACTCCATCTTGCTCCTAGAAAGAATCATTAACATTAGTATACGCATCAGACAAACTAAAATTGTATTATTTTGGCAACAATAGCATGGAGTCGACAAAGTAAGCAATTTGAAATCTTAAACTAAAGACTAACAAGTTTGCAAATAAATTTGCAGAATCATTCAAAAGTAAAATTTCCCATGAAAAGGCTATATGATCAAGCCTAGAAGTCAATTAGGTATATACAAAAAACACTCTCACTGACAGAATATACGAAAACCATATACACTTTGGAATCTGATACCGAAACATTCATAGGTAGTGGAGTTACAAAAAAAAACACATGTGCATTGCCAACTGGTTGATTCCTTTTGGTTGATAGTCTCTTAGCCACATTTTCCTTCGATTATTTTGTAGTAATATAATTCGTTGTCATATTCCCTTCTTTGTTTTGGGGTTATGTTTTCCTCTCTCATCAGAAGAGATGCATAGGTGCATCAACTTAAAGCTGGCAAATTAGACTTTTGTTGTACAGGTGTATCAACTTGAAACAAAAAAAGTTGAAAAACTAGAGATTTCTACCAGCAGCTAGTTTACTGCTATTACTCAAGATTCCTATGTTGTATGCTACAATGGCAGCAACTAGCAGAAATAGTAATTTACTGTCACACCCCAAAATTTCTAATTTTAGGTTGTGCATAAAAAATACTAAATAAAATGAATTATTTTAATATTTGGATAAAGTTTACCAAGTTTAGTTTGAGCTAGCGCAAATTTAGTTATAGGAAAAATGTGAATTTTCAAAGTTTTCTAATTTTGACGGACGTTTGGATGATATGATGTTTGCTTGTTGCTTTTTTGTGTGTTGAGAGTGAGCAAAGTCTTTAAAATGCGTTAGAGGTCGATTTTCCTTCTTTGGAATGTCTTTATCTTTTTCTACAATTAAATTCTTTGTTTCTCGGCTTAAGTTTTCGTTGGGAGCTTCCTAAAATCTTTTCTTTGTAATGCAAATCACTCCTTTCAGTTCCTCGTCCGTCAATCAATCTCTACAAACTTCTCGGGAAATTTTCTAGCTTTGTCTAGAACTTGTTCTTACTTGTCTACGAGCATAATTTAATTTTTAGATGCTCCACATTATCTTATCATTGGCCTCCAAATACTTTATTTGGGTTCCTCATATTCCATAATATCTTTGGGAATTTTCCCTGAATTTTCAGAGCTTTCCGAGTATTTTTCACGGCTTAAGTAATAATTCTAGACTTTTCAATAATTATTTTATCCATGAAATTAATTAATTCCAAAAATAATAAATCTCATATTTTTTCCAACGCTCAAAGCCCATGTGCAATAATCCTAATAAATCCTAAAGGCACATGCATTTATTTACTAATGGGCTTTAATGATTATCTAGGCCAATTAGTAAATGTGTAGGGTGTAACATCAATTAGTACCATATTGCTAGTTAATGTTGATGTGGGGAGTTTTTGTCCCTATAATTATATACCAATCCCTTGGACAAAGCACACCAAAACTACCATAAGGGGATCCCCTAGTTTAGGAAATCCCTCATGTAGTAAATTAGATTTTTCTCCTCCTCTCGCCGTCGCCGTCGTCGCCGCGTTGCCCAGCTATCCTCTCCTTCATGCAACAAATTGAGCCCACCCCTACGCAGCTGCTGTTGCCACGGCTGTGTGGTGGCTCTACGGGAGGCCAAAGGATGAAGACGAGGTAATTACGAAATTACCACCAGTTCGTAATATCGTCGTCGTATATTCGTTTTAAGTCCGTTTCGAGTTGTTCCAATTGCGTTAGATTCGTATTGATGTGATCTACATGCAAGTGTGGTCGTTTTTCATGTCAAGTGACTTATATATATATGCTTAAATATTAATTTGATTAATATGCATGTAACTAGTTTTTGTACATAAAAGCAACATAATTATATACAATGTTCTTTTGCAAATAAGTTTTAACATGGATAGTTGCTAACATAAATATGTTTCTAAATTATAATATGTTTAGTCTAAACACACATATTAAATTTGATTAGATGCTCTCACATGTCAGTTTGTATTTGTGAGTTAAAGTTGAATTGGCATTAATGATATCAAAATATTTATAAATAAAATACGATTAGCTTCAACTCAGTTTTAAGTATAAATATGATTTGTTTAATCTAAATTAATGCAATTCACGTAGTTTTTCCTAATTAACATAAATCAAGCTTCTAGTCTTATCTTTTTTTTATAATATAAAACCCTGTAGTCGTTTTTTTACAACCGTAGTTCCGATTAGCGTGCTTTTCGTATCTATGTGTTCGTACCGATGTGTAGAACATCTTTAAAACCTTTTTACTTGTTGTTTCATATGTTTGGTGTACTGTTCTAATTTAGTTCTATTGTTTGCTTCGTGTATGATTGCATGGATGCTTGTGTGGTGCTTTATGATCATGTCCAATCAGTGAGAAGTACGTTGGTGAAATAGAAGAAGTTGGTGATCCAGACGAAGTCCTTTGGAGATTACAATTCAGCAGAAGGATATGAGTTTTAAGGTAAGTATAGCATGAGATCGTTCTTGTTGTCCTATTCACTTTAATAACTTAATCATATGCATGTGTCTACCTTGGCAACTGTAGTAATTGTCCTAGCTATTTGATATCCTAGATTCCTTGTCCCCTATGGGTTATTGCATTGGATAGTATGATGCTAGTGCTCAACTACAATCATGATCTTGTAACATGACTAATGGAATATGCAATAAACATTAAAAGATGCTTTTTAGCAACATGGAATAAGGGGACTAGAGCATTGGGCTATTTTATGGTGCTCTAGATTCCTCTCCCTAAGGACTTATCTATAAGTGATCATTCGGGACTTACAGTATAGCTGTAAGGGCTACATGGCTCTGGCTTTAGCTCAGTACAAGGACCTTTTCTAGCTTGTTAGAGGTTACCTTTATGGTGCAAGAGTGGTGTGTTTTAGGTTGGATATAGTGCAGCCTCTGTCCGTCAGTGTATAGGCTACGCGTTATTGTGCCTGTTGAAAGGAGAGCTCTACATTCGTAGGGCACAGAAACCTAGCGGCCCTAACTTGTAGACAAACCTTTGAAAGGCTTCATAGTGAACCCTGACGACCTTACTAGGTAGTGGGTCAAGAGGCTAATCACCTTAGGTGAAAGGGTAAATCAGGACTCACAGTGAAAGTGTACAATCTCTGTAGAGTGTAAAACTGGTATATCAGCTGTGCTTATGGTTACGAGCGGCCTTAGACCCTTATGGAATAGATGATGAACACTGATAATACTGATGATAAAGATACTCACTAATGATCTCTGTTTATGCTATTCATTATTCATGTTTACCTGATCATGTGTTTAGATGGGCTTGTGATAAACTTGTTACTACTCAATTGCTAAAATCATGACTCATTAAAAGCTAATCGCAGTTAAACCAGTGTCAGCCTTTTGAGCCTCATGAACCCCATGTTATATTCGTTGAGTACGACATGTACTTAAGCTTGCTTTACTTTTTAAATCTTTAGAAAAATCCTAGATGTGTAGCAGATTTCTAGAGTTTGGAGGAATTAGGCTTGTGTGATCAACCAGTCAGTTATCCCTGTGGAAGTGGAGTCTTCACCCGAAGATTGGAGCTATCTTTCCGCTGTTTGCTATTTAAGGTTATATTCTTTATACTAAGTACATTATATATTGAGTATTGTCTATTGATATTACCCTTATTTATAGTTATATGTGAGATTTGACTTTCTGGGCTCACATATGCTGTGTATCTGGTTTTGTTCTTAAAATCAGGTTCTACAAAGTGGTATGACTGTAGGACACAAGCCTATTAGAAATTGGTCGTTCTAAGGTTTAGAATTTGCTATAAAACTACTTTTTCATCTCCTTGACTAGTTGAATTGATTATTTCTTATCCTTGTCCTATTTTCTTCTCTCCTTGATAGCTTCCTTTGAGCTATTGCTTCTTATCTCGTTGATTTTTATTTCTTTGGTTTACTAAAGTTTTTTAATCTCACCTTATTCAAATTTGTGATGGCCTTTCATCATAATCCACTCCTTAGGATGTCCACCATTGCTACAGAAGCATGTGTAGTTTCGATGTTGTCATGCATGCTTGTCTTGTTTGGTGTGTTGCTTGTTTGTCATCCCTATCTTTGTGATCCAAAGGAAGGCCCTAAAGACTACACCAACACGAGGATCTTCGTATGGAATATTTAGAGTTTAGCAAAACTCTTGTTAAGTGGGGTAGCATCCATTACAAAGCAACGTTGACCTTTATCTTTCTTGCTATCCTGTGCAACTCCCAAATCCACTTTATCATGCAAGTTCATTCCTTCATCTCATGAATCTTGAACAAGGAAGTGTGGAGGCATGAAGATCTTCTTTATCTTTCTCCCTAGTCTTTCTGAATCTCGGGACGAGATTCCTGTTAAGTGGGGCAGTTTGTCACACCCTAAAATTTCTGATTTTGGGTTGTGCATAGAAAATACTAAATAAAATGAATTATTTTAATATTTAGATAAAATTTACCAAATTAGTTTGAGCTAGCGCAAATTTAGTTATAGGAAAAATATAAATTTTCAAAGTTTTCTAATTTTGATGGGCGTTTGGATGATATGATGTTTGCTTGTTGCTTCTTTGTGTTGAGAGTGAGCAAAGTCTTTAAAATGCGTTAGTAGATCAATTTTCCTTCTCCAGCACGCCTTTATCTTTTTCTACAATCAAATTCTTTGTTTCTCGGCTCAAATTTTTGTTGTGAGCTTCCTAAAGTCTTTTCTTTGTAACATAAATCACTTCTTTTAGTTCCTCGTCCGTCAATCAATCTCTACAAAATTCTCGAGAATTTTTCTAGTTTTTTCTAGAACTTGTTCCTACTTGTCTGTGAGCATAATTTATTTTTTAGATGCTCCACATTATCTTATCATGGGCTCCAAATACTTTATTTGGGTTCCTCATGTTCTATAATGTCTCTGGGAATTTTCCCCGAATTTTCAGAGCTTTCCGAGTATTTTTCGCGGCTTAAATAACAATTCTAGACTTTTCTAGAATTATTTTATCCATGAAATTAATTAATTCTAAAAATAATAAATCTCTTATTTTTCTCAACACTCAAAGCCTATGTGCAATAATCCTAATAAATCCTAAAGGCCCATACATTTATTTACTAATGGGTTTTAATGATTATTGAGGCCCATTAGTAAATGTGGAGGGTGCAACATCAATTAGTACTATATTGCTAGTTGATATTGATGTGGGGAGTTTTTCTCCTTATAATTATGTACCAACCCCTTAGGCAAAGCACATCAAAATTACCGTAAGGCAATCTCCTAGTTTAGGAAATCCCTCGTATAGTAAATTAGATTTTTCCTCCTCCTCTTGCCGTCGTCGTCGCCGCCGCGCTGCCCAGCCCGGCCATCATCTCTTTCGTGCAATAAGTTGAGCCCACCCCTGCGCAGCTGCTATTGCCATGGTTGTGTGGTGGCTGTATGGGAGGCCAAAGGACGAAGACGAGGTAATTACGAAATTACCACTGGTTCGTAATATCGTCGTCGTATATTCGTTTTAAGTCCATTTTGAGTCGTTCCAATTGCGTTTAATTCGTATCGATGTGATCTACATGCTAGTGTTGTCTTTTTTCATGTCAAGTGAATTTTATATATTTACTTAAATATTAATTTGATTAATATGCATGCAACTAGTTTTTATAAATAAAAGCAACATAATTATATACAATGTTCTTTTGCAAATAAGTTTTAACATGACTAGTTGCTAACATAAATATGTTTCTAAACTATAATATGTTTAGTCTAAACACACATATCCAATTTGATTAGATGTTCTCACATGTCAGTTTGTATTTGCGAGTTAAAGTTGAATTGGCATAGATGATATCAAAATATTTATAAATAAAATACGATTAGCGTCAACTCAGTTTTAAGTATAAATATGATTTGTTTAATCTAAATTAATGCTACTCATAGAGTTTTTCCTAATTAACATAAATCAAGCTTATAGTCTTCTCTTTTCTTTTATAATATAAAACCCTGTAGTCATTTCTTTACAACCGTAGTTCCGATTAGCGTACTTTTCATGTCTGTGTGTTCGTAGCGACGTGTAGAACATGTTTAAAACCTTTTTACTTGTTATTTCATATATTTGGTGTACTGTTCTAATTTAGTTCTATTGTTTGCTTCGTGTATGATTGCATGGATGCTTATGTGGTGCTTTATGATCATGTCCAGTCGGTGAGAAGTACATTGGTGAAATAGAAGTTGGTGATCCAGATGAAGTCCTCTAGAGGTTACAATTCAGTAGAAAAAGGATCTGAGTTTTAAGGCAAGTATAGTATGGGATTGTCCTTGTTGTCCTATTCACTTTAATAACTTAATCATATGCATGTGTGTACCTTGGCAACTATAGTAATTATCCTAGCTATTTGATATCCTGGATTCCTTGTCATCTATGGATTATTGCATTGGGTAGTATGATGCTGGTGCTCAACTACAACCATGATCTTGTAACGTGACTAATGGAATATGCAATAAACATTAAAAGATGTTTTTTAATAACATGGAACAAGGGGGCTAGAGCATTGGGCTATTTTATGGTGCTCTAGATTCCTCTCCCTAAGGACTTATCTGTAAGTGATCATCCAGGACTTGCAGTACAGCTATGAGGACAACATGGCTCTGGCTTTAGCTCAGTACAAGGACATTTTCTAGCTTGTTAGAGATTACCTTTATGGCACAAGAGCGGTGTGTTTCGGGTTGGATATAGTGCGGCCTCTGTCCGTCAGTGTATAGGCTGCGCGTTACTGTGCTTGTCGAAAGGGAAGATCTACATTCGCAGGGCATAGAAACCTAGCGGCCCTAACTTGTTAGACGAACCTTTAAAAGGCTTTATAGTGAACCCTGGCGACCTTCCTAAGTAGTGGATCAAGAGGCTGATCACCTCGGACGAAAGGATAAATTAGAACTCACAGTGAAAGTGTACAACCTCTGTAGAGTGTAAAACTTGTATATCAGCCGTGCTCATGGTTACGAGCGGCCTTGGACCCTTATGGAATAGATGGACACTGATAATACTGATGATAAAGATGCTCACTAATGATCATTGTTTATGCTATTCATTATTCATGTTTACCTGATCATGTGTTTACATGGGCTTGTGATAAATTTGTTGCTACTCAATTGCTAAAATCATGACTCATTAAAAGCTAATCGTAGTTAAACCAGTGTCAGCCTTTTGAGCCTCATGAACCCCATATTATATTTGTTGAGTACGACATGTACTTACGCTTGCTTTACTTTTTAAATTTTTGGAAAATCCTAGATGGGTACCAGATTTCTAGAGTTTGGAGGAATTAGGCTTGTGTGATCAACCAGTCAGTTGTCCCTGTGGATGTGGAGTATTCACCCAAAGATTGGAGCTATCTTTTCGCTGTTTGTATCTAAGGTTATATTCTTTATACTAAGTACGTTATATATTGATCATTGTCTATTGATATTATCGTTATTTGTAGCTTTATGTGAGATTTGACTCTCTGAGCTCACATATGGTGTGTATCTGGTTTTGTTGTTAAAACTGGGTGCTACATTTACTAGATATATATGTGTCACTTTTAGGTTTATATATGTATGCTTGTAGTAAAAGGTATAAAAAATAGCGCTGGCTGAATAGGTTCTTGTTATTAAAGCATCAAGAAACAAAGCAACATCTAGTTATGGTAGAGTTGCTCAACTTGCTAAATTGTAGTGTTGAATGTTAATACTGCTATGATGGCATACGAAAATTTTCAACTTTGGACAACCGTACAACTTCGTCCAAGCACATGCTAACACACCGGAGCTAATTTAGTTGCCAGTCACGAATGTTCACTGATAGATCACGATCCAACTAAGCAACATAAGATTGTTGTCTACAAACGCAACATGAGAGCACATTCCTATGACAAATAACTACATTAATCCATGTAGTCTCTAGTTCACGGGCAGCTGCATGTATAAAATCAGCTCATGATGGCACTTGATTTCAGCAGACAACTTAAATAATCGAGGTCTTCCAATGAAAATTCTGTAATTAACAAGTAGTTGTATTTACTTTACTTTGATCTGAACTACTTTCTATAGGTTCTTTAAAATCCCAGAGGCTCATAGTATTAGTTGCATCTCCTCCAATGGTCCCACTAAAACATTGGACAAATTAGACTCTAACATTATAACAAACTAGGAGGATCATGATTGGTTAGCAAAAGCTTATATAGGTTCTCAAGTTTTCAGTTCATGGGCAGCATGATGTTAACTAATCCGAGCAAGCAGGAACACTATTATGTGTACTGCAGCAAAATAGCTTCAGCAAAATATCTTGCACACAAGGACATTGTAACTGAAAATTCATAAAACTTGTGGGTTGCTTCATTTAAACTGCTACTACTGCATCAATTTGTACTTGCTTTTAAATTTAAAGGGATCACATGTTCTCAATAGAAACACATTGGTAGCACATTTTTAAATGACAGGAAAGGTATAGGAGCAGAAATCATGAGACAGGTGCAATCATACTTGATTTCAAATTTGAAGCTCGCTTCCATTCACCACTGGGGCAACACCTAAAGAGTTAATAACTCTCCTGCTAAAATAATAGATTAGTTTTGAACATTCAAAGTGAAAGACAAATGCTAAAAATTCATATTGCATATTGAAATTAAACTCCCACAAAAGTGATAGCAGCAGAAGCAACATATCATACTAGACCATTGAAAAATGGTTAAAGAGACTACAATCAGCCTTTTAGTACATGTCATATTAGAACTTTTTATTGCTTCATTTTAGTTCTGCATAAATTTGATGGCTGAACTAGTAGGCTCTGATAAAGACAGATGTATATGTTTGCAAGAAAAATCAGTGCATCATATAAATACTTTGAACTTGCTTTGATAACAAATCGGCTCCATGACAGCTCCATCCTCCAGGCAAAAGTAGCAGCCATGGGGTTGGATCTGTAGAACTTTCTACCAATCAATGCCCTAACCAATCCCCATATTAACACAACATGTCAAGATCCCATAAAAAAATTAGCACACTGCTGTAATTTAGTACGTGGAATTTTCTACTAATATTATGAGAAACCTAGAAGAAGTTCCAGTCTCTAACAACACAAATTAAGGGTCCTGGTTTACTTGCAGCCAGAGCATGGCACCTGATACACAGTACGTCAGTACTGCTCTTTAGAATAGAACAATCATAAGGCTCAGAGGTTAGCAACTAAAGAGCAATAGAGGATGCATCCCACCTTATTGCTTTTGGCATCTGTATTAATTCTTCTTGATCAAATTCCTAGGTTCATTATATTTTCTAATAAACAAAGGATGCATAAGTAATGAAATTGTTGAACTGCAAGTCATGACTGACTTAATAATTAGGACTTAGGAGCTCAAGTGTAGACTAAAAGACAAATCATGGCAGCATTCGAGGCATCAAAGTATGGCTGTCGTCTAAAAAGAACTTCTCTACATCCCTGCTCAATATCTGAACAAATTGCTAATAGAATACAGTAGAACAAAAGTACTATCCTCCCAGCATTTTCTAATGAATCAACGTGGAACAGATGGGAAGTAGAGAAACCGACCAACAAAATCCGGTGTGGAATAGAGAGGGAAAGCAGACGAACCGACGAACGAAATCCGGTGAACCGAGGGGCGCGAGATCCACCGCCACAACGTCCTTGACCTGCGCGCGAGAGCCGCTACTGCTGCTTCTCCCTGTGCGCGAGATTCGCCACCACTGCCTCCTCGCTCCTCGCACGAGATGCCGCACCGCTGTCTCCTCGCCCCGTGTAGCTGCGCACTTAGCCCACCCCTCCTCAGCCGGCGCGGCCGTGGGGGCTGGCAGGTGGCGCACGACGCGCGGTGTACCTGCGCTACGTCTGACCGCCAAATCCAAAGACGGTGACGTTGTCACGTGGGGACTGCAGCTGCAGCACGAGGGCGCAGCCACGGGTGCTGGCACGCGAGGACGCCGGTAGACCTCCGTTCCCTAGCCCTGCAACACGCGTCGCCGAGAGAGAGCGGAGAATGGAGAACGGCAGAAAAGGGAGGCGGTGGCTGGGGTGAGACCGTGAAAGGTGAATGGTTTTTAGGGTTGCGGTGCCGCGGCCCGCAGGGTTCACTATTTGATTTTTACTGCTCGGTTTGGCTCTAGCGCGCGGGCTAAAATTGTGACCAGGAAATGTCAAACTCACACAATTTTTCAAAGGCACATATATACTTTAAAATGTAAAGTAATTCAATCAGTCGACAGAGACACATTTAAATTCTAAAAAAAAGTTACTTTAGTGCCAAAAAATAAATTTAAATTATTTTGGTGATAAAACATAGCAAATTAAGATTTTATTAAACTGTCAGGTAAAAAACATAAAGCTGACTACTAATCACCTCTTAGAAGACGAGTGAGACTTGACTTATGAAATAAGCAACTAGTTGTCTCAATTTAGGTTTCCATGTATCTAATTGTTGTTTCAATCTTTAGTAATCATGGCCATTGTTAACATCATTCATGTTAGTGTGCTATGTTATATATCATTTGATATTTTTGTTGTTGCTTCTGTGTTCGCTTAAATAAATGTTGCTGAATTGTTTTTTCAAGTCCAGCTATGAGAAATAATATGTTAGCGATATCTCAAGCTTGTTGTCGTCTGGTGTGTCACAATATCCATATGTGCTTGGTTATGCTAATGGCTAACCAGAGGTATCATGTTGAGTTGCGTTGTGTGTTGTGCAACATGTGTCTCTTGGCTTGTGAATGTACAAGTGTTATGTGCTCGAAGATGCAAAATGGTCACTAGTCGAGTGGTTAGGATGTTCGAGTAGCACTCCTCGGGTCCTAGGTTGGACTCACCGTGGGAGCGAATTTCAAGTTGAGGTTAAAAAAAATCCCCACGTCAACCACATAAACCAAAAGCACAGGTCTAAGGCCCCACCCAATTCTCACTTGCGCAATGGATTCGGCCATGTAAGGGTGGGGCGGGGGTTCTTAGTTTTCTTGGCCTGGTGAGATGGTCTTCTTCTTATTGGTAATGCTATGGGGGTAGTCATTCCCCTGTAGGACGAGTTTTTAGTTACGTGCCGACGAGTTTTTTAGTTACATGCTCCAAGATGGGAGACGACAATGGTGAAGGTCAAGTGCATAATCCATTCGTGATGGACCTGGAGCGGTGAAGGGCGGACGAGAAGGCTTGGACTGAGAGGCCATAGGGCAGAGAACAGACCGTGTGCAGCTCACATTGGGCACTGGAAGAGGACTGAGAGACCATAGGGCGGAGGACGGACCATGTGCGGTTCACATTAGGCACTAGAAGAGCAAGAGTACATGAATGATGAAGAAGGCATCGACCAAGTCAAGGAGGAGGACAATAGCGTCATAACACTTGGCGGAGGCTGGACACGCATCTATACATGGGTGATGAGGATGGCATTTTGAGACTCCTATTCACCCTCCTCTGGTCACCGGGTTTGTTCCTTTAAATTCATTTAAATTGTAGAAAAAGGCAAATCAATAAAAAAAGATACTCGAGTGCCAAAAAATTAATTTGTCTAGAATTAAAATTTTAAAATAAGATTATTATTATAAATAAATAATAAAAGTACAAAACAATATACACATTCGAGGAGTTGTTTCACTAATTATAATAAAATTTAATGTTCTATGTGGTTTATATTATAAAATTTATGAGATAAAAGGCGTATTAGGATAGAGGCCCCTTTGCTAGGTCAAATTTTATCCCTGCCCTGGTATTTTGGCCTGCATTATTTGGTTCAAAAAAGCCAAAGTTTGACGGTGCTCAGCAAAATTTGGCCCCGCCAATACAAGCCGACGCCAATTTCGGGCCAAATAGTAGGCGCGCAAATCGGCCGCCCGATTTTGGCTTGGCCACGTTGGAGAGGCGTAGCGCGAGCGCGCGGCCACAACCTAGGCCATGTTTAGGCCATGTTTAGTTGCCC
Organism: Miscanthus lutarioriparius; assembly: GCA_904845875.1. Classification (NCBI taxonomy): domain Eukaryota; kingdom Viridiplantae; phylum Streptophyta; class Magnoliopsida; order Poales; family Poaceae; genus Miscanthus; species Miscanthus lutarioriparius. Next base: position 58,283,435 of record CAJGYO010000014.1, on the reverse strand, counting down.
CAAATTCTAGAAATTAGCACTATGCAAAAAGAAGATTTTCTGTCATATCAAACTTGTGGTACATGGAATACTAAATGTTGACGAAATCAAAAACTAATTACACAGTTTAGTTGTACTTTGCGAGACGAACGTTTTGAGCCTAATTAGTCAACGATTGGATAATTATTACCAAATAAAAACAAAACGCTACAGTATATCTACAGTGTCCGGAAACCGGCGGCGCCGAATCCGGCAGCGAACTAAACGCGGCCCTACCCGACCTTCCTTCTGAGGCCCTGTTTGGTTGGGCTTTTGGCTTTGTCTTTTGGCCTCAAAAGTCAAAAGCCCAACTCAAATGGGCTATTTTTGGAGGGTGCTTTTTCAGAAGTAGCTGCTTTTCTGTAGTTCATTTTTGAAAAGCTGGGTTGACCCTGCTTTTGGCTTTTGGCTTTCTACTTTTCGAAATTGGTGAAATAAAAAGCTCTTCCATAGTTATTTCAAGAGAGATAAAGATAAAAGGTATATTTTATATTTGTTTAACCAAACAGCTTTCAACTTTTCTACAGCTCACAGCCCACAGCAACTTTTCCACAGTTCACAGCTCACATCAGCTTTTTCCCCCGCCAAGCTCAACCAAACATGCCTGAGTTCTGTCCGCTCTACCGCCCTCTCTCCTATTCGGCTATTCGCGTACTGCCTTTTCCCCAATTCTCCAACGCCCAACCGTGACCCAAACCCTAGCGTGCGACCGGCTCCTGTTCGAGGCGGAGGCGGAGGCGGCGGCGGCGGCCGGCGGGCGAGGAGACATGCGGCTGCGGCGCAGCGGCCGTCGGTGAGCGCGCGACTGCGCATGCGCGAGGTGCTTTGGCCATTAGTTTGGGCGGCGCCGCGGGCCGCGATGGCAGTCGGCTGGCTTTGGCGCGGGGCCGCAAGTGGCTGATGCGGTGCGCCGGCGCAATGGCGTGGCTGCCGGCTGCAGTCTGCAGCTGCAGGCAGCGGGCAGCCACCGTCACCTGTCAGCCGGAGTGCAGAATGGTGCTGACGACTGCACGGAGGTCTACATGTCTGCAGTAGCTACTCGCAGCTTATGTTACTAACGTGGTGATTCCGTGATTATATCTAATTTACTCTTTCTTGATTTAATTTTAGTTGTCAAACATGAATTGTATGTTCAGTGAAATTAATTATGCTAAAAAGTAATATTTTGGTTCTTTTTTTTTTTTTTAATTTCTATCATAGGGATGTATAGGGGCTCTAGATGGCGCTCATATCACAGATTCACAGCATATGTGCTAGCTAAAATGGTGATAGATTTTGTTTGTTTGTTTATCTTTCTATCTTTTGACTGTCAATTCTTTTTGACACCGTAGAGGTTGTTGGTTCTTCATTTGAGCTAAAGCTTGTCAACTCAAGATATCAATGTTAATCAGCTTGTTAGTTGTTAGTGATGGGCTAAGGGTATACATTAAAAAGTGCTGTTACTTTACGTAAAATGAAGCAAATTGTTCACATTATTTTTCAAAGAACAATAACTTAATGATGTCTGGATAATTGTATTTACAGAGTTATTTTTTACTTTTGTAGAAGAAGTTTCTTCTCTATGATGATAATTAGTTCCACGTTGAGTTCATATATGTATATTACTTTTGTATAAGAAGTTTCTTCTCTATGATGATAATTAGTTCCACTTTGAGTTCATGTATATATATTTATGTCCCTTGCAGTAATTGATGGATGGATTGTGTCGGTCAATGGAGTTCATGAAGAAGCTCAAGAAAATTTGGGAGGTGAAAAACCTGCATTTGAATTTGCACCTTTTACTTTTCCGCTCAACATGTGGATGCAAATCATCTCTCATTGTTAGTTTTGTTGTAGTATGGATGGGATATCAGATTTTTTTTTTAATTTAGCATCAATTGGTTAGCTTCCTTGGAATAAAACTGACGTCGACTTAAATATTATTGACTTCCATAACCTGCAGATAATAGATGGAATAAACAAATATTTTGGCATCTGGTCAAGGGGCAAATGTTGTTTAAATACTACGGTCTTTTCCCCCCACATTTTCTCAAGCATTGGTTTTTTTACTTTTACCACTTTCTCTGTACAGGGGTATGCTTTGATTGAATACGAGAAGTTTGAAGAAGCTTGAGCTGAAATAAAAGAACTAGATGGAGCTGAGCTTTATAAACAAATAATGAGTGCTAATCAGGCATTTGAGTCTGTCTTGCTTGATTGAGTCGCCATTGATACCACTACAGTGCCTTGTACACGCGTACTCTGGAAAACTGTGGCCCCCGCATGCCAAATTTTTCATATGATTTTGATTATTGCTCGCTACTGGATTGCGTCAAGGCGTTGACGCCACGGTCTACTGGACCATGATCACTGCACTCTGTGTGGCTAGGGAGTGGATACCATTGACCATTTATTGTTGGTTCTTGTAATTTATTTCACCTTCACAGATTCATCTGTTGCTAAGCATCGATGAACAAGATAAAAGCATTACCAAAGGCAGTTGAAAGCGGTGATACTTGTCTTGCTGAAGGTGGATGTAGAGAAGGTAAATCTACTCTGTCCTCTTTAAGGAATTGATGTTTCCAGTTAAGTAACATTTGAAAGTAAAACATGATTTTATTTTTAACTTTACATGCCCTGCTTAGGTAGCTTTGATATTTTATTATTAACTTTACATGCTCAGCTTAGGTAGGTTTGGTCTCTCCTATTGCACATATTGCTCGTCCATCCTCATTATGGTTATTAAGTTTACTTCCTTACAATTGTGTGGATGAATATATATGCAATAGTCAGAAACTCTCTTCTGCTGAAGGGGTGAATCACAATCCTTTCTGTATAGATGCAGCATCAGCTATCTTGTGTTCTCCATAAGATGAAACCTGAATTTGTTGCTTGGCCTTCTATGGATCCATGTATATTAGATTTAGATCCTGTGGGTACCATTAATTTTTTGTGTGGAATTCAGTGAACCTTCTTTGTTTGTGTATTGATGATAATAGTGAGTTCACCAATGAAGTTAGTAGTTCACTGATGTGTGCTTGCAGCCACTTTGTATTCTGGTAACAACCACCATTAGTGCTCTATTCTAGTAATAGCCACTCTGTTTCTTTTCTAATTATGCATATGTGTAATAGCAAAAATGTTCATGGTTTGTCTAGAATGTTTTGATATCTGTGAGCTCAGCCTTCTTAACAAATATGGTTGCCACTGTGGTTGCAAATAATTGAGATTTTTATGACTCGCTCCTTGATTTTGGAAGATGTAAGAGATGTTTGTTCATCTCCTGACATAGGCCAAAGGGTGTGAGCTTCAATCACTATTCGGTTAGTATTCAAAGTTCATGATTGGCATCAGTCTTAATTGAAATAGTTTGCATAATAACTTCTAAATTATTAATGTTTATGTGGTATGATCTTTATAATGAATTAGTGGATCTGTTATACTCCCACAAGAAAGCCTGTTTTTTTTAAGATTCTTCTAAAAACAATCATGTTCAGAAGAGATTATTTCACTTGTTATTATCCATATTTGGTTATTTTAAGCTCATTAGTACATCTTGCAGGTTTTAGAAGACGTTATAGCCATACTGATGCTGCTGAGGCAACCACCGCTTTAGCATCCCATGCCTGGAGTGATGGTTCGCATGTTTGAGATGCATGATTGGACATGTTAATGTAGTGATTTTTGGCTTTTGATGCCTCTTGTTCATTGAAAATGCTTATACCATGCAAAAAACATTGTATTGCAAGGACAAGTCTTGCTTCATTGAAATTTGCTTATAAAATTTAAATTTGTTTCCAAAATGAAATTTAGGCTATATAAAAGTTTGGATAACTTGAACGATAGAAACTTTCATGTCTAATCATAAAATCCTTTAATTAATGGGTTACATATTAACTAAGACTACAAAATGAAGCGCTATTTTGTCCTTTTGTAGCTGCATAATTGAATGATAACAATGTTTTTTTAGTCTGAAGAAAAAAATAAGAGTAAAAGTGGGGTAGTTGGTATGGGCATATATGCCTATCTATCGGTGCTTCTTTGTTTTTTGTTTCTCTGAAGTTGGCCTTCGGTGTTGTATTACTACTAGTTTTATTTATAAACATTTTAGTATGACTTTATGATGTACACAACGTTGCATAGTATTAAATACTTTGGTCAGAACTTATTGCAATGAACACACTAGTCTATAGTAACACAAAAAAAACCGTGGCAATAGTACATTGGTGAGCGTGGCGCTGGCGCTAGCTGCACATGTGATTGACCAGATCAATGGGAAGAGCCGCTGCAATCTGTCACTTCTTCCATGTCGTCTAGGGTGTGGCCTGTGTGTTATGTTAGAGAGAGAAGAGATCGGTTGACGGAGAGAGCCATGCACAGCACTAACCAACATGATGCTCATGTAGGCTGCTGGGTCCTAGACAAAGAAAGACCCACTAAATACATTAGTCTATAATAACATAAAAAATGTGGCAATAGTAATATGATATTGCGTTCATTTAGGATTGTAGTTGTAATAAGTACCTAAAAATTGCACACCACAAAAGATTATTACAACCCAAAAAACCGTGGCAATAGGAACATGCTATAGCATTCATTCAGAATTTTTGTTGCAATAACTACCTAGCAATTGCAACACTATAGAAGATTATTGCAACGCAGAACAACCATGGCAATAGTTACAAGCAAAAGCAACCAAATCCAATATAGTTGCAATAGCAACAAATAATTGCAACGAAAATCAATACTAATGCAACTCTAAAGCGCTATGGCAATAATGCCAACTAATTGCAACATAATTCTAAAATGGTTGTTGTAGCACACACCTGTTGCAACGAAAAACCACACATATTGCAACACATTTAGTTCGTTGCATTATAGGCATATATTGCAACCATTTTACGGAAAGGTTGCAATACGCCCCCCCTATGGCAACCAAATTACTGGTGTTACAAACGTGTGGCGTGGCATTAGAGGTGAATCCTTGTAGTGGACTAATTCCATCACTGTGCACTGCGGAATCATGTTGAGTGTCGCCGTGTTGCTGAGACGTGGCGGCGGGTGCGTTGCCGACGAGCCAGCGTCGACTGTTCACGATTGATTATCACAAGTGGCCATGTAGACATTGCGGCCCTCATAGGGATCGATCTCATCGTCCGAGCCCTCGTAGTCTAAGTCGAGTTGGGCGGCACGGTCGGTGCGATCCCCTTCTGGGCACTATCTGAAAGAAGTGAAAACCTCCTAGCCAGCGTGGGTTAGATCGGGATCCTTGATCCCGGTCAACCTGAGGTTGAAATCTCCCTGGTGCTCGAAGAACAAACTACCAATGTGGATAATCGGCGGCACGTCGTGGGATAGTGAACAGATCTAAGAGTATGAGTAAAAGTCACCCATAATCGTAGATTTGATGGAGGATGGCAACACAACGACATCGGAACACATCGGATCTGGGTACCAAACCTTGTTGATGATTGGCATGATCGATCTCTGCGCAAAATCTCTCCCTACCTAGCATGCCTGTGTCGGTGTTTTCTACCAGTAGATATTTGGTTCTTGGGGAACCCTGCTTGGTGCAAAGAGCAATCACAATAGAGACAAGCGAGTAAAATCCTTACGTCCAGTTGCTACTGCTTGTATTATGTATCCAGCGAGTTTGCGATTACAATGTAGCTAAAGCCTATTAGAGATGGGATGATTACAACAAGGGTATTGCTAGCTATTTATATCTGGGATCAACATGACCTACAAGCTAAGGAGTCATGCCCTAGTCAGAGTCTTGGCGTAATCCAGAGATATCCTTCCTTTAATAGGGTCGTCGTAGGCCTTCAGGTCTTCTCTGATCCGGAGTCATTGCTTGAAAAATCCTAAAGTCGGGATACCCGGGATATGGCATCAATAGTTTCCAACCCCTAAGAAGCCGTGGTGGAATTATATAGACATCTAAGGTCACGTACATTTGGGTACGGGGTCTCATTAGGCCTATCTCGTCCACTGATCATGGATAAGACTGTGCCTATCATGTGGGAAAACGTGTACACCCTTTGCAGAGCTATTGCATCTATTCGAATAGCCACGTCCTTGGAATGGGCAACCGCAGGGATGAGGTCTCTTATGATTGGACTTACTTTTATGTGTAATGAAACTATGCTAATATGAGTAATGAATCTTTATTACTAACCCGGGAACTGACGAGAATGATAATGCTCTCTCAGGGGCCAACTTTTTATTTAACTGAACTATACCACCTCACCATTTCCCCTTCCGCCATCATCCACTCCACAAACAAGCCTCCACCATCCTCTCCACCACACCCTATGGTTAGGGCTTGCTAAGTATATATGTACTCACCCATTGTTGATGTAAGGGACCGTGACGCCTAAGAGGGGGGGGTTGAATAGGCAACTTAAAAGTCTAGTTTTCTAACTATGGCCTCTAATTCCACCTGGTCAAAACATATGTAACAAAGTAAGCTATCTAAATGTGCAACTACGGTTTTACTAGGTTTGCTATCTCTATCGCAAAAGAGTTATGCAACTTAGGTTCCAATCCTATCAACTAGCCTATCAACTAAGCTAGGAAAGTAAGGCACACAACCAAGGCAGCAACATAAATGCAGAAGGAAAAGATGAGGTATAGATGCAAACTCCCGTCGACGACTCTGATATTTTTACTGAGGTATAGTGAAGCGCGCAAGCTTCCCTTAGTCCTCGTTGGAGGCCCTTGAAAGAAATCCCTCGCAAGGGTCAAGCCTCTGGTCGGGTAACTTTGTGGATAGCCTTGGGCCTTCCCCACGCGCAAGTGGGTCTCCGGTGTGGCTTTCAGCAGGCCTCTCCTAGACCGCTCCCCTCCGTCTTCACTATCAAGCTTCCGGCCGAACCGCCGTGGCCTTGTTCTCTTTGGTACACGGTGGCGGCCACACCACGAACACGGTTGGTGTGGTCTCGCATGACTACAAGCCCCGTCGAGTACAGCAATGGTGCGCGTAAGCACCGAGTGGTAAGAGGTATGCAAACCTCACTAAACACTAGGCCTCAACCTAAAGCAAGCACTAAGCAGTGGTCTAATTAACCTAAGCACTTTACAAAGCACTTATGCTAATCACCTAATATTTCACTAAGCACTTTAGGTGGCTAGAGCAACTAAGATTGAGTCACAACTCATAGAATAATTCCTTGGGCTCTCACACACCCAATTTGGCTAGCCATGGGGGTATATATAGGCTTCTAATGAAATAGATCCGTTGGACCCCTTGGATGACTTTTCTGCGTCACTCCGGACCAGACCATTGGGGTTGGTCCAGACCAATTCTCTGGGTCCGGTTCCCCCAACGGTCACTAACTCATTTGACCGTTACGCAACCTCTGGACCAGACTATCAATGGTCCTGAGTGATGGTCCGGACTAAGTTTGGAACCTTTGGCGCTCTCTGGAACCTCTCTGAACACCTCCGGACTGGACTATCAATGGTCCTGAGTTATGGTCTGGACTGCACTATTCATAGCGTCCGGAGCTCGTATTTTGGGCATAACTTTTAGCTCCGAACTCTGATTTTAATGATTTTGGACTTTTTGGAAAGCTAATAAAAACTCTACAGCCTTGAACTGGTGTAATAACAATTTGAGCTGATCCAAAATCACGAGACAGTTCCAATTTGTTCACATCTGTCTCGCCTTCGGTGACTTCAATTTTGTTCGTGTCTTGGTCCGGGCTTCTTAATCTTTGCGTCTTGGACTCCTAGCTTCACTTCTAGATTGTCACTCATCCTCTTAGTGTCTTCCTTAGAGTGTTGATCAATTCTTCATGTTCCACTCTTGGTCCAAATCCGCTATGGAACCTATTGGACAATAAAACATACACTTGCAAACACATTAGTCCAACTTGGTTGTGTTGGTCATCAAACACTAAAATCCAAACTAAATGGGCCAAGGGTCCATTTTCCTTATAGTTGACTCACCCCGTTTTCCTTATAGTTGACTCACAGATTTCAACCCCGAAGAAGATTGCAACTACAACAAAGAGGTGAACCAGGAAGAATAGGAGTCACGAGAGGATTGCGAACCGTTGGAAGAGTCTTAGGACCTAGTGATTTGACCACTCTCAAGCATGCCTGTGTTTTAGAATGGCACTACGTTGTAAAATACCGCTGTCGGGGACCTAATACCATGGTACCCAATGAGGTAGAACTAATAACATTCAGACGCTGATGCTTCCGAGCAAGCGGGGACGCAACTGCACTCCTAGTCCGTACAACCGAGGGTTGGCTCCGCCTCGCCCGACCCTCGAGGGCTGGGCTCTGCCTCGCCCGATGGCTAAGGGTTGGCTCCACCTCGCCCGGCAGCTGAGGGCTGGCTCCGCCTCGCCCGACCCCCGAGGGCTGGCTCCGCCTCGCCCGACCCCCGAGGGTTGGACTCCGCCTTGCCCAACGACTGAGGGCTGGCCCCGCCTCGCTCAATGTCCTAGGGCTGGCCCCGCCTCGCCTGACGACTACACCCTGCTCCTTCATAATGATGAACACAGGGTACAATAGGACATTCGAGTCAACCGCAATACCAAGGACCATGCCCTGCACGCCTGCAGGAAGGTACCATCAGGATACGACGGGACGGGCGCTTTAAGCCCTTCCAGGCGTAGTAGAGTCCGAACAGTGTTGTAGGCTCCGACTTTTGTCCTATAGTGTTGTAGGCACTGCCATCAGCCCTCGGGTGCGGATCCTGACATAAGCATATGACAACCACTACAATCCAAGAGGGAACTCATGTCATCAGACAGTAACAGGCGTATAGTCACTTCCCCGTCTACTCCCCGCAGAGTCACGGCTCGGCACCCTGACACACCGCACCGTCCACCGGGGGAGGATGGGACGTGACCACTTGCTAAAATGAAGCCAGAGCCTGGCCCTTTCAGGATCAGTGAAACATGCTATCCCTGCGCGTGGTCTACCATGTCAGCAGGGTAGGCTCAAGGGAAAAGGAAGACCCGGCACCTTCGAAAGACCTCCTCTACCTTTGGTTTTTTCCTCTTTCTCCCGTATGTAAACCCTGCTCCCCACTTGGTCTATAAAAGGGAGGGCAGGACACCCCACTAAGGACAGATCGATTCCACACACAACACATCACATAACACACAGCCAAGCTGCAACCAAGCTCTTGGCATCCTTTCGACCATTTCATCAGAGACTTGGGACCTGTCCCTCTCTCGACCGTTTGTACCCCCTACTATGAACCTTTTTTGGTGCTAATAACACGAGCAGCAGCAGACTAGATGTAGGGACATTCTGTCTGAACTAGTATAAAACTTATGTCCTTTAGAGCATTATCTAGGCCTAACGCGCAACAAACACAAATTTACTAGTTAGTGTTTACTCGAAACACTGACAGTTGGCGCACCAGGTAGGGAACCTTTGCGCATTCGACATCAGGCCACGGATGGCTAACCATAGAATCAACTGGGTCCTAGGTGCACACGTGTGCTTCGGGAGCCTAGACTTCATCGTCACGGTGGGGGGAGAGTTGGCATTGGCTCACGCCGCCATCCAATCCCTCGGACCCCAGCAGTCCAGGGAGGACCAGCATCGCCTCACCCTTTCCGACGCCAACGACATGACACGGTCTTTCGGAGGAAGATCCCTCTCTCCGGAACACCGCATACGGAGTGCCCCGATAGCGCTTCCGTTCGGTCTCCGCAACGCTACGGCAACCGTTAGCCACCTTGTGGCACGACACATGGTTCAGCCGTCCGCAAACAACAAGTTTGTGGGGGTGATCGAACACGTCATGGAGTGTCTCCACAACCTCCTCACAGAGGAGCCGGGGTCGTCCTCTAGCTCTGATTCCAGCAGGGGGAGCCATCACCCCTCCCGGGACTGCTTCATGACGTGCATAGATCTGGTATAAGTTAGTTATCGATTCTTGTCTAGTTCAAGTATGGCTACATCGATCCGATCAACCCTCACTGCGTGAATTAGATCAAGATCAAGTTATCGGCTCTACCTTAGAATGACAGTCTTTGGTAGATTCATTAAGTTACCCATATTGCTTATTGCTTACATTGTTTATCTAATTACAGCAATATCACTTTGTCCGATTGAGATTGATTTGCATTGGCCTTATATCTTATTTAACCCACCGTTTGCTAATCTAGAACTGATCTAATCTACACCCTAAACGACGAGTTATGTTTTTATCGGCTGTTTTATATCAATCTTAATCGTGCATAGCGTGCGGTTAAGGCATGTTGCGTCTTGAGTAGATCTATTGGCTAGCAAAAACTGTTCCATGGCCCGCTATCATGGCCTGTGTGATTCTACCTCACACCCCACTGTTAGCACCGTGGAGTGGGGATCGTTATTTAGTAGATCTATTCCTGATAACGCATGACCCTAACTATGCGCTATGCCTGAATCGGCTGTTTTAGCCGATATCGAAAGCTTTCACGAACAGCTCGCATCACAAGACTGTTGAAGTAAAGATAGGTTGAAAGACGTATTAGCCCCATGATCTTATTATTATATTACGGTCTGCATGATTCTGCCTCATGCCCCACTGATATTAGTAATGAGTTAGGGTCGTCAAGTCTATTGTTATTTCTACGGCCTGCATGATTCTGCCTCATGCCCCATTGATCATAGTAATAGATGAGATCTAACATGTTCACTAGATTTATCTTTATTAAACGGTTAAATGGTGTTGAATTGTTTCTTTATATAAAAAGGGGTTCGGTTACTTGGAATCATTGGCTCAGCATAAACCGATCATTATTGACATCTTAGTGCCATTGATTAATATTTGTTTAAATGATGACATTTACCCTGAATGATAACGGATTCCTCTTATACAATCCAATGAGCTTTAACCGATTTATTCTTATGAATATGCTAGAATCGACTATTTAGTCGATCTCCTCTCATATCGGCTCTCATAGCCGCACATTCGGGACTGTCTGGCAACACCGGCAAGTTCCGCCCTTAATTGCTGATGAACTTTCTCTCCTTATCAATTGCAGGGTTAAATTGACTGGCACGTCTCGGGAGGATTGCGCAGGATCGACCATCCCTGCGCTGAAGCTATGCGGATCTGCTCCATCGAGCGGACCCTTCCGGCTTGCTGCGTGTGTCCTCGGTACGGGATGAAAATTCTGTGTCGACACACGTTTTTGGCACGCCCGGTGGGACACCACAATCGTCATGACAGCTCACAACAATGACGACATCCTTATGGTTCATTATGAAGATCTCCCAGATAGAGATAAAGATATTATTGGCAAAGCTACGGAAGAATTTTAGAAGAAGTGTTTGTTGTCCTACATCAAAACACGTGACAACACAATTGTTCAGAAATTTCCACTACCAAGAGTTCTACTACATGGACAGACAGATACAGTCGAAGCTAAAGACAGACGTTTCTTTACGGAGCCATAGACAAATCTATTCGTGATGCCATATCAAGCCATAATGAAGCCTTCATGGACGCATTTCACAATGCCATGAAAGAGGCGATTCATAGGATTCCAGTTGGTCAGGTTGGATCGACTGGTTACAACATTCCAGATCTGTCAACCCAAGGGACTAATCAAGTCGGTACCAGCCATCAAGAAGCAGCATCAGCTGGTAATGGTGATGTCCAGGCAGTTCAGGGTCTATCTGAGCAAACTCAAGGAACTACTGCAAATCAAACACAGTACAATCCTGGAACATCAGTATAGCATGTGCAACAGTCGACGGGGCAAAATTAGAACCAGGTGATCAATTTTGGCACATCAGGCCATATACCGTCGTCGGCTCAAAAAATAGCACCATCAATTCAAAGGATCCGTAGAGATATAGATCCTTATATCTATAATCAGAGACTTCAAGCAGCAAGCCAGCAAAGGACCCAATAGATTGAGATTCCATAAGGCTATCACTATGGCATGGATTATAACACCCTCCATATGATGCCAAATCCAGGATATTAAGGCACACAGGATTTCAATCCACAGATGGGTTAGCAGGTGCAGAGAAATCCAAACCCGCAAGCCGACGAGTTGCTACAGAGGGTGACCGAGATGATGAAGAATTAGTTCGGTCTGAAGCCAAAAGGGCTGACCTTTTTGTACAAACGCCCATATCCAGAATGATATAACTTGGTCGCTCTTCCCACAAATTATAGGCTCCCAGAATTCGCTAAGTTCACTGGCCAAGACAGTACAAGCATGATAGAACATATCAGTCGGTATCTTACACAATTAGGCGAAGCGTCAGTTGAGGATGCCCATCGAGTTCGTTTCTTCTCTCTGTCCTTATCAGGGCCAGCCTTCACTTGGTTTTCATCATTGCCAGTCAATTCCATTACCAATTGGGCTGACCTGGAGAAGAAGTTTCATACATATTTTTACACTAGGACTAGAGAAAAGAAGATTACTGATCTGACAACTATAAGACAGAAGATTAATGAATCGGGCCCTGAATTTCTTCAGAGGTTCCGAGAAACCAGGAACTTTTGCTTCTCCTGAAACTTGGCCGATGACCAACTAGGTGCTTTAGCTGTTCAAAGAATGCTGCCGATGTGGAAAGAAAAGCTGCTGGGATAATAATTTGACAACTTGGGCCAATTGGCTCAACGGGTAGCAGCGCTCAATAGCCAATTCCAGAGTATGCGCAGAGATACTCGATTCCAGAAGAGTACCATAGTAGCCGAAGCTTATGATCCATACTCAGTAGATGACGGCTATGAGGATGAGGAAGAAGAGGTTGCTGCGGCTGAATGGAATTGGGGAAAGAAGACAGTTATGGTGCCAAATCCTTGGGGAAGAGGAGTCGAGGAGAGCTATGACTTTGATGTCACTAAATCAGATAAGCTTTTTGATTTCTTGCTTGAGAAAGGGCAGATCAAATTTCCCGATGGTCATGTCATGTTGCCCCCTGATCAGTTGAAGAATAAGAAGTTCTGCAAGTTCCATAATGCTACTTCTCATTCCACTAATGAATGCAGAATCTTCAGGCAACATATACAGAGAGCAATTCAGCAAGGGAGGCTCAAATTTGATACGCCTCGAAAAATGAAAGTTGATGATAATCCTTTCCTAGGGGATCAAAACATGGTTGATGCTGGGCTATTCGAAGGAAAAACTAAGGTTCTAATATCAACCAAATCAAAAGAAGCTGGAACAGTCGATCCCAAGATGTAAATATCGGCTGATGAGTATAGAGAGATTAAAAGACGTCGTGCCGAGCAAAAGAGCCGATACGAGCAGGGAAAGACGTCGAAAGCAAAGATGATAAAGCCACGGATCACATCTCGGATTCTGTTGAATAAATGGCAGTGGCAGAAGGAAAAGGATTATCAGCATTGGTTAAAAGATCAAACATACCAGCATCAACTGGAAGAAGAGAGGTATGAAAGGAAACAAGCCAAATTACATTGGAACTGTTCTTTCTTCAGACATTGCTGGAATGAAGGTTTAAAGTTGCCTACCAGACATGACTATCCAGAATGCAGCAATCAATACCAGGAATATAGGCAGTCTCAAACCAACCTCCAGTCTATTCATGCTCAAGATGCATATCATCATAATAACATGGATCGGCGCTTAAAAAATAAAAGTGTTCATGATCGGCTTAGAAAAAGAGTCGTTGATTAGGACTAGGCTGGTCATGAAGAGGAAGGCACCAGAAGAAAGTATGCTTGGTAGGAAGGCTAGTGGTGCCCAGGAGGTTTGACAAGAAGCCAGAAGAGAAGGGTGTAACGCCTAAGGAATAAAGAGATGGAATAGGCTCAGCCATTCGGTAAAACTCAAGTGTGGCATACCAAGCAAATAGCTAATAAGAAGCAACCATCAGCTAATATGCAAATGACTTTTTTGTTGCCATCAGAATTCAAAGCTCCGGCAGATCAAGAAGTTTATTCGGATTTCGACAAATCAGAGTATGAGGAGATAGTTGCCAAGTTAACGGTCGTACAACAAGCAATATTTGACAAACCAGTCAAACATCGGCACTTAAAAGCTTTATATATGAAAGGTCTTGTCGATGGGAAGCCGATGAACAAGATGCTGGTAGACGGAGGTGCTTCTATCAATCTTGTGCCTGACACTACTTTTCGTAAACTTGGCAAAGGACCAGAGGATCTGATGGAGACTGACATGATGCTTAAGGATTTTGGAGGTAATACATCTAAGACCTGTGGGGAAATAAACATTGAGCTAACAATCGGGAGTAAGACTCTGCTCACCACATTCTTCGTCATTGATGGAAAAGGGTCGTACAGTTTGCTCCTCGGTCGTGATTGGATTCATGCAAACTGCTGTATACCATCGACCATGCATCAGTGTTTGATTCAATGGCATGGAGATGCGTCGAACTGGTTAGAGCTGATGAGTCCGTGAGCATCGCAACAGCCGATCCAGTCTTTTGGGAACTAGGAGATTTCGAATGTTTTTCTGGCAAGTCATGGGAAGGAGGCTTCATTAAAATCATCAATGAAAGCCAATAGTCGATGCAAGCGATCGGCTCTGAAAGCTTGTTTTAGTAGAAAAAATCATGGCTTCACATCGGCCATTGGATTAAAGGAAAAATAAGCGTTGAGATGAACTTAGGCCGACGTATGTGAATGCTGAGTCGAAGTATAAGTGCGATTCAGAGTTAATGGATTTCTTAAAGTGGTTCTGGTTCGCTCAATAGGACGCTTGACCTGAGTTGATTAATCGTTCGACCTTTAATATGAAAAGTTCTATGGTATGCTATTCTGACACCCGGTCAACATTTGATAGCCGATTCGTTCTTGGCTCTAATAGCCGGTACCAGGAAGGTATCGCCTCTAGTTCAAAAATGAAAATCTTCAAAGACAATAAAAGCTGATACGATACGTATCGCTTATAGAGCAAAAACAAAAGATAAAAATAGTAGGGCATGGCACTGAGGCGCATTCATGAAAGAGAAGTCTTTGTTCATTGATTCCCCTAAGTACAATCTAGTCAAAGACTTTGTTCACCACATCCTGAGCGGATGTGATGTCTACTACAACCTCCGCCACCATGGTGAATTCTTCAAGCAGGTCCTCATGCTCCTCAGGGCCATCGCCCATTAGGAAACCTGTCTCCATGGCATGGAGCTCATACCCAGTTTGGACTTGTGCCGTGGTCAGCGCCACCGCTACACATGACGAACGCCATGGAGGGCGATCTCCCGAACATGGACCGGGACGTCTTGGAGACGAGTGTCGATAGGGGAACCCCGGGCATTGACAATGTCTACGGCCACGTTCGCCGCCAGTTGGAGAGATTCCAACTGTGCTGTCAGGGCTGACAATCGCAAAAACAAGAAGATAGTCAGGATGAAGATAATGGGAGTCAGAGTAAAAAGCCTTCATGGAGTTCATCTTACCCGCCACCATGGCGTCGGATTTGGCCAGCCGTGGTCGGACGACGCTGGCCTCCTCCTCAGCCGCGTGAAGGGCGGCCTGGGAAACCCGAGTCGAATCTCCAGTTGGCCATTCTCCCAAGTCGCCTCGGAGTAACGGTTCTGAGCCATCCTCCACTCATGAAGGTAGCGCTGGGCGTCGTCGCCATTGTAGGAGTCGGAAGAATCCAACGACGAGGCCGGCACAGAAGATGCGGCGTCAGAAGGCCCGCTGGCCCTAGGAAGAGGACGGAGACTGTCATTCACAACAAACCTGTAGGCGAATCAAAACTGTTCATCATCATAAACAAGAAATGTTAATCTCACCTCATGCGCTGGAGACGCTGGTTCATCGGCATATTCTCTTCCGGGATTTCCTCCGCCGCGCGCTTGCCTCAGTTGTCTTCGCCGGCCATGAAGAATGATTAGATCTATGAAAGGGAGAAGAAAAAACCGCTACAGGATTTCGGTAGGCGGAGAAGAGCAAAGGAACAGTTGCGAGTGGAGATGTGTTCGAGGCTGAAACTACCGGTTGGTATTTGAAGACCTAAAGCGAAGAGGCGAACGCCTCGGGACGTGTAAAAGGCAACCGCAATTAATAGAAGGTGAAACGTCACTCCACTAATGCCGATGGAAGTACGACATCGAGCGACTGAAGGCAAGAAATCGAAGGGTTCTCTCAATAAAAGCTGTATTTTCAGGCTTAATTGGATTAGAAGTCTGGGATCGGCTGTATCAAATCGGCTCTTTAGCCAAAAAAGGAAGCGAAATTAAATAATGGAGAGTATGATCAATTCTACACAAGATACGCGTTGACATGTAGATTTCAAGTCTGGAACATCATGGATCGCTATCAGTATTGCCATTAACCGCCATGAGTACGACTTCGAAAGCATCCTCAGATCAGCCGAAGAAGCCAAAAACTGGAGATGGATTACCCTTGACAACCAAAAGTGAGATAGCCGATATGGTCACCTAATCAGGAGAAACCTTATCGGATCAAGCGTTGTGCACCTGGTGATATTTACACTTTGGAAACACTGAAAGGAAAAGGGTATTTGAAGGAATATTACCCCAATGTTTGGATTAACACTTGATAGCCAAGTTGCTTGGCTACCGACTCTAATAGCCGATACCGAAAGGATATCGCTTCTAGTGCGAAGAAAGACCTAGAAGGATAAGAGCCAGTACAATGTGTGTCGCCTGCAGGAGCAAGGCAAATGCGAGCAAAGTGATGATGAAGTAAAATCATTAGAGACGAAGGAGTTGTTCACTGATATCACTTATTACAAGCTACAGATCAAAAAACACTTTGTTCACTATATCATCGGCCTGGGAGGTCAGGGCTACAGAGTTGGTGGCATCGAAGAAATCCTCGATCGGTCGCTCGTAATCCCCGGGGTGTCTGGTGACTAAAGCTCCATGAGGAAGAAGCCGAAAATCATGGCCAGAGTGAACTTGCGCGGCAGCCAACGCCATGGCAGCACCATGACGAACACCATGAAGAGCGACTTCTCTGACGTGGTTCGGGATGTCATGCAAATGAACCACTGGAACAGTGCCCCTGGCATTGACGAATCCTGCCGCATGGTCCACAGCCAAACAAAGGCTTTCTAGCTGAGCCGATAGGTCTAAAGGATTTGAAAAAGAGGTGAGCAGGATCTTGGACAATATAAGTTGAAGAAGAAATAGAAAATTATGGTAAATGTCTCACCAGCAATTCTAGCTTCAGCCTTGGCCAGCCTCTCCCGCACCAGGTTAACCTCAGGAGGTGATTGGCCTTGAACTATGGTCAGAGCCAACTCCGCAATGGAGAGGCAGTTGGCAAGTTTCTCACTGGTCCAGTCAATGGAGGCGATCAGGTCGTCGTTATCTCTTGGCCTCCTCAGATAGCAGGGGAACTGGCGACAAATTGGTGCTGAAGATGACCCCAAGGGCTGAGTAGAGTTGGCCCTCTGCTCTCGGACAACGGGAGCATCACAAGTTGCACCCTCTTGACAGTGGATGCGCTGGAACGATGATGCAGATCCAGCGAAGGCCTCTTCAGCCGACCTCTTGCTGTTCTCCATAATCTCAAACCTACAAAAAAGCAGAAGCTATGCTAAGGATGTAGAAAGTTTGAGACAAAGCGGGTTGTTGTTCGGTCCACGGCCGTGGCCCGTATATATATAGCCCAGGACGGCGAGAAGATAGGTTTCACCGAGGGTGTGAATTTGGAATCGGAAACAGAGGCAGAATGACGCTCTAGGAATTCAGGGGACAGATAGTGAAGAGATAGTAGATTTGAACTTATTGCTTCTCCAAATTATGAAATATCAAGATTTTACATTAGCCAGAGATCAACCTGTCACGGCTCCTTTGGATCGAAGGGAGTCCGGGCCCCCACCAAGCCGAAGACCGTCGTGATACGAGTCTATATTGGCCCGTCGATAAAATTGTGCCCGAGAAGAGGAAAAATCACCCGCCCAGCATGTGCTCAGCCGATTTCTCGGTAAATCGAGAAACTATGGGGAAGAAGCCTGTGGCTTTCCCGGTGGGCGTTTAGTGGAATAAACAAGGGAAAAGTGTCCACACATTTTAGCCCTTACAAACACTAGAACAACTCTATGAGCATGGTGAGAGGACACAGGTGATGTCACAAGACTTCTTCTAGACGCAGCAGCTGATTCTCTTGCTCGACAAGGCGCTAGAACGAGCGACACAATCACCCTGTGCACAAGAATTCTTCTAACTGCTCAAGGTCTTCATAGCAAGAGGATGGACCCTGGAGGGTCCGGCGGAACTAGGGACGCTCGTGGGAGCAGATGGAAGAAAAACATGGCTAAAATGTTGAGTTGCTCTCGTCAGGGTCGGATAGGCGTTTTATAGCCGACTTGCGAAGATGAATCCAAGTGCCCGTGAAATAGTGACGCTCTTGTAAAAAGTTTTGAGGCATAGGCTCATGAATGGACGCAAGCGGCAACAAACAGTGGACCCCAGATCAAGGTTCTCTACCCGTGACTGTGGGCCAATCAGGAATGCAGACATGATAATTTTGGAATAAAATTACTTTTATCCCAAAATTGGGGGCATGTGTTTACACCAAAATTTGGAAGAAGGGTCTCAGAGACTCGAGAGCTCCCAAGACCATGTCAGCAAGGGATCAATTAGACCAAAAACAGCTGATTCGGATACAGCACTAGAATCGGCTTTCTTCAGATAGCGCCAGTAGATAACGACAGAGGCTACAATCGGCGCTGGGACGAGACATGCTGGACTCTACAAAAAGGGAAAGATTAGAGTCCAAGTTATCTTAAATTACGAATGTTTTCATTTTTATACCAAAGATTATAACAAATCGTGCTCGAGTAGGATTCATGTTTAGACTCCGGGTATAAATATCAAACCCCGGCTATTGTAAGGAGGAACCAATCAATCAAATACAAGTCAATTACTTTTTTCACCTCCGGCCACCCCTTAGGAGTAGGAGTAGAGTAGATCTCGGCGAGTTCTTCAGCAAGTACGGCTGCATCGATCCGGTCGACCTGCACTGCTTGTTATAAGTACCGTCATGGCTTATACCTCTGTTCGTACGGCTGCATCGATCCGGTCGACCTCCACTACGACTCTGGTATAAGTTAGTTATCGATTCTTGTCTAGTTCAAGTATGGCTGCATCGATCCGGTCGACCCCCATTGCGTGAATTAGATCAAGGTCAAGTTATCGGCTCTACCTTAGAATGGCAGTCTTTGGTAGATTCATTAAGTTACCGATATTGCTTATTGCTTACATTATTTATCTAATTACAGCAATATCACTCTGCTCGATTGAGATTGATTTGGATCGGCCTTATATCTTATTTAACCTATCGTTTGCTAATCTAGAACTGATCTAATCTACACCCTAAATGATGAGTTATGTTTTTATCGGTTGTTTTATATCAATCTTAATCGTGCATAGCGTGCGGTTAAGGCATGTTGCGTCTTGAGTAGATCTATTGGCTAGCGAAAACCGTTCCATGGCTCGTTATCACGGCCTGTGTGATTCTACCTCACACCCCACTGTTAGCACCGTGGAGTGGGGATCGTTTATTTAGTAGATCTATTCCTGATAAGGCATGACCCTAACTGTGCGCTATGCATGAATCGACTATTTTAGCCGATATCGAAAGCTTTCACGAACAGCTCACATCACGAGACCGTTGAAGTAAAGATAGGTTGAAAGATGTGTCAGCCCCATGATCTTATTATTGTGTTACGGCCTGCATGATTCTGCCTCATACCCCATTGATATTAGTAATGAGTTAGGGTCGTCAAGTCTATTGTTATTTCTACGGCCTGCATGATTCTGCCTCATGCCCCACTAGTCAGAGTAATAGATGAGATCTAACATGTTCACTAGATTTATCTTTATTAAACGGTTAAATGGTGTTGAATTGTTTCTTTATATAAAAAGGGGTTCGGTTACTTGGAATCATTGGCTCAGCATAAACCGATAATTGTTGACATCTTATTGCCATTGATTAATATTTGTTTAAATGGTGACATTTACCCTGAATGATAACCGATTCCTCTTATACAACCCAATGAGCTTTAACTGATTTATTCTTATGAATATGCTGGAATCGACTATTTAGTCAATCTCCTCTCATATCGGCTCTCATAGCCGCACATTCGGGACTGTCTACCAACACCGGCAAGTTCTGCCCTTAATTACTGATGAACTTCTCTCCTTGTCAATTGCAGGGTTAAATTGACTGGCATGTCTCGAGAGGATTGCACAGGATTGACCATCCCTGCGCTGAAGCTAGGCGGATCTGCTCCATTGAGCGGACCCTTCCGGCTTGCTGCGTGTGTCCTCGGCACGGGACGAAAATTCTATGTCGACACCCTCCGTGGGTACATCCGGCGCTTCTCCCGGTAGTGCAACGAGCTCATTAACGTCGCCGACGCCGACGTGATAGGAGCCTTCCTGTCTGAGACTACCTACGAGTCTTTGGTTCATAAGCTGGGACGTAAGGGCCCGTGAACCACCAAGGAACTCCTCGACATTGCCACCTTCCATGCCTCAGGAGAGGAGGTGGTCAGAGCGATCTTCGATCATCTCGAGGGCAAGGCAAGGCGGGGCGAGGGCACCGGCGAAGGCACCTCCAACCGTTTTGCCAAAAGGAAGAACAAGAAGCAAGGGCACGAGGACATGCTCGTGGCCACTGTTGACCACAAGGGTGGTCGGAAGCCTATAGAGGGCACTCCAAACCACTTCGAAAATTTACTTGAGGGGCCATGCCCGAACCACGCCTTCCTGGTAAAACATCTACTCAAGGACTGTAGCCTCATGCGGTGGTTCCTGTCTAGAGGCTCCAACAAGGGGGAGCAGGGAAAGGATCATGTCCCCACCGTGGATGATGCCATGGAGAAGGATGACAACTTTCTAATGCCGAACGGCTGCCTTATGATCTTCGGAGGATCAGCGGCCTACGACTCCAAACGCCGCCAGAATGTCGCGCGTCGCGAGGTCTATACGGCCAAACCGGCGACACCTCCCTTCCTTCAGTGGTCAGAGTCTGCCATAACCTTCGATCGGACCGACCATCCAGATAGCGTCCCACACCTAGGATGATATCTCCTCGTGGTCGACCCGATCGTTGGCCTGAAGCGGCTCACCAAAGTGCTGATGGATGGAGGCAGTGGCCTCAACATCATGTACGCCAAGACACCAACCCGAGTGCCTTTCCATAGCATCATGCTCGGGAAGCAGGCTATGCCGCTCGAGCAGATCGATCTGCCCGTTACCTTCTGGGATCAGTTCAATTACAGGACTGAAACCCTCACCTTCGAGGTGGTTGGGTTCCCTAGAACTTTCCACGCCATCCTGGGACATCAATGCTACACGAAGTTCATGGCCGTCCCCAACTATACATACCTCAAGCTGAAGATGTCGGGCCCCCATGGGGTCATTACCATTGGCACCTCCTTCCGGCGCGCCTATGAGTGCGAAGTCGAGTGTTGCGGTCACGACACAGCAATCGTCGCCTCTGGAGAGCTCGCCACCCTTAGGGAAGAAGTCGCCAAAGAAGCACCCGACGCCAAGAAGTCAACCAGGCCATTCGAGCCGGCAGAGGGCTCTAAGGAAGTCCTCATAGACCTCAACAGCTCCAAGGGCAAAACGGTACGCATTGGTACAATGCTTTCCTCTGAATAGGAAAGTGTGCTCGTCGACTTCCTCCACGACAACAAAGACATCTTTCCATGGAAACCCTCGGATATGCTAGGCATTCCGAGGGAGGTCGCTGAGCATACCTTGAAAATCCACCTGGCTCTAGGCCGGTGAAGCAACGCCTGCGTCGCGTCGACGAGAAGAAATGCAGGGCCATCGGTGAAGAGATAGCCAAACTTTTGATGGTCGGATTCATCAAGCAAGTGTACCACCCAGAGTGGTTAGCTAATCCCGTTCTTGTATGAAAAAAGAGTGAGAAATGGAGGATGTGTGTTGACTATATGGGTCTCAACAAGGCATGCCCAAAGGATCCATTTCCTTTGCCACGCCTATACCAAATAGTCGACTCTACCTCGGGGTGCGAAACCCTTTGCTTCCTTGATGCGTACTCCGGCTACCATCAAATCATGATGAAAGAGTCTGACTAGCTCACGACGTCTTTCATCACCCCCTTCGGATCATTCTATTATGTTTCAATGCCATTCGGTCTAAAGAACGCTGGGGCTACATACCAGCGCTGTATGCTCAAATGCTTCGAGGACCTCATCGGGCGGACCATTGAGGCCTACGTCGACGACATCGTAGTTAAGTCCAAATGGACTGACCACCTCATTGCTGATCTTGAGCAAACCTTTGTGAAACTCCAAGCGAATAGTATCAAACTCAATCCCGAGAAGTGTATTTTCGGGGTCCCAAGGGGCATGCTGCTCGGCTTCATCATCTCCGAGCGTGGCATCAAAGCCAACCCCAAGAAAATCTCAGCCATCACAAGGATGGGCCTGATTTAGAACATAAAGGGGGTTCAGCGAGTCACAGGGTGCCTCGCTGCACTCAGCCAATTTATCTCGCGCCTCGGCGAATGAGGTCTCCCGCTTTATCGCCTCCTGAAGAAAGCTGACCACTTCGAGTGGACATTCGAGGCCTAGGAGGCACTTGACATTGTCAAACTGCTTCTTACAAGGGCCCCGATCCTGGTTCCTCCAAGTAGCGGAGAATCCCTCCTACTATACATAGCGGCCACCACGCAAGTGGTCAGCGCCACCTTGGTAGTAGAGCGGGAGGAAGAGGGGCACGCCCTTAGGGTGCAGCGCCCTGTGTACTTCGTCAGCGAGGTGCTATCCAACTCTAAGACCCGCTAGTCCCAAATCCAAAAGCTCCTATACGCCATCCTCATCACTAAGACAAAGCTACGCCACTACTTCGAGTCACACCCCGTGATGGTCATGACGTTGTTCCCCCTCAGTGAGGTCGTCTAGAGCCAGGACACCATGGGAAGAACCGCCAAGTGGGCGCTCGAGTTGATGGATCAAGGCATCACATATGCCTCCCGAATGGCGATCAAGTCCTAGGTGTTGGCTGACTTCATCACAGAATGGACCGAGGTCCAAACACCACCGGCCATCATCGATCAAGAGTACTGGATGATGTACTTCGATGGATCGCTGATGAAGAGGGGCGTCGGCGTGAGGTTGGTCTTCGTATCACCCCTCGGGGTTCACATGAGGTATATGGTTCGTCTCCATTTCCTCTCATCCAATAATGTGGCCAAGCATGAAGCACTCATCAACGGCCTATGCATCACCATCGAGTTGGGCATCCAATGCCTCGACATCCAGGGCGACTCCTAGCTGGTCGTCAACCAAGTCATGAAGGAGTCGAGCTGTCACGATGCCAAGATGACTGCATACTACTAAGAAGTCTGACGGCTAGAGGACAAGTTCGATGGCCTCGAACTCAATCACATCCCAAGGCGCCTCAACGAGGCGGCCGACGCGCATGCAAAAGTAGCGTCCGACCGAGAGCTGGTGCCAACAGGTGTCTTCGCTAGTGACCAACATGAACCCTCGGTGCGCTACGAAGGGTCGGGATGGGCTGACGATGGCCCGTCTGATCCAGCCTTGAGGGCTAACCAGCCGACGGCTCCGCCTGGCCCCGAGATCATGGAGCTTGAAGAGGATCCAGCGACAGAGCTCGACCCTCTGATCGACTGGAGAACGCTCTACCTCGACTACCTCCTCCATGACGCACTGCCAATGGATAAGACGGAAGCTCGAGGGCTCGCACGTCGCGCCAAAACCTTCATTCTTGTAGAAGGAAAACTCTACAAACAAAGCCACACTGGGATCCTGCAGCTCTGCATCCCCATCGAATAGGGGAAGCTTTTGCTGAGCGATATCCACGGTGGGGTCTATGGTCACCACACCGCGCCTAGAACCTTGGTTGGGAACGCGTTCCGATAGGGCTTCTACTGGCCCACTGCAGTAGCCGATGCTGAGCAGATCATACGCACCTGTGAAGGGTGGCAGTACTATGCTCAGCAAACTCACCTCCTGGTCCAGGCACTCCAGATGATCCCCATCACATGGCCCTTGGTGGTCTGGGGGCTTGATCTGGTTGGGCCTCTCAAGAAGGCGCCCAGGGGCTACACCCACTTACTTGTCACCATAGACAAGTTCACAAAATGGATCGAAGCTCGACCGATCTTCGTGATCAACTCTGAGCAAGCTGTGCTGTTCTTCCTCGACATTATCCATTGCTTTAGAGTACCAAACTCCATCATCACAGATGGCGCCACACAGTTCACCAGCAAGAAATTCCTTCAATTTTGCGATGAGCAACACATCCGGGTCGATTGGGTCACCGTCGCGCCCCCCGAACAAATGGGTAGCTCGAGCGCGCAAACGACATGCTCCTACAAGGCCTCAAGCCCAGGATCTTCAACCGGTTAAACAAATTCAGCACACGCTGGGTCACTGAGCTCCCTATAGTGCTCTGGAGCCTAAGGATAACTCCCAGCTGAGCCACCGGCTACACGCCTTTCATCATGGTTTACTGTTTGAGGCCATCCTCCCAACCGACGTCGACTATGGAGCGCCAAGGATCAGAGTATATGACGAACAGGGAGCCGAGGCATCCCACGAAGATGCCATGGACCAGCTAGATGAAGCTTGCGATGTCGCCCTCCTCCACTCAGCCAAGTACCAGCAGGCACTGCATTGGTACCACAACTGATGGGTGCGGGACCGAGCCTTCAACGTCGGGGACCTGGTTCTCTGCCTCGTGCAGAGCAACAAGGACCGCCACAAGCTCTCCCCGCCTTGGGAGGGTCCATACGTCATTGCGGAAGTACTCCTTCTAGGCGCCTACAAGTTGAAAACCATCGACGGTGAGGTCTTCACCAATGCCTAGAACATTGAGCAGCTACGTCATTTTTACCCTTAAATAAACGCATACTTTCTCTTATCAGTTTTTGTCATAAAAAATCCCCAATCTTTCATGACATCCGACCCCTGCAAAAAGTGCTAGGGGTCAGACCTCACTTGGGGGCTGGTATGAGTACGTTTACCTTGCAAACATCATCTGTGTTTTCCCTCTTTTCTCATAGTAAGTCCTAAGGACTAGGATTTCGGGGACAAAATCTAAGTATAACTGGTAGGACTGCGGGAAACCCATGCCCTAGCGGCTACAATGTCCTTGCTCTCCAGCGTGATCAGAATTGGCTCACCCGCACTCTGAGTCTTTTGCGATCGTAACTATGGGAAGGGTCGGAAGGCATTAAACCTCTTTTGCCAAAAAGAGCGAGAAGAGCTAAAAAGCTGTTTGCCATAACAAAATTTGAGAACATGTCCATTTTTTGCACAAATTCATCGCTTACAAAGTGATTTCATCACAAAAAGGGACTAATGTATTCATGAATACAAAAGACTGTTCCCACGGGGGCTCCCCCACAACTTAAACGATTACACTTTCTGACCAGATCTACTCTAAGTACTACTACGATTGACGCGCGATGCTCTCCATCGACAACGTCCTACCGCTCCACAGGACCCCTGAGGGTGCCACCGTCTGCAACGTCGAGCACCAAGTCGGTGACCGTGGCACCTTCGCCAGGGCGTCTAGGGACTACACCATCGTGATCAGCCATAACCCTGACAACGACACCTGGACTAGGGGCCCTCCTCGCCGAAGAAAGGCTGCCATGGCTGATGGATGTCCCGACATCTCATCAAGCTTCATGAATTGGCCAATCTGAGCGGTTGCAAGGGTGAAATCCCCCATCAATGCAGTCCTGGGTGGCTTCCCGACGACAAAGCCGACGACGCTCAGCACCCTCCAGTGCTCCTCCTCCTTTGATGGAAGTGGCCCCTTCTCGGCGAAGGAGGCCGACACCATCTCATCTACGTTGGATGACCTCCAGCTCGACATCGCGCTCTAGATTCATGAGCGGATTTGTGAGTTTTTCTCTCCCTAGCATTACCCTCTCTCACTTAGGAACCGCTGTGACGCACGAACACATTCGGTGAAAAGGAAGAAGGAGAGGAGGTAGCAGCTCAGGAATAGGCGATGGAGTGGGGACGAGAACTCCCTCCCTCCCCCTCCCTCCCCCTATTTAAGAAGGAAACATAGCAGCGAAAGGTGGGGATAAAAACCCATTGAGGGGGAATCTATTGGAAGGTACGTCAAGGAGCAATAGAACGCTACCCAAGGGCTTTGCCGACCGTGCCACAAAGCAACGAGATCAGATTCTGTTCGAACACCCCCGTTAGCGAGCTCATCAGGCATTATCTCGAGCCGTTGAGGCAGGTGATGTCGCCTCGACCCCTCCAGTTGCGGAAACCACAGATGGGGCGACAGTCACAAAACGGGCCGACCCTTGATCGAATCCCCACCACGCGCAGGGGCTCAGGGAAGGCCAGGCCAGCAATGAGATCAAATGCATGGTCACGGAATGATCATCAAAATCCTAAGTAAGGGGTACGTATGAATACAAGAGTAAGTTCGCTACCCTCGCTTCGGTCTCCAGTAACATCTAGCCCCAGCGACCGCAAGGGGTCGGATCTCACTCGGGGGATGATAAAGGTATAAATACCTCCTTTTTTTGAAACAATCATTGCGTTAGACCTCTTCCTCGCATTAAGGTTAGCGGCAAGGTTTGTGGGAACAGATAAATGAGCATGCCTGGTAAGACTGCAAAAAAACCCACGCCCCGATGGCTATGGTAACTTTGCTCACCAGCATAATCGAAATGTCCTCCTTATACACCTCGGGCCCTATAGTCTTAACGAACGGAAGGTTTGGATCACACAAAACCTTTCTTCTCGAATGGAAAAGGGAAGAAAACAGGTTCAGACAAACCAAACAAAATTACAAAACAAAATTGCGAAATATGTTTTCAGACACAAAAGTACTGACACTTGTCCGCAAATTACAGATAAATGTTATTAGACTCATTCAACTAACTACTTCCTCGGAGGGAGAACTATGTCTTTCAGCCTGTCCACCAGGTTCCGCATAATAGGAG
Organism: Miscanthus lutarioriparius; assembly: GCA_904845875.1. NCBI lineage: Eukaryota > Viridiplantae > Streptophyta > Magnoliopsida > Poales > Poaceae > Miscanthus > Miscanthus lutarioriparius. The sequence goes on along the minus strand of CAJGYO010000014.1, from coordinate 58,256,569 downwards.
TCACCGCCTTCTCAATCTCATCCACCTCGGAGTTTTCGTAGCCAGGTGCGAAGCCGTGGCTCATTACCTCCAAGTTAATTTCTTGATCATAATCAGAGTGAGCAACAGCAAAGGCTTGGTTGATCCTAGCGTAACAAGCATTCTCCTCAAGCTGGCGCACCCGCGCCGTGATATATACGGCACGAGCCACGAGTGAGTCGGTTTCCTCCGGCCACGCCACCCCCAAGTCATCAAAAACCACCCCAATGGCAGCGCGCAGGAGATCATGCTCATCACTCTCAACCTGAAGAATCCCCTGCACCTCGGCAAGCTCTGTGGTCGGTCTGGTAGAGATGCTCTCGACCTCCAACCTTCGGGCCACCGTGGCTCCAAGATCCGCCCGAAGGGTGCTGACCCCCTAGCACGCCTCGTCGCGCTCTCAGACGGCCCGGTCGCATTCCTCGCGGGCCATGCCATGCTCCGAGTGGAGTCTTTCCATAGTCTGGCATAGCTCATCTCGCTCCTTGCGCAGCCAGGCAATCACCTCGGCATCCTGATTTGCCCTCTGCTGTAGGGCCGCGGACCTTTCCTCGGCTTCCAGCTTGAGATCCCGCTCCGTCTCTAGCTCAGCCAGGAGGTCGATGGCCTATTGGCTGGCCTCGGCATCCTTCTAGAGCATCTCATCCTGCTCTTTTCGGACCCTGGCGGCCGCCTCCTCGTCCTACTGCACCCTCGCCGATAGATCCTAGAACATCCCATGGATCTCCTCTGCGTCCCAACGCGCCTCGGCTTCCCGCTGTTGGGCGGCAGCAAGCTGGGCGCTCACATCTTCGCGCAGCCGGGCCTCCTTGGTGAGGTGGTCCCATTCCACCTTTTGCTCATAGAGGAACTGGGATTTCTCCTGGCTACGAGCAATGAGGGACTGAAAAGAAGACCAGTGTCAAAAATACAAAAATACATGAAGAAAGAAGAAACCAAGTGGGAAGATCGGGTGGATACCCGGCTAGTGGGGATGATGATGTCACACAGGACGCCCCTAGCCTGGTTCAGGACATCCACCATCACCGAGATCCCTTCGTCAAGACTCTCCCGCTCTACGCTCTCGGTAGCATCGTCGAGCGAGAAGAGAGTCGACGTTGGGTCTTGAGGATCCATCCACTAGAGCGATGGCTCACCCTGCGTGGGTGAGTGGCTACCCCCAACATCAAGGCTAAGGGCGACCCCCTGCTGGTCCTCTCTACCACTGCCATGACACCCGGGGACCCTCCGGCCGTGTCCCCCTCCGTCCGGCCCACCTCGAGCGCCGTCGCCTAGGCCACCGGTGGCACGGATTGCGCCGCTCCCTCGGACACCACCGTCACTGTGTCCGGCTGCGCCTAGCTCATCACGATTGTGGCCACCTCTGCTTGTGACACCATGGCCTCAGCTTGCGGCAACGTACCCACCACAGAGGGCGCCACATGCACGAGCGGTAGCTCCGTCCTCTTTGACGTAGGCGGCGGAATCGCCTCCATCGCCGTTTGCTCGGCGACCCCCAATGGCGCCCCTCCAACCCCGGCATCTGCTTGACCCGCTGAAGGCATGAGCGCCACCGCAGGCGGTGCCTGACCAGCCAATGAGGCCGCAACATCAGCTCCGCTCCTGCCCAAGATAGGAGCAACGTCGAGCGACGGTGTCCGTCCCGCCTGAAGGGCAACACTCTTCTTGGGCTCTAGCGCCAAAGAACGGCCTTATCACAAGACTCTGCAAGAGTTAAAAGGCATAAGGTCACACTAAAAAACAAAAAATAGAGGAATCGGTGACTTACGCTGGTGCTGTTGGGCGGTAGGGACGTTTTGGGGACGAACCCCTAGATTCCTGCTCCGATTCATCTAGGTAGGACCGTTTTGAGCCTGCCCCTGCTCACGGGCAGAGGGGCTCGTCTCCCTTGCCTCTGAGGGCACAGCGGCAGAGCCACCCCTCTCTATCAACACCTCAGGCGCAGCGGTAGATCCGCCCGCCCCTATTAGCTCTTGGGGCGTGGCGGTAGAGCCGCCCCCCCTCCGCCGGCACCCCGGGCGCGGTGGTGGATTCGTCTGGTCCCACCGGTCCTAGGGATGGGCTGATGGTTTGGCCCGTCTCCGCCAGCCTCATGGAATCACTTCCCCCCACATGGAACGGGAAGGGTCCCTGCACGGACGAGTGGATACCTGTCAGCGTCTCCTCGCTCTCTAGGACATCCCACTCCACATTGGCAACTACCTCATCGTCGTCATCTTCGCTGTCTGTCTCCTCTCCTCACTTCCATGCCAGTGACTTCTATTGTTGCGTCTTTCACTTGAACTCCTTCATCTTCCTCTGCCACTCAGCCATGGCACGGTTGGCCGTTGCCACGAACCTATCCTTCGACAGCGGAGTCGGGCAATCCATGAAGAAAAGTTTCTTCGGCTGGTCCCCCAATCGCAGTGTCAGCAACAAGGGGTCGGAAGTTTGATTAAAAAGGAGGCACGGGGAAAGAGAACTTATGAAGTCAATGTACCCCGTGTCGACATAGAATTTTTGTCCCGTGCCGAGGACACACGCAGCAAGCCGGAAGGGTCCGCTCGATGGAGCAGATCCGCCTAGCTTCAGCGCAGGGCTGGTGGATCCTGTGCAACCCTCCCAAGATGTGCCAGTCAATTTAACCCTGCAATTGACAAGGAGAGAAAGTTCATCAGTAATTAAGGGCGGAACTTGCCAGTGTTGCCAGACAGTCCCGAATGTGCGGCTATGAGAGCCGATATGAGAGGAGATCGACTAAATAGTCGACTCCAACATATTCATAAGAATAAATCGGTTAAAGCTCATTGGGTTGTATAAGAGGAATCGGTTATCATTCAGGGTAAATGTCATCATTTAAACAAATATTAATCAATGGCAATAAGATGTCAACAATGATCGGTTTATGTTGAGCCAATGATTACAAGTAACCGAACCCCTTTTTATATAAAGAAACAATTCAACACCATTTAACCGTTTAATAAAGATAAATCTAGTGAACATGTTAGATCTCATCTATTACTATGACTAGTGGGGCATGAGGTAGAATCATGCAGGCCATAGAAATAACAATAGACTTGACGATCCTAACTCATTACTAATATCAGTGGGGCATGAGGCAAAATCATGCAGGCCATAATACAATAATAAGATCATGGGGCTAACACGTCTTTCAACCTATCTTTACTTCAACGGTCTCGTGATGCGAGCTGTTCGTGAAAGCTTTCGATATCGGCTAAAACAGCCGATTCAGGCATAGCGCACAGTTAGGGTCATGCCTTATCAGGAATAGATCTACTAAATAACGATCCTCACTCCACGGTGCTAACAGTGGGGTGTGAGGTAGAATCACACAGGCCGTTATTACGGGCCATGGAACGGTTTTCGCTAGCCAATAGATCTACTCAAGACGCAACATGCCTTAACCGCACACTATGCACAAGTTTACGAAAAGTAGTGTAAGGCATAAAATCCTTAAGCATCATGTCAGTCTCCATCAGATCCTCTGGTCCTTTGCCAAGTTTACAAAAAGTAGTGTAAGGCATAAGATTGACAGAAGCACCTCCGTCTACCAGCATCTTGTTCATCAGCTTCCCATCGACAAGACCTTTCATATATAAAGCTTTTAAGTGCCGATGTTTGACTGGTTTGTCAAATATTGCTTGCTGTACGACCGTTAACTTGGCAACTATCTCCTCATACTCTGATTCATCGAAATCCGAATAAACTTCTTGATTTGCCGGAGCTCTGAATTCCAATGGCAACAGAAAAGCCATTTATATATTAGCCGATGGTTGCTTCTTATCAGCTATTTGCTTGGTACGCCACACTTGAGTTTTACCGGATGGCTGAGCCTGTTCCATCTCTTTATTCCTTAGGCGTTGCACCCTTCTCTTCTGGCTTCTTGTCAAACCTCCTGGGCACCACTGGCCTTCCTGCCAAGCATACTTTCTTCTGGTGCCTTCCTCTTCATGACCAGCCTAGTCCTGATCAACGACTCTTTTTCCAGGCCGATCATGAACACTTTTATTTTTTAAGTGCCGATCCATGTTATTATGATGATATGCATCTTGAGCATGAATAGACCGGCAATTGGTTTGAGACTGCCTATACTCCCGGTATTGTTTGCTACATTCTGGATAGTCATGTCTGGTAGGCAACTTAAAACCTTCATTCCAGCAATGTCTAAAGAAAGGACAATTCTAATGTTATTCGGCTTGTTTCCTTTCATACCTCTCTTCTTCTAGTTGATGCTGGTACGTTTGATCTTTTAACCAACGCTGATAATCATTTTCCTTCTGCCGCTGCCATTTATTCAACAGAATCCGAGATGTGATCCACGGCTTTGTTGTCTTTGCTTTCGATGTCTTCCCCTGCTCGTGTCGGCTCTTTTGCTCGGCATGACGTCTTTTAATCTCTCTATACTCGTCAGCCGATATTTGCATCTTGGGATCGACTGTTCTAGTTTCTTTTGATTTGGTTGATATTAGAACCTTAGTTTTTCCTTTGAATAGCCTAGCATCAACCATGTTTTGATCCCCTAGGAAAGAATTATCATCAACTTTCATTTTCTGAGGCGTATCAAATTTGAGCCTCCCTTGCTGAATAGCTCTCTGTATATGTTGCCTGAAGATTCTGCATTCATTAGTGGAATGAGAAGTAGCATTATGAAACTTGCAGAACTTCTTAATCTTTAACAGATCAGGGGGCAACATGACATGACCATCGGGTAACTTGATCTGCCCTTTCTCAAGCAAGAAATCAAAAAGCTTATCTAACTTGGTGACATCAAAGTCATAGCTCTCCTCGACTTCTCTTCCCCAAGGATTTGGCACCATAACTGTCTTCTTGCCCCAATTCCATTCAGCCATAGCAACCTCTTCTTCCTCATCCTCATAGCCGTCATCTACTGAGTATGGATCATAAGCTTCAGCTACTATGGTACTCTTCTGGAATCAAGTATCTCTGCGCATACTCTGGAATTAGCTATTGAGCGCTGCTACCCGTTGAGCCAATTGACCCAAGTTGTCAAATTCTTATCCCAGCAGCTTTTCTTTCCACATTGGCAGCATTCCTTGAATAGCTAAAGCAGCTAGTTGGTCATCGGCCAAGTTTAAGGAGAAGCACAAGTTCCTGGTTTCTCGGAACCTCTGAAGAAATTCAGGGCCCAATTCATTAATCTTCTATCTTATAGTTGTCAGATTGGTAATATTCTTTTCTCCAGTCCCAGTGTAAAAATATGTATGAAACTTCTTCTCTAGGTTAGCCCAATCGGCAATGGAATTGACTAGCAATGATGAAAACCAAGTGAAGGCTGGCCCTGATAAGGACAGAGAGAAGAAACGAACTCGATGGGTATCCTCAACTGACGCTTCGCCCAATTGTATAAGATACCGACTGATATGTTCTATCGTGCTTGTACTGTCTTGGCCAGTGAACTTAGCGAATTCTGGGAGCCTATAATTTGTGGGAAGAGTGACCAAGTCATACCATTCTAGATATGGGCGTTTGTACGAAAAGGTCAGCCCTTTTGGCTTTAGACCGAACTAATTCTTCATCATCTCGGTCACCCTCAGTAGCAACTCATCAGCTTGCGGATTTGGATTTCTTTGTACTTGTTGACCCATCTGTGGATTGAATTCTCGCGTGCCTTGATATCTTAGATTTGGCATCACGTGGGGGGTATTATAATCTGTGCCATAGTGATACCCTTGTGGAATCTCGATCTGTTGAGTCCTCTGCTGGCTTGTTGTTTGAAGTCTTTGATTATAGATATAAGGATCTATATCTCTACGGATCCTTTGAATTGACGGTGCTATTTTTTGAGCCGATGACGGTATGTGGCTTGATGTGCCAAAATTGATCATCTGGTTCTGACTTTGCCCCGCCGGCTGTTGCACATGCTGTATTGACGGTCCAGGATTGTACTGTATCTGATTTGTAGTAGTTCCTTGAGTTTGCTCAGATGAACCCTGAACTTCCTGGACGTCACCATTACCAGCTGATGCTGCTTCTTGATGGCTGGTACCGACTTGATTAGTCCCTTGGGTTGACGGATCTAGAATGTTGTAACGAGTCAATCCAACCTGACCAACTGGAATCCCATGAATCGCCTCTTTCATGGCATTGTGAAATGCGTCCACGAAGGCTTCATTATGGCTTGATATGGCATCACGAACATATTTGTCTATGGCTTCCGTAAAGAAACACCTGTCTTCAGCTTCGACTGTATCTGTCTACCCGTGTAGTAGAACTCTTGGTAGTCAAAATTTCTGAACAATTGTGTTGTCACATGTTTTGGTGTAGGATAACAAACACTTCTTCTAAAATTTTCCGTAGCTTTGTCGATGACATCTTTATCTCTATCTAGTAGATCTTCATAATGAACCATAAGGATGTCATCGTTGTTGTGAGCCGTCATGACGATTGTAGGGTCCCACCAGGCATGCCAGAAACGTGTGTCGACATAGAATTTTCGTCCCATGCCTAGGACACACGTAGCAAGCCAGAAGGGTCCGCTCGATGGAGCAGATCCGCCTAGCTTTAGCGCAGGGATGGTCGATCCAGCGCAATCCTCCCGAGATGTGCCAGTCAATTTAACCCTGCAATTGACAAGGAGAGAAAGTTCATCAGTAATTAAGGGCGAAATTTGCCGGTGTTGCCAGACAGTCCCGAATGTGCGGCTATGAGAGCCGATATGAGAGGAGATCGACTAAATAGTCGACTCCAACATATTCATAAGAATAAATCGGTTAAAGCTCATTGGGTTGTATAAGAGGAATCGGTTATCATTTAGGGTAAATGTCATCATTTAAACAAATATTAATCAATGGCAATAAGATGTCAACAATGATCGATTTATGCTGAGCCAATGATTACAAGTAACTGAACCCCTTTTTATATAAAGAAACAATTCAACACTATTTAACCATTTAATAAAGATAAATCTAGTGAACATGTTAGATCTTATCTATTACTATGACCAGTGGGGTATGAGGCAGAATCATGAAGGCCATAGAAATAACAATAGACTTGACAACTCTAACTCATTACTAATATCAGTGGGGCATGAGGCAGGATCATGCAGGCCGTAATACAATAATAAGATCATGGGGCTAACACGTCTTTCAACCTATCTTTACTTCAATGGTCTCGTGATGCGAGATTTTCGTGAAAGCTTTCGATATCGGCTAAAACAACCGATTCAGGCATAGCGCATAGTTAGGGTCATGCCTTATCAGGAATAGATCTACTAAATAACGATCCCCACTCCATGGTGCTAACAGTGGGGTGTGAGGCAGAATCACACAGGCCGTGATAATGGGCCATGGAACGGTTTTCGCTAGCCAATAGATCTACTCAAGACGCAACATGCCTTAACCGCACGGTATGCACAACAAAGATTGATATAAAACAGCCGATAAAAACATAACTCATCGTTTAGGGTGTAGATTAGATCAGTTCTAGATTAGCAAACGATGGGTTAAATAAGATATAAGGCCAATCCAAATCAATCTCAATCGGGCAGATTGATATTGCTGTAATTAGATAAACAATGTAAACTTGAATAAGCATGCGATGCGATCGCGAATGCAAACTTGAATCTGCGATGCGAGTCTGGATGGAGGCTTGCGATTAGCGGTGGAGGTTGTAGAAGATAACTTGAGGCAAAATCGGAACCTCAGGCGAACCCTTGGTTTTATAGGGGCGACGGATCGAAGAGCAATACTTTGCCTAGACAAGAGCTGGCCACGATACACCACCACGTCACGTCGCGGGATATGCGCCCGCGATCCCTATCCTTTCCCACCAAAATCGCGCCGGACGTTTTGCCTTCCCGATTAGACCAGGACTCTTTTCCCACAGAGGGGATACGGGTCAAAAAGCATTTCTCCGGCCAACTTTGGCCCTGGGAGTTCGAGGTTGGACCGAGTTTGACAGCCATCCCAACGAGGATGGGCCTACGAGATCTAGATCTAGAACTCAAACTCTACTACGAGCCTCAAGGGAGCCTCGATCCGCAATCGAGCCCCAACCGGACTGACCCTGGATGAATCCCCATGAACAGGATACCAGGGTTTCCTTTGGGCTATCCAGTTGTCAAAACACCAAATCTCATAGCCATACCCGTGAAGGGTCTGAAATACCCCCGGGCGATTCTATCCGAATCACTCGGGGGCTACACCGGATGGGTGCGCTCGCGCGCACCCTCTAGCGAATCGAAATACCCCCGGATGATTCTATCCGAATCACCCAGGGGCTTGGGGGCTACACCCATCGGGCGTGCTCGCGCGCACCCTCTGGCGAGTCAAGTCACCCTCCAGGCAATTCTATCCGAATCACCCGGAGGTTCACGGGCTACTGTCGGGGACCTAATACCAGGGTACCCAATGAGGTAGAACTAATAACATTCAGACGCTGATGCTTCCGAGCAAGCGGGGATGCCTTGCACTCCTAGTTTACATCTTGGGAGTTGGTCTCCGAGACCCTTTGACCCCAAATTTTGGCTGCCTCGCCCGATGGTTAAGGGCAGGCTCTGCCTCGCTCGATGGCTGTGGGCTGGCTCCGCCTCGCCCGGCAGTGAGGCTAGCTCCGCCTCGATGACCGAGAGACCCGGCTCCGCCCGCCTGTAACGATTGAGTGTAGGCCGCCTCGCCCGCCCGATGTCCTAGGGTGGCCCCGCACTCCTTGATATCGCACCTGCTCCTTCATAATGACGAGCACATGGTACGATAGAACATTTGAGTCAACCGCAATATCGAGGACCATGCCCTGCACGCCTGCAGGAAGGTGCCATCAGGATACGACGGGACGGGCGCTTTAAGCCCTTCTAGGCGTAGCAAGTCCAAACAGTGTTGTAGGCACCGACTTTTGTCCTACAGTGTTGTAGGCGCTGCCATCAGCCCTCGGGCGCGGATCCTGACATAAGCATACGACAACCGCTACAATCCAAGAGGGAACTCACATCATTAGACGATATAAAGAGAGATAGTCACTTGATATTCTACTCCTTGATGTCATGGGACACCCCGACACACGCACCGTCCGCCGGAGGAGGATGGGACGTGACCACTCGCTGAAACGAAGCCAGAGCCCGGCCCTTTCAGGATCAGCTAAACATGCTATCCCTGCGCGTGGTCTGCCATGTCAACAGGGCAGGCTCAAGGGAAAAGGAAGACCCAGCACCTTCGAAAGACCTCCTCTACCTTTGGTTTTTTCCTCTTTCTCCCGTATGTAAACCCTGCTCCCCCTTGGTCTATAAAAGGGAGGGCAGGACACCCCACCCCACTAAGGGCGGATCGATTCCACACACAACACATCACATAACACACAGCCAAGTTGCAACCAAGCTCTATGCATCCTTTCGACCCTTCCATCAGAGACTTGGGACCTGTCCCTCTCTCGACCGTTTGTACCCCCTATTACGAACCTTTTTTTTTGCTAATAACACGAGCAGCAACAGACTGGACGTAGGGACATTCTGCCCGAACCAGTATAAACCTTATGTCCTGTAGCGCACCATCCGGGCCTAACGTGCAATAAACACAAATTTACTAGTTGGTGTTTACCGCTTCCGCCCCACAATAATAAAATGCCGCTTCATGGCAGTAGAACCCCGCTAGACACGTAAAGCTTATGGCTATGCCCTTCAGGCCACTACTGTAAGACCTTATTTTTAGATATCAATAAAGCTCGGAACTTTTATCATATACCTATGTGCCATTTCTGTTATCTTAAGTGTACTTGTGCGTGATCCTGGCACAAGTACAAGTACAGATGCACTTTGGACTCCAAAAATGAGGGGCCGACACACATGATCCATGATTCCTGCCATACTCGGGCACTACATCTAACTTGTCAGCCATCAAGTACTCCAAGTCCGTCGAGGGGACGGGGCATAGAAGTAGGGACATCCTCACTTGCAAAACAACTTATAAAGTACCATCTCAATACAAGAAGGTACATAGCAAGCCTTGCCCAAATTAAATAACAAGGATCATGTATATGGATTGAGCAAGTGTGGCGAAAAACAAATATCATTAGTCATTATAAAAATAATTTTTAAATAGTTTCATCATTTGTAAATTTCTTAAGGATATGGATAATAGTAAGATATTCCATGATTGTTTCAAATATGGATTTGGATTTGTATAGAGAAAAGTTATGAAGACCAGATTCGAGTACATCCATTTTAGCATCCACATCTGAAACCGGATGTGAATGTGGACATCCATATCAAAATTTTATCGGATATAGATTCAAACAAAACCAATAACTGGACGTTTATTTCCACCCTTAGTCTCTAGCAAAAAATCAACGGGAAGTTTTAATACTACAGAAACTAATTTTTTGCAATGGACCGTTTTTTTAGGCAAAGGCAGCTCAATCAAAATCTCTCTAAAAATAATTTCTGAGGCAGCCCGCCTTTAAAAACAGTATTTTTTTAGAGACGGTTTAGCTTGCCAGCAACCTTTAGAAATTAAATGGAAGTACTTGTAGAGGCAGCTAAAATTCAAGCCATCTCTAAAAGCAGGTGGAGCATAGTAAAATTCATAATTTTTGCAAATCAAGTGAGATGAAGCGTAGTGGTAAGGGAAGTATCATACGAGGCCTAAGTTGTGAGTTCGATTCCAGCAACCGTGTGGGGCTGGTTGCTATTTCGCCAAAAATAATCACATGACAGATGACTTGTGACGTCTGACCATGTAGGGCTAGCTGGTGGGCGTCTTCCAGAATAATTTGTTTTCTTGCTTTTTTGTTTGGTTTATAAATTCTGGATGACTATTTTTAGACGCTGTTAGATTTCGTACCATCTTTAGAAATCAAATTTTGAAGGCGGCTAGAATTTGGCCTGTATGTAGAAATCGATTTTCTACCTCTAGAAATATTTCTACAGACGCATAGGTCCAAATGATTTTTAATTTTTTTTAGAAACTCCAAATAATTTTTAGTGGTCTCTAAAAATCGTTTATGGGCCTGTTTGGTTCCGCGACAGCCCATCGTGCGACCGTGGCTCAGACTCTACGTCCACGATTTTCAAGTGCGCAGTTCATTTTTCCGCGTTTGACGTCGCGCGGTCATCCAACGCGGGGCCAACGCAAACCGTCCCGCGGGATTTTTCCGTGTTCTCCGGCCAAACGCGTGGCCGACGCGGAATCAAGCCCTATGTAATAGTGTTGCTTTCCACCCTTAGTCGCTAGCCAAAAATCTTCTCTCCCTCTGTTTTCAAACGTGCATGACAACCTGAGTTTCCACGTTAGTACGTTTTATACGCACATTATTGTTCTGACATGTGGATCGAATCCAGTAGGGCACTGGCGCATCTTGATCTGCCATAGGAGACCGCGGTCGCTGTCCTCGTCGACGGCCAACGCAAGGGACTAGGTCAGGCTGTCTCTCCATTTTCTGCGCTGTGCCGTTTTCATTTTTTATACAGTGGGCTCTCCCTGTTGAGACGGCGATTCCTTCCCTGTCCGGGTAGGAAAGATACAAGGGGTGAGCCAGCTGATGATGCCATCCAGGCTCGCAATTTTCTTACTCTCCAATCACGTACATTTCCCTCCCGAGACGAGCCGAACCCTGTTATTAAGCAACGAGCAAGTACTAGAAAAATAATTGCAGTTACTGTACACTGGTGCTTGGGCCATTTAATTACTTACTTAGATTCCTCAAAAAGAAAAAGACAGTAGGCGACGAAAACTATGGTAACTATTCTCTAATAACAACTTGTTATTAACAACCGGAATACCACGCCATTAGTATACGGTTACCAACTGTACGTCCACAACTTATTTTGTTGCGTTCATATTTGCATATAGCTAGGCTAGGGATATGTTTAATTAGTGGGTTTGGCAGCAATAAACGTTATATTTTTTTAATAAAATCGCTAGAATCGCTGCCAAACATCAAAAAGGAAAGAAACATTTCATGGGAAATCACTTGTAATCGATTCTCATTTTTATACAAGTCTAGAGAAACATCTAGGCCTAGTTTCTCTTGATTCTAGTTTTAATTTCAAGAATCCAGCGAACTAGCCAAATGGTTATACAAAGTGATTCTAATTCATCTGAGCAACAGTTCTAAAGGGAATCTAAATCCAAAATATTTCTATGAGCCTGTCAAACACATTCCTTGTCATCACAAAACCACCCCAACTTTGGAGGATCCACTAGTACTATTAGTTAGGTAGACAAACCGCCCCAACTTTGGAGGATCCACTAGTACAATTAGTTAGGTAGACAATAGTTAATAGATATTCCTTATGTTCCAAATTATAAGTTGTTTGGCTTCTAATGCATAGCATTTACTATTTATCTAGATATAATATAAGTTTAGGTGCATAACAAAACTATGTATTTAAAAAAGCTAACAACTTATTGATGAGGACATCGCATATCGCTGGACACAAGAAGACGTCATGGTCTTCCCCAAGTTGCAATTCCTCCCAACTCTTTACCACGTCACCCCTCTTTTCAAGATACGTAAACTGTTTCGGTCATAACTTCCTGGTCTATAAAGCGGGCCGTTCTGGATGCGTTGGAAAGGGGACGACGACGCCGTCGTTTTGGATCTGGTCCCAGCTCCAGAAGGTCCGTGGATCATTCTGTGTGACCACGGCAAGGTGCTGCGTCACCTATTTGGGCCTCTTGGCCATGCATGTCGGACCCTTAAGCCCAAGTTGTGGGCGCCAACCCCTGGCCGTCCCCAACCCTAGGTCGTAGTCTTAGACTATAAACACGAACCGTTTTTTTTGCTACACAATTGGGTTTTGTTTAGAGTTTAGTTTTCCATCGCCCAATCGTTCATTGTAAGCGTGGTGACAAATCCTTTTTACAATGATCCGGGGCCCCGTTCACGATCTCCTCCCTCGTGTCGATTAGTCCTTTGGAACCGAGTTCTTGAACCCTCTATTGATATTCGCGTCATTCATATTTGCAATATCAGATTGCGTGTTTTACCTTCTTGCTTGTGCTCTTGATGCGCTTGCGCAGGAAAAGCCTTCTTGGCGAGGTCAATCAAGTTGTGCTTGGTTGATAACCAGCGGGCATGGTGTAACGGTTGCAGGGTTTGAATCGCGTCGATTTGAAGCGGATCGCCAACGCCCGAGATCTCCACATATCGAACTCACTGGCTACCTCTCGGAAGATTAGATACTCATCAATTGGTATCGGATATTTCGGGTTTACCGCGAGGTATAATCTCGTTTGTCTTAGATTCATATTTGTTCATTACCTAGAGTCCACAAAAAGCCCAAAAATATTTCAATTTCCGCTGTCCTATATCGCCCTTTGTGCCTTTGCAATTTCGTTTTATTCGTGTTGTTGAGTTTGTGTCCGTGGTGAGTCTTGTTGCTGGTTTAGGATTGTGTTCGTGGTCGTAGTTCAATCGCCCGTTCTTTGTGATTTTTGTTTTCCGCCGCTATCCCATCGTTCCCCAAACAACAAGTCGAAGCCACCACATTACTCGACTTGCCCGTCTTAGGGTAACGGGGCATAGAAGCCCTAGATAGGGACATCCTCTTATTTTGCAAAACAACTTATAAAGTACCTCCTCACATCATCGGTGAATAGCAAGCCTTGCCGGTGTTAGAGTTTAGGGACGTTTTGCCCTAATGCGCCGAGTGTTGTGCCTCCCGAAAAACACATACCTTGAGATACCTTTAAAACAATAACTTTTTAAATCGTTTATCAAAATCTGAAATTTTTCAAGCTTCTTGACACCATTTGGACCCGACCCAAACTTGGCTTCGCCCTGTTTGGTTTAAATCAAAATTGCCAAAAAATTCAGGAAAAATAAAGAAAAAAAATTGTCAAAGTTTTTGCACGCTTTTCGAGCACGTCATTGAATTTTAGAGACCACATCCCACCTCGGTTGTAGGTGCCAATTTTTGTGGTTGCATCTTTTGTGATCCTTGTTAGAGAAAAGTATAAAAAATTAGTGAAAAAATAAAAAAAGTTTGTTTCCTACTAGTGCCTTTTGGAAAATCCAGGAAAAAGGAATAACTGGACTATTTGCTTTCACCGTGAGTTCTTTCGATCGTCCTTTGTTTTCACCTTGTTTTTACGTCTCGACATGTCTTAGAAACTAATTTTGTACTTTGGATCCGTTTTTTTGAACAAAGGCAGCTCGTTAATTGCTAATCCTCTCTTGTCATATTTTGTGCCTACCCATAGCTCCCATATTCTTACAAAAACAGTTCATTTTTTACCCACGCTCCACAACAGATTGCTTCACCACTTTGGTTTTGCAACTGTTTAGCGTTGGTAAGAATGGCAAAGTACGGTGGTAAGCAGCTTGTGATTTTGCATTCCACTTTCACCACCACCACCACTTGTTTCCTTTTAGTTGATAGGGATAATACTTTGGTGTTGTCTTTTCTATCTTCTAACCATGGCGGGGAAACGGACTTCAATGAGTGCGTGTCCAAGGGCGAGCTTGCAGCGTTCATGGGAAGCAATCTTATGACCGAGGCCCTATAGCGTGAACAATCTGGTCAACCGCATTCAGATTGAGCAACGCCTCCGCCTTATCATGTGATGATGAAGATGGATGCTTTTGGTGATGAAGATAATCACATGACAGATGACTTGTGACGTCTCAACTTCAATCGTAGCATGGGAGGTAATAATCATGGTAATAATGATTTTTGCTAAAATTAAATTTAGTCTACCTCCTTTGGTTTGGTAATGTTGATGAGGCATATTTAGATTGGGAGCTTGCTGTTCAACAAAATTTGATTCTCATAATGTTCCTCCCGAGCATAGAGTTAGACTTGCTACTAGTGAGTTTACTAATTTTGCTTTGTTACGGTGGAGTGATCTTTGCAATGCTAATATGTGCCTCAAACTTGGAATGTTTTAAACAACGTATGAAATCGTTTTGTTCCTCCTTATTACCAACGTGATTTTTTGAATTTTTACAAACTTTAAAACAAGGTGATAAAGGAGTAGAAGCATACTATCAAAATTGCTTATTGGTTTATGGGCACGTTGTGGTATAAATGAAGATGATCTTGATGCTAGTGCTAGATTTTTTGGTGGTTTAAACCATGATATCTGAACATACTTGATTACAAAGTGCGCAATTTTTCCCAATTGTATCATCTTGCGTTTGACGTCGAAGCGGTAAACAACACCACTTTCAGGTCTCACAATGGGAGGAATTTTTAGCGGCGTTCCCGCAGGAGACGACCAAGCTTCTGTTGCACCACATCCATCTACACCTCCATTTTCAAACGGGTAAGTAAATTGTCTAATGCGTTTCCCTATGAAGAAAGGTGCCCCTGTTGCTTTACAGCTCCTCCTCGTCTAGCTCTAAAATCATTTGCCTCGATGCAAAGGCATGGGACATGTCATGAAGGATTGCCCCGGTCGTCGGCGCTTTCATTGCTACCACGATGGATATGTAAGTACTAGTGATGTTGAAGATGATTTATTATTGTTCTAACATTGATGCAGATCCCACCGAGGGCGATCAAGACAAGAGGCCATCATCATTGACTCTTGATCTGCCATGACTATCCTAGCCTTCCGCAGCGTGTTGAGTGTCCTCGTGGGACATGCCAAAGAGATGAAGATCCAAGCCACAATTTGTTCCACATGTATCTCATTTTGTGCGGGGTTGTCGTGTTCTCACTATCATTGATACAGGGAGTTGCAACAACTTGGTGAGATTTGGTTGACAAGCTTGGCTTGACCCACGACAACATTCGTATCCATATAAACTTCAATGGTTCAATGATGCCATCCTAGTGGTAAGACTAAGGTAACTAAATCAGTACGCATTAGCTTTTCACGGGCTCTTATCTCCAATCACGCTGATTTTGATGTTGTCCCTATGCAAGCTTGTTCCATTTTGTTAGGTCGACCATGGGAATTTGATAATGATGCTTTACACCATGGTAGAACTAATACATACACTATCATACATAGGACAAAAAAATTACATTGCTGCCTTTGTCTCCTACGGATATTATTAAACATGCTAATGAGATTAAAAATAAACCTCCAAAAAGACATTGCTAAAAATAATGGGATTAAGTTAAAAGGAGGTGCTTTTCTCTAATAACAACTCCTGCTTATTAACAAGTTATGTCATAATCCTGATGCACCATGTTATACTATGTTTTGTCAACCTTTATGTCGGTGCATTTATTTTGTCACTAATCTTTTGCAGGAGTTTTGATGATGGGATGGAGTCGAGGGCGACTCCAATTCTACAAGGAGGGATGATGAGGACATCGCCAAGATGGAGTCGAGGCGACTCCAATTCGAGAAGGGAGGATGATGAGGACAGCAACAAACGTCATGGTCTTCCCCAAGTTGCAATTCGTTCCCAACTCAGCTACCACGTCACCCTCGGAAAAGGAAAGAAACGTTTCACTGTTTTGGATAACTTCCTCATAATCGATTCTCGGGCCGTTCTTGGATGCGTTGAAAGGGACGAAACATCGTTTTGGATCTAGTCCCAGCTCAGAAGGTCCGTGGATCATTCTGTGACCACGGCAGGAATCACCTATTTGGGCCAACTAGGCCATGTATCGTTATAAGGCCTTAAGCCCAAGTTTGGGCTAATTCATCCCCAACCCTAGGTCAGTCTTAGACTATAAAGGAATCTAAATGCCACACAATTGGGTTTTGTTTAGAGTTTAGTTTTCCATCGTCAAACCAACATTCATTGTATCACTGTGGTGACAAATCCTTTTGGAGGATCCACCCCCGTTCCATCTCTCCTTAGTTAGGTCGATTAGTCCGCCCCAGTTCTTGAACCCTCTATTGATATTCGCGTCATTCATATTTGCAATAGTTTAGCGTGTTTTACCTTCTTGCTTGTGCTCTTGATGCGCTTGCGGGGAAAAGCCTTCTTGGCGAGGTCAATCAAGTTGTGCTTGGTTGATAACCAACGGAGCAATGCATAGTGATTTGCTATTTATCTAGAATCGCGTCGATAGCCGGATCGCCAACGTCGAGATCTCCACATATCGAACTTACCGGCTACCTCTCGGAAGATCGGGCCTGTACTCATCACTTATAATTTAGAACTGAGAAAGTAATAACTATAAGCTAACTAATTATTAGCTGCAGCTGTTTAGATTCACCTACTAATAGGTTACTAATAAGTGGTTGGAAAGTTTGTTTGTTGGAGATAGAAATCAATTGCCCATGTTGCCCACCATTGTCTTTGTTTGGGACGAGTGTATACACTACCAGGCTACAGTTTTTTTTTCTCCTGATGGACGAAAACCGACAGGAAAGACCCTCGGGGTGGCAGCGGCGTGGGAGTCGGGGAGGCCCCTCGGGGCAGCGGTGGCGCGGGCTTCGGGGAGGCCCTTGGGCTGGCGGTGGCGCAGGCGTCAGTGAGCCCCTCAGGCGGCAGAGTGCCCCTCAAGGCGGTGGCAGGTGGTGGGTTGCCCCTCAGTGTGGCACGGACAATGGGGTGCCCCTTGGGGCAGCAGGGCACGGGGGGCGGCGGGGTGCCCCTTGGGGCGGCGGCGGGCATGGGAGCAGGAGGATGATAGAATGGGTCAGGTGGGTGGGGATAGGTTTGGGGTGTTTTGTGCCCTGAATGTGGGACCCGCAGGACTAGTAGGCGGCATCCTCAATTTTTTCGCTTGGACTGGCACGCGGGGTGTGGAATCATGTCAGCTTGGACTGGCCGTCAGGAGTCATTACAGCTTTCCTAACGGTCTTCATTTCTCCGTGGGTTTCTAAGAGCCGACAGGAATGTTTTTTTTTACCTGCTTGTATCGGTTTTTAGCAAGTGCCAGGAATTTGCTGAATTCCTGGCGGTTTAGAAAAAGCCGGCAGGAAAAAAAACATAGCTCTGGTAGTGACAGAATCGGGAGAGAGCAAATTAAATTCGTCTGTTGACAACCAATTAGCATATGATAGTAGCCCCAAACATGCTAGTGAACTAATAATTAGTAGCATCATCCTAGTTAATAGTTAGTTGGCATATTGCATGTTATGTTTGGATTAATTAGTACCAATTCTATTTATTAAATATTAGTACTAGTAAATCTATATATAAAGCAAAACCCCACTACAATATTTTTCTGCAATTTCCTAAGGCCATCACTACTGGAAACAGAGCCTTTGCCGAGTGCAAACTGCTTTGCCGAGTGTCAAAAATCAGGCACTCGGCAAAGACCTTCTTTGCCGAGTGCCGCACTCGACAAAGAATTGCACTCAGCAATCTTTGCCGAGTGCCAGACTCTCGGCAAAATCGCGGCACTCGGCATAGGCTGCCCCGCGTAAAGGTGTCGGCCACGTCCTTCTTTGCTGAGTGCCTGCTGTTAGGCACTCGGCAAAGTTTTTTTTTGAAAAATACTTTGCCGAGTGCCCCTAACACGGCACTCGGCAAAGATTTAATTTTTTTTGAAATGTCTTTGCCGAGTGTTCTAGATCTAGCACTCAGCAAAGTATTTTTTTTTGGGAAATACTTTGCCGAGTGCCCCTGAAACGGCACTCGGCAAAGATTTAATTTTTTTTGAAATGTCTTTGCCGAGTGTCCCAGATCTGGCACTCGGTAAAGTATTTTTTTTTGAAAATACTTTGCCGAGTGCCTCTGACACGGCACTCGACAAAGATTTTTTTTTGAAATGTCTTTGCCGAGTGCCCCTGCGGAGGCACTCAGCAAAGAGGAAATTTCTAAAAAAATTAAAAAACCCTCTTTGCCGAGCGCCTTATTCTTGGCACTCGGCAAAGGCCCCCTTTGCCGAGTGCCATTCTCCGGCACTCGGCAAATTTTTTTAATTTTTTTTGTTTTTGGCCTCCAAATTTTTTGTGCAGCCCTTTTAAAGTACCAGGAACTCCTAATTAGAATTTAGGGTTTTTTGTGGCTTTTTGATATATTTAGTTACTTTATTTCATTTACTTGAATTTTTTCAAAAAATATAAATTTGAATTGCATGTGGTACGAATAATGGAATTTAATGATTCAAAAAATGATAGTCATGTTAGTGAGTGTAGTGTGAGGCCGTATCCAGGAACGGACCCGAAATGTCGGACATCTTGTTCACGAAACATGACCGCGAACTTGCGTGTGAAGTGTTTTTAAATTCTATAAAAAGCAAACGAAGTCCGAAAATCATGAAACTTGTTGAGATGTCGTGATATCGTATGTGGAGGCTATGATAAAAATTTCAGAAGATTTCGTGCACGTTGTCACATACGATGCTTACAAACTAGGACAAAAAAATAAAAAAACTTTGCCGAGTACCGGGGCATGGCACTCGGCAAAGGGGGTCTTTGCCGAGTGCCAAGAATAAGGCGCTCGGCAAAGAGGGGTTTTTATTTTTTTTAGAAATTTCCTCTTTGCCGAGTGCCTCCATAGGGGCACTCGGCAAAGACATTTAAAAAAAAAATTAAATCTTTGCCGAGTGCCGTGTCAGGGGCACTCGGCAAAGTATTTTACAAAAAAATACTTTGCCGAGTGCCAGATCTGGGACACTTGGCAAAGACATTTCAAATAAAAATCTTTGCCAAGTGCCGTGTCAGGGGCACTCGGCAAAGTATTTTCCAGAAAAAAATACTTTGTCGAGTGTCAGATCTGGGGCACTCGGCAAAAACATTTCAAAAAAATTAAATCTTTGCCGAGTATCAGATCTGGGACACTCGGCAAAGAATTTTTTTTAAAAAAAGCCTTCTTTGCCAAGTGCTAGGCCAGGTGACACTCGGCAAAGAGGCGGTTAAAAAAAATTAAAAAACCCTTTGCCGAGTGCTAGATCGGGGGCACTCGGCAAAGGGGGGATTTAACCCCAACGGCTCGGCCGGCCCACACACCCCGCACACACGCACACACGCACGCGCCACTACCCGCGCCCGCGCCACCACCGCCCGCGCCGCCCGCGATGCCCGCACCGCGCCCTGTCCGACCCCGTTCCCGACTCGGCGACCCCGACCCCGACGCTGCCCGCCCCTACCCCCGGCGCCCATCAGGTATGCCTTCTCTCTTGTTGTTGTCGTGGTAGTGATAGTTGTAGTAGTATTAGTTGTACTAGTAGTGCTAGTGGTAGTAGTAGTAGTAGAAGTAGTGGTAGTAGTAGTAGCAATAGTGGTAGTAGTAGTAGCAGAACTAGTGGTAGTAGTAGTAGCATTAGTGGAAGTAGTAGTAGAAGTAGTGGTACTACTTGATATATTCTTCTGCATGGATTGATATTCAAACTACATGGCTTCTCTTGAGACATATGTGCTTGTCGGCCATCGTGCCGTTGTTTTTTGCAGGTTTTAGAAACCTTACCGTGCAGGGGAGGTTCTGTCGATTTTTTTTAAATGACAGTATTTTGTTCCATTTTTGTAGAGAAGAGCCTATCGGAGCCAAGTAGGAGTTCCCGTTGCCATGCCGGTCTGCCTGCACCGCGTCGCCTCGCCACTGCACCGACTCGCCACGGCCCCGCTAGCCTGACTCTGCCGCCACCCTAGGTATAACCCCTCTTTCCGTATCATGGTCGTAGATCGCGTAACCCAGTTAGGCGTCTCCCGTTCGAAAGAGATACGGTTGGAGGTATGTAGATCTTTGCATATCTATGATCGTATCTGTTTCAAATTGTCCACATTTTTTGGACAGCCCGCGGATCCGTAGATGTGTTAGTTTCCATGGTCTGCTTCGGTCCGAGATAGAGTTTTGGCATCACCTCCCTGTTGTTCTTCGGATACGCACTCTTCTTTGACAGGATGTGTATCTAGAGAACAGCGGGGAGGTGCTACCGAAATTCTATCTCGGATAGGAGTAGAGCATGGAAACTAACCTCATCTATGCATCCACGGGTGGGATTAGGACCTATCCGCACCTATTAGATAGTAGGAACACCATATAGATGCAATTGATGGTTACATTACTCGCTGATACATATGTTAGAGGATGGATGACCGTCAGTGGATGTACATGGGCTGGAGAAGTCAGAGTGATTACACCACGTAATGGATGAACAAGACCGATGCTTTCTTGAACAGTGCATTTTACAAGGCTGCTAAAGGACATTGCCTAGTTTTGTGTCCTTGCAGCAAATGTGGAAACAGGAGAAGGGTAAACAAGGTGGAAATGGGTAAACATCTTGTGAAGAATGGATTTACGCCGGACTACACCCAATGGGTCCACCATGGTGAAGCCCATCGTATGAGAGAGGAGGTGGTGAGACCATGGGTGGAGGCTTTTGATGCTGATGCGGGGGTAGCAGACATGTTAGATGACTTTCACCAAGGACAGTTCGATGAGGCACGTGAGAAGGAGGAGATGGAGGCAGCCGCATAGGCGTTCTACGACATGATGGACTCGGCATAGAAACCCCTTCACGATCGGTCAACGGTGTCTCAATTGGATGCCATTGGACGCTTAATGGGGTTGAAGTCTGAGTTAAACTTGAGTCGTCCTAGCTTCGATAAGATGTTGGCCGTGAATGGCACCTACTTCCGGAGGGCCACATTCTGCCAAAGACCATGTATGAGTCACATAAACTCCTTCATGCACTTAATATGCCATATGAGCAGATACATGCTTGTCCGAAGGGGTGCCTACTATTTAGGAAAGAACACGAGCATGCAAAGTTCTGTCCAAAGTGTAAATCCTCCAGGTACCTGGAGGTAGACTCTGATGATGGCCAGAAGAGGCAACTTACGATCCCCGTGAAAATCCTACGGTACCTTCCGTTCCTACCGAGGATCCAACGACTATACATGACCGAGGAATCCGCAAAACAGATGACATGGCACAAAAATGGCAAACGGTACAATCCTGACAAGATGGTACATCCATCCGATGGTGAAGCTTGGATCCGCTTTAATGACAAACATCGTGACAAAGCAGATGAGGCTTGTAATGTACGTGTCGCATTGGCAATAGATGGGTTCAATCCTTATGGAATGATGGCTGCCCCATACACATGTTGGCCCATCTTCGTTATCCCCCTTAATCTCCTCTCGGTGTCTCCTTTCAATGACATAATGTATTCTTGTCGTTGATAATTCCTGGACACCCAGGGAGTAATATGGGTGTGTTCATGGAGCTCGTGTTTGATGAATTGGTCCGTGCTTGGGACGAAGGGGTATGGACATATGATCGAGCTACAAAGACAACCTTCAAAATGCATGTTTGGTACCACTATTCCCTGCATGACTTCCTAGCGTATGGGATATTTTGCGCCTGGTGTGTTCACAGGAAGTTCCCATGCCCAATATTCAAGGAAGGTGTGAGGTTCATTTGGTTGCAGAAGGGTGGCAAGTATTCGTTGTTCGACAGACATTGTCAATTCCTACCTCTTGACCATTCATTCAGACAAGACATCAAGAACTTTACGAAAGGTGTCAAAGTGACAAACCCTGCACCGCGGATGATGACTGGTGCCGAGGTTCATGCTCAGATAGATGCTCTCGTGCCCAATGAAGAAGGTGGTTTTGTGGGATATGGTGAGCAACATATGTGGACTCATATCTCGGGCATGACGAGGCTCCCCTATTTCGATGACCTTCTTCTGCCACATAACATTGATGTAATGCACACTGAAAAGAATGTCGCCGAGGCACTTTGGGCAACACTCATGGACACTGAAAAGTCTAAGGACAACTCTAAGGCTAGAGTGGACCTGGCAACGTTGTGCGATAGACCAAATCAAGAGATGCAGCCTCCTAGTCGTGGCAAGTCCTGGAGAAGGCTTAAGGCCGATTTCGTCTTGAAAAAGGACCAAAGGAGGGAAGTACTTGAATGGATCCAGACACTAATGTTCCCTGATGGGTATGCAGCGAATCTAAAGAGGGGAGTGAACTTAGGCACTCTGCGAGTCAACGGGATGAAGAGTTATGACTATCACATATGGATTGAGTGGCTTCTTCCGGCGATGGTTCGAGGCTATGTCTTGGAGCATGTCTGGCAAGTACTGGCAGAGTTGAGCTACTTATTCCGCCAGCTTTGTGCCAAGGAGCTCTCTTAGACCGTCATTGATGAGTTGGAAAAAGCGGCACCCGTGTTGCTCTGTAAGTTGGAGAAGATCTTTCCACCCAGCTTCTTCTTGCCGATGCAGCATTTGATTGTGCACCTTCCGTATGAGGCACGGATGGGGGGACCGTGCAGGACTGTTGGTGCTATCCAATCGAGAGATGTCTGAAGACTCTTTGCAAAAAATGTAGAAATAAAGCCAAAATTGAGGCTTCCATTGCAGAGGCATACATTCTAGAGGAGGTGTCGAACTTCACAGAGAAATACTACACTAAGAACATTCCTAGCGTTTATAATCCACCCCCTCATTACGATGCTGGTGAAAATGAATCGAACCTCAGCCTTTTCCAAGGGCAACTCGGAAGCACAAGTGCATCGACCACTAAGCAATTGAAAAATGAAGAGTGGCGCAGTATCATGCTATATGTGTTGACCAATGTTGTCGTGGTGTAGCCGTTCATTAGGTAAGTTCTGAACGAACTTGTTTCATTTCGCTGTATGTCCTTGTTTCTTCGTCCAACCCCCTTGTTTCTCGTTGGTATAGGGAATTTCTTCATCAATCCTGGCATGGATCAAGGAAACCTACCCCGCAAGAAAATGATACCCTTCTTTCACAGGGTGCGGGACTAGAGAGCCCCGGTTTCATTTGTTGGTTCAAACAGAAAGCCCAAACTGATGCGCCTATAAGTGCCGAGCTGAGATAGGATGCAAACGGCTGTGCCGTTAGGGTCAAGTCATTTACCGGTTATGACGTGAATGGATATCGTTTTCACACAGCAAGCTATGAGCAGAGTTGGCCCAATCGAAAAACCACAAACAGCGGAGTTGTTACGCCCGACACTGATGGACTCGACTATTATGGAAGAATTGAAGAAATCTACGAACTATCATTCCATGGTTCCAAACCTCGTACTCCTGTCATATTCAAATGCCACTTGTTTCATCCTGGAGTAACGAGACGGACCCCTAAGCTTGGGCTAGTTGAGATTTGACAAGATTTCGTCTATCCAGGAAAAGATGTCTACATTGTGGCTTAATAGGCCGTCTAGGTTTATTATACGTCATACGCGTGCAAAGTCGTCGAGCATCTTAAGGGTTGGTCTATTGTGCACAAGGTATCACCACACGGTAAACTACCTGTCCCAAACGATGAAGATTACAACTTCAACCCAAACACATATGATGGAGAGTTCTATCAAGAAGAGAGGCTACAAGGGAGGTTTGACATAGACTTAACCGAAGAGATAGGAATGGAAGTAGACAATGAAAGGGATGATGACGAGGACGCTGGAGACGAGGTGCGAAATCTGAAGGACATACAAATGCTTGAGCGATTACATTTAGGCAATGACAATGAAGACAACATTCCTCCTTTGGATAGTGTTGATGAGTTGGACAATGTTGATAGTGATGACGAGACCTATGATCCACCTAGTCTCAATCATGAAGATTATTTCTAATACATGTAATACTATGTTTTTTGTAATTATGTTTTGTTCATTTTGGCATATATTTCTAATACATGTATTACTATGTTTTTTGTAATTATGTTTTGTTCATTTTTGCACATATTTCTAATTACGTGTTGTTTTCCTTTTTTATTGCAGGTGATTGAACAAAGATGGCGGACGACCGTCATTGGTCTGTGAACTCGATTTACCAAAGACCACGCCGGCTACAGGAGGAGGCGGAGGGGAGGCAAAGGGATCAGACAGGAGGAGGAGGAGGACCGCCAGCCGTAGGAGGGTTTCGTCTCCTCCCACGCCACGTGAGGAGGAGCTGGAGGAGGAGGTGGTGCCCGTGGACGAGTCGGACGACGAGCTGGTTCGGCAGACGAACGAGGAGGAGGGGCCGCACGAGGACGACGAGGGGGAGGCGGTAGGCACGGGTTCCGCTTCCTCCGACTCCTCTTCGAGTGTCTACTTGCGAGGTCCCGTGAGCCTCCCACAGGTTCCGCTTCCTCATCGACGCCCAGTGATTCGCCCCGAAGGGCAAAAGAAAGTAACTTTATATGTTATCACCACTACTTCATATGATATGATGAAAAAAACTAATAATTTTTCTTAATCACTTGTGCAGGAACTGGGTGGTTGTGTCGGGTGGTAGCGCACGGCTAGTCAATGGCATCTTGGGTTTTCTATGCAGGCAACACTTCCCTGGCATTTTCACGTACGCATCGAAGACGGAGCCGGCCTACTCGTTTGACCACTACGCCGTCGCCGCTGATGCGGAGTACCCCAACAAGGCGGCGCGGGTGAAGGCAGAGTTTTGAGTAAGTCTCCCTCGCACAACATTGTTCAATACGTCGCATTCATTGGACTTTTCTTGAAATAATGAATGGATACATCGCTTTTGTATGCAGACTTATTACAGATGCGAGGAGGGATTTGAGGCCAGGGCGGAGCAGGTGACTACCAAAGCCTATAAAAAACTCATCACCGACATGCATCGCGAGGTGCACATCCAGGCCATCGTAACCTACTACGGGTCAAAGCTTGGAGAGAGGAAAACCAAGAAAGATTCTTATATGTCCAATACTTGATGACGTGTAGATGATTCCCTGGTGGTGCCAAGCGTATCCCGAGTGCTGGGCGATGATGGTGGAGAGGTGGTTCACGGAGGAGTACCTCAAGATGCACAGGGATGCCCGGGACCGTCGTTTGTAGATGCAAGGTCCAGCACACCATCAAGGCAACCACAGCCTCGTTGGATACTAACAAGCATAGGTACGTGAATTCATTTATTTATTGTGACGCTCAGTTCTGCCTGATTTCTAATCATCGTGCTGTCTTTCTCGCAGTCGGTGTCACATAGTGGCCAGGCTTGCTCGGACTTCCAGGCATGGTGTATGGCCCACAAGGGCAAGGCGACGTCCGACGTCTCCTTCAACCTGGAGGACCCGCCTGAGGTATACACGAACCCGAGCGTCCACTCCCGCATCAGTGAGTACACTGAGGTGGTGAGGTCGCTCCATGGGTCAGACCACGATCCGAGCACCCAGGACTTCGATGGAGAGGCTGTCATGAGGGCGGGGCAAGGCAAGAAGCATGGGCGGTTCTGGATTGGCGATGGCTTCATCGACACGACCTCTACTCCATCTCTCTCCCAGATCCGAGCACGGAGCATGAGCGAGAGCCCGGCCATTTGCACACGGCCGACCACTGGACAACACCGGGTCGACGCACTCGAGGTTATTCCTGTTTTACTCGTCATACATTGATCTTTACACACCTTAATTAGCTTTGTATTACTTAAACATTGGAGTGAAATATTGCAGGCCCGGCTAGAAGAAGAAATGAGGCAATGTCAGGAGCTGACGACCTAGCTGGACGCCGAGCGGACTGAGCAGTAGGCCCACCTCCGCCTCCGCGTCCTGCAGCTGTAGCTACTCCTGTGAGTATCAAAGTTTTTTACTTTCGCTTGTGCTTTGCTTGTATGGCCTCTACCTTCCTAGATTAGTTATCCAAATAATCTTGTCTCACATGCAATCTTTACTCCTTTGTGTAGTCTCCATCTGATGGTGGTTCGAATAATCCACCTCATGCACCTCCGAATGATGGAGCTGGGCCTTCACCACAGTCGCAGTGCCCGAGATGAGTGCACGTTGTATTTTTTTCATTTGTTGTTCACTTGGTGATGGACTTGTGATATACTTGTGATGCACTTGTGGACTTTGATAGACTTGTGGATTTATTTGGATGGACTTGGACACTTATTATTATATATGTGATATATATTGTGATGAATGTGATATGTGCGGATGGATGTGTGGATGGATGAGATATATATGTGATGGATGAGATATATATATGTGATGAATGAGATATATATGTGATGGATGAGATATATATGTGATATATGTTTGTATGAATTTATTTGTCACGATGGAATGTAAAAAAATCAAAAATTGCCGTTTTGAGTCACTTTGCGAGTGTTACACTCGGCAAAGGACCCCGTTGCCGAGTGCCATGGTCACAGCACTCGGCAAAGCTAAAAAAATGGGTGCTCGGAAAACCGTTTTTCCAGCTTTGCCGAGTGCCATGACCATGACACTCGGCAAAGATTTTTTTTTTAAAAAAAATTCAAACTTTGCCGAGTGCCAGCCAGATGGCACTCGGCAAAGAATTTTTTTTAAAAAAAATTCAAACTTTGCCGAGTGTCAGCCAGAGGGCACTTGGCAAAGAAATTTAAAAAAAATTTCAAACTTTGCCGAGTGCCAGCCAGAGGGTCCTCGGCAAAGAAATTTAAAAAAAAAATCAAACTTTGTCGACCGGCCAGGGACACTCGGCAAAGAATTTTTTTTTAAAAAAAATAAAAAAACTTTGCCGAGTGCCTGCAGGGTTGGCACTCGGCAAAGAGACCGTCAACGGGACCGGCGCCGTAACAGTCGCTTTTCTTTGCCGAGTGCCCGATAAAGTCACTCGACAAAGGGGACTTTGTCGATAAAGTTTTTGCCGTGTGTTCTTTGCCGAGTGCCGCACTCGGCAAAGGCTTTGCCGAGTGCAATTTGGCCTTTGCCGAGTGGCTCAGGCACTCGGCAAAGAACCTGAATCCAGTAGTGCATGCCATCTCAATGCCTCATCAAGTCACTAAGCTCAGGTATAAATTGCACTCCCACCAAATATTATCAAGGAACCAAGTGTAGAGGCAAAGAAAGCAAATTAATTGGCACCATGCAGCAGACGTCATTATAGGTTCACCACATGGGGCTCCATATATGAGTACCACAACAAATTCAGGAATAGTGCTGCTCACCACATGCTTCCTCTTCCTCCGTTGATAGAGATTCAATTCCCTTTAGGAATTATATTCTCAACAAATCATGGTCAGGAATTTCTCTTTTTTCCAAGATCCTGCTAAGCTCTGCTTCGATCAGTGTTACATAATCATTCATTTTCTTCAATTTGATTCTACATTTAGTTTCTCCTTACTGTTTTAACGTGATTATGCACACTTATTTCTTTACTTCATTGCAGCTATCCTGCCTTTTCCATTTGTACAAATTTGGCATTTCATGTTCTACAATAGAACCAGCACAATCACAAGTTTAATTTGGCATTTCATGCCTTTCAAGGTTGAAATAGGGATTATGCTCATGCACTTTTTGTGCTTATTTGCTTTTATACGCCATATAGCAGGTCCATTGTTGGTTCTGAGTATTTAGTTATCCATGCAAACACACGGGATATGCTTCTAGTTCAAACGAAGCTTAAATCTGCCATGTTAATTTGTTTCATCGCAGCCTCACTCACTTGTGTGCATGCAAAGCCGTAACAACTGCACCACATGACAGCACGAACAAAATGCATCTGACCCCCCTTTCTGGTCCCACGCTGCCGTGTGTTTTCATTTCCACAAGGAAATATATATATAACTGTTACGCACATGATCATACTAACAAGGTATAGTGATGAGCCGAAGTACTCCTTTCTGAGCTACTCGCACTCCGTCCTAGGCCGAATCCACGTGATTGCCAAGTCACCACTAAGTACTCAGCTTACCCTCCCATACGCGATGTGTGGTCTATACGGATGGTTACTCAAGCTTACTATCCCAAGGAACAGTCCTTAGCTACTCTTCGAGCTATGTCACTCGAGAGCGGAACAACCCCTTCAACATCAAGCAGACCAAGCAAAGATGCTGACGCTAAGAGTGGACAAGCGTACGAAAGGAAAGGCAAAGGACGAGCGTACGAAAGTAAAGGCAAGCATCATACAACAATTTATCAAAGAGTTCAGGACAAGGTTGCCGCCCGAACTATCAGGACTTGATTCATGTACTTTTTTTGTTTTCTTTTTTAAGTTGTACTAGTCTTGTGTGTTCGCAATCTATTGTCTCAAGTCATGAAATGTACTCATTTTCCGCGTTGATGAAGCTTGCAACCCAGTTGTGACTTGTGAGGGATATGTATCTGAAACCAAATTAATAGCTTTGTACTGTTTTATAAGTCCATGGCACCGTTTGTCTTGATGTTATTTTGTTTTTTTGAGTCTAGATGTAATTATTTGGTTTGTCATATGTTATAGAAAGAGACATTGTACGATTTTCGCTCACCACTTGTTGGAATTTTGAAAGGTCCAATTGGAACTAATTTGATCCACCTCAAATAAACAGATCATCAAACTATATACCAAATTGCACCGAGGTATCTGACACTGTGCAGTTTGTTTGATCCGGTATCCAAACTCGCACGCTAGCTATTGCAGAGACTACTATTTCTTTGCAGGACGCAGCATCTATATTTCGTTCACCCATAGTATCTAAATCTGCACTAAGATTACAGATAGAGGTGATGAGGTGACAAATGTCCACGGACCGGTACACAATGAAAGGAAAACAGAGTTCCTAGAGGAGATGCAAGTTGGCGTATAAGGGAATTTTCAACCTCTCTCTCCATCAGCTTAATTTTTTTGGGTTGAACTAGTCGGTGCATGCAACTTAATATGGTATCAAGTCAGAGGTCTCGAGTTCAAATATTGACCAATACAATAAAATAAAATAATTGTTGCTCGCCCTTATTCCACGTCTAAGGTTTGAGGGGGACTGTTAGAGGATAAGTGAATCGTCCATCTCACCCATCAGTTTTTGGGTTGACTTGGTCGAAGCATACAATGTTTACCCGGACCAATAAACAAGAAGATCATGTAATTAGAGTTTAATCCTTGATAGGGTTTTTATGAGTTTAATCGGATACATATGAAGTATTAACTAGGTTCTATCCATAGCCTCCATTTGGTCAACACTGAAGATGTAATTAGAGTGAGTCACAAATTTGTTTTTTCATTTGAAATGGCTTGGTTCACACAGGAAGGTTTCAAAGAAAATTGGATTGAGAAGTCGCCTTTGAGAGGCAATATAGAGGTTCAAAATTTTTGGAAGAAGGTGAAAAAACAAGTGAGGACTTTTTGCAAAGGCTCAGGGGTTAGATTTTGCTAGCTAGCTAGATAAGGAAGGACAAATTGTAAAAAAAAGATAAAGAAGGACAAAAGGGAGATCTTAAACAAAATTAAAGAAATTATGCCCTTGTTGATTGTTGGTATTTCTTAGATACTCTTGTAATTGCGACTGAGAAAATATATTATATATAAAGAATTCTGCAAGCGCATAGATATACCACACTACTAGGAATATCCACTTCTATGAAGAAAATCTTAATGACGAATCCAAAACCGTCATAAAAAATCATTTTTTATGACGAATATTTCGGTTTCGTCATAGATCACCGGTGACGATCCTCGAATCCCCCTTATCTATGACGAAATCGGATATCGTCACAAAAAAACATCATGGAACAGCACAGGGTTTCATCATAGATCACTCGCGTGACTGTTCCTGCTCATCTGTAATGATCTTATTTAGAACTGTGACGACTAGGGCTTTGTCATTGAACTAATTACACATCTGCGACGAACAATATTCAATCTGTAACGAACAGCACTTCGTCATAAATCTCCACACGGCCCTTTCTCCATCTGACATGTACATGTGGGACCTGCAGTTACTCATACATGACGTTTTCAATTCGTCATAAAAGTCTCTGCTCGGTCCTTTCTCCATCCGATGTGTACCTGTGGGACCCTACTCCATCCAACCTATGGGACCCGATGGCTTACGTGTCACGTGTACCTATGGGACCCGACGGCTTGCGTATCACGTGTACCTGTGGGACCTTTCTCCATCTCTATCTAACCTGTGGGACCCGACAGCATGTACCTATAGGACCTTTCTCCATCTCCATCACATGTACCTGTGGGACCTTTCTCCATCTCCATCCGACCTGTGGGACCCGACGGCTTGCGTGTCACATGTACCTATGGGACCTTTCTCCATCTCCATCTAACTTGTGGGACTTGACGGCTTGCGTGTCACTTGTGAACCCTTCTCAATCTGACCTATGGGATACGACGGCTTATGTGTCACTTGTTTCCGCCGGGGTTTAATAATAAATGCAAACTCAAAAAAACCATGAGACATGGGAGTCAAACCCACGACACAGAGCAAGGAATAGACCCTCTACACCATTGCGCTAGACGCCTGGTTGTGTTGACATGTCTTTGGAGTTCTCAAAGTAGTATATGTTCTCTGTGTGGACAGGTTGACCTATATATTGGATATATATCCCCTGGGCGGCGGTGGCAGCGTAGGATCCCCGATGTGTTGTGGTGGCTCAGGCGTCCTTTTGGAGGCTAGGCGGCAGGTCTTACCATTGGAGCGCAGCGACATTGGCGTCTGTGTCCATCGTGTGCCATGGCAAAGGCGACAGATCCGATCCGTAGGTCTCCTTTCTCACATTTTCCTATTTGCTTCACTATTTTGGTCCTTGCTCGAACATGATGTATACAAGAAACATTGTAGTGCTGCAGATCTGGCCAATGATGATGAAAAGAACTAGGAGGTAGCACTGGTTGGTTTTCTACTAGTGTCTTGGTTTTCTGCATATGTTTAGTGTTCTTGCTGTAAATGCTGCGTGCAACTAGGCCTGTTAATTATCAAGTGCTTGTTTGATTATACCTATCTGTCTAGGCAAACAAATAGGCCATTTGCTTCTGCCTTAAATTATTTTTTCTGTACAATGCTTGCTTGATTCTACATTTTTTATTTCTTATGCTCTAGTGGCACCAGTGAGTCTTTATGGTATTTTGAACTTGTAACATATCTAAGGCCACATTTCTGTGCCAATGATGTCTACATGGCTATTGGATGTATTAGGATGCAGCTCATATGTTTGCTTTCTGTGTCTTCTCATTGTTGATAACCAAGTTATCCATTTGGTTCCAAACAAGAGGATGGCATCGAAAGCAAATCAATGTTTTGTGTCCATCATTCACATGAATGAGGCCATTAATGTTTAAAATGCACATGTTGCTACTGATGCCAATGATGATCACAACCACTTGTTCACTGACATTCTACTTGTGAAAACTGAGGCAACGTGTTTGGGTTGTGCAGGTTTGAGTTGAGTCATCCTTGCAATGGCCGTGAGCCAGGAGTTTACTACAGTTGGCCTGACTGCTAGGAACAAGTTCTTAGGTTTCGTGGTGCTTGTTATAAAAAGTGCAACTCCTATGAAGAAGGAATTGCTGCCTTCAAGTCAAGAACCAACTCAAATCCACCCTTATCTCATGATTATGACTTCTATCTTCAAAACCCAACTGGTGCTCCACCCTCTTTCTCCTTCAAAACTGTTGTAATTGTAGTCCTCTTAATCTTTGTCTGTCTCCTATAGAAGAAGCTCTGAGCTCGTGTACCGATTATAAGTGTGATGGTTAGACTTGATTTAGCTAGAATTGTAATGGTTATAGCTCCATTAACTGCTACTCTAGTTTGAGTTATATATATCTATGTGGTGCTACTCTAAATTTACATGAGGTCATACCATGAAAATTGTTAATGGTTGTTAAAGTTGCACTTTGGTATGAGTTGTGGACTTCACTGATGAATGTTTGTTGGATTAATTTCCTCTTCAGTGATCTCATTACTGAGTAAGCTCTCATCCTACTGCACATTGATGAAATGGAGGAGGCCCCCAACAAGAGGAACACATTGGCCAGCCTCATGGACGATGTCTTTGTTGAGATCCTCTGTCGCCTCCCCGCTCACTCCTTGTTTTGCTGCAAATGTGTCTATCGCTCCTAGAAATGCCTTATCTCAGACAACCATAAGTTGATGCCCCAGACTATGGCCGACTTCTTCTACGATGGAATCTATGGCCAATGAAACTTGACCAGCATCACCGGTGTTTACCCCTCCTTGTCCTTCTTGCCCTTCACCGTGAACAATGTAGCTATCTTAGATTGCTGCAATGGCCTCATCCTTTGCTGGTGCCTTGGGGCTGATGGATACCGCTATGTCATCTGCAATCCAACAACCCAGAAGTTGAAGGTACTGTCGTCTAGAATCCATTCTGTTGGTGCGGCTCGATTGGGGTTCGATCCGATAGCCTCCTCACACTTCCATGTGTTTGAATATATGGAGGAGGATGGTTAGTGTGTGGGTGTGGACATCTACTCATCTAAAACTGCAGCAAGGATCTTTAAGGAATAAAAATGGGGCGAGGAGGCTGAGTTGACATTTTCAAAATCAGCAACTGTGTTTCTTAACGGTTGTGTGCACTATATTGGTTCTGTGAGGGTTACCATTGTATACTTGCTGTCGATATGGAGGGAAAGACACGGAGGAAAATTCCTAACAGGCCGCATGGTTTTTCACACTCCATCAATCAAGCTCAGTGTCACTTGTGTCAATATAGTGTTGGTGGTCGTAATATGTCCAAGCTTTCAATCTGGATCCTTGAAGACTATGGTACTAATAATAAATGGACATTGAAGCATACTATCAGCCTGCGTAAGTTGTTTTTGAAATACTATGAAACAATTGGGTTACTTTGATTTTGAGTCGTGCTACACAGCGGTTATAGTTCACATAGAATGGAATTCAATTTTCTTTGTTGGGGTTGGGGTGGAAAGAGCCATCATCGCATATAACATGGACAACAGAAAAGTTCATGTCATCCCTACACATTACATTTAGTATGGTAGATGTGACATCCTACCAGAAATCATCGACGGACCTTACTATCTTCTCTATGTTCCCTTGTTGTCGGAATTGGAGTCATTAGCACAGTAGTAAATAAAACTGCATTTGATGTATCTCTCTGTCATGACTTGTTTAAATAGATCAATGTTGTTTCATTGTCTATGGACATGTTAATTTCCTCTTGGATGGATGTTGTCATTATTTTGCAACAACTTTAACTTGTTTGTAATGTAAGCTAATGTATGTGCAGTGTTTTAGATGCATTCAAACCTACAGAGGTCAGACTTTATTGCGTGTTGTTGGTGTTTTTGGACCACCAACGAGCAAATTTGTATTTGCGTGTCTGGCTTGGATGGTGTGCTTGGAGGACACAAGGGTTTATACTAGTTCGAGTGGAACATCCCTACATCCAATTCACTGCTGCTCATGTTACCGGCACTTAGTTTGTAGTAGGGGTTACAAATAGGCGAGAGAGGGAGATGATCCCAAGTCTCTGGTGGAAAGAGTGAATGGGTGCTAAGAGCTTGCTTGCCACTCTACCATGTGCTCATGTTGTGCTCTTGTGTCTAGATCTCATGTCCAGATCCTGTGTCCATATCCCTTTTCATGGGGCGCCCTGCTTCCCCTTTTATAGACGAAGGGAAAGCGCATGTTATAGAGGAGGAAAAGGAGAAGAACGAGAGAGAAGAAGGCTTCTAGGGTT
Organism: Miscanthus lutarioriparius; assembly: GCA_904845875.1. Classification (NCBI taxonomy): domain Eukaryota; kingdom Viridiplantae; phylum Streptophyta; class Magnoliopsida; order Poales; family Poaceae; genus Miscanthus; species Miscanthus lutarioriparius. The sequence goes on along the minus strand of CAJGYO010000014.1, from coordinate 58,222,404 downwards.
GCTGGGTCCTTCTTCTCCTTCATGCGGGTCCCACCGATCCTATAAATGTCAATAGGGATGGCTCCATGTCATGGCCCTATTCATCATTGGTGCCATACGCAGGCGTCATCTACCGGTCATGGCGTTTCACTCCATCCTGGCGGACGTCGTGGTGAACTGACGAGCCTGTCAGCGTCCGTACGAGGATTAGGCAGAATAGCACCGGCATGCCCGACACTGTTCTTGATGTGAATCCCCAGGTATGGCCTATCATGGCCACGGGTTACATCGAGGCATTCCCTAGCATCAGAGTTTTGATCTAGGCCCATACGCTTGGACCTAGAGTGGTTCGCGGTGGTATGGGTCCCTGTTGGACAAGACGGAACCCACGTCCTCGAGGTCGGGCGAGATGGAGCCTACTACCTTGGGTGAGATGGAAATCACATCCTTAGGGTTGGGCGAGATGGAGCCCGCACCCAAGGGGTCGGGCGAGACGGAGCCTGCGGCCTCGAGGTTGGGTGAGATGGAGCCCGTGGCCTTAGGTGAGACGAAACCCATGGCCTTGGGGTCAGGTGAGATGGAGCCTGCAGCCTCGAGGTTGGGCGAGATGGAGCATGTGGCCTTGGGGTTGGGCGAGACCATTTAATACGTGTTGAGCCATCCGGGGAAGTCAGAGTGGGCGCTAACTTCCTTGCTTTGGGTATCCCTAATATCGATACGCGACACGTGTGCAGTAACATTTCAATACCAATGGCTCATCTTTGTTCCCAAAAACACTAATGGCTCCTCTGTAGTAGTGATATATTAACTACCACGATCTCTTTTCAACTCCGCTTGTTTTCCTTCCTTCCCCGAGCCCTCCCATTCCCACTGTAGATCTAAAATCGCTAGGAACGTGCGGTTGTCTTCTCCAAACCTACTTCACTCTTAGCCACCGCCATGGTGAAGGGAGAGCCTTCTACAAAACGCTCATGGGTGGGGGACAACACCATGCTCATGGTGAAGGAGGACGACGTCGTGCCTGTGGTGAAGGAGGATGACGCCGTGCCCGTGGTTAAGGAGGACGAAGCTCCGGTGGATCGCTTTGGAGATAGAGACGATTGGGCTATTGGCATCATTAGGAAGGCTTTCTTGAAGATCAGGCATGTGCTATAGAACACTGGTCTAGGCACCCTCAACCCACCTTGGGAGGAAAAGGTTAGCAATTATGTCTTCATTTTTCACCAACTTACCGATGTCCTAGAAGAACTGCCAGCCTACCTAAACAAGAATCATGTGGACAACGTGGACTACATCCTCGCTTGCTACTAGAGCCAGATAGATGGTTTCAACACTAGCATCACGATGTAGGGAATCAGCACCACCCACAACACCGAGAAGCACTAGCGCAACATGGTTCGTGCCGATGCTGAGCAGGTGGCCATCCACATCACTGCTGACGAGGACGACAACGACATTGATACCAATGACGAGGATGAGGACAAGGATAGTGATATCGACAACGAGTAGAGGAGTAAATAAAGTTCCATTTGATGTATCTCATGCTGCATTTGATGTATCTCGTGTTACATTAGATGTATCTTCCTTATGTTGGGAGTATAGAGGGAGTACATGTTGTTACTCTTTCCTTATGTTGTTACTCTTCCTTATGTATCTTCGCTTGCATTTTATGTTGGACACCTTCAAATGTACAGAGGTTTTGATTTGTGAAGTCTTATTTGCATGTCTATGTTTACTATATTGTTGAACTTTGTATTAATTAGGTGGGTTAAACTCTGTTGAGCATGGTGTATAGATAAGGTCCTTTGGTAGCCGGTTTCTAGCCGCTATTGGTTGGTTTTGCCTATAGGTTACTTTCTGGTTCTCTTTATGATCTGTAGTATGGTAAACATGCATAACAGAATTCATCCGATCAAGTCTCGCGTTGATGTAATGCCTAACGGAGGAGCCACATAGCTATTCAAATTTTACAACACACTCAAGAAAGTCCGAGCATTGTAAATCTAACCGAGCCAGACACATCTCACTTTATACAAGGAAATCTATTTCATACGAATACATTCATTGAATTCCTAAAGAAACAAATAAAATTGAAACTAGTTACATGTTCGGCCTGTTCAAATTTATGCTGCTCAGACGATCAGGCGAGCATACGGTTTACAAGAAATAGGTAAACGTCATTTTGTCGAATATACTAGAGGGACGTGGTTGGGGGGAAAGGTGTGATCGTTTTTTGTAGAGTACACATTCGTGGTATGGTAACTAGTTGCCATATGTAAGCATGATTTCAGTTAGTGTCAATCGACGGAAGGGGAAAGCCACTCATGACTACTACTACTGATACAAATATTATGACCGAGTGCACTCCGTAGGCAATAGTTTTAGTCACAGCTTTGTACTATATAGTGTCCAACGAGATAAAATGTGCCGCATTCGGACTTTCTTAGGAGCACAGTAAAATATTAGAGTGAAGCAAATGCGGTAGGAAAACTAGTCACAAGAAGTGAATCGAGAAAAAGAGCTTCTGACATGCTTGAGACTTGAATGCCTGGTGCAGTTGTGATAGGTTTTTTTCTGTACTTAATTGATTCTAATCCAAGCAGTCACAACAGTCGAGGGGCAAACTGAAGAGCGAGATGTGTCCGGCTCGGTCAGATTTACAATGCTCGGACCATCACAGGGACTCTAGGGTAAGGCAAGATAAAGATTTGGTCTATCGGCAGTAAAGTCAGCATGAGTTATTTCCCAACTATTTGCATCACCATTACTTGCACTTCTCCATCTTTGATAGGCCTATTTAACCCAGGTCTGGATGCACCTCTTTGGCTCATCCACACACTCTTGAATCCACACACTCGTGAGCTAATCATCTTTCTTCATCGCCTAGAGGTGGTTTGTCTTCCTCCTTGCATCTTTCAAGATGGAGATAAAGCTCCTCATAGGGATGCTAGTATTTGGAGAAGGCCTTCAAGATTGGGTGCTTTAGATTCCATAATCTTGTTACACTTGAGCATCGAGATGCAGATATGCATCCCTCAATCCTCAGAGGTAGCAAGATTATGGAATATAAAGCACCTCACTGAGATGCTGGTGCAAGTTTTGCGAGGTGCTTCTTCTCCATCCTTTGCGAGGTGTTGCCGTTGAACTGGAGCTTGACCTTGATGATTGCAGATCTTATGTTAACAGAAGATCTGTAATCATCTAGTTCCCTCCTGTTCAGGGACTCCATACTCGATTGGGGGTGCTTCAAGTTTGTGATGTGCTCGTTCTTCAAAATTGGGTGCTTAGAACATCTCCAAGAATATCCAATATTTTCTAATAATTAGCCAATTAGTTGTGTTATTAGTACATACCTTGTCTCTTACCCCTTGACTCTGCTGTTATAGTTTGCTTGGACATGTCCTTGGTGGACGGCGAGTGGGAGTGCGACGATACATGAGACCTACACGTGACGTGGGCTAGCAAGAGCAAAGGAGGCCACGCGGCCTACGATGATGGTGAAGTGGAGCGCACTGGGGGCATCGTCCTCAAGGGAGACAACGGGCGGTTGGAAAGCTAGACACAACAAGTGAATTGAGAAAAAGAGCTTTTGATCAACATGATATGGTTAAGACTTGAATGCCTGGTGCGGTTGTGATAGGTCTTTTCTGTACTTATTTCACTCCAATCCAAGCAGTCACGGCAGTCGAGGGGTAGACTGATTGCTACGACACTCAATACCTTTGGCAGAACCACCCTAATTATATGGCCCACGTGCACCTATCATTGTCCTTAGGACCTCTGACTGTTGCACACGAGAGCCATATAACTCAGGTAGTCTGTTGGGTGTCCTTGGGAAACCCCGAATCATCCACATTTTTACAACTCATACAGGATCAACATGGAGTTACCACAACATTACAATATTTGGTACCAAAATATCTTACATCATAGTGCGGAAGAGTTATAACCTCAGTTTACAAAACACGTTCAGGTCAAAACTTAACTAAAGTTCCAAAAGGTGAGTAGAACGACGGAAGCGACTTAGGTGAAGCGGCTAAGGTAGAGGAGACAGTCAGATCATGTTGAGCCCACCGACATGACCTCGATTAGCAACACAAGTTAGGACCTGCAATAGGGTTTAACAAACCCTAAGTACTTGAGGGTACTCAACAAGTCTTACCAGACTAAAGAAAAGACTCCAAGGGTATGCAGGTTTAAAGGTAAGGTAGAAACAAGAATAACATTTATAGAAAAGCTTACTATAAGTGGATCCTTACTTCCAATGTTTTAGCTACACATTAAATTTATCAGTAGTATCCAGTTTGCCCCTAATCTAGCTCAATCACTTCATTAATCGCCTCATGTCATCTTATCTCATATCCAAAAGATACCATGTTCCATTAATTAACTATGATGCTGGTTAATTGATTGCGTCTCCTGTTACTGTGGAGCAAATGGTGATTTGTATCGATTTGGCCTAGCTGGGGTTTCCTTACCACATGACATAGCAGGTCCTGGTTTCTTACTTACATATATCAACCCTCACTCGAATCCTCGAAAACATGAATGGGTCCTACGCTACCCGAGAGCATAGTGCTCCACCTCCCTGTGCCACTCTTGATGGATTCACAGGATGTGTACACGCTATGCTCGCCATCTCTCCACTCCCAGTGCGCGGTTGGCCTTTCACATAATGGAATAGCCAAGGTATTAGGCTTATCAGAGTATGTGGCCAGTACTACAAGTCACAATCAGAAGCAGCCTACAACGATCGATCCTCAATTGACACAGGCAGTGCAGTACATTGAGACTCCATTCTCAATGCAAGCTACCCACCCGATCTCAATTTAACATTATCATAACCATGGTATTTCACAACCCATGACCAGAGATGAGAAGAGCAAGGTAAACCTGTTTCTCTCGAACGATGAAACCATCTTTCAATTTCTATCGAAGTCTAACTAAGCATAAGAGATATTGACCTACACATAGCAGGGTAGAACTAAAGATACCTGAACAACAAGGTAATCATGCAGTAACGGTATTCGACCAAATCCTAATTACTTACTACACATCTCACAAGACTTAATGTGTAATAAAAATTTGTAAAAGCTAGAGAAGGGTGGTATGCACCGGGGCTTGCCTGCATTGCAGAGAAGGTTAGTTTCCACAGAAGGACCTCTGAAGTCAAACTTGGCACCAACACCACTAGTGGATGGACCTTCTCCGAAACTTGATCAACACAAACCTTCTCACTCTCGTACACTACATGTAATAATGATGCTTTGTTTAACATGATGAACTACATGCCATGATGCATGATGAGAGGCATAACAAGTGCATAATAGAGGTGTAACAAAATTAAGAAAGTTGAGTACAACTTTCCTTCACCAAAGAACTAGGGTTATCATTATGAAAACATTTTAATTATTTAACTAATAAGTTAATTAGTTGTTTAACATGGAAGCTACACTTATTATATTATCTTGGTCAAACAAGACAAAGTATTTAACTAGCATTACATCAAGATTAACCATGAGGGTAAGCAAGGATCATTACATGTCCTAATCACATGCATTCACTAACCAGTTATTTGAGTAAACTATTTCATTTATTAATTAACAAGTTAATTATGAGCATAACAACCATGTAAATAAGTTGAAAAGGAACAGTAGGGGTTTTGTGTCCCAAGGCCACAATCAACTCCAAAATCACATTAAAACCATTTATTGATTTATAGAAATCATTTTGGTATTTTTATTAATCCATAAAAGGCATGGAATTAAATGGACAATTTATTTTCATCAAAACAATTCCAAACTTTATGTGAAGATATATCTAAGCATGTAAAGCATACACAAAAGGTTTCATGATTTTAGGATAATTATTTTAGCCTATAAAAATCATGGAAGGTCCATTTAATAATTAAAAGAGGTAATTTTTAAACATACAAAACTACAGAAAATGACCAATTCATATTTTTTCATGGTAGATCATAACATAACAAATCTACACAATAAATTTCATAATTTCAGAAGCTCTAATTAATTAGTTATGAATTTTACAAGAATCAACACATAAAGCATTTTTCTGAAAAACAAAAAATCATTTTTTGCGCCAAATACTTTTCTTAGCCACACCATCTCTACCCACCGCAATTGACACGCGAGGCAGGGTCAACCCCAACACTGCCCGCCCTTGACCGAGCAGAGGCCGGCGGGTAGACGCCATATCTCGCCGGCGGCGAGGTCACCGGCGATGAGGCTGGCTAGGCGGACTCCCCTCTCCCCCACGCAAACCCTTCGGGCACCAGACGGACTTCTAGGGCATCGCAGCACACACGGCGGCAGCCATGGCAATCCAGCGTGCTTTGGCATGGCGGAACTTGCCGACAGCAAGGTCACCAGCGACGGGGAGGCCACCACCGTGTTCCCCACGACCTACCGGACCTAGCTATGATGATGGTTGAATGATTTAGGGTTTGGTTCAAGCTTGGCCACGGCCATGGCGGCACGGCGGTGCAAGGCACGGTGGCACAACGGCGGGCCGGTTGCTATCATCTCTATCTGTCTCGGCTAAAGCTTGGTGCATGATCAAGGTGCTCACCACGGCCCGCTAAGCGTGCCGATTGAAGAGGAGATGATGCAAACGTGGCTACCGATGATGATTGTGGTGCGCACTGGCGGCGAGGTTGTGTTCTGGCAGGTCTGATGTGCATTTGGCAAAACCAAAAGGCCGATGAGCAACACGGCATCTCAAGTAATCCAAGACACAGAAGGAGGAGGCGGAAGTTGCTCTGGAGGAGCCTGGCCACAGTGGGGTGGCTGGCGGTGGCCATGGCGGCTCTGCCACGATAGGAACGACATGTGCGGCTGATCCCAGTGGCGATAGGTGGTGCGACCAAGTTCAACGGATGCGCAATGACATGGCGAGCTTGGTGGCTAAAGTAATTTAGCTAAGGTCATGCGGTGGTGGTGAATTTGGTCTGGCGAGGGAAGCCATGCCGGCGGCGGATGAGAGGAGAGAAAGAGAGGGACGACGGTGGTGCGGGCTTAAGATGGCGGGGCGAGGCGCGAGCGAAGCATCCTGGAGCGCCAGCAGCTGCTTGCGCTACCACCATGAAGCAGCTGAGTGCCGCGCACACGTGAAGTGGCAAGCGAGGTCGGCGGCCATTGGTGATGAGGCAAGCAGGCTGCTGACTATCGATGCACTATAGCAGACTGAAACGGCCTTCTCCCTCTCCCATTTTCTCTCAATTTTGCACTGAATCGTGATGATTGGCCTTAAGCAATGTTTTTCATTGATCAATAATCTCTAGCTTTTCTTAAGGGCCCATCATAAAAAACTTGATGGTTTGCAAGATTTTGGATTTTGAAATCAGTCATTTTGAAACTGAATACAAAAGTTCAGTTAGGGTTTTGGAAAATTGATTCAGTTAAGCAACTTTAAGCATTTAATTAAAGGTTAAACAGTAATTAAACAAATCAACCAATGACACAGTATCCTAGCTTAAACTTAGCACCATGCAAAGATACAAAGTTTGGACAAATTTTATTCACAAAAATTCATCTGATAATTCTCCAAAGATTGAGCATACATACTATTTTCAGGGACAACCAATATTGACTGTGGAAACAGTTAAATTAGCTACCTTACGTGAATTAATTAATGAGTAATTACTATGCCATCATGACAAACAAGGTTATCACTTCAAAGTTAAAACTTCATACTTTAAAATAGTACCAAGGTTGCACATTTTAATAAATTCCCAAAAATTGAATTTAAACTGAATTTCAAAGGCTTGGTCAAAAAAAGGGCTATGTAGAATTCAACGCTTAATTCAACTTTGAGACTCAAATTAAAGTATGTTTCATATGTGAACAGTGCCCAACCTTGACACTAGTGTAAAGTATAAACATAACACTTCAAAGTTTATATTAACAAAAGTTTAATTTTTTAAGCAATTTCACATATATAAATTCACAAAGATATTAATCATTATCATTTTACATCATTTCATGTAACTTATAAAACACCACATGAGCAACATATGAATGCAATAAATGAAACATAAAATGCACAAATGATGTGATACATGGTGATTATGCTTCATGATGCTAATGATCAAGTTTTAATTGCTTTTTAACATCTGGGATGTTACAATACTGTCCTATGAGATCAAATACGCAGCAGGCGGACTTTCTTGCATTCACAGCAAAAGTCAATAGCTATGGCTCCTCCGTTCTGCATTAGATCGAGCCGAGTTAATTTCCTCTTGGATGCATATTGTCATTATTTTGCAGCAACTTTGACTTGTTTGTAATGTAAGCTAAGGTCTGTGCAGTGTGTCAGATGCGTTCAAACCTACAGAGGCCAGACTTTCTTGCGTGTGCAGTAACATTTCAATACCAATGGCTCCTCTTTGTTCCCCAAAAAAAATGCCAATGGCTCCTCTGTAGTATTGATATATTAACTATCATGATCTCTTCCACAATTCCGCTTGTTTTTCTTTCTTCCACGAGCCCTCCCATTTCCACTGTAGATCTAAAATCGCCAGGAACGTGCGGTTGCCTTCTTCAAACCTACTTCACTCTTAGCCACTGCCATGGTGAAGGGCGAGCCTTCTATGAAGTGCGCACGGGGTGGGGGATGACTCCATTCCCGTGGTGAAGGAGGATGACATCGTGCCTATGGTGAAGGAGGATGACGCCATGCCCATTGTGAATCATGATGAAAGCTCCGATGGGTCCCTTTGGAGATAGAGACAATTAGGCCATTGGCATCCTGAGGAAGGCTTTCTTTAAGATCCGACATGTGCTATAGAACATCGATCTGGGAACCCTCAACCTACCTCGGGAGGAAAATGTTAGCAGCTACTTCTTCATTTTTCACCAACTCACCGATGTCCTAGAAGAATTGCCAGCTTACCTGAACAAGAATCGTGCGGACAATGTGGAGTACATCCTCGCCTGCTCTGGAGCCAGATTGATGGCTTCGACACTAGCGTCGCAACGCAGGGAATCAACATCGCCCACAACACCGAGAAGCACTAGCACAACCTGGTTCGTGCCGATGCTGAGTAGGTGGACAACCGCATCACCGCTGATGAACAAAAGGGCCTCATGGCTATAGAGGAGGATGACAATGACGTTGATACCAATGACAAGGACGAGGATGTGGACAGTGATACCGACGATGAGTAGAGGAGTAAATAAAGTTCCATTTGATGTATCTCACCTTGCATTTGATGTATCTTCCTTATGTTGGGAGTACGGATGGAGTACATCTTGTTACTCTTTTCTTATGTTGTTACTCTTCCTTATGTATCTTCCCTTGCATTTTATGTCAGACGCGTTCAAAGGTACAGAGTTTGATTTGTGAAGTCTGATTTGTATGTCTACGTTTACTTTTGTTGAACTTTGTATTAGGTGGGTTAAACTCTATTGAGCATGGTGTAGATTAGGTCCTTTGGTCAGTTGATAGCCGGTTTCTAGCCCCTGTTGGTTGGTTTTGCCTGCAGATTTCTTTCTAGTTCTCTTTCTGATCTGTAGTATGGTTAACATGTATCACATAATTCATCCGATCAAGTCTCGCATCGATGTAATGCCTAACGAAGGAGCCACATAGCTATTCAAATTTTACTGCACACGCAAGAAAGTCCAACAATTGTAAATCTTACCGAGACAGACACAGCTCACGTTATACAGGGAAACCTATTTCGTACGAATACATTCATTGAATCCCTAAAGGAAACAAATAAAATTAAAACTAGTTGCCATCTGTAAGCATGATTTTGATTAGTGTCAATCGACGGAAGGGGAAAGCCACTCATGACTAAACTACTACTACTGATACAAATGTTGTGACCGAGTGCACTCCATAGGCAATAGTTTTACTGATAGCTCTGTACTGTATAGTGTTCGACCAGATCAAATGTGCCGCATTCAAACTTTCTTGCAAGTGTAGTAAAATATGAGAGTGAAGTGAATGCCGCAGGAAAGCTAGACACAAGAAGTGAATCGAGAAAAAGAGCTTTTGACCACCATGACATGCTTGAGACTTGAATGCCTAGTGTGGTTGTGATAGGTCTTTTCTATACTTATTTTACACCAATTCAAGCAGTCACAGAAGTCGAGGGGTAGACTGATTGCTAGTACGACACGTTATACTATCCTACGAGATCAAATACGCAGCGGGTGGTCATTGTTGCATTCATAGTAAAAGTCAACAGCTATGGCTCCTCTGTTCTACATTAGATCGAGGCGAGACTTTCAGATGAACTCCTTGCTGCATGGTTCTTTCAAGTTCAATAAATTTTATCAAAGACATGAATTGGCTTTAACAAATATTAAAGGCACTCATAAATGTTTAGCAAATTAAGTTTCAGATCAAAGACAACCAAAAAGAAATCAAAAGTGAAAAGAAACCAGCTACAAAATGACCAAATGACCTGAGCTACACCACGCTCAATAGAGTTTAACCAACCTAATACAAAGTCTAGCAAAAGTTCACATAGACAAGCATGCAAATAAGAGTTCACATATTTGCAAGGGCATCCCACAGATCAAACCTAGTCATGACCACTAGTACTACTGGTACTCCCATAGATCAAGGGTCAAGGCGGGCATGTAGGATCTCGTCCATGTCCAGCTTCGCTAAGACGACATAGGCAGATAGCTTGAAACTCTCGACCAGATCGACGATGTCATCATCCTTCGATTTTGGAGAAAAACCCTACTCCGCCACCCAGATGTTCAACGTTGTGCCAATCTGAAGTTGGGCAGCATCCAGCGCTGCGGCAGCCCCCTGACGAATGGCTTCGGTCACCACGGCTTGAAGGCGGGCCGACAGGGTTCGAAACGGCTCCTCTATGGCAAACAGATAATCCACGGGAAGCCTGTGTTATAGGCGGCTTGCACTCACAGCTACAGGGTCTCGATCCGTGTCCTCAGTTCTACAAGAAGGTTCATCATGTTATGGCCCTACTCTGTGAGGATCTCCCAGTCAACTCACTCCTTGGAGACCTCAGTCATGGAAGCTTAAAGTGTGTTGCGTGAGGCATCCAGCTCACCATGCAGCATCTCGGCGTTTAGCCTGGTCGATGGCAAAACCACTTGGACCTCACGGTAATCCCTCAATAATTGATGGTAGTCTACATCATCTAAGGATTCACGCTATTCTAATGATTTGCCCACCTCAGAACCAAAGGGTTGTGCAGGGACAGAGGGGCTCATCGGTGGCAAGCGGCGATGGGATGACTCTAGGCACCATCGGGGGAAAGCCCCAAGACCGAGGATGGCGCACGCCATGGAGGAAGCGCTGCACAATGCAAGCCAAGTTCAATTCCATATAGGATAAGGGGGAGAGCGATCTGATTGAGAAGGCAAATGACTTTTACCAAACTGACCGACGCAGCATGGCATGGAATCACAGGCGGCTGCCTCCATCGGGGGATGCCTCGTGGGGCCACTTTCTAAGCATGACCATGAACAAAGAACCGGGATCCAGGGCCAACGAGGCTCGAGACATCATCACGCCCATGTTCACCTGTTGAGATAGTAAGCAAATTCCAAATACTAGTTAAATTAAACAGCATGAACATAAATACTAGTGTGAGCATTGCTGGCATACTCTAGTTAAATGAAGATAAACCATATGAACAACGGTACGATGATGATCCACCTCCAAAGGGGAACTGGCAGGTGAGAGACCACGCCGATGAGAGGTCCATCTATCAGTGGAGGATTGTCGGTGTGGAAGGCCTCTGGGGCCTACCCATCGACAGACGACCTCGTTGGCTCTGCCATGGTCCTGGCAGGAGGCATCAGCAGCGCAGTAGGGTGGAAGGCAAAAGCTTTGGGATAGAATCAGGAGCTTTGTAGAGAGAAGGTAGCAGGTGTATAACCTTCCCTCTCCCCCTTGTCTCTGCTACTATAGTTTGGGGCCATCGACCACCCCACGACCAATACATTTGTGTGGGTGGGCGGTGGGGCTTCGCCCCGTCACGTCAATGTGATGGGCCAAAAGCATCGTCCCCAGCTATAATAGGTTTCTGACGCTACCCACGCGTGCGCGCCTGCATGGGAATGTAGGAGCACGTCATCCGGGTAGTCATGATTTTAGACGGACATAACTTGTGTGATCCTGTGAAGTATAAAAATTCTAAATAAAAATAATCTTTGAGGCATGGTTCTTGCAAGTTCAACAAATATTGTCAAATACACAAAAATAAGATGAGTTGGGTTCAACACAGATCAAAGCCACTCATGACTAAACTACTACTACTGATACAAATGTTGTGACCGAGTGCACTCCGTAGGCAATAGTTTTACTCACAAATGGTGTTTCTCAGCGATCGGACAATCCTACGCACCGACCTAGATTTAAAAATAGGGCCCAAACTTAAAATTATAAATGACGTAGTAACAAGCATCACGGGAAAACAAGGAAAAATGAGACTTGCTCGTATGAACTCATCACTGCATGGTTCTTGCAGGTTCAACAAATTTTATCAAATACATGCAAATAAGAGGAGAGCAATGCCATCCCACTAAATGTTATCCAACTACTACCGAGACATACTAGTTCTAACTACAGATGATTAACATGACTTCATACTAGTTCTAACTACAGATGATTAACATGACATCTGCAAGGTAAACCTAGTCATGACTACTAGTACTACTAATACGTCCCACAGATCAAGGGTCGAGGCAGGCGTGCAGGATCTGCTCCACGTTCAGCTTCGCTAAGATGCCATTGGCGGCTGGCTGGAGGCTCTCGATGAGATCATCAATCTCATTGTCGTCCAAGCCCAGCAGAAAACCATGCTCCACCACCTGGACGTTCACCGCCTCACCAAACTGAAGCTGGGCAGTGGCTAGCTCCGTGGTAGCCGCTTGACGAATGGCTTCGGATGCCACAGCCTAGGGAGCTTCCTGCTGGGCCACGACTAGTACGGCGTGCGTGACCACCAAGTCACCACGTAGCATGTCGGCATGTAGCTTGGACGCAGACAACAATGCTCGGACCTCATGGTAATGCTTCAATAACTTACAGCATTTTTCATCGCCTGAAGATTTGCCCACTTCAGAACCAGAGGGCTGTGTAGGGACAGATGGGCTCAGCGGTGACAAATGGCGATGGGATGACTCTCTGGCACCACCGGTGGGAAGCCCCACGATGGGGGCGGCACCACCATGGGGGAATCGCTGCACAATGCAAGACAAGTTTAAGCACAGGTGATAAGGGGGAGAGCGATCAGATTTATAAGGCAAATGATTACCCAATCTAATCGGTGCCCCATGGCAAGGAATCACCGGTGGCTGCCCCCATCGGCGATCTAGCTCTAGTTCCTCGCCAGCGCATGATGTCGGGCAATCTTCTTGTCAATGGTGTACATCCCGTATGGGTAGAGGTTGGCCCAAGTGAGGACATGCTCCCTGATGAAGGGATGTGTCTAACCATGTGGCGCACACTATGGGCAAAGGGGACACACCAGCCAGCCATAGCGGCCGACGCGTATCATCAGCTTCTGGCTCTCGGGGATAGGAGTTGCATACCCGTGCTGACGATCATCCTATGAGTCTGATGTAATGTATCCCAAATTGTGCTCGAACTTGTCCTCAGCTGACGACGAGAGGGAGCGCGAGGATACAAGAGACCTGCTCGCGATGTGGGCCAACAAGAACAGATGAGGCCATGCTGACAGCGACGATGGTGAAGTGGAGTGCACTAGGAGTGGCAGTGGTGAGGGAACCACTAGTGCTAGTGGCGCTAGCATCATCGCCGAGGGCGATGGGGAGTGCAATAGCAGTCTAGGAGACAGCTGGCGGGAGCGCAACGGGAACACCGGTCTCCCACGACTAGACGTCGACGCCGCCTCCGCCGACACCAAAGCAGGGAGCACCATCAGCCTACCTTCTCCGAAGTAGGGAGAGCCAATACATTGGAGGAAGCAGAGACCGGAGCCAGGAGACCCTTCCTTGAGTAGCGCTTCAAGGGCACGGCCTTAGTGGCAAGCGATGGGGAGGCAGAGTTTGAGACTTTGCAAGGCGAGGCGAGGGTTTTTTGCGCAATGCAAGGTGAAATCAAACAATGGGAGCGAGGCCAGGCTTTATGTATACACGGGGTAGACCTTGTGTATGTATGCTGTGAAGTATATAGTGCGGTCGAAACCAAGCAGTCACAACAGTGCGGTCCAATCCGGGCGTTTAGGCCGGTCAAAATTATACTTCTCGGAGTATGAGCCGTGCATACAGTTTACGTGAAATAGGTAAACGTCATTTCAACACCACTGGCTCCTCTATTTTGCATCACAGGTAAACAATCAAACTTAAAATTATAAACAATACAGTAACAAGAATGATAGGAAAATGAGGAAAAACTATGGAGGGTACTGTCAGATGCATTCAAATTTATAGAGGTCAGACTTTCTTACGTGTGCAATAAAATTTCAACACCAATGGATCCTTTGTTATGCATTAGACTGAGGCAAGACTTGCTTCTTGCTACAAGTTCTTACAAGTTCAACAAAGATTCACATAGACATTCATATAAATACTTCATATATTAGCAAGGGTTCATCATACATGAGCCCAACACATACAATACATGACTCATGCTATCCCATAGATCAAAGCCAATCATGGTACTACTAGTACAACCAACGAACAAGACCAAAAGCACACTAAATCTCATTGTGGTTCTATCCGTTTGGTCTTTTTGAGATATTTGAGGTCTTGAGGATGAAATTAATCTACTAGAATATTCCCAACACGAGTAGTATTAGAAACTATTTGACCAACCCCTTGAATCCGGGATGGCATTTACTGGCAGCCATCTAAGGTCCTCTGCATTCAAAGTGATTCCACTTCCAATTCCATCTCGTAACTATCCCCTTGTTCATTCTGTAGCTATTTAACACCGGGTTCCCTTTGAATTGTCCTTGCTCCAACTCCTAACCAATTCAAATCACAAACTAAGCCACTAGACCCATAGAATAGCCATCGCCATGAGCTCTACTAGATATCCTGCAGCCCATTTTTCCACTTTCAAACATCGTGTCACGTCGAGAACGACGTCGAAGAACATCTTCACCATCAAGGATCCATCTGGCGGGAGCGGCATTGAAGGATCGTTCTCTGTGACCATGGAATGCATGGTATCTAAGACCCTCAAAGCCGGTGGTCACTGGCAGCTGGTGGTCACTGGCAGCCGGTGTACCTCCTGTAAGAAGGAAGTAGCGCCACCAGGATCTTGAAGGTGAATCAAGCTGTGGGCATCCCTGACGACCAAGACGGTGTAAGTGATGTCCTCCACGGCTTGATGAGGACATTCACGCGGCTAATGTTGACGGTAGTTAACCTTCATCACAAATCATTAATATACCTTGCATAAATGATTAAAATGGATCACCAATAGAGACTTATGGGTTTAAACTAACAATTTCTATGAGTTTTGGTGAATCTGTGTTTTCAGCAGGATTAAATCAGAAAACTGCCAAGAAGGTCCTATTCGTCAAAGAAAATCACGAAATTCCGCCATGTAACCAACGTGGTAAGACTATAGAAGACTCTAGGAGGCTCTCCACCAATGCGGAGCCAAAGGTCCTACCATGTGGGGCCGGTCGGTCCCATTTGCAGGCTGGCTGGCCTGTGGGCCCCTCTATCAGCCTCTGCGTTGCTACTTCAGTTCTCCACCGCCTCAAGGACCATATCTACGCCATCCATTTAAGTTGGTTTGATCTAAGGGTCTAGGATGCTTCAAGGGGCCTATTTATACCTACTTGTACCCCCTCTAGGGGATGATGAGGCATTTGATCCTGAAAGCCTGAGGGCTAGAAACCCTAATCCATATTTCCACTAGGATCAGAGCTAGCAATCAAGGGAAGATTAGTCCTCGATAGGATCTAGTCTTGTATTAGAGATGGAGAGACAGAGTGAGGGGGAAGAGTTTGGAGGAAGTGCGGGCCTATCGGTGCTCTCTCTATGGCTTGTACCCGGGGGTAATCAAGTTCTTCTTGATCTTGCTTCTGAGATTCTCTGTAATCGACTTCTAATTCAAGTAAGCATGTTATTCACATTGTTCTTCAGGTTTGTGACTCTTTTTGAGTACTTTAATCCTTGTAGCTCCTAGGTTAAACTAGTATTCGCAGTGTAAGCATGGTGCTTAGACTCGGTTACTCGTGGATGTACCCTATATTCTGGATTGGTGGTAGCTCGCGAGGGTGACTCTTATAGCCTCATTGAATCCTTCGTAGTCCACCTCCCGTTTGTAGGCCTAGCAGACCTTGTTGCTATAGGAAAACATACTCTGTTTGTGTTTTCTTTAGTAATATCCCTAGAATTGAGCAATAGAAGACAAAGCTTACTGAAGTTAGAACTAGAAGACCTCTGTGATCTCCTTTATGCCCCTGTTATCTAGCCTTGGTTGTGAAGTTGGGTTAAGTTAGATTTAGTTATTCTCACACATGTTTCCTTGAGTTTGATATAAAACTAGGTTACTTCCGGTGAAGTGCTACAACGGTATAATATCCGTGCGCTTGCGGATTATTCTATGTGCATTAATTTATACCAACAAGCATTTCTGGCGCCATTGCTGAGGAAACGGTTACTGAGTTAACTTTGAACCTAGCTTAACCTTGTATCATTATTCTTTTACCTTTCTTCTCTTTTTACCATAGATCCAGCATCCACCCCTATCTACCAATATAACCTACGAGCGCCCATGTTTAGTTAACATGGTTTAGGATCAATCATTTTTGGGCGAAGATGATGAAAATCCATATTTTCACCTAAATGAGTTTGAGCAGACCTGTGCATGCCTATGCATAGTGGGCATGTCAAACGAAACCTTACGATGGAAGCATTTTCTTTTCTCTTTAACGGGAAAAGCTAAACGTTGGTATAAGCTCATCATAGGGAGTAGACAAGGAGATTGGAAAGCCTTGTGTTCTATCTTTTGCTTGCATTTCTTTCCCATCTCTAGAGTAGTCAGCCTTCATTCAGGGGTTCTATCTTTTAAACAAGAAGAAAAAAAATCTCTAGGCATGGCATGGGGACGTTTTAATGCTCTCAATAATATTGGTCCTAACTTTGCCATTCAAGACCCCATTCTTCTTCAACATTTTTACATGGGTCTTGATAGGAAAAACTCGAAGCATCTTGATATGGCCTTAGGAGGCTCATTCCTTCATGTTTCTGCTAATTCGGGGAGAAGCATTCTTTCTAAAATCCTAGAGAATACCCCTAAAAATTTAGAAAAGAAGCTGTTAGAGGAGAAATCTCAAATAGCTGAACCAGAACTTTTGTCTAACCCATCACCAATTTTAGCTGTCCCAAATCCCAAACCACCGGAAAAGGAGGAAACTCCAATTTCTTGAAGTTTTTGATGAATATGGAAACACCTCGAATTACCATACTATGAGGAGACCCCAGAAACCTAGGAATTCATCATCCCATGACTAACCTTTTGACCCTTCTGAGGGAGCTTTCCTTAAAAAGACTATGAAAGAGCTAGTATCCATTATAAGCAATGAATGGCTAGAAGAATCAGAGCTTTCCTCTGATGTGATTCATCTAGATTCACCTTCTATTTTCATTCGTTGCCAAATTAACAAAGCTCCTTTTGATGCTCTTTATAATCCAGTTGTGGAAGTTAATATCTTGTCTGCATCTTTTGCTCATGATTTATTGAAACACATGCCATTAACCCCAACAACAAAGTTATTGAAAGGTCTTTTAGGACACATTCTTCCAAGTTTGAGAATTCTTTGTGTCCACCCTATCTAGGTAAAAGGAATCATAGTTTATTTGAGCTTTTATATCTTTGATATCATGGAGTTCGACCTGTTGATAGGACAACCATTTCAAAGACTTATTCAAGAAGGTCAAAAGAGGAAGATGAAAATAAGTCTTAGGAAAAACTTTAAAATTTCTATACCCATCACTCATTCTCTAAATGTTGAGACTGAGCCAATTTCTAAGGAAGACCTAATGGAAGAGGTTAAGGTTGCATCTCTTGATGACTTGATCGAACCCAGCCTTGAAAATGATGCCCAGTTCTTCGTCGAGAAGGAAGAAGAAAATCCTATGGAGTCTGAACCTTTAGATGATTTGCTGGAACCACCTAAGCCCACCATTGAGCTTAAACCCCTGCCTTCTGGTCTTAGATATGCTTTTCTCAATAATGATCAGGATTCTCCTATGATTATAAGTGATAAACTCTCCCAGGAAGAATCCCTACGCTTGCAAACTGTCTTTGAAAAGCATCGCTCTGCTTTTGGCTACTCACTCCAAGATCTTAAGGGAATTAGCCCTGCTCTTTGCACCCATCGCATCCCTATAGATCCTAACTCTATACCTTCTAGGGAGCCATAATGTAGGCTTAATAATGTGATGAGAGAGGTTGTTAAGAAAGAGGTTTTGAAACTCTTGCACGCCGAGATCATCTATCTTGTTTTGTATAATGAGTGGGTTAGCCCTGTTCAAGTTGTATGTAAAAAGAGAGGCATGACTGTTGTTAAAAATAAAAAGAATGAATTAATCCCCTAAAGAACCGTCACTAGATGGCGGATGTGTATTGACTACCGAAAACTTAACAAGGCAACAAAGAAAGACCATTTTCCGTTGCCCTTCATTGATGAAATGTTGGAGCGACTAGCAAATCACTCTTTCTTCTGTTTTCTTGATGGGTATTCAGGTTATCACCAGATACCGATCCATCCTGATGGCCAAAGTAAAACCACCTTTACATGTCCATATGGAACTTATGCTTATTAGAGAATGTCTTTTGGATTATGTAATGCTGCAGCTTCTTTTCAAAGATGCATGATGTCTATATTTTTTGATATGATTGAAGAAATCATGGAAGTTTTAATGGATGGTTTTTCTATTTATGGAAAAACTTTTGATGATTGTCTCGAAAATTTAGACAAGGTTTTGCAATGATGTGAAGAAAAGCACTTAGTCCTTGATTGGGAAAATGTCATTTCATGGTTAGAGAAGGCATAGTGCTTGGACACTTGGTGTCTAAACGAGGGATTGAGGTAGTTAAAGCTAAAATTGAAGTAATTGAACAGTTACCTCCTCCTGTAAACATCAGAGGGATTCACAGTTTTCTTGGTCATGTAGGGTTTTACCGCCGCTTTATAAAAGATTTTTCACATATTGCTAGACCACCTACAAATCTTTTGGCCAAGGATGTTCCCTTTGAATTTGATGATGCATGCTTAAAATCTTTTAACATTCTTAAGAAAGCACTCATCTCTGCACCAATCATTCAACCCCCTGATTGGTCGCTACCTTTATAAATTTTGTGTGATGCTAGTGATTAAGCTGTGGGGGCAGTTTTGGGACAAACAAAAGATAAGAAGCATCATGCAATTGCTTATGCAAGCAAAACTCTGACAAGACCTCAACTTAATTATGCAACAACTGAAAAAGAACTCCTGGCTGTTGTTTTTGCTATTGATAAGTTTAGATCTTACTTAGTAAGAGCTAAGGTGATTGTTTATACTGATCACGCTGCTTTGAAATACCTGCTCACTAAGAAAGATGCTAAACCATGGCTTATAAGATGGATTTTGCTACTCCAAGAATTTGATTTAGAAATAAAAGATAAAAAGGGAGTAGAAAATTCTATTGCCGATCACTTGTCCATAATGCAGTTTGAAAATCCATAGGAATTGCCCATCAACTATTCGCTTCGAGACAACATGCTCTTCAAGATCACGAAATCCGACCCCTGGTATGCGAATATTGTTAATTTTATGGTTGCAGGTTATGTGCCGCTAGTGGAGAACAAAAGGAAGCTCATCTAGAGTCATCTCCACATATGGGATGAGCCATACCTCTTCAGAGTCTGCTCTGATGGCCTGCTCAAAAGTTGTGTACCAGCAGAAGAAGGCATAAAGATTATCGAATGATGCTACTCATCACCATATGGAGGTCATTATGGTGCATTCCGCACTCATTCGAAGATCTAGAAAAATGGATTTTTTTGGCCAACCATGTATGAAGATACGAAGGACTACATCTAGAGGTGCAAAGTGTGTTAGAGGCACAAGAATATCAATTCAAGAGATGCCATGCCACTGACCAACAACCTCTAGATTGAGCTTTTCGATGTCTAGGGTATCGAGTACATGGGACCTTTTTTGAAGTCAAAAAACTATGAATACATCTTGGTGGTAGTTGACTATGTCTCCAAGTGGGTTCAAGGCATGCCATGTAGATCAGCTGATGCGAAGAACTCCAAGAAGATGTTTGAAGAAATAATATTTTCACGATTTGGAGTTCCAAGAATGGTGATTAGTGATGGAGGCACTCACTTCACTAACAAGAACTTTCACAAGTACTTGCTGAAACATGGGATCCATCACAATGTCACTACTACATATCACCCTTAGACAAGTGGCCAAGCAGAAACATCAAACAAACAAATCAAAAATATTCTGCAGAACACGGTCAATGAGATGGGGACTGCATGGAAGGATAGCCTACCTGATGCATTATGGGCTTATAGAATGGCCTACAAAACACCACTTGGGATGTCACCATATCAACTCGTCTATGGAAAAACCTGTCATCTACCTGTTGAGCTAGAATTCAAAGCTCACTAGGCTATCAAGCGATCGAACATGGACTTTGAAGCCACAAAAGCCAAGAGGAAGATGCAACTCTTTGAGCTTGATGCATGGCGTGAAAAAGCATATCATAACGCCAAGATATACAAGGAGAGAACAAAGAGATGGCATGACAAGAGGATCAAGAAGAAGGAGTTCACCCTCGGAGATAAGGTATTACTTTTTAAATCTAGGGTTAAATTATTCAGGCATGGAAAACTTCGAAGCAAATGGGAAGGACCATTCAAGGTGATAAGCACTTCATCGCATGGAGCGGTAACACTTCAAAATGATGAAGGTACATTATTCAAGGTAAATGGTCATCGTCTCAAGATCTTTATGGAACCTAAAAAATCATCTAAGAATTTGGATGAGGTAGATTTTCTAATTTTACCATAGATTTATACCACTACCATCCTTTTTATGTTTCGTAATGCATAAACATACTTTTCGGGATTAGAAACCGCCGTGAGAAAGATCTCCACAAATGGCCACCATGTGGGGTCGGCTGGTCCCACCTCTATGCTGGCCGGCCCACATGTAAGTCGCCTCACCCCCGGTCGATTCTCTTGTTATTCTAGAACCTTCCCTTCCACAATCCTACAGTTTTTCACCGCATTCGCATATTCCTTCATTACGAGACCCAAATGGATAGATCTTGTCCCCTGCTGCAAGTTGTTCCCTCCTATATAAACAAACCCCTGTCTACCTCCATAGTCATTCAATCAAAGCTTTCCACCTCCAGCAGCAGAAAAGCTCTCCTCCTCTCAAGTTCCAATGAACGGTAGAGAGATCGTTCCCTATGTTGAAGAACCCATACCGCTAAGCATCATCCCACTGTTAGAAGTAGCTCCTATTTGCTCAAGCCAATCTTACTATGCCCAAGCTGTCCGTTGTCTGGTGATCACTCTGCTGCTGCCACATCTACTTCTTGAAGGCAACCCACGCTAGCAAGAGCCTCAGTTAGATGTCCCGAAGTTGATCAAGGTGACGAAGTAGATCAACCTCCTTCCTCTAAAGGGGCACGAGGTACTAACCAGAGTAAAGACCAATAAGTTTGGGGATGTTACATGCACGAAATATAAGTCGGTCACCCCACGTACAACCATTGATGGAGTCCAGGCTATACCGGAGCAGTTCAATGTCGTTCCTCTTAAGGAGAAGTAGAAGATGAGGGCACCATCAGTTGTTTGGAGAACGAGGAGAAGTGCTCACGAATGACCATTGCCCTCTTGCAGAAGAAGATTGAAGATCTTACTGCTCTTGTTCATACTTTAGAGCAGAGGATTGATGAAGAACATGTTCATCGCAAGAGCCTACAACACGATGTAAACATTGTTTACATTCCTTAGCATCGCTACTAAGAATAGAGTTTTAATTCTGTCCCTGGCAATGGCGCCAGAAATGCTTGTTGGTATTTATTAACTTGTCCTAACATTACTTTAGTAGGTTGTCATCCCGACTGATGGTGCCAGATATGCTTGTTGGTGCTGCCTAGCATCACTACTAGAATGATACAAAGTAGTTCTTTATCATCTTTTGTGACTAGAAAGAATATATAGATATGAATGAAAAAGGATCTGCAAGCGCACATATAATATACCATTGTAGCACTTCACCTAATAGTATTCCAGGTATCGTTATTTATATTTTTACCACAAGGAAGATCTAGCATGAACAAGTATTGATAACTTATACTATTGATGGAGAAGTAAATCATAACCAATATTCTACTCATAACAGGGGTAAGTCATAGGATAAGATATATATATATATATAAAATAAGTATTGATCAATGATAATGATAAATCACTCATAGTACTCCTTTCTATGGAATTAGCATGGTCAGGTAGAATATTAGATGAATAATTCCTAAGTTATTCTTAATTATAAGTCAAAGCATACATTGATTAGTGCAATTACACCTAGTAATCATGTCTAAGATCATCTTCATATCTACACATAAGGGATATTACTAAGGGAAGAGTAAGAACACAGCTTATCTTCCTTCATAATCAGATCCTACGTGCTACCTACATCGTGGAGTGGACTACAAAGGACTCAATGGGAATGTCATGTCCGCGATGTACCACATGACCCAGAATATAGGGTGTATTCATAGGTAAACAATTTATAAGCACCACGCTTACACAATGTCGACCACCCACCCATGGTACCTTAGAGTGAGCGCTATACAAACTTATGCTTGAACATGATGATAATCCAACTATACTAAGCATATAATCAAAGTAGATGATGAACATTATAACGAAGAACATGAATAAGATGAATACTAATATTGTTATAACAATTATAGCAAGCATATAAGAATAATGAAGATACAAAAGAGAGAGGGGTACAAAGATTATACTGAACTATGCTCTTGACACAATCGGGAATCCAAGCGAAGCCTGCTTGCCTCCCTCTAGACCTAGCCTAACTAGCTATGCCCTAGAATATGCTGGAGCTCTTAGGATGATTAGGGTTTCTATCTTCTCAAATGACTTGATGACTATGGTTATGTTTGGGGGGAGAGGCAAGGGCTGGATTATATAGCCCTAAGGGTGCAACGTGAGCCCTTGGATCAAACCAACTTAAGCAACGGCCTAGATGCATTCTCAAAGGCGATGGGAAACCGACATAGCAATGAGGCTAACAGGTGGGGCCCATAAGGGCCGGGCAGCCCCACTAAGAGGCTAGGTGGCCCCACCTGTCAGGGGGTGGCCCTCTACTTCGGTGATGTGGCTTTGGACCCTTCTAGAGTCTTCCCACGTAGGTACCACGGTGGAACTCCATATTTTCCTTTGACAATTAGGTCCTCCTTGGCGGTTTTTTATTAAACCCTACTGGAAACACAGAATCACCAAAACTTGTAGAATTTATTAGTTTAAACCCCTAGACCTTTGTTGGTGATTTCAATTGTGCCCTTATACATGTTTTATTGATGGTTTATAATGGTTGTTAACTACCATCAACAAACTGCCCCAAGCTTAACCTTTGCTAGTCCCTTAGCAAAGCTAAACTCAGTGAAATGGATCAGGAGTTTAAGGATTTTGAAAACATTGAAGCAACTCCTCAAAAGTACACATGCGTTCAAACAAGAATTCTCCTCCGGATTAGAATAAACCGATCTAACTTTCAAACTTACCCATATTACCTTCAACTATGGGGCTCCTTAGCCTTCACTTGGGTCTTGAGTAATTGAAAGACAGAACAATCAAGTCAAGCACTATGTCTTAAGTTCTTCTCCCAACCATTATTCTGGAGTTTTTATAGGTTTTCAAAATAAAACTCAGAGCTTCCATTGTATGACACTCTCATGTCTCTCAATATATGTAGTATTTGTGGATCCTTACCAAGACTATAATAATGTTATGCCTTTCTCTTCCTACAACTAAGGCTTATGTGGAGCTCATAGGAGTGGAAAAAGCATGAAAGAGCATACTTACAATGCATATATTGTAAAGTCAAACCTCGGATGCAAAGAGAGTTAAGTCATATAATCAAATCAAGATCTGCATGTGTGTGGATGTATATGGTGGATATATATGGTGGCTATCCTAATTCTACTATGCTCCTTGAAAACATATCTCTCTTTTGAAACTTGGAAACAACTTTACAAGAAAACATGGGCTATCTTATTCATCTCTTCTTTCTTTTTTTAGGCGGGCATCTGAATACCTATTGTTTTCAATATCTCGGACACTTGTCTATTTTTTCAATATTCTTTCTTTTTTTGAATAACTTTTGCATAGCCACATGCTTCTTTTTCTGCAACAAAACTTTTTAGAGATAACAACAAGAACTTTGGAGCATTTATTTGATGGACATCCTATAGGATATTTTTTGGTGTTCACTCCCAGTGTAAGAGTAAAACATTTTTGGATGGATCTAGATGGAATGGTATGTTTTTACGCCTACCCCTAGTGTAGGAGTAGTGCATATGTGGGTGGTGTGTATGTGATCTTGATTTTAAGAGCAAGACAAACATCTCATAAGGGTCAACAAAGGTTGACTAAACTCAATGCAATGCAAGCAGCATATAAGAGTGGAAGTTTTCCTAATCTAAATACCATATATGGCTCTGATAGGAATTCAAGCTTTATCATACAAGGAACTCATCATGTACATTTTTTATGTTTTTTTCAAAAGATAAATCTCCAGAACTCTAGTATCACTAGGAACAAGATAAACAGTAGCTCAGACCTTCTCATATCATATCCATCAATTACCTAGACTTAGATCAAGCATATGCTAACCACGAGTTTCAAGTTCAGAGTAAATTCTTATATCAAGACAGTCGTTCGGGAGAATTCAAGGCTGAAAACTAGGTACTTGAAAGGAATTACAATAGAGCAACTATTCATCATTTCCATAGCAAGAGATTATCCTTAGAGTTCATTTTATTTATTCAGCTTTTAAAAATAGAAAACTAGACACTCTTTTATTTTGTTTTTTCATTTTTAAGATCACACCTTACTATATATATAGCTAAAATAATTTTATTTTGTTTTAGTTTGTTATGCATCTTTTTATGACTTTAGCAAATATATACAAAACTCAAAAATAGTAAAACTAAAGGAAAGAAATACTTAGCTAGATACATGGGGATGCTCCTCCCCCAAGCTAGATGTTGCTGTGGTCTATTGTTGAATGTTGAGTGATCCTTCTCAGAGTGGGTTTGCCAGCTGATGTCCTTCTCATTCATCCAGAAGTTGGGTTCCTCATATGTAGCCTAGCCAGCAGCGGTTCAGGAAGATGTACTTTGGGTGGATGAAGACAACCAGGTAAACTTGCTCTTGATCTTATGTGTCTTCCTGCAAAATACTCCAACAAGAACACCAAAACTCGTGGCACAGATTAGGATAAGGAGTTAGTGATCAGCCATTCAGAGATTTGTTGTCCTTGGAGGTTTAGATAGATTTTCTTTTGGTAGAATTCTAGCAAGATGTCCATTTAATATTATTATTTTTTCTTTTTTTACAATGTAGAAGAAAAAATATGCATGCTTAGTATTTTTATTTTTATGCCACTACAGTGAATACTTCCATAGGTGTTTACATACCAGAGATTAATTCACATGGGGCTTTATGATGCAATGATGAAATGTAGTCCTAAAACTTTTATTTTTCTTTTCTAAATGTAATTCTAATGCAGAAAAGTAAATATGCTAAAGAGACAAATAATTTATGCAATGCTAGAAAGTAAATATGAATAACTACCATTGTTACCTCACGGTTAGGGTTCGGATTTTAAGTCCTTCGGACAGGACTTGACTGGAGAGAAGTCCTAAATTCCTTGGGTGCATCATCCGGTCTCAGCGGTGGAGACCCACATGGCTGCACATCTTGTGATGGTGACTCTGATGATGGTGTCACCTTTTCTTTCCACACCTGCTTAGGTTGTGGACTTGTCTTAGGCGGAGTAGGTTCATCTTTCACAAGTGCTTCAGGTTCTTCATTTTCCCATTCATTCCATCGGGGTTGGTTCCTTTGGCATTGGGATGATCGACATCTTCTCTTGGAGCGGCTCTTCTTCAGCTGTTCATAAGTAGTATAACTATTGAAATAACAACATACCTTTTCTCTAGGGAATTGGAAGTGGACTTGTCTAGATCCAACATAGATGATCGCGTTGGTGGTGTTGAGGAACGATCTTCCAAGGATGATGGGTGTATCATCTTCTTCTTCTCCCATGTCCAGGACCATGAAATCGGCAGGGGCATAGTGATCTTGTATTCTTACCATAACGTCCCTCACTATTCCCTTAGGGAATCGAATTGATTGGTCCGTCATCTGCAACTGCATATACATAGGGAACAAATGTTCATCACCAAATAAATATTCATACATTACCTTGGACATTATATTGATGCCCGATCCAATGTTGCAGAACATCTTATGGAAGATTCTTTTTCTAATGGTACACTCGATTGTCGGTACGCTAGGATTATCCTTCTTAGCAAGGAATGGTGAAGCGAGGAGGTGGTTGTACTTAGATTGGAGTGTGTTGATCATGTTGACCATTTCTTCTTGTGGTTGTCTGGTCTTCTTCTTCCTCCTTCGGTTGTTCTTCTTCTTGGTCACTGTTGTCTCTTCGGGCAGGTATGCCTTTTGTGGATGACTAGGAGATTGCAAGATGTGGTTCTTGAAAGAGAACTTCTCCTTTTTATCCTTGATCGTGAAAGAGATCTTGGCACTATCCATGTAGATTATGGCTTTTGCGGTGCTTAGGAAAGGTTGGCCCAAGATGATGGGTGCCCTTTCATCTCCACCCGTTTCTAAAACCACAAAGTCTATGGGAATATATGATTGTCCCACTCGAACAATGGCATCTTCAAGGACTCCCTTGGGGTAGAAGAGGGACTGATCTGCAAGCTACAAACGCATATTTTTGTACAACAATGTATCTCCATTAATTTTATCATAGATTACCTTAGGCATGATGTTGACACTTGCTCTGAAGTCATAGACAGCTTCCTGGAAGATATGAGGTCCAATGGCAATAGGGATGATAGGTCTCCCTGGATCACATTTCTTGTCAAGTAAGGTGTAATCTATCCAACTTCCCATCGATGGTTCTGTGTTGTAGTAACCTACATTGTGAATATCGATAAGATTTGTAGTTTTTAAATCTTCTGGCTGCCCTAGAATCTTACCTTTGTCGGACGGAGGAACAACAGCCGCCAACTGAGCTATTTGTGATTCTATCATTTTATTAAAGCTATGCTGGTTCTTAATGGCAGAAGCAAAGCTATCCATTCTATTATTTATGTTTTCTAATATTTTATCATTGGTAGCTACCTTCTTAGATAATCCTTCAATAAGTCTAGATTGGCCAGCAATTAATTCTCTCAAGGGTGGTTGATTGACGTTATTATAATTATTACCTTAAGGGTTACCTTGGTAGTTTGGCCTCTGTTGTTGGTTCCATCCTTGATTCTGTTGAGGACGATAGTAGTTGTTATTAACAAAGTTCACATCCTCTTGAATTTCAGGGCAACTGTTCCCTGAATGCCTAGTGTTTCCACACTCTTCACATGTCATGTGAGTGCATGACTTCTTGCTTCTCATTGGCTCGGCCTTTGAGCTTCTTCATCAACAGGTCCATCTTGGCAGATAGTATGTCTACCTCCTTGAGTTGATGCATACCTCCACCTCTCTTGCGGGTCTAAACACATTCTTCATTCCAACCTTGGTTGGAGACCATCTTTTCCACAAGAGTGGTCGTAGCTGGAAGTGTAAGTGACAAGAATGCACCTCCAGCAGCAGCATCCATGGTCTCACAGGTACTGTTGGTCAACCCTTGGTAGAACATCTACATGAGTAGCCAATTCTCCATCCCATGATGAGGACATTCTGATATATAGTCTTGAAAGCATTCCCATGCCTCAGAGATAGATTCATCATGTTGCTGCTGAAAACTTGAAATTCTCCCACACAAAGCATTGGTCTTGCCTGTGGGAAAGAACTTTGCTAGGAAGGTAGTGGAGTAATTATCCCATGTAGTGTTTCTGTATTTGTTGGCGTAGAACCATTGCTTCGCCTTCCCCAAAAATGAAAATGGGAAGAGGCGAAGTAGTATGGCATCCTTGGTTACTCCCTTGATGGTGAAAGTGTTGCATATCTCCAGAAAGTGTTGGAGATGAGCACTCTAAAGCTGAAACTTTTTTGGGTTTAGCCTTAGTCCTCTTAAGTAGCGCTTCTGGATTGTCAATGTAGTTTGTCAGAAGGTCAAAACTGGTCATACATTACCCTGCATAAGATACACAAGTAGACAAAACAAAGGTAAGCCTGTTTGAGCAGAGGTCAATGGTTATTTTTATGGCATCAATAAGTATAAGTTTATCAATACTTCCTTTGTCTAGCTACCTTTCCCGTTAATGGCACTAGAAATGTTTGTTGACATTCCTTAGCATCGCTACTAAGAACAGAGTTTTAATTCTATCCCCGGCAACAGTGCCAGAAATGTTTATTGGTATTTATTAACTTGTCACTTGTTTTAATAGCCACCTATTAATTACCTACATCTTGTAACATTACTTTACTAGGTTGTCATCCCTAGTGATGCTGCCAGAGCTGCTTGTTGGTGCTGCCTAGCATCACTACTAGAATGATACTAAGTAGTTCTTTTATCATCTTATGTGACTAGAAAGAATATATAGATATGAATGAAAAAAGATCTGCAAGCGCACAAATAATATACCATTGTAGCACTTCACCAGAGAGTATTCCAAGTATCATTATTTATATTTTTACCACAGGGAAGGTCTAGCATGGACAAGTATTGATAACTTATTCTGATAGAACCACCCAATTCATACAAGCTCAAGTATGGCTGTCCCCGTTTAACACGTTGGCGCGCACATACTTTCACTTCTATAAACTCGGTGGTCCGCCGAGTGTCACGAAGGACCTCGGTAAATTAACATCACAACCAAGATCGCATGATTAAGCAAATAGACATCATATACATGGAGTTGCAGCAGAAATAATGTTTACAATGAGTTCACAAATAATAATACAAGTTTGAGTTTCAAAACCGATTAGTGAAAACAACATAGCTTTCAAATGATTACAATAATATATGTTCTAAATACATTGCTAGCATATGTGACATCCTCTGATAAAAGCATATAGATAAGAACACTATAGAGAATTACCGAGCCCATCGGTGGTTAGCCACCATCTTCAGTAGGCCAAGAACTTTACCTACAACAAGGTGGGATAAACCCTGAGTACTCGAATGTACTCAGCTAGATTTACCCATCATAAACCAAAAATAAAGTGACACCAAGGATCATGCAAGGCTTTATAAGTGGAGCTGGCTTGACAAGATTTTGCATAAAAAGCCACTAGTTGAGCTATACATTTTATAATTCGATTCCAAGTTAATTGTAGCTATTCATCTTTAGATTAGCATCCAACCTGTGCCAAACTTGTGATGTATGATTATGTAGCATAACAATAATAACCATAGCCGGTGTAACATGCCCAAGTTCATCATAACCATCAAATTCCATAGTTCAATTACTATGATGCTGGAGCTAATCGAGTTTCTCACTATCCGGGAGAGACGGCGATTCGAATCGATTGCAACCAGCTGGGCAGTTATTCCTAACACAAACCTAGACATACCTGCGCCAAGGTAGTCTTAGGTCACCTTTGGTACAACTCATCCACACATTTCATGGGTACGATTAGCGCCGCACCATCAGGGACACTACCGGATGCTAGTTCGATCAGGACTCTAACCTGCCTTTGGCCTCACACTGGCTCCCCGCATATTCTTACTACCTCCAATGTGCACTCTAATAGAACGAGGCCTAGCCTGAGTTGAGCTACTTGGCTTCGCGGTCAGAATGAGTTATCCATCCAGCTAAGTGAGAGGCATGCGTTCAATCTCGGCAAAGGTGCCAGCAACGTTACGGTCCTTAATCGACACAGATGGGATCAACATTGCCAACCCAACACTATTGCATATGAAATCTTGCCCGGTCTCCACTTAGATTACATCCCATGGTTATTTTTTCACGATAGCAAATATAGCCAACCGTGCTCATGTATCCACCTATATCTCACAGGTGACAGGAAATCACCTGACTTCTACTAGTCTAAGCATTGCTAAGCATATGTTGGATCGTGGACCTACATAAGGTTCAGGGTATATTTCTGGACAAGGTAGTTCTATGCATCAAATGGTTTCAATCAACTCCTATAACCTAATGAATCAAACATAAAAAGACTCAAGTTGATATTTGTAAAATATAGGAGGCTTAGAATGCTCCGGGGCTTGCCTATGATCCAACACAAAGTCAGTTCAGTTAGCTTGCACCGTCTTGGGGAACATCTTCCACTCTAGGCATGCACTCTAGGGGTCCTTCCATCTTTGGGATAGGTCCACCAACACCGTCTTCTGGTTTGACTCCATCATCACGTGCTTCACATCCACGTGTTGTGCATCTAGCATACCTAGATGAGATGCAACAATGCAAGTGCATGAATGCGAAGAATGGTAATATGAGATGCATCATATAAAAGAATTCAAGACAAGTATAAGGTTACACCTCAAGACATATGCACTTGGAGAGCAAGTCATTTCACTAACTATCACTCAAGTATAGCATAGGGATAGCAAGCATAACAAGCATGGCACACTAGTTAACTCAAGTCAAACTATTACAAGCATTTAACCATCAAGAACTAATTAAGCCTAGCATCACATAAGAACTAGGGCCGCAGTGAACGACACTAACATAATTAAAGCTCTAGCAAAACATGCATCAAGATCATTTTGTGGCAGCATGCAATCATGACCATTTATTAGTTACGTGCTTGACCAAAATTATATAACACATTTATAAGATACCTCAGGTAGATCAATTTAACTCTAGTAGTGTCATCAGCTAACACTAACAAGCATATAAAGCAATGCAAAGTGAAGCAAACAACTTTAGGTACATGCTCAAATTCTAGGCAGCAGCATAATAGCCACTTGTTTTAACCATAACTAGATCTATAGGAATCAAAAAAAGGTGATACTAGACTTTATGGAAAGCTTAGGAAATTGTATACTACTTTGTTATTTATAGCTAGAGCTGATTCAAAGGTTAACAAGGGTGGAAAACACTGACAAGTCGATCTGCTCAAACTAGGACAGAAAACTAACATAAACTTCAGAAATGCATAACTGGAGTTTTCATCATCCAACAAACATGATTCTTAACTTTATGGAAATCTTACTAAGTTACCTATAACTTTATTATTATCATCTTAAGATGATTCTATAGCTAACAAGGTTAAACAACCCAAGGAAGACATCTCTGTCCAGATTTGGACAGAACCTGCCATTCCGCTTTGAATATCAATAACTAGAGTTCTAGACTACCAAAAGCAGTGATCTTAGATATTTTAGAAAGATTAGGAAAAGCACTACAACTCTCCTATTATCACCAAAACATGATTGCATGTTTAAGTAAACCAAACAATACAATCATTCAGATCTGTCCAGAGGACATGCAAAACCAGATAAAAAAAGTTCTAAAATCTATAACTCCTAAACCATCAGGCCTAAAATCATGAACTTTTAGGACAAGCAATATAAGGAAATTATCCACAACTTTTGTATTGACCACATTCACAGAAAACATCATTCGTATGACAAAAATATCACCAACACAGAAGTTGTACATGCAGCCATTTTCATCACATAAGCAAAGTGGTGCTTCACTTCATTCTTTAACAAGGCCATACATGTACCACTAATCACATGGATCACAAACTACTATTAACATGGTCACTCAACATTAGTTATGGTTAGCATATAAAGCATCTTAACACATCTCCAAAACATAGAGGTTACATATTGATGTTCCTTTCTCATTTTTATTCTATGGGCACTTGTTTACTAATTAGCAAACATAGACAAACCTATAAAGAAAAGCAACCTGCCCCAAGGTGATTCAGGGGCTGGCCTTAACAACACACAAACATACACATAGCACAAATTAGAGTAAGAGATAAAGCAAGGACTAGAAATATGCATAGGCAACATACTCGCTAGTTATTATATTAACAAGAGAGCAAGCACATAAGACATTGAACTAACTTTAAACCATTATTGCTCCTAGCTCAGCAACATTCAACTTAGGTTAAGCAAGAAAGCATCATATGTCTTAACTACATGCATCTACTAGCAACTTTTATTCTCCTATTTATATATATAAAGCTATATATTGATTTTTAGGTGATGAGGCAAACATCTAGTTTGGACCTGAGATTTTTATGGATGGAAGATGATAACAAAACATAGCTACTATTAGAAGATGACATGCTCAAGTGGTATAAATTAATTATGGCAAGCAAATCAAGTTTTAATCACAATTAAACATGTGAGAGCAAGATAAATCTAAAACACACTATTTTCTACAAACACCTAGCCATATTATGGACCAACATGACATAACAATGTCATGCAAAGGTACAGGAAAAACATTTTCCATTTTTACACCTTCTCAAGAATTATAACTCGTTTAAAACCATTTATTAAGCACTAAGCAAGTTAAATCCATAACTCAGTCACACATGCACCGATCAACCTGAAATTTTTACCACAGCACACATATGGCATCAGTAGCCTACCATCAAAATGTCACAGCAATTGGAGCACCACAACTCTAGATATGAATTTATTCCTAGAAAACCTTAATTTACAAAGATAAATAAAAATAGCAAAAACTTTCTACTAACACATATCATATTATGACTCTACTCTGTAGATCTACTCACAAGGATTCCAAGACATGTTCATTTGTTATTTTACGATTTTTTTGTAATTTACTACAATTTTTCAAAGTTTCAGCCGATTAAATGCAATAAACAGAAAAGATAAAAGAAAAACACATTTGCATCGGGAACCCTGGACTTTCCTCTAATAAACTAAGCCCAGATCTGAAAAAACCTTCCCTCTGGTCATTAAGCATCATGAACCCGGCAAAGAGTTTCTATTTCCTTTCTCACTCCCTTTTCTTCTTCCTCGACGGGAAACAGAGCAGAGATGGCTCGGGCTTGTCCATTCGGCCAGCGTGGGAGTGCACCGGCGGCAAAGGGGCGGCGCTTGAGCATGCCTGGGCCAGCGCGCACCTGCATAGGGCTTTGGCTTAGCTCTAGGCAGTCTGTGGTGGCCCGGCCATGAGTAGCAGCGGCTTCAAGACGGAGCAGCATGGCGGCAGGGCAGCACAGCGAACGACGGCGCTGGGTAGGAGGCAGCGTAGATGGGGAACAATGAGGTGGGGCTACTGGTGGTGCTAGCGAGGGTGGGGAAGCCTAGAGATTGCAAGGCAGTGGTGGTAGCAGCTCTGCCACGGTGGACGGAGACACGGAGAAAGAGATAGAGAGACCCAGAGAAAGAGAATGAGAGAGCGAGAGAGATGGGTGGGCGCCAATCTCCATTTTCTTTTCTCGAGCACGGGCGAGGTGGCGAGCGAGGGCGGCACAAAGGAGCCATGTGGCACTCGGCATCTACAGTTGGTCGGCCATGAACTCCTGAAGCTGTTTCAAAACAGTTCAAAAACCGATTGAATCCCCAAACTTTCCCCTCTCTATCTCCCGATTTTGTGTTATAGCAGATCAAACTTCCTTACTAAGAGTTGTAGAACTATATGCGCTGAACAACTTTGCTTAAAGGATCAAGGATTGGTTTGGCTTGGTTGGAGAGATACAAGGTTCCAAAGTGTAGTACCCAAAACTGAAATTCAGGGTTCAGACATTCAGTCCAAACAGGGACCGAATAATGCGAGGTTCTATTTTTGAAATTCAATTTGAACATCCAAACGAGCTCCAAAAGTGATGAGACTTATTTAGTTGTTTCCTCCACACAGTGCACTCCAACTCATATTAAGGAATCCAATTGAGTTACCCTATGAATTTGGAAGATAAAAATGTCACAACATGTCAACTCGCTGTTGCCGATCAGGGACTTTGAAAGATTTCTGAGAGCCCAAAAGAGCACTGCATTCAAATTTGAGGCCACTGTGTGAGCCACTTAGGAGTTGAATCAGGGCTTGGTCTAAAAATAAAGTTTGGTGTAATCCACTCAAACTTCAACTCTTATTAAAGGTCAAACTTCATATCTGGTCCTAAAATCATAGTTTAATCTTGGTCAAAGCAACACCTCGTTAAACCCTAGAATTAGAGTTTTCAAACAATTGAGGCATTTTGTTGACATTTGCTCAACACGAACCCTTCATGACTTTTGTTGTAGAGTTCAATTAGAGTCATTTGGGTAAGGTAGCAAGGTTTGGTTGACATCCCATGTTCCCATTCACCAGATGAAGCAATTCAAGAAAGATTATAACTTA
Source organism: Miscanthus lutarioriparius (assembly GCA_904845875.1). Taxonomy (NCBI): domain Eukaryota; kingdom Viridiplantae; phylum Streptophyta; class Magnoliopsida; order Poales; family Poaceae; genus Miscanthus; species Miscanthus lutarioriparius. Next base: position 58,187,959 of record CAJGYO010000014.1, on the reverse strand, counting down.
TCATTTCATGTGACTTCTTGACTCCAAACTTCATGAAACTTTTTCAATAGTCAATGTAGATGGAAATAGATGTGAGGCACATGAAAAGAGTTCCACTTCACTCAAGCCTACATTTGAAAAGGGTCAACATGTAAGCAAGGTGTATTGTCCAAGTTCAAGTTGGGACTCAATTTCATAGATTTGACCTCAGCACTTCCATCACCACTTCAAAAAAATTAGACTAGAGCTCTCAATCATCACTTGACATAACTTACTTGAGTCCAAACTCACTGCTTAACTTGTGACTAACACCTAGGGTGTTACAGCCCTCCCCCTTACGAGAATCTCGCCCCTAGATTCGGTGCGAAAGACTTTTAAGGGAAGAGAAGCATGTGATCCATTTTCCAACATTAGTGATAACATTAAGCTACTTAGCTTAGAGTATCAGAGGGGCTAATTTGGTCAAGACAACTTTCTGATACTGGCTCCTCATAGTAAATTTTGTCTGATGAATTTTTCTTAATTGACTTCCATGAAGCATTGTTACTCTTGAGGTGAATCCAAGCGACCACTATTACTTTAAGAGGAAACGAAAATTGCCTTGTTACTTTGAAAGGAATCCAAGTTAGCATTGTTCTGAGTACTTGTTCTCAGTGTATGAAGGGTGGTTCGGAGCATAATGAGCTACTCGCATCATCTGCTTCTCTAGGGGATATCATATGTATATGAACAATTAGGTTCCACAAAACCCTTCTTGTTAGAAAACTGGCTTACCAGCGGAAGGTGTTTGCGTTGCTGGTGACTGTCAAATCACTCAGATGCCAACTGATGAAATGCTACATAAAGTTCCATGTGTGCAGTTCTCTTTCTCTGATAACAATACTATATTTTCTGAGTCTGTCGAGCGAGCGGTGAATGTGGTAGCTGACTCTATCGGCTCAGCGTTTTTTACGATCATTATTTAATGGGATCCTCGTATCCAAGCGGTAACAGTTATCTGGGTTGAATATGATGCAACTTCTTGGGTAAAACACATAGCAAGTACCAAGGATGAGCCGATGTTAAGGATTGCTACTGAAAAGAAGAATAGTGATGTTCGGAGGACAACAGTGGTCGAAGATTTATTCACAAAATTCAAAAAGCAGTCCTCTACCAAAGTAGCTTGAGTACAACTTTACTTTGTGGTACAATTACAATCCTACAAAGCTTACTTGTTGAAATACTTTTGACATTGAGGCTTTCTTTCTAATGTCATTCAATAATCATAATCTAAAATCTGTTATTTGACACTTTTCAAATTGTTTTCAACTCGCAATGACACAAATTGACTTGTAGAACACCTTGACTGCTCAAGCATTGTTGATATAAGAAGGAAAAAGCAAGGCACAAAGCATTGCATGGAGTCTTCTCTAGGGCATCTAAAGGATTATCTAATGGCAAAACATTAACCATGTTGCTAATCTTGGCATCAATCACAAACACAACCTTCTAATAGAGGGATGATAGCAGTCAATAGAGAAATCACAGATTCCATACACCTTGGTTTTCAGTTCATATCTCACAAACTACTACTCCATTATGCATGAATTTTGGTAGGCATATAGATCCAAGAGTCCTCTAACTACTGACCAAAATTCAGCTCAAACCGACACCGTTTGTTTATCCAAACAAATCATCTACCAAAACAACTCTGTTCTAAAATTTTAGTGTCCCCAAACTGACAAAACATCTCTCAACTCCGATGTTTTACTCAACCAATCCTCAAACCAACTTTAGACATCGAGGTACCCTAAGCGAGGAATGAGCTCACCAAGTTTTGTGACAGGCCAACCATGTTTGAGCCTCTAATCACCGGCTTAAAGATAACCAGTTTAGTGCCAAGAAATCTTGACAGATTTCCCGTTCTTCTTTTTCTTTGTAACACACATTATGGAGTGTGTTCTGCACTCTCTAGCTCTTCTTATAGAAGCAGTAGTAGCTTTCTCACTAAGGATGGAAGCTAGGGTTTTTACTTATAGGCTTTTCAGGAAATAACCTCAACTGTAGATTTAGATATCAACTCGACGATGCACAAGCACTAGACTTGTGTGCTGTTTTTGTAGGGCACAATGCATACTCCATGTGGAGGGGTAGTCTGGCAAAGATAAGGGACCGTTTCTAACTACCCTTTTGTGCTTTATCCAATAGAGTCCTGAACAAATCCTTTGATAGCGCCATATATAATGATGCTAGACAAAATTAGGGGCGTGCTTTCTCTAGCTCTTTACTTAGCTGAGCCAGCATCTTACATTATCTGTGAGATTATCCAAGATGGAATTCACTTGACAACACAGGGCTTGGAGAAGAAAGCAGTACTTGCATTGTTGACTGGCTTTGCTGTTTCTTTGCTTAACATTGTTATGTGAGACATAGCCTTCGTGGCTACCAAAGAGTCGTTACCTAGCTGGAGATTAACTTTCCTACTAGTAACTGATTAGTTGTCTCTCAACACTTGAAAAGCATCAAAACTTTCTTTTTGACGACAACAATCATAGTGGATGCGCAAACAGACAGTCAATATCAAAGTCAGCAGAAAAGGGTCACACCAAAGAAGGTCGGTTGATCATCTTGCACATAAAGGTCAAGACTTGGACAGAAAGCTCATAAGCACCAGGTGGCCTATTATAGGACATAATATCCTAGTCTATTTATCATCCGACTGATAACTTATCCAACTTTAAGTATTGTGTACCTTTCTGATCCAATGGGGATGACATAAGTTACTCACTAAATGACTGACGTCATTACAGGGACAGTCAAGCAGAGTCACTTGGCTAAGTCTATTAATGTTTATGTTCTCGATCTTGTTCCGCAAAGGTTATTCTCTAGACGACTTCAGAAGGAAGTCCAACTGCATTTGGTCTGAGATATGGATCCTCTAATAGGATATGGAGAGATAACCAAGGAAAAATCACGAGAAGATAACACATCGGTGTTGCTCTGTAATGGACCATGATTAGAAACCTTGATACCAGCGCATGCCAAGCAGCACAGCCTTGTGTCGGCCACCACAGGAGGCTCTCAGTTTCATCGTGGCACCATCAGTCCTTAATCAAGACACCATTAGCGAGCTTACACCAACAAGAAATCCCCCATGATGCTGAATGAAGGTTGCATGGATAAGCATCATGCAAAGGAGGGCTAGCAACAAAGTAGTCACAAGGTTAGGAGTCAACAAGGGGTGGTCCAAGGTAAAGATATGGCACATGAGAAACAAAGATTAGCTAACGAAGACAAATGAGCATGAGACTCCTGCTTAAATTTCCACGCACGCTCGTTTTTACCAAGGAGATTACCAGGCAAAAGAGTAATATGAGATTTGGTCTTGTTGGGCAGCAACATGAGATCAAGACTGATAAATATTCAGAGATTTTAGAGAGTTGGAGATTAAACAAGCAAGATTTGAGGGACGGGGCCAATATGCTGATTAGGGATTTAGTTGATAAAGCAACAACATGTATACGCAAACATTCAAGTGCTAACAATCACACACACAGGCTCAAGCACCTAAGCAAGGGAATCTACTTGAAGCCAACCATGAGATCAACATAACTTGGGTGTTGTTCTAGGATAAGGTTGTTCACACTCACATGCTTACCGAGGACAAAAAGGGTGACCACTATGGTACCACCTAGATCACAACACATTCACACATACATCGCGGTAATACCTAGAAAGCAAGCAACCACACGTCTAAAGAACTAATGTGAAGATAACTTGAAAGGAAGAACCTGACATTATATTTAAAAGAAAAGCATGTACATGCTTTTTACAAGGTATCACTACAAGTTTTAGTTTTCAAAAGTGTGATGTTTCTACTAACTACTAACTTGTCATCTATTTCCTTTGGAAGCAAACATACAAGGCAAAGCTAATCACACACTATCTTCAAGCACAGCTATTCAAGCAGCACGGAACAAGGCATTTTGCCTAGCTTCACACAGGGAAGATAGTAACATCACATTGATCACAAGTTACTTATTATTAGAACAAAGGTGAGGGGAACATATTTATGCGCAAGCACAATCATGATGCATCACAGTCCTATTCGTCCTCACAAAATTGCTAGCCTAAGGTGGCAATCACGTTCTATTTCGGTGGCATAACACTTACTCTCTCGACATATAGCTAGTCGACAGCTACATTCAATCTGTGCATTCATGGTTAGCATACCCATAGACGAATTTCATTTCAGCCCAACCCCACATTTATACATATGCAGAAATGAAAGTGTGGTCTCTAGGTTTCATTCTAAATACTTCCATATATATATAATATAATATATATATATACTTCTGTTTTGAAGCTAACCATATGTAAATACATCTATACATACATATAAATGTAACGTCCCGCCTCCTCGAGGTCAGGCCCGCTTACATCTGATAGCTTTCCTAGGACATAGACTGCCTTCACAGACCAACACCAGTCTTTTCTGCGCACTTTGTCCTCACTCATGCGCCCCCGGGAAGAACTTCCCGGTCGGTCACCCATCGCTCCAGGCCAAGCATGCTTAACCTTGGAGTTCTTAAGAGATGGGCTTCTACAAAAGAAGTTGCAACTTGTTGGTACGAGTATCCTATTAATCCTATTAAGCCCTGAGCCGAGGTGTTACATCCTCACCCCCTTAGGAGACCGACGTCCTCGTCGGTCAACCCCAGGCCAGGAACATCCCCTCTTGGCCATGTCCGTGTGTCCAGTGCCAGTGCATGTGCCATGCTGGGTGACAACTCTGGGTCCACACCAGCCATGCGCACCATGCCTGCACAACTGACACACGCACCCGTGAAACCGCAACGGTCGGCTCTAATACCATTCAAGTGAACGACATCCATACAATAGCACGCCGTATGGATGATAAAAGTAAAAATTGCAAGAAGTAAACCCCCACAGTTAGTACTTAGATAGCCACCTAATAGTCCTTAACTAGGCATAAAGGATGATGTCGCTAGCATAGTGTTGTAAATTAGTTTTGACAAATTTGCCTGTAGCTAAAATTTTAGTCAAAATAGGCTTTTTAAAACAAAACTTTGTTTTGAAAACTAAGTACATGACAGTATTATTCTTAATCTCGCTCCGATACCAGCTGTGACAGAACCGCCCAATTTATACAAGATCAAGTACGGTTGTCCCCGCTAACACGTTGACACGCGCATACTTTCACTTATATAAACCCGGTAGTCCGCCGGGTGTCACGCAGGACCTTGGTAAATCAACATCACAACCAAGATCACGTGATTAAGCAAATACACATCACATACGCAGAATTACAGCGGAAATAATATTACAAATAGGTTCATAAATAATAGTACAAGTTTGGATTTCAAAACCGATTAGTGAAAACAACATAACTTTCAAATGATTACATTAATATAAGTTCCAAATACGTTGCTAGCATAAGTGACATCCTTAGATAAAAGTATATAGATGAGAATAAATATAGAGTCACCGAGCCCACCGGCGGTTAGCCACCATCTTCAGCAGGCCAAGAACTTCCCCTACAACATGGTGGGATAACCCCTGAGTACTCGAATGTACTCAGCTAGACTTACCCGTCATAAACCAGAAATAAAATTGACACCAAGGAGTATGCAAGGCTTTATAAGTGGAGGTAGCTTGACAACATTTTGCATAAAAAACGATTAACTCAATTATACAATTATAATTCTGTCATCAAGTTAATTAGAACTATCCATCTCTAGATTAGCAACTATCCTATGCCAAACATGTGGTATATCATTTTAATAGCATACAATAGTAACCATAGCAGGTATTGTAATTCTATATTCATTCGAACCATCATGTTCCATAACACAGTTACTACGATGTTGGAGCTAGCCAAGTTTCTCACTATCTGGGAGAGACGGCGATTCGAATCAATTTCAACCAGCTGGGAATTTATTCCTAACACAAACCTAGGCAAACCCGATCAACGGCCACCTTAGGTCACCTTTGGTACAACTTAGGTACACATTTCGTGGGTCCGTACCGTGCCGCACAATCTGGGACACCAGATGCCAGGACGTTCAGGCCTAGCCTGCCCTTGGGCTCAGTCTGATCGCCCCCCACAATGAGCGCACAACAGAAGTTCCAACAACGGTATGGTCCTTGATCGGCATAGACGGAATCACATGAGTCAACCTACACATAGACTCCACCCGGCCTTGATTTTCTTTTACCCCATGGTTCTTTTCCACGATAGCAAATATAGCCAGCCATGCTTCGGTATCCACCTATATCTCACAGGTGACAGGAAATCACCCGACTTCTACCGGTCTAAGAATGGCTAAGCATATATTCAATCCTGGACCTACATAGGGTTAAAGGTAGTATTTGTATCTGGGCAAGGTAGTTCCATGCATCAAGTGTTTCCAGACAACTCTTATACCTAATGCATCAATCATCAGGACTCAAGTAATATTTTGTAAAACACTGGGAGACTTAGAATGCTCCGGGGCTTGCTTGGAATCCAACACTAGATTAGTGCTTGTTAGATGACACTCGCTTGGTGAGCATCTCCTGTTCAGGCATGTACTCCAGGGATCCTTCCATCTTTGGGAAAAGTCCACCATACACCGTCTTCGGGTTTGGTTCCAACCTCACGTCCTTCACGTGGTTCATCTAGCGTACCTAATGAGATGCAAGATGCATGTGTATGAATACATGGAAGTGCAATAGACAATGCATCGCATGCAGTAAGTAAGACAAGCACAAGGTTACATTAACATGCACAAGCACTTCGCATTGCTTACTTTAAATATCGCACAATTTATCGTGCCACGATAGCAAAGAAGACGACAACACCAAGCATGACACAAGTTTCCCAAGATCTCAGGTACTCTAACTCAACCATCATCAAAGGTATGAGCCACACTTAGCAATATACAAGCAAACAACTATAATTGGAATCTATCAATTTCTGGACATGCAAACAGCAGCTACAAGATTTAGCTATAACTAGAGTTACACAAATCCAAATGACTTGTGAGAAGACATTCTGGAAAGCTTATGAAATTATCTACATTTCATCTATAACCATCATAGCCTAATTCACAAGTTAAGTAGGTCGAAATTATACATTTACCGAAACTGGTCTAAACAAGATAGAGAGCAATCAATTGTATAACCCAACTTTAAACAACTGTAACTCTTAAACTACTTGGCCAAATGACACCAAATTTTAACAGCACCTATATACATGAATAATCTACGACTTTTGTATAGACAAGTTTTACAAAAAAACACATTATCATGAAGAACCTAGCTAAGTTCCCAGATCTGTCCATAAACCATATTTGCAAGAAAATAAATATTAACTTATGTTGCAAACACATAATTAGGCAAAACCAACTTTACCAACATGTCACACATGACTAAAGAACACCAGAAAACCTAGTGTCCATGACCAAATAAATTCTTTTAATGCATTTCTTAATTTATTTTAGATAACAAGGTGACTTAATGAACATATACCAAAAGTATACAATAAATTCTACAAAAATTATAGTGGCTCACATATCTTCTCAATAGTCTACTGTACAAATTTCACTCCATTTGAATATGTATAGCAACCTCTATGAAAAAGACAAGTTGCTAAAGCAAGAAATCATGTGAGAGCAAGATAAACTAATAACTCACTCATGCAGCAACTAATGACCATGAATTTTTTATCACACATCAAACATCACATGAGTAGCATGCCACAAAAATTTCACTTCATTTGGAGCCCTACAACTGCAGTTATGAAAAAGACAAATACAACTAGAATTGAAAACCTAGATGCATAAATCTATTTTTACAGCTAAAACTTTAAACTAAAACATGAAATATTATAGATCTACTGCATATACAATTCCACAAGGATTCCAAAAAGTCCTCATTTGCTATTTTACGAATTTCCTATGATTTATTATGATTTTCCAAACTTTCAGCCAATTTAAAACAAATAGGTCCAAAAGGCACTATTCATATGAGTCACATACTATGCAGTTAGGTCCCTCCCTTTCCTCGAATTTTAAGATGAGGTCCCTGACGTGAATCAAAGCAGGGAGGTCGTCGGCGAGCTCGCGATTTCGGCCGGAGGCTGCTCGTCGGCGGCGGTGGAGTGGCGATGGAGCACCGGGGAATCCGTGCTGGCGCTTGGCGGCGTCGGGCCTCACTCGCGCCAGGTCTCGGCCCGGCCAGCAGCGGACCGTAGCCTCCTGGCCATGTGCGCCAGCGGTGGCCGCGGTGACCTTGCTAGCGGCAGCGTTGCCGGCTGCACTGGCATCCCTGGGAGACGGCGCTACGGGCGTGAGGTGGAGGGGATGAGGCAGAGACGGTGGCTGCAGCTAGTGGTGAGCGAGGAGGCACTGAGAAAAGAGAACGACGGTGCTCTGCGAGCTCTGCTCGGCTGTCCATGGCTGAGAGCGAGAGCGAGACAGAGAATGAGAGGGGGAGATAAAGAGAGGGCGCTAGGCTTCTCCACACCGTGCACGCGGGGCGAGCTGGTGAGCATGCAAGCGAGCAAGGGCGCCACGCGGCGTTGAGACCCTGTGGCCGGTCGGCCATTGCTGCTGCTCAGCTGATTAAGACAAAATCTAATACTACCGCAAACGTACAAGCTGAAACTCCATTTTCCTCCCATCATATCTCCTAAACCGATCGATGATTTGTTCCACCGATTACACCGTTGTGTAGAGCTACAAGAGTACTCCAACTTTTATTAAAGAAGTTTGGCCAACTTTGACAGGGTTTGCAAACTAAAATCCCCCAAAGATGGCTACACGAAAACTGAAAACTGAAAACTTCAGTTCCAACACTTAGATGATTTTTGGAGCTTCCAAACATCACTGAGTTGATTCTTGAGAGCTCTATTTGACTAGGTTAGGGACCAAACCAACTCTTCATCCTTAAACAAAGTTTGTTCTTCATGCGATGGACTACAACTTTTATTTAAGTTCCACTGTCATGCAAGCACTCCAAATAGTTGGTCAACACCGGTCAAAACCCTATCATGAAAAAGACATTTCTAGCTTTTCCAACACTTTAGAAGCATTTTCGTGACATTTGCTCAACACGAACCCTTCATGACTTTTGTTGTAGAGTTCAGTTAGAGTCATTTGGGCAAGATAGCAAGGTTTGGTTGACGACCTATAATTCCATTCACTAAATAAAGCAAATCGAGAAAGATTATCACTTATCATTTCATGTGACTTCTCGATTCCAAACTTTATGAAACTTTTCCATGGATCAATGTAGATGGATATTGATGTGAGACACATGAAATAAGTACATCCAACATTACTCAAGCATACTTTTTGGAAAGGGCAACATATAAGCAATGGTGCATGGTCCAAGTTTAAGTGGTGGCTCATTTTCATATGCTTGACCTAACATCTCCATCACCACTTAACATGCCATAGTTGAGCTCAACTGGTAACAAACACCTGGGGTGTTACAGCCCTCCCCCCTTAAAGGAATCGCGTCCCGAGATTCGGTGCAAAAGACTTTTAAGGGAAGAGAAACATGTCAACCAGTTTCCAACATCAGTGATAGCATTAGGTTACTTAACTTTGGAGTATCAAAGAGACTAATTTGGTCAAGACACTTTCTGATACTTGCTCTTCGTAGTAAGTTTTGTCTACAGAATGTCCTTCGTTGGCTTCCATGAAGCATTGTTACTTTGGGAGGAATCCAAGATAGCACAACACTTCGTTCTTAGGATACGGAGAGTACTACGGAGCGTAAACTGATTACCCATAATCTCTATTTTCCCTAGTGAATATAGCATGGACCATGAGAACCTTTCGTTTGACTGCGAGCTTCTGAAAACTACTCATTACAAAGGTTCCATGTTCATTCACAAAGTTCGAAAAGTAGTTCACTACCAAAGTGGCTTGAGTACAATCTTTCATAAGGGATGAGATCACAGACGGGGTAAACATCCTTTGTGGCTGTGAGAAACTGAGTAACTAACAGACCATATCTAGGCCGGTCGTAACCGTTCAACCATTATGTAACGTCCCACCTCCTCGAGGCCAGGCCCGCTTACATCTAATAGCTTTCCTAGGACATAGACTGCCATCACAGACCAACACCAGTCTTTTCTGCGCACTTTGTCCTCACTCATGCGCCCCCGGGAAGAACTTCCCGGTCGGTCACCCATCGCTCTAGGCCAAGCATGCTTAACCTTGGAGTTCTTAAGAGATGGGCTTCCAGAAAAGAAGTTGCAATTTGTTGGTACGAGTATCCTATTAATCCTATTAAGCCCTGAGCCGGGGTGTTACAATAAATATGCATATACAGCCGTATCAAAACTAACCCACAATTAAATACTTCCATATATATATAAGACATATATACTTTAGTATCAAAACTACCTCTCCCCTTAGACCGCACGCTAACATCTTGCGGTCATGCCACTCACCAACTTACCTGAGCGTAGAGGCATATTGATCCATACATTACCATTCAAGATAATGGCATCGACACAATAGCACGCCGTATGTACGATGAAATAAAAATTGCAATATAGTAAAACCCCCCATAGTTAGTATCAGTTTACTTAGCCACCTAGTAGTCCTTAATTGGGCTTAACTGGAGGTTGTCGCTAGCATAGTTTTGCAAATTAGTTTTGACAAATTTGCCTGTAGCTAAAGTTTTAGTCAAAATAGGCTTTTAAAACCAAAACTTTGTTTTTTTAAAACCATGTACATGATAGTATTATGCTTAATCTTGCTCTGATCCCAGCTATGACAGAACCGCCCAATTCATACAAGCTCAAGTATGGCTGTCCCCATTTAACATGTTGACGTGCATATACTTTCACTTATATCAACCCAGTAGTCCACTGTGTGTCACGAAGGACCTCGGTAAATCAACATCACAACCAAGATTGCACGATTAAGCAAATACACATCATATACATGGAGTTGCAGTGGAAAATAATATTTACAATGAGTTCACAAATAATAATACAAGTTTGGGTTTCAAAACCAATTTGTGAAAACAACATAGCTTTCAAATGATTACAATAATATATGTTCCAAATACATTGCTAGTATAAGTGACATCTTCTGATAAAAGCATATAGATAAGAACACTATATAGAGTCACCGAGCCCACCGGTGGTTAGCCACCATCTTCAGAAGGCCAAGAACTTCACCTGCAATATGGTGGGATAAACCCTGAGTACTCAAATGTACTCAGCTAGACTTATCCATCATAAACCAAAAATAAAGTGACACCAAGGATCATGCAAGGCTTTATAAGTGAAGCTGGCTTGATAACATTTTGCATAAAAAGCCACTAGTTGAGCTATACATTTTATAATTCGATTCCAAGTTAATTGTAGCTATTCACCTCTAGATTAGCATCTAACCTGTGCCAAACATGTGATGTATGATTATGTAGCATAACAATAATAACCATAGCCGGTGTAACATTCCCATGTTCATCGTAACCATCAAATTCCATAGTTCAATTACTACAATGCTGGAGCTAGTCGAGTCTCTCACTATCCGGGAGAGATAGCGATTCGAATCGGTTGCAACCAGTTGGGCAGTTATTCCTAACACAAACCAGACATACCTACGCCAAGGTAGTCTTTGGTCACCTTTCGTACAACTCATCCACACATTTTGGGGGTTCGATCAGCGCCGCACCCTCAGGGACACTACCAGATGCCAGGTCGATCAGGACTCTAACCTACCCTTGGCCTCACACTGGCTAACCACACATCCTTACTACCTCTAGTGTGCGCACTAACAAAATGAGGCCCAGCCTGAGTTGAGCTACTCGGCTTCGCGGTCGGAATGAGTTATCCGGCTAGCTAAGTGAGAGGCATGCGTTCAATCTTGGCAGAAGTGCTAGCAACGGTACGGTCCTTAATCGACACAGATGGGATCAACATAGCCAACCCAACACCATTGCATATGAAATCTCACCTGGTCTCCACTTAGATTACATCCCATGGTTATTTTTCTATGATAGCAAATATAGCCAACCGTGCTCCGGTATCCACCTATATCTCATAGGTGATAGGAAATCACCCGACTTCTATAGGTCTAAACCTTGCTAAGCATATGTTCGATCCTGGACCTACATAAGGTTCAAGGTATATTTCTAAACAAGGTAGTTCTATGCATCAAATGGTTCCAATCAATTCCTATAACCTAATGCATCTAACATAAAAGGACTCAAGTTGATATTTGTAAAACATAGGAGGCTTAGAATGCTCCGGGGCTTGCCTGGGATCCAACACAAAGTCAGCTCAGTTAGCTTGCACTGTCTTGGGGAAGATCTTCCACTCTAGGCATGCACTCTAGGGGTCCTTCCATCTTTGGGAAAGGTCCACCAACATCGTCTTCTGGTTTGACTCCATCATCACGTGCTTCACGTCCACGCGTTGTGCATCTAGCATACCTAGATGAGATGCAACAATGCAAGTGCATGAATGCGAAGAATGGTAACATGAGATGCATCATATAAAAGCATTCAAGACAAGTATAAGGTTACACCTCAAGACATATGCACTTAGAGAGCAAGTCATTTAACTAACTATAACTCAAGTCTAGAATAGGGATAGCAAGCATAACAAGCATGGCACACCAGTTAAGTCAAACTATTACAAGCATTTAACCATCAAGAACTAATTAAGCCTAGTATCACATAAGAACTAGGGCTGCAGGGAACATAACTGGAGCAATGCAAAGTGAAGCAAACAACTTTAGGTACATGCTTAGATTCTGGGCCGCAGCATAATAGCCACTTGTTTTAACCATAACTGGAGCTATAGGAATCAAATAAAGGTTATCCTATACTTTCTAGAAAGGTTAGGAAATTATATACAACTTTGTTATTTACACCTAGAGATGATTCAAAAGTTAACAAGGGTGAAAAACACTGACAAGCCGATCTTAACACATCTCCAAAACATAGAGATTACATATTGATGTTCCTTTCTCATTTTTATTCTATGGGCACTTGTTTACTAATTAGCAAACATAGACAAACCTATAAAGGAAAGCAACCTGCCCCAAGGTGACTCAGGGGCTGGCCTTAACAACACACAAACCTAAACATAGCACAAATTAGAGTAAGAGCTAAAGCAAGGACTAGAAATATGCATAGGCAACATACTGGCTTTTCCTCTGAGCGAGTCCCCCTGACACGACAGACAGTGCCAGGGATAGCATATCCGTTGATTCTGATAGGGCCATGCTCTGGCTTCGTTCAGCAAGTGGTCACGTCCCATCCTGCCCGGCAGGTAGCATGACACACCAGGGTGCCAAATCACGACCCTACGGGGAGCAGACGGCGTAGAGGCCCCATGTTCGTTACTGTAGATGACATGAATTTCCTCCTGGACCATAGTGGTTGTTGTATGCCCCTGTCAGGATTCATGTCCGAGGGCAAATGCCGGCGCCCATAACACTGTAAGACAAATGTCGGCGTCCACAACGCTGTTTGGGCTCTGACATGCCTGGAAGGGCTTAAAGCGCCCATCTTGGCATATCCTGATGGTACTTTCCTGTAGGCGTGTAGGGTATGGTCCTCGGTATTGCGGTTGACTTGAGTGCCCCGCCTTATCTGCACACGTCGTTATGAAGGAGTAGCGCATAGATGTCGGGCGAGGTGGAGTCTGTCCTCGGACATCGGGCGAGGCGGAGTCTGCCCTCAGACATCGGGCAAGGCAGAGTCTACCCCTAGACATCGGGTGAGGGGGAGTCTGCCCTCAGACGTCGGGCGAGACGGAGTCTACCCTCAGACGTGGGGCGAGGCGAGCCAGTCCTCAGGGGTCAGGCGAGGCGAAGCCAGCCCTCAAGGGTTGGGCGAGGCAGAGCCAACCTTCAGTCGTTGGGTCAGAAGTGTAGTTGCATTCTTGTCTGTTCAGAAGCATCAACATTTGATGGTTATTAGCTTCTCCTCTTTGGGTACCCTAGTATTTGGTCCCCGACAATACCTATCTATGAGATGGCAGGGTGGAAGTTTTGATTGTTCATGAATGATTGGGCACCCTGAGCTCTTGATGATTCTTCTCTTTTTCTTTACCCACAAAAGCTAGTGGTAGACTAGATTAATAGATATCAAGGTCAATAACAAAATCATTACGCCAATTGCTTCCCCGACAACGGCGCCAGAAAGCTTGTTGATATTTGTTAACGCAAACAGAGAAATCTACAAGCGCACGGATACCGTTGTAGCTTTCACCCAGGAGTATTTCAAGGTATCGTATTTATCCATAAGGAAGCAATGGTTAAAGATGTTGATAATTAACCATCATGTATCTACTAACTAGTATACCGACTAGACTAAAGTGGGGGTAAGTGATAAGATTAGAGTTTTGTATAATGACACACACAGAAGAACTCCATGTTAAGATAAAAGAGCAGTTAAGCTAAGCTGGGAGAACAGCGGAAGGTTACAAGGTTCCTTTATACTTCTCTATTACTGTGGTTCTATTCTAGAGCAGACCAAAGGGATTAACTAAGTAGTGGATAAAGCATAGCGATCACACCAGAGAACTTTGGAGCAGCAATTCCTTTCTGATTCTCGAAAAGATTGGGAAGGGATAATCGGGGTCAGGCTGCCAAAAGCTCTACGAAAACACCAACCCAAACATGGTGGATTACAAAGGCCTGGTCAGAGTTTTCACCTCTAGGGCTACCACAACTATCCATAGGGTTGGGTGCAAACTTAGGCAACCTATAGTCTAAACACCACGTCTATACTATCGATTATTGTTGGCAGTTCTTATCGACAAAATCTAACTGCTAACTCTGATCCAAAAAGAAGGAAACTACATGTTTTTACACACATATACCTTTACTATTAACACAATTCCACTTGTATTGTAGGACTCCTATTTTGCAACACTTATACTTGGATACGATGGAATTATAGTCGAAATGTGCCTTTAGACAAAGTGTAAAGCAGAATCCACGCAAAGGAATAAGGAGAAGCCCACCTTCACGACAAAACCTAGGCCAAGCACTGATGTGGGAGAGGCCCAGGCCCAGCTCCCAGCCCACCTAGCAAAGACGGTGGCCAGGCGAGCCAACCAGGGTGTGGCCGCACCCTGGTTGCGCCCGCACCCCAAGCGATGTAGCTTGGCTCCATCGTCTACAAGCATTTGTATGGTGGCATGCTAAGGCAGTATAGGGTAGTTTCCTAATTTACTAGGGCCAACCCGACTTACTTTCTTGTATAAAAAGAGGGGTGGAGCTCTCTTCCAACACACACCACACAAGAGCCTCTCTCCCTCCACACTTGTACTCTTTTACTATTTTTAGTTTTGTTGGAGCAAGGCAAGCTTCATTGGAGAGCTTGAACCTCTAGGGGCAATCTTGGTATGAATAACATGGAGAGTTCCCTTATGTTCTTGTTCTTATATTATCAACATAGCTATGCTATTGAAATGGAGCTAAGTTCTTATGTTATTAGTTTAGCATATAGAACTTTATGCTTAACCTTTCATACAACATACATGTTGAGACCAAGACCTAGATTGAGGTAGTGAGTTCTACTTTGAGAATAGTTTTGGTCATTATATTCTTGCAGGTTCGTCGTCCATCCCCATGGTGGGTGCTCTAGTAGAGGACTCCTAATAAAGACAGATGTTCCTGGCCGACGCTAGAGTAGTAACGGTTAGCGTAGACGTGGTGTCTAATCTACATGTTACCTTCATTTGCCTCGTATCCCATGGTTGAGGGGTAGGTGACAGGTGGTGACAGCCATGCCCATCCTTCGTAATTCCCCATGTCCGGATACGGCGTAGAGCTACATGTCGGTATCGCTTGACAGATCAGGTGTGATCTGGTGGCCGAAGTAAGTTTATAGTGACCAAAGATATCTTAACTTAGGATCGCTACCCTTAGATATTCATGTATTTTTATGATCATCTGCTCATCTTAGCATAGTTATACAAGATAAGCCTGCTCCAGTATAGGTTTATTTTTTATTATTTATTCTTTCATTTATCTTTATCCTTGAGATTGACCTGAGTGTGTATGTCACACTATCCACTATCTATCTTGGATTACCCCTATTATGAACTTTAGTCTACTATGCAGTCATGTTATCTTGTCCATATTCTTATTAGAGACTTTTACCCCATGGCTTTCTTTGGAAAAATATAAACGACGATACCCGAATACTTCTGGGTCAAATGCTACAACAATATATCCGTGCACTTGCGGAATATTTCTACATGTGTTCAGAAATATCATCATGGTGTTTCTGGTGCCATTGCTAGGAAACACGAATCCTAGTCATTGCGCTAAGAAATGCCAACAAGCATTTCTAGCGCTGTTGCCGGGGAAGGCACTGGTTTAAAAGAATCTATTAGGACATGTTCATGATAATATGCATGTGTAATAGCCATTGCTCATAACAGGATAACTTTTCTTGTTTTCTCCTATTGTGGATGACAATAGGATAGTGTTAGACGGTTTCAACTTGCCGACGAACTTCACCAAGAATTCAGAGTCATTCCTAAAGAAGGCCCGACCTCGTGTCGATCCTCCTTCCGCTACTCCACCGGCAACCGAACCAGTCATCCAAACACCATCCGTACCGAACCCTATGGCTGACAAGACGCTCCGCGAATACTCCATCCCCGTTGTTGCCAACGTACCTGTTGGGCCTGTTGTCAACATGGGCAACACAAACTTTCAACCAAAGACCGGCCTAATCATGATGGTGCAGGCCAGTCCGTTCTATGGACTGCCTAGCGAGGATGCCAGCGCACATCTCCAACACTTCCTGGAGCTGTGCGACACCGTCGTCATGGAGGGTGTCGCACTGGAGATAATCATACTCTGCCTGTTCCTATTCTCCCTCTGGGGAAGGGTGAAACAGTGGTTCTACAAGGACCGGGAAGTTGTCAACATATGGAATAAGTGTTCCACGGCATTCCTTGCAAAGTTCTTCCCAATGGGCAAAATCAATGCCCTTCATGGAAGAATTTCCAACTTCCAGCAGACAGCATCAGAATCCATCCTGAAAGCGTGGGAGAGGCTACAAGAACACATCCTTGCTTGCCCACACCACGGGATGGAAAACTGGTTGATTCTTCAAAACTTCTACGATAGGCTAACTTCCACTTCTAGAACCCACATAGATGCTGCTACCGGAGGAGCCTTCTTCTCACTCACAGTCAGTGAAGCTATGGCTCTCATTGTGAAGATGGTCTCCAACTAGGGGTGGAGTGAAGACTGACTCTAAACCCAAGAAGACGGCATGCATACCGTGGAGAAAACAGATATGATGGCCGCAAAATTGGATCTCTTAATAAAACGCTTGGACAAACATGGTATCGTCCAATCGCTCTACTCGCATATACCATGCGAGGTGTGAAGAAACTTCGGACACTTGGGGAACGACTGCCTTAAGACCCATGAAGATGCGTTGAACGACAACAACAGGTTTCGTCCACAAGGAGATCCAGGGTGGAATCAGTCGCACCCACCATATCAGGAAGGTAACTTTGCTTACATTTCAAATTTTGCAAATCAACCTTCCTTGATAGATCTTGTGTTAGGGCAAGCTCAAATAAATGAAAATTTGACAAAGAAACTTGCCTTTAATGATGAAATTTTTGAAAACATTAATTCAAATTTAGAAGGCTTAAATTTTTCCTTCGAAAATCAATTGAGCCTTAATAAAATATTTGAAACCCAACTAACTCAAATTACTGCTACAATTCCTGCATATGATTTTGAAAAGATCCCAGGGCACCCCGAGATTTCATTTGAAAATATCAATGCAGTAATCACAAGGGAGGGTAAGTCCACTCGTGATCTACCAGATCCTAACCATGTAGGAAGAGCTAAAAAGCACGGGGATACAACCCCGCACCATAGGCTTTGAGCTAGCTTAGGGGAGGACCCCACAAGGTAACGTGTATCCTACACTCTCACTATTTTCCGTTACCTTGCACAAAAAAATATATATATAAATAGAAACCTATGGTTCTCTTGTTCACCATTCAATGTTTTCACCTCTGTTGGATGATTCTTATTTATCCTTTAATGCTTCCTCTCTCTATACCGACATGTTTTGGTTTGGGAGTGTTGGTTATACATCTTTTAAATTAAGCATGGTGCCTAGTTTAAAGTTTGGATGTAATAATCATGCTTCTATAAGCCTTTTAATTTAAGCATGGTGCTTAGATTAATTAGCCTACCTTGATCAAATGAGACACGGTGTCTAGTTTGATTATTGAACCAAAACTGCTAGTATAGACTTTTGTTGATCATATGGACTAACCCTTGCAGGAATTTATTAACTTCATGAAGGTAAGTCTTTGAGATGACAACAGAGATGAAAATTTGTTTGGTGAACCTTGATTAAAATTAAAAAAAATTTAAAAATAATTATTCCACTCCACATATGTGAAGTAAAAATGTGTAGTTCATTCTTGTTGAAATGATGAATAGTTGCTCTGTCTTATATTTTGACTATGCCTAGTTTATAACTTAGCATTCCCAAATATTTGAGTTTATTGGCTAAAAATGTCTCATTCTAAAAACTTGAAACTTGTGGGTTGCAAATGCTTAATCTAGTCTAAGTTGTTGCGGGATATGATATGGTGCAACAGAAATTTGCTATGACTTTGTTCTGAGAAAGACTTGATATCCGGAGTTTTATGTTCAAAATGCTAAAAATCAAGTTCCTCAGTGATTTATATTTCCTACCAGGGCCATATGACATATTCTACTAATACAAAACCTTAGTCATATGCTCCTTGTTATCATAGTGAGCTTTGTCAAATTGTTGTGACCCTTGTTGACATTCTTGTCATGCACCTATGATAAGACACACATACACCGACAAATAAAATGCTAACTCTTACACTGAGAGTTACACAAAAACATGCTTTTCCGTCCACCAAATAAAATACTCTAGTCGCATGTCATGAGTCTCTCTCTGAAAAGTTTTTATGCGCCAAAAGAAAGCATGGGCTATGCTAAAAAAAAGGAGAAAAAAGAAAATATCCATGCCAAAGAGCATGAGAGAAAAAATGCATGCCAAAGAGCATGAGAAAATTAATTCCATCCTAAAAAGCATGAAGAAAAAAAAGAAGAGAGAAAGGTAGCCCATACTTTCAAAGGAAACCATCAAAAAGAGAGAGAGTCATGTTCTAAGGAGTACAAAAAATATTTAGAATTAGGAAGGTTTCAAATTTCCACACACTTGCACATCTTGATCAAAGTGTATGACTTGCATCTCCTTGAGGTCCGGTTTTTGACTTAGCAATATTATGTGATGCACGTATGCCTTCTTTTATACCTACCCAAAGATCCACATAAGCCATTTAGTTGGAAGGATGAAAAGAAAGGCAAACATAAAAAGCCTTTGGTGAGGATCATACACTTCTGAGCGATCGAGTGAATCATTTGAGGAACTTAACTTCATTTTTGCAAAACTTTCAAAACCTCCGGAAAGAAAGTTGATCAAAGAACGAATGATAAGCATTTCTGTGAACCGTTCTATCTTACAACCACCCAAGACTTGGAGAAGGCTAAAAAGCTCCACAGGTAACAAGACAATAAGGGGTGGATAGAATGCCGATTTATCCAAATCAAGGAAGAAAACTTTGTTATAAGCATGTCACTTTTGAAATATAATCAGCATAGTAGCAACTCATGATCAACAACCAACGTCTTAACTTTTGCTCGAGGACGAGCAAAGAGTAAGCTTGGGGGATTTTGTTGGCGGTTCTTATCGACAAAATCTAGCCACCAACTATGATCCAAAAAGGAGGAAACTACATGTTTTTACACACATATACCTTTACTACTGACACAATTCCATTTGTACTGCAAGACTACTATTTTGCAGCACTTATACTTGGATACGATGGAATTATAGTGGAAATGTGCCTTCAAACAAAGCGTAAAGCAGAATCCACGCAAAGGAATAAGGAGAAGCCCACCTTCACGACAAAACCTAGGCCAAGCACTGACGTGGGAGAGGCCCAGGCCTAGCCCCTAGCCTACCTGGCAAAGACGGTGTCCAGGCGAGCCAACTAGGGTGCGGCCACACCCTGGGTGCGCCCGCACCCTAGGCGGCGCAGCCTGGCCCCATCCTCTACAGGCGGTTGAATGGTGGCATGCTGAGGCGGTATAGGGTAGTTTCCTAATTTACTAGGGCCAAACCGACATCCATGTTTGTATAAAAAGAGGGGTGGAGCTCTCTTCCAACACACACCACACAAGAGCCTCTCTCCCTCCACACTTGTACTCTTTTACTATTTTTAGTTTTGTTGGAGCAAGGCAAGCTTCATTGGAGAGCTTGAACCTCTAGGGGCAATCTTGGTATGAATAACATGGAGAGTTTCCTTGTGTTCTTGTTCTCATATTATCAACATAGCTATGTTATTGAAATAGAGCTAAGTTCTTATGTTGTTAGTTTAGCATATAGAACTTTATGCTTAACATTTCATACAACATACATGTTTAGACCAAGACCTAGATTGAGGTAGTGAGTTCTACTTTGAGATTAGTTTTGATCATTATATTCTTACGGGTTCGTCGTCCGTCCTCGTGGCGGATGCTCTAGTAGAGGACTCCTAATAAAGACGGATGTTCCTGGGCGACACTAGAGTAGTAACGGTTAGCGTAGACATGGTGTCTAAGCTACACGTTACCTTCATTTGCCTTGTATCCCACGATACTTGGAGGTTTTTTGTAAACTTTTCGAAATAAAGCATAGTTCACATGTACTCCTCGAATGGTACTCTCAAATCGCTCAAATGTGTTTGGTTCCTCACCAAGGAATATCATAGCATTGCCTTTTTTTTCTTCTTCCTACTTCTAAAAAGCTTATATGGGGCTCAGGTGGGAAAGGTATGAAGGCATTTCCTCGAATGCTACGCAAGAAAGCTTGTTGGTATTTGTTAACGCAAACAGAGAAATCTGCAAGCGCACTGATACCGTTGTAGCTTTCACCCAAAAGTATTCCAGGGTATCATATTTATCCACAGGGAAGCAATGATTAAAGATGTTGATAATTAACCATCATGTATCTACTAACTAGTATACCGACTAGACTAAAGTGGGGATAAGTGATAAGATTGGAGTTTTGTATAATGACACACACAGGAGAACTCCATATTAAGATAAAAGAGCAGTTAAGCTAAGCTGGGAGGACAACGAAAGATTACAAGGTTCCTTTATACTTCTCTATTATTGTGGTTCTATTCTAGAGCAGACCAAAGGGATTAACTAAGTAGTGGATAAAGCATAGCGATCACACCATAGCACTTTGGAGCACTAGTTTCTTTTTTATTTTCGAAAAGGCTGGGAAGGGGTAATTGGGGTCAGGCTGCCAAAAGCTCTACGAAAACACCAACCCAAACGTGGTGGATTACAAAGGTCTGGTCAGAGCTGTCACCTCCGGGGCTACCATAACTATTCGTAGGGTTGGGCGCAAACTCAGGTAATCTATAGTCTAAACACCACGTTTATACTATCGATTACTACTCTAGTCTCACGTGATAACTAGAGCCCTCGGTCGAGCGGAGATCCCATGCCAAGGTGTAAACCACTATACTAACCATGCTTTAGCTAACCAATTGAGGCATGAACTAGATAACCATGAAAGAAATTCAAGTAATTAGAGAAGATAAGTATAAAGTATTCGAGTCTTACAAAGGACCGATACAAGATTTACCGGACCTTCGAGGGCTCTTCCGAAACTTGCACATTTCTCCTTAACTCCCAACTAGGCTATACTACAATTACATTTTAGAAAATAGAGTGGAGAGGCTCTTTGTGGTGTGTGAGAGAGATGAGTTTGTCTCTATTTATAGTGGGAGGTTTCTTGGGAGAGTAGAGATAATTCCCTAGCATTTAGGAATATTCTGTGGGGAACTGACCTTGGCCAGGTCGGTGGGCGCCAAAATTACGTGGCTGCAAATTCTCCCACCGACCGTGCAAGACCGACCTCCGCGTGGTGTTGCTGCTGCACTGGGCCTGGCCATCGACGCTGCGTTGATGCTGTGCTGGTGGCGGGCTTCCTGGATGGGGTGCAGCGCCAGCGGGGCCTGAGCTTGGTGCCGTCTGCCTGCATGGTGAGCGGGGTCCAGCTGCCCTTGCCACCTTTGTGTGGACGACGTGGCCTGCTGGGCCATGGGGTTCCCATACGTGCCAGTAACGAATACGTGCACCGTCGCCTGGTCGTTCTGTGCTGGTGACGACATTGGCTTTGGGTGGTCGACGACAGCTACGCCTCTAGGGTCCATCTGCTCCAGCTGTAATACTTGCAGGAAGGAGTACTCCGTACGTACATTGTGCCTCAGATTAGGGGTATTATATGAATGTTCATAGGAGTGTTTAAATAGTAATAATAAAATAAATTACATAAGTTTTTAGTAATCCGCGAGACGAATTTATTAAACTTAATTAATTTGTTATTAGCACGTGTTTATTGAAGCACCATATTATCAAATCATGAACTAATTAGGCTTAGAAAATTCGTCTCGCAGAGTAGTCGTAATTTGTGTAATTAATTATTTTTTAGTCTATATTTAATACTCTATGTGTCTAAATATATGATGTGATAGAGACTGAACTTTAAAAGAAGTGACTAAACAAGGCCTCAGGCTCATGGATGGTTGCTGCTGATTTCTTTGCACGTCCAATTGACTTACAGGTTGATGATGTCAGCACTATTAATGCTGTGATTTTTATATCTTCTCCGTACAACCTTCAAATGCAGCAAATAAAATATCCATCTCGGTCATCTCGACGACCTCTTCACAGTGGTATGCCCTAAATATTTATTTGAGACTGTTTTTGCAATGGCAAAAATTTGAATATCTTTTTACGTCCGTTTGCGCCAATATCACAAATGCTCCGTATAGCATAATTTAATATGCATTTTTGGCATGTCCTGCAAAAATAACTTGAGAGCACCAAAACTTATGAAACTTGTCATATAAATATCTATCTTACTCCAATATATTTTATTTGTTGTTATTTTACTATATTTTAACGATCAAAATACAGAAGTTAAGGACTGCCAACAGCCCCGCTGGCTGCTTGGCTTGCCGAGGAGCGCGGTTGCTGGACTTGCCAGCGCCCCAGGTGGAGGCGCCGCCGCTGCTGCTGGTTGCGCTGGGCCAAGACCGCCGCGTTGATGCGCTCGCGCATTCGTGAAGGACCGAGCAGGAGCGCGGGGTCAACGTGCGGAGCGGCGCCTCGGTATGTGGAGCCCGGCCGTTCGGCAGGGGCAGGCGCATGCGCTGCTCGCCCGTTGCCGCCGAGAGACAAGCCGTGTGGGGCCCGCGTTGCGTCAGAGAGGAATGGAGAAGCCGCGTGAGTGCAGGACTGCAGGTGCGCTGCGGTTCGGCGCGTGGGGCCTGCCGCTGGGGGCCACGGGACCAGAAGTTGGAGGCGCGTGATTGGCTCGCCTGTCCGGCCGCTGTTGCCGTGTTTCCGTTGGACAGGAGAGGAGCGGGGACACACGTGCGCCTGGGTCCCGCACCTGGGGCCACGCCGCTGCTGCCCGTTGGGACTAGCCTGGCTGTGCGCTGGAAGGGAAGGATAAGGCAGACGTATCCCTTATCCTTTACTTTCTCTAGTTCCTTCTCCTTCCTCTTGCATCTTGAGAACCAGAAAACAGAGAACTAGCTACCTCTACTCTACTTCCTCTCTCTTCCTCCTCTCTCACTCCCATTGATTTGTGCTCAAATCAAGTAAGAGATCGAGCTCTAGTATTGATCTCGAGAGCTTCAAGAGCATCTCCTTCCTCTCCTCTCCTTCTCCAAGTGTGGTGCTCATTTTTCAGAGGATTTGAGGAAACCCTAGTGTCTGCATTTGTGATTGCATATTTAGTGGCACTAGGTGGTGATTGTGATTGTGAATTTCTTATTACTCTTGGTGATTACCGCCGTCTAGATGGTTGGTCATTTGTTGATTGGGGAGGAGATTTAGTGATCGTGTCCGTCCCCAATTAAGGATTATATTTGTGAGAGGTTCTTGACCTTTTTCCGGTGAAGAGCTAAAATGTACTTTAGTGGATTGCGCGTGACTTGTGTGATCCCCATGTTGTGTTGGTTATGTGGCACCCAATTGCGGGTTAGGCGTGTGATGCCTATTAACGTATGAATCTCCAAGTGAGTGAATCGCCACAACGGAAATTAGCTTGCCAGTAAGCATATGAACCTTGTAGAAAAAAAATCTTTGTGTCATCTTGTCTTTAAGGTTTTCATTGATATATTGATTGATTGTCATTTGTCACGGCAGTATAACCTCTCTACCTCACTTGTATTTACATTCCTAGAGATACCTTGGGTAGAGGTAGTTAGTTGTACCTAGTTGAGTAGAGTAGTACAATTAGTGGTAATTAGTTTTGCTAGCTAGCTCACCTAGTGTAAAGTAGTGACATAGCCATTGATTGATACATAGAGATCATAGTATACTAGATTTGTGGATATGTGGATTGCAACCCTTGTAGTGCTAGCACGATATTTGCTTCGCCATTTTATTTATCTAACAAGTTGTCTTAGTGTTACTGTAGAAAATCTTTATAGGCTATTTACCCCCATGAAAGCACTAGTTTGGTTTTGGTTAATTGATGAAACCTAAAGTACTAACCTTTGTTATGAGTGATTGATTTGAGTAAGGTTGGTACATACCAAGTGATGGAGCAACTGAGAAGTCCATGGAGATAAAGATGGACATCAGATGATGGTGATCAAGCTGCAACTTGGAAAAGAAGAAAGCGAAAAATAAAAACCAAGTGTTGATCAAAGCAAAGGTATTAAATATGTTTTTCTTTTGACACTCAAGACACCATAGAGGGTGTGAGTGTGTTTAGGATCGATAGCTGTACTATAAAGAGAAAAAATCTTTGGCTAAGTGGTTATCAAGTGTCGCTAGGTGACATGATTCTTGCATATGCATTAGGGACCTAGTGTGCTAACAATTAACCCTTGAAAATACTTGTGAAAGTGCTAACACACGTGCACTAAGGTGAGACACTTTGTGGTTGGCAATATAAAGCAAGGGTGTTGAGAAAGGAGTTGAAAGCGCTGGTCACAGGGTGATCGACGCATCCAAGAAAGGGATCGGACGCGTCCGGTGTGTTACCTAGGCTCGGGCAAGTGTTGTTGACGTAATCGGACATGTCCAGTATTGGGACCGGACACATCCGGTATTTGCCCTAGGCGTGATCAGCTGAGGCAGGGATGATCGGACGCTGGGCTGCGTCCATTCGCGTGCGATCTGACGCGTCAGGTCATGCCCTGGACCTCTCGGTGTTGATTTTCATCGTGACCAGACTCTGAGTGCATCGTGTGACCTGACGTTGAGCATCGTGTCCAGTCAGAGGAGGTGAAACACGTGGTGGTGTGCGACTTGATGCAGGGAGCATCTGGTTAGGAGGACCAAACATGTTTGGTCAGTCCAGAGCCGCTCTAGGAGCTCTGTGGACTCGACCTGACGCTGCCTCGCCTGCGTCTGGTTGTTTCCAAGCGTCACGTCCGATCGCACATGTCAGAACGAGACTGAGTTAGCCGTTCGGCTCCAATGACTATTAGATTTGAACAGGACACATGGCTGCTTGGTGGTGACCGGACGCAGCGACAGGACGCGTCTGGTCACCCTATCGGACGTGTCCGGTCAGTTCACAGCAAGCCCAGTGAAGGGGTATAACGGCTCTATTCACTTGTGGGCTCTATAAATAGAGCTTGGCCGGCTTGGGCTCTCCTCTTGGCACTTTGACATACTTGACATCCTTGTGAGCCTAAACAAACACCTTCCACTCATCTTCATCATTGATTCATCATCATAGTGAGATTGTGAGTGATTTCTAGTGTATTTGTTTGAGTGATTGCATCTAGTGGCACTTGGGGATCATTGTGGCTGCGGATTTCTTGTTACTCTTGGTGGTTGCCGTCACCTAGATGACTTAGAGCAGTGAAGGAGGATTGGCACGAGTTGGTGATTGTTCGTGGCCATCTCCCGGTGATTGTGAGGGGTCTTGTACCTTCCCTAGCAGAGAGCCAAACGTTAACTCTAGTGGATTGCTCGTGTCATTGAGTTACCTCACTTGTGGTAGGTTCTTGCGGCGCCTAGTGAAGGCTTGGTGTGGTGCCAATTAGCCACTGAACCACCAAGTGTTGGTCGACTCAATGAGAACTAGCGTGCTGGCAAGCACGTGAAACTTGGAAGAAAAATCTTGTGTCTATTGTGATTGGCATTCTCCCGGTGAGATTCTCTTGGCATTCATATTGATTGGTTCATCACACTTGCCACAGCGGTATAATCTCACTACTCATTCTCTTGTATTTACAGTCTAGTGTAGCTAAGCTCTTTAATGTAATTAGTTTTGAGAGCTAGCTTGTTTGTTGAGTAGCTTGGTTAGTGAGGCTCTTTACTCTATCCTTTGTGTGTATTTAGAGATTATAGCAACTAGAATTATTGGTATAGATGGCTTGCAACCCTTGTAGAGCTAGAGTAAAGTTGCATTTCGCCATTTAGGTTTCTAACCACTTGCTCTAGAGTATTTGTAGAGAATTTTTATAGGCTATTCACCCCCCCTCTAGCCGTTTAGGACCATTCACCCTGCCTCTAGCCATTGAGGACCTTTTAGAGCTTGCCTTTGACCTTGCTCCATATCCTGCAAAATATCAACAAGAATAACCAAACTCGTGGAACGGATTAGAATCAAAAGAGTTAGCGGTCAGCCATCCAGGGGTTAGTCGTTCTTGAAGTCAGAAATATTTCTAATTGGCAAAATTTTAGCAGGATGTCTATCTTATATTTTTGGATTTTCTAGTTTCTATAGCACTTCTAAACTTGGAAATTCTAAAACTTAGAGGAAAATTTGGAACTGGGAAGCTAATGGCTGGAAATGTGTTGAGCTTGAGGCAGAGAGCAGCCAGGAGCTTGGTATTTATAGAGGGGAGAGGCAGCAGGCCAGCTGGCCAAGTGGTGGGGCCGGTCGGCCCCACCCTGGGCCCACTTGGCCTCATCCTCCACCAGTTGGTTCTTTGCTTCGAGGTTAAGCAAAATCTTGCTCTTTCGGTGGAGATACGATCTAAGAATTCGGTGCTAGTGCATGGTGGTGGTTGAGTGGGTCCTAGGTGTCTCCTGTGGGTCACGGTTTTCTGTATTTCCTCTGTATACAATTGTATATACATGCTTTGTAGAAAATATTTTATGACGCGATCAAACATAACTAGATGTATGCATGTTATTTTTATTTTTTATGCCACCATGGTGAATATTCTTACAGGTTTTTACACACCGTAAAAATTATTCACATGGGGCTTAAGAATTTATAATGCATTAATAAACTTTTTTATTTTATTTTCTAAAAGCAAATGCATAAAGTAAATATACTAAAGTGAAATTAATTCATGCAATGTGAAAAGGTAAATATGGATAACTACCGATTTTACCTCCCGACGAGGGTTCATAATTTTGAGTCCGCTGAACTGGACTTCTCCAGTCTTATTCATTCTTTGGGTGCATCAATCGGTCCCAAAGAT
The DNA here is from genome assembly GCA_904845875.1 of Miscanthus lutarioriparius. Classification (NCBI taxonomy): domain Eukaryota; kingdom Viridiplantae; phylum Streptophyta; class Magnoliopsida; order Poales; family Poaceae; genus Miscanthus; species Miscanthus lutarioriparius. Next base: position 58,160,454 of record CAJGYO010000014.1, on the reverse strand, counting down.
GGAGACCTTGATGGTTGCACCTCTCGTGATGGTGATTCTAATGAAGATGCCACCTTTTCCTTCTAGACCTGCTTAGGTTGTGGACTTGACTTTGGCGCAATACATTCATCATTCTCCACTTGTCCTTCTTCTACATTCTTTGGGGGTTGATTCCTTCGGTGTAGGGTTGATTGACGTCTTCCCTTGGGACAGATCTTCTTCGCCTATTCATAAGTTGTATAGTTATTGAAATTGCATCGTACCTTTTGTCCTGGGAATTGAAAGTGAATTTGTCCTGATTCAACGTAGATGATTACGTTAGTAGTGTTGAGGAACGGTCTTCCAAGGATGATAGGTACATCTTCTTCTTCTTCTCCCATGTCAAAAATCATGAAATCGGCAGGGACATAGTTGTCTTGTATCTTAACCATGGTATCTTTTGCTATTCCCTCTAAAAATCGAATTGTTTGGTCCGCCATCTGTAATTGCATATATGTAGGAAACAAAGGCTCACCAAACAAATAGTCATAAGTTACCTTAGACATTATGTTGATGCTTGATCCAAGGTCACAGAAGGTGTTGTGGAAAATTCTTTGTCCAATAGTACACCCGATTGTTGGTACGCCTGGATCTTCCTTCTTGGTAAGGAACGGTGAAGCAATGAGATGGTCGTACTCTGATCGAAGTGTGTTGATCACCTTGACTGATCGTCTCTTGGCTGCCTGGCCCTTGACTTCCTTGCTCTTTGATTGTTTTTCTTCTTGCTTGTTGTGTCTTCAGTTAGAGTTTGTACCTACGGATGGCTAGGAGAATGCAATATATGATTCTTGAAGGTAAATTTCTCCTATCTATCCTTAATAGTGAAATAGATTTTGGCATTGTCAGCATAGATGATGGCTTTTGCTGTGCTCAGAAAAGGTCGACCCAAAATAATGGGTGCCCTAATATCTTGGCCCATGTCCAAAATCACGAAGTCTACGGGTACGTATGAACATTCGACTCGTACACAGATATCTTCAAGAATCCTCTTGGGGTAGTAGAGTGATTGATCTGCAAACTGTAAACGCATGGTTGTATATAACAAAGGATCTCCATGAATTTTCTCATAAATTACCTATGGCATAATATTAACACTTGCTCCGAAGTTGCAGACACCTTCTTGGAACACATGAGGTCCAATAGCTATGGGGACGACGGGTCTTCCTGGATCACCTTTCTTGATGGGCAAGGAATAATCTTCCCATCCTTCACTAGATGGTTCTTTGTAAAAATTTGCATTGTGAATCTCGACAAGATTTGCATTTTTGGGATCTTCCTGTTGCCCTAGAATCTTACCTTTGTCGGACGACGGAACAACAGCCGCCAACTGAGCTATTTGTGATCCTATCATTTTATTAAAGCTATGCTAGTTTTTAATGGCTGAGAAGAAGCTATATATTCTATTATTTATGTTTTCTAAGACTTTGTCATTGGAAGCTAGTTTTCTAGATAATCCTTCCATAATTTTAGCTTGTCCAAAGACCAAATCTTTCAAAGATGGTTGATTATTGAAATTGTTAAAATTATTACCTTGATAGTTACCTTGGTAATTACCATGGTAATTTGGCCTTTGTTGCTGATTCCATCCTTGATTCTGTTGAGGGTGATAGTTGTTGTTGTTGATGAAGTTCACATACTTGTGGGTTTCAAGAAAGGTGTTCCCTAAGTGCCCAGTGTTTCCACATTCTTCACATGTCATGCGGGAGTCATGAATGTGCATGACATCTTGCTTTTCATTAGCTTAGTCTTTGAGCCTCGTCATTAGCAGATCCATCTTGGCAGACAGCATGTCTACCTCCTTGAGTTGATGCATACCTCCACCTCTCTTATGGGTTTGATGACATTTTATTCTAGCCTTGGTTGGAGGCCATCTTCTCTATGAGAGCTGTTGCTTGTGGGATTGTGAGTGATAGGAATGCACCTCCAGTAGCAGCATCCATATTCTCACGGGTGCTATTTGTCAAACCATGGTAGAAAGTTTGCATCAGTGGTCAATTCTCCATCCCATGGTGAGGACATCCTGATATGTAATCTTGAAAGCGTTCCCATGTCTAGGACAGATTCATCATGTTGCTGCTAAAAGTTTGAGATTCTTCCACGTAAAGCGTTGGTTTTGCCCATGGGGACGAACTTTGCTAGGAAGGCAGTGGAGCAATTTGTCCATGTGGTATTATTGTCTTTGTTGGCGTAGAACCATTGCTTCACCTTCCCCAAAAGTAATATGGCGTCTCTTGTGACTCCTTTGATGGTGAAAGTGCTACAAATCTCCAGGAAGTGTTGGAGATGAGCACTCGCATCTTCATGTGCCTTTCCACAAAACTAGCTAGCTTGCACCATGTTGATGGGAGCTGGCTTGAGCTCAAAAGCATTGTCTCCAATGTTAATTGCTGGTCTAGTACAGATGTTGGCCGTAGTTGGAACAGGACACATGGCTGCTTGGTGGTGACCGGACGCAGCGACAGGACGCGTCTGGTCACCCTATCGGACGTGTCCGGTCAGTTCACAGCAAGCCCAGTGAAGGGGTATAACGGCTCTATTCGCTTGTGGGCTCTATAAATAGAGCTTGGCCGGCTTGGGCTCTCCTCTTGGCACTTTGACATACTTGACATCCTTGTGAGCCTAAACAAACACCTTCCACTCATCTTCATCATTGATTCATCATCATAGTGAGATTGTGAGTGATTTCTAGTGTATTTGTTTGAGTGATTGCATCTAGTGGCACTTGGGGATCATTGTGGCTGCGGATTTCTTGTTACTCTTGGTGGTTGCCGTCACCTAGATGACTTAGAGCAGTGAAGGAGGATTGGCACGAGTTGGTGATTGTTCGTGGCCATCTCCCGGTGATTGTGAGGGGTCTTGTACCTTCCCTAGCAGAGAGCCAAACGTTAACTCTAGTGGATTGCTCGTGTCATTGAGTTACCTCACTTGTGGTAGGTTCTTGCGGCGCCTAGTGAAGGCTTGGTGTGGTGCCAATTAGCCACTGAACCACCAAGTGTTGGTCGACACAATGAGAACTAGCGTGCTGGCAAGCACGTGAAACTTGGAAGAAAAATCTTGTGTCTATTGTGATTGGCATTCTCCCGGTGAGATTCTCTTGGCATTCATATTGATTGGTTCATCACACTTGCCACAGCGGTATAATCTCACTACTCATTCTCTTGTATTTACAGTCTAGTGTAGCTAAGCTCTTTAATGTAATTAGTTTTGAGAGCTAGCTTGTTTGTTGAGTAGCTTGGTTAGTGAGGCTCTTTACTCTATCCTTTGTGTGTATTTAGAGATTATAGCAACTAGAATTATTGGTATAGATGGCTTGCAACCCTTGTAGAGCTAGAGTAAAGTTGCATTTCGCCATTTAGGTTTCTAACCACTTGCTCTAGAGTATTTGTAGAGAATTTTTATAGGCTATTCACCCCCCCTCTAGCCGTTTAGGACCATTCACCCTGCCTCTAGCCATTGAGGACCTTTTAGAGCTTGCCTTTGACCTTGCTCCATATCCTGCAAAATATCAACAAGAATAACCAAACTCGTGGAACGGATTAGAATCAAAAGAGTTAGCGGTCAGCCATCCAGGGGTTAGTCGTTCTTGAAGTCAGAAATATTTCTAATTGGCAAAATTTTAGCAGGATGTCTATCTTATATTTTTGGATTTTCTAGTTTCTATAGCACTTCTAAACTTGGAAATTCTAAAACTTAGAGGAAAATTTGGAACTGGGAAGCTAATGGCTGGAAATGTGTTGAGCTTGAGGCAGAGAGCAGCCAGGAGCTTGGTATTTATAGAGGGGAGAGGCAGCAGGCCAGCTGGCCAAGTGGTGGGGCCGGTCGGCCCCACCCTGGGCCCACTTGGCCTCATCCTCCACCAGTTGGTTCTTTGCTTCGAGGTTAAGCAAAATCTTGCTCTTTCGGTGGAGATACGATCTAAGAATTCGGTGCTAGTGCATGGTGGTGGTTGAGTGGGTCCTAGGTGTCTCCTGTGGGTCACGGTTTTCTGTATTTCCTCTGTATACAATTGTATATACATGCTTTGTAGAAAATATTTTATGACGCGATCAAACATAACTAGATGTATGCATGTTATTTTTATTTTTTATGCCACCATGGTGAATATTCTTACAGGTTTTTACACACCGTAAAAATTATTCACATGGGGCTTAAGAATTTATAATGCATTAATAAACTTTTTTATTTTATTTTCTAAAAGCAAATGCATAAAGTAAATATACTAAAGTGAAATTAATTCATGCAATGTGAAAAGGTAAATATGGATAACTACCGATTTTACCTCCCGACGAGGGTTCATAATTTTGAGTCCGCTGAACTGGACTTCTCCAGTCTTATTCATTCTTTGGGTGCATCAATCGGTCCTAAAGATGGAGACCTTGATGGTTGCACCTCTCGTGATGGTGATTCTAATGAAGATGCCACCTTTTCCTTCTAGACCTGCTTAGGTTGTGGACTTGACTTTGGCGCAATACATTCATCATTCTCCACTTGTCCTTCTTCTACATTCTTTGGGGGTTGATTCCTTCGGTGTAGGGTTGATTGACGTCTTCCCTTGGGACAGATCTTCTTCGCCTATTCATAAGTTGTATAGTTATTGAAATTGCATCGTACCTTTTGTCCTGGGAATTGAAAGTGAATTTGTCCTGATTCAACGTAGATGATTACGTTAGTAGTGTTGAGGAACGGTCTTCCAAGGATGATAGGTACATCTTCTTCTTCTTCTCCCATGTCAAAAATCATGAAATCGGCAGGGACATAGTTGTCTTGTATCTTAACCATGGTATCTTTTGCTATTCCCTCTGAAAATCGAATTGTTTGGTCCGCCATCTGTAATTGCATATATGTAGGAAACAAAGGCTCACCAAACAAATAGTCATAAGTTACCTTGGACATTATGTTGATGCTTGATCCAAGGTCACAGAAGGTGTTGTGGAAAATTCTTTGTCCAATAGTACACCCGATTGTTGGTACGCCTGGATCTTCCTTCTTGGTAAGGAACGGTGAAGCAATGAGATGGTCGTACTCTGATCGAAGTGTGTTGATCACCTTGACTGATCGTCTCTTGGCTGCCTGGCCCTTGACTTCCTTGCTCTTTGATTGTTTTTCTTCTTGCTTGTTGTGTCTTCAGTTAGAGTTTGTACCTACGGATGGCTAGGAGAATGCAATATATGATTCTTGAAGGTAAATTTCTCCTATCTATCCTTAATAGTGAAATAGATTTTGGCATTGTCAGCATAGATGATGGCTTTTGCTGTGCTCAGAAAAGGTCGACCCAAAATAATGGGTGCCCTAATATCTTGGCCCATGTCCAAAATCACGAAGTCTACGGGTACGTATGAACATTCGACTCGTACACAGATATCTTCAAGAATCCTCTTGGGGTAGTAGAGTGATTGATCTGCAAACTGTAAACGCATGGTTGTATATAACAAAGGATCTCCATGAATTTTCTCATAAATTACCTATGGCATAATATTAACACTTGCTCCGAAGTTGCAGACACCTTCTTGGAACACATGAGGTCCAATAGCTATGGGGACGACGGGTCTTCCTGGATCACCTTTCTTGATGGGCAAGGAATAATCTTCCCATCCTTCACTAGATGGTTCTTTGTAAAAATTTGCATTGTGAATCTCGACAAGATTTGCATTTTTGGGATCTTCCTGTTGCCCTAGAATCTTACCTTTGTCGGACGACGGAACAACAGCCGCCAACTGAGCTATTTGTGATCCTATCATTTTATTAAAGCTATGCTAGTTTTTAATGGCTGAGAAGAAGCTATATATTCTATTATTTATGTTTTCTAAGACTTTGTCATTGGAAGCTAGTTTTCTAGATAATCCTTCCATAATTTTAGCTTGTCCAAAGACCAAATCTTTCAAAGATGGTTGATTATTGAAATTGTTAAAATTATTACCTTGATAGTTACCTTGGTAATTACCATGGTAATTTGGCCTTTGTTGCTGATTCCATCCTTGATTCTGTTGAGGGTGATAGTTGTTGTTGTTGATGAAGTTCACATACTCGTGGGTTTCAAGAAAGTTGTTCCCTAAGTGCCCAGTGTTTCCACATTCTTCACATGTCATGCGGGAGTCATGAATGTGCATGACATCTTGCTTTTCATTAGCTTAGTCTTTGAGCCTCGTCATTAGCAGATCCATCTTGGCAGACAGCATGTCTACCTCCTTGAGTTGATGCATACCTCCACCTCTCTTATGGGTTTGATGACATTTTATTCTAGCCTTGGTTGGAGGCCATCTTCTCTATGAGAGCTGTTGCTTGTGGGATTGTGAGTGATAGGAATGCACCTCCAGTAGCAGCATCCATATTCTCACGGGTGCTATTTGTCAAACCATGGTAGAAAGTTTGCATCAGTGGTCAATTCTCCATCCCATGGTGAGGACATCCTGATATGTAATCTTGAAAGCGTTCCCATGTCTAGGACAGATTCATCATGTTGCTGCTAAAAGTTTGAGATTCTTCCACGTAGAGCGTTGGTTTTGCCCATGGGGACGAACTTTGCTAGGAAGGCAGTGGAGCAATTTGTCCATGTGGTATTATTGTCTTTGTTGGCGTAGAACCATTGCTTCACCTTCCCCAAAAGTAATATGGCGTCTCTTGTGACTCCTTTGATGGTGAAAGTGCTACAAATCTCCAGGAAGTGTTGGAGATGAGCACTCGCATCTTCATGTGCCTTTCCACAAAACTAGCTAGCTTGCACCATGTTGATGGGAGCTGGCTTGAGCTCAAAAGCATTGTCTCCAATGTTAATTGCTGGTCTAGTACAGATATTGGCCGTAGTTGGAGCAGAGAATTCACGGAGAGTCTTATCAGCCATAGCCTCGAAAACTAGTGTTAAGCTACACCTTGTCTGGTTGTCTTCTAATTCTAAAGCTAGAACTTTCTTGAGTTTAATTCTGGTCCTCCTGATTAATGCTTCTAGATCATCAACGTAGTTTTTCAAAAGGTCAAAACCGGTAATACATTACCCTGCATAAGATATAAAAGTAGACAAAACAAGGGTAAGCATGTTTGAGCAGAGGTAAATGGTTTTTCGACCACATCTATAAGTAAAAGTTTATCAATATTCCTTTTGATTGCCTAGCTACCTTCCCCGGCAACGGCGCTAGAAATGTTTGTTCATATTTCTTAGATACTCTTGTAATTGTGACAGAGAAAATATATTATATATAAAGAATTTTGCAAGCGCACAGATATACCATTGTAGCACTTCACCTGGGAGTATTCTAGGTGTCATTATTTATATTTTTTACCTCAGGGAAGGACTGGCAATATATTGATAACTTACACTTATGATGGATAAATAAACCAACCAACCTTCTACTCTAAACAGGGGTAAATCAAGAGATAGGATAATATATATGATAAATGTAACACCCAGGGTACTCCTTATGATGGCAATAACAAGACTAAGTAGATACAATAGAGAAACTAATTCTTAAGTTATTCTTAATTAAAAGTGAAAGCATACATTGATTATGCAATTATACTTCATGGCTAAAGATTAACTTCATATCTACATACAAGGGACATTACTAAGGAAGATCAAGAACAAAGCCCGACTTCCATCGCAATCGCGTCCTACTTGGTCTACAAATGGGAGGTGGACTACAAAGGACTCAATGAGGCTGTCACCCCACGGTCTACCACACGATATGGAATGTTGGGTGCATCCACAGGTAAATAATGTATAAGCACCATGCTTACACAAATGTCGACCACTCACCCCGTACGTACATAAGAGCGAGCACTTTGGAACTTATGCATAAACATAATGATAATTCTAGCTATACCAAGCATATAATCAATGTAAACCATGAACATAATAACAAAAACATGAATAATATGAAGAACAATGTCATAGCAATTGTAGCAAAGATATGAATAAAGAAAGATACAAGAGGATACAAAAGGCTTTACCAAGCCACGCTCTTGACAAGATCAGGAATCCAAGCAAGGAGCTTGCCTCTCTCTAGATCTAACATAGCTAGCTATGCCTATGAATATTTGTGGAGCTCTGAGATTCTTCTTGATTCAGATGATGGATGATGCCCTCTGGGAGGAGGTAGGGGGTATTTATAAGGGGAATCAGGAGTCCTGTGGACCCATGAACAAATGGCAACATCAAATCTGAGCCCTTGATACGAACCGACCTTGAGCAACAGCATAGATTGAACCTAGGAGGCGATGGAGAACCAACATAGCAAAGAGGGGCTGCCAGGTGGGCCCCATAGGCCGATCAGCCTGTAGGTGGGGCCGACTAGCCCCACACCCTAATGAAAGGGGTCAGGTCATGGTGCATTGTCTTTTGGATTGTTCTAGAGTCTTCTTAAGTCGGTTTCGTCGTGGATAAACGTGATTTGCTCTAACGATTAGGTCCACCTTGCTCATTTTCTGAATAAATCCTCCTAAAAACATAGATTCATCAAAACTCATGGAATTTGTTAGTTTAAACCTCTAAACCTATGTTGTTGATCATTTTCATGCATTTATACAAGTTGTATCAACGGTTTATGATCAGTGCTAACTACCGTCAACATTGATGGAGTGATATCTGCTAACTAATGGAAAATGAGATATATTAAGGATAAAAAACTAATATAGATCAACAATTTTGAGGAGATACAATAGCAAAGAAGGGGAGGGGTGGATTCTGCAAGGTCATGCAAACACATGTTATTCCCATGGCATTGCTAATGATAGAAGTAAGAAATGACCCATTTTCTCTCTTGAGGATGGTGACAGCAGCATGATTTCTAGAGAACAAGAGACAAGAACTCATATAGAATATTACAAGGCCTTTTTGGTCAGAAGAACATATATGACATGCAGTTAGATATTGAAATATGCAGTGAACAAGGTTCCCTAATATAGGAAGAGGGAGCTACTCTAATTACACCTTTTACAATGGAAGAAATAGAGAGTTGGCCTTATGAAAGCTCTAGTTTAGTTTTGGTGAATTGATGAAACCCTAAGTGCTAACCTAGTTTATCAAAGTGATTATGAGATAGGTAGCACATTCCAAGTGGTGAAGCAAATGAAGATCATGACATGATGATGGTGATGCCATGCTGATGATCAAGTGCTTGGACTTACAAAGAAGGAGACAAACAAAAGGCTCAAGGCAAAGGTATAAGTGGTAGGAGCCATTTTGTTTCGGTGATCAAGACACTTAGCGAGTGTGATCACATTTAGGTTCAATAGCCATACTATTAAGAGGGGTGAAACTCATATTGAAATACAGTTATCAAAGTTCCACTAGATGCTCTAACTCATTGCATATGCTTTTAGGATCTAGTGGAGTGCTAACACCCTTGGAAATGTGTTGTGAAAATATGCTAACACACATGCACAAAGGTGATACACATTGTGTTTAGCACTTGGGAGCAAGGGTAAGAAACTTCACCGGTGGAGTGTGCGGACAGTTCGACGGTGCCACCGGCACCCTATACAGAAAAGATAGGGTTTCATAGAGTGCACCGGACGCTGATCTCAACTGGACCGAAGCGTCTGGTCATTGCAAGCAATAAAGACTCTAGCGTCGGTCTTCGACCAGACACTAGGTCACTTCATGATCGGACACTGGATGGGTGCTTCAGGTCCCATTGATGTGGCAGCGCACAGAGGAGACAGTGTGTGATCGAATGCTGGGTGAGTCCGGTCAGGCATGACCAGGCATGTCCGGTCGTTTCTAGAACCTTACTGGAAGTGACCGGACGCTGGGATCCTGCGTTCGGTCGTGATCGAACTGACGCGTCTGGTCGCGAGTGGAACCTTACTAGAAATGACCGAACGCTGGTGTTGGTGCGTCCGGTCACTTCGAGCAGCATGTCCGGTTATCACTTGACCATTGGGATCGGGCGCTCAGTATTTAAAGAGAGGGATGATGTGGCAACCATCCATTGATCGGACGCTGGCAGGGTCTGTCTGGTCGATCTGACCGGAGCGTCCGGTCACCCTGAGTTGTGCCCAGTGAAGGGGTACAGCGGCTCTATTTCGTGGGGGCTTCTATTTATGCCCCATGGCCGGCTCTAGCTCACTCTCTTGGCCATTTGTATTGACATAGCAACCTTGTGAGCTTAGCCAAAGCCCTCCCACTCATCTCCATCATAGATTCAACATCTTTGTGAGATTGGGAGTGAATCCAAGTGCATTGCTTGAGTGTTTGCATCTAGAGGCACTTGGTGTTCGTGTTTCGCTGTAGGATTCACTTGTTACTCTTGGTGGTTGCCGCCACCTAGATGGCTTGGAGCAGCGAGGATCGTCGAGCGGAGGTTGGTGATTGTCTCCAGCTCCGATCACGGTGATTGTGAGGGGTTCTTGACCTTTCCCTGGTGGAGAGTCAAAAGGTACTCTAGTGGATTGCTCATGGCTTGTGTGATCCTCATCTTGTGTTGGTTGTGCGGCACCCTATTGAGGGTTTGGCGTGTGATGCCAATTAGCGCGTGAGCCTCCAAGTGAGTGAATCACCACAACGAGGACTAGCTTGCCGGCAAGCAAGTGAACCTCGGTAAAAAAATCATTGTGCCATCATTTGATTCCAAGGTGATTGGTCTTCATTGGTATTCATTCTTGTGATTGATTGGTTCACTCCTCAACTCAGCGGTATAACCATATGGCTCACTCTATCTACATTACCGTAAACTAGTAGTCAAGCTCTTTAGTGTAGCTAGTTGTGAGAGCTTGTTAGTTTTGTTAGTGTGGCTCTTTAGTTAGCCTTTGAGAGCACACTAACTTAGTGTAGTGACATAGCTATTGTGTGGATAGAAACTATATAAAATAGAATTGTGGTAGGTGGCTTACAATTTTAGTAGGCTAGCGCAACACTTGCTTCGCCTCATAATTGTCTAACTAGTTTGTTAAGTGTTGTTGTAGAAATTTTTAATCGGCTATTCACCCCTCTCTAGCCATTAGGACCTTTCAAGTAGTATCCGAGCCGAGGTCATCGTGATTTGAGGCTTAACAACCTTCGGTGTAAAAATGGCTCAAATCAACAACACCAAGAAGCCACCACAATTTGATGGCACAAATTATCTATATTGGAAGTCAAAGAAGACCACACATATCAAGTCAATCAATAGAAAGGTGTGGAAGGTGGTAGAAACCAAAATTGAGATTGATGATCCAGAAAATCCCACCGCGGTCGAAGAAGTGCTACTCCAAAATAATGACATTGTTCTAAGTGCTATTGATGATGCAATCAATGAGAGAACATTTAAGCAAATCAAGAACATTGAGATGGCTCATGAGGCTTGGAAGAAGTTGAAAGAATCATTCGAGGGCACCAAGGCAATGAAGGGTACAAAGGCATACATTCTCAAGGAAAAATTTGCTAGCTTCAAGATGAAGGAAGATGAGAGTGTGCCAGACATGTTTCATCAGTTGGAAGTGCTTGTCAATGATCTCAAAGCACTTGGTGAGAAGGTGGATGACAAGGAATTCTCTCATAAGTTCTTGAAATGCTTACCCGCAAGATTTAGCATGTTGGTCACATTGCTAGTGAGGACCGGTTTGGATACAATGACACTAAATCAAATCTTGGGAGATATCATGACCTATGATGCTTATATAGATGATGCTAAGAAGGAAGAAAAGAAGGAGAAGAATGATGACAAGAAGAAGAGTGTGGCATTCAAGGCCACATCATCCAAGGGTGAGGCCAAGCAAGAAACATTAAGTAAAGATGATAGTTCATTTGATGAGATGGATGATGAAAAGATGGCTCTCTTTGTTAAGAGATTTGGCAAGTTCATGATGAGGAAGGGCTACCATGATAGAAGAAAGAAGTCTTCATCCAAGAACAAGGAAGAGTCTAGAAGGTGCTTCAATTGTGGAAGCAAAAATCATCTTGTTGCTCAATGCCCATACAATAGTGACAAAGACGATGACAAGAAGAGCAAGAAGAAGGACAAGAAGGAAAAGAAAGAGAAAAAGGACAAGATGACCTTCAAGAAGAAGAAGGGTGGTTCATATGTGGTCACTTGGGATAGTGATGCTTCCTTAAGTGATGATGATGATAGTGATGATGACAAGACCACCAAGAAGAAGGCACTTGCAAGCATTGCTATCAATGAGAAGCCTTCGCTCTTCGACACTCCATCATGCTTCATGGATAAGGCCACTAAGGTATAAATTTGTGATGATGGAAGTGATAATGAACATGATAATGAAAATGATAGTGATAGTGATGATGATGAACCCACTAAAGATGAATTATTTGACATGCTAGAAGATGCTAAAGAACACTTTGACATTAAGAGAAGGGAGTGCAAGAGCTTGAATAAGAAAGTAAAAGCCCTTAAGCAAGCCCTTGATGAGCTCAAAGCAACTCATGAGAGGCTAGAGGAAGCCCATGAAAAGCTTGGTAAGGCTCACAAGAAGCTTAAAAAGCTCATTCCACTTTGCTTAGTGAACATAATGAGAAGAAGCATGTTGAGACTTGTGATGTAGGCTTGACTTGTGATATAATTGATGAATCTTTATCTATGCCTAACATTGTTGCTCCTACTAACCCTTCTTGTAGTACTTCTACCTCCTCCTCATCTAGTAGTGATGGTTTCACTTGTGATGCCTCACTAATGGTTGAGAATGAGAACCTCAAGAAAGAGGTCAATAAGCTCACTCACACCTTGACTAAGGCCTATGGTGGTGAGGACCGCTTGCTTATGTGCTTGGGTAGCCAAAGAGCTTCTCTCTATAAAGAGGGATTGGGCTATACCCCCAAGAAAGGCAAGGCGGCCTTTTCTCCTTACAAGACTAGTTTTGTGAAGAACAATGGTCAGTTTTGCTATAGTTGCAAGCAAGTTGGTCATGTAGAGCAAAAGTGCATGAACAAGAAGTCACAAGCTAATGTATCCTCCATTAAGCTTGATTCTTTCTCTGTACTTACCAAAGGTGCAAATGGTGTAAAGGCTAAGTTCATTGGTAAACCATGGATGGGCTCAAAGAAGAAAGCCATTTGGATGCCAAAGAGCTTGGTCACTAACCTTCAAGGACCCAAGCAAGTTTGGGTACCTAAAAAGAATTGATATTCTTTTGTAGGTCAATTACAAAGCCAGAGGAAGGCATTGGGTTCTTGATAGTGGGTGCACTCAACACATGTACGGTGATGCAAGAATGTTCAACTCAATCAACACCAATAACAATGATGGTTATGATAGTATCACATTTGGTGACAATGGAAAAGGCAAGGTCAAAGGGCTTGGTAAGATTGCAATATCAAATGACATGAGCATATCCAATGTGTTCTTAGTAGAGAGCTTGAACTTCAATTTTCTATCTGTGGCTCAATTATATGATCTTGGATTCAAATGCATATTTGGGGTAGATGATGTAGAAATCATAAGTGTAGATGGCTCTAACTTGATCTTCAAGGGCTTTAGATATGAGAATCTATACTTGGTTGATTTCAATGCTAGTGAAGCTCAACTATCTACATGTTTGTTCACTAAGTCTAGCATGGGGTGTTTATGGCATAGAAGGCTTGGTCATGTTGGAATGAAACAATTAAATAGATTGGTTAAGCATGACTTGGTTAGAGGCTTGAAAGATGTTGTGTTTGAAAAGGATAAGCTTTGTAGCTCTTGTCAAGCCAGCAAACAAGTTGGAAACACCCATCCTAAGAAAAGCATGATGAGCACTAGTAAGTTGCACATGGATTTGTTTGGGCCAACTCAATACACTAGCATTGGTGATAACAAATATGGCTTTGTGATAGTGGATGACTATACTAGATACACATGGGTATTCTTTCTAGTGGACAAAAGTGATGTGTTTGCAATATTCAAATCATTTGTCAAGGGCATGCACAATGAGTTTGAAACAACCATCAAGAGAGTTAGAAGTGACAATGGTAGTGAGTTCAAGAACACTAGAATTGATGAGTTGTGTGATGAATTTGGAATTAGACATCAATTCTTGGCCAAGTACTCCACAATTAAATGGCCTTGTTGAGAGGAAGAATAGAACACTCATTGATATGGCAAGGTCTATGTTTAGCGAGTACAGTGTGAGTCAATCTTTTTGGGCCGAAGCTATCAACATGGCTTGCTATTGTAGCAACCGTCTCTATTGTCACCCATTGAAAGAGAAGACACCATATAAACTCTTGAATGGTAGAAAGCCTAACATTGCATATTTTTGGGTCTTTGATTACAAATGCTATATCTTGAAGAAAGGCACTAGATTGGGCAAGTTTGACAAGAAATGTGATGAAGGATTCCTACTTGGTTACTCCACTACAAGCAAAGCATATAGAGTTTGGAATTTGGATAGTGGTACTCTTGAGAAAGTTCATGATGTTGAATTTGATGAAACCAAGGGTTTACAAGAAGAAAATGAAAACTTGGAAGATGTTAGAGGCATTCAACTTTCAAATGCCATGAAGAACATGGATGTTGGTGAATTGAGGCCTAGGCAAGTGAATGGTGATGAAGATGATCAAGTGCAAATGCTCTCTAACTCAAATGTGCAAGATGATACAAATCAAGCTAGTACAAGTGGCTCTCATGACAATGAACAAGATCAAGTGGCTAGTACATCATCTCAACCCAATGATCAAGTAAATACAAGCAATCAAGTTCCAATGCTCCAACCAACCAATATTGCAAGGGATCATCCATTGGACACTATCATTGGTGATATTTCAAGAGGTGTGCAAACTAGATCAAGATTAGCATCATTGTGTGAGCATTTCTCATTTGTGTCATCTATTGAACCAAAGAAGATAGATGAAGCATTGAAGGATGTTGATTGGGTGAATGCTATGCATGAAGAATTGAATAACTACACAAGAAATCAAGGATGGGAATTAGTAGAGAGACCAAAGGGACACAATGTGATTGAAACTAAATGGGTCTTTAGAAACAAGCAAGATCAAGATGGGATAGTAGTAAGGAACAAAGCAAGATTGGTAGCACAAGGATATACTCAAGTTGAAGGTCTTGACTTTGGAGAAACATATGCTCCGGTTGCTAGATTGGAAGCAATTAGAATCTTGCTAGCCTATGCTTGTGCCCACAACATCAAACTCTATCAAATGGATGTCAAGAGTGCATTTCTCAATGGTTACATCAATGAAGAAGTATATGTTGAGCAACCTCCTGGTTTTGAAGATGACAAGAAGCCCGACCATGTGTACAAGTTGAAGAAGGCATTGTATGGCTTGAAGCAAGCACCTAGATTCTGGTATGAGAGATTGAGGGATTTCCTACTCTCTAAAGGGTTCATGATGGGCAAGATTGACACCACTCTTTTCATCAAGAAGATTGGAAAAGATTTATTTGTGTTGCAAATCTATGTTGATGACATCATATTTAGATCAACCAATCAAGACTTTTGTGATGAGTTTGGAAAGATGATGGCTAATGAGTTTGAGATATCCATGATTAGAGAGTTGAGTTACTTCCTTGGTCTTCAAATCAAGCAATTGAAGAATGGTACATTTGTAAGTTAAGGCAAGTATATCAAGGACATGATCAAGAAGTTTGGCATGAGTGATAGCAAAGCCATTAGTACACCAATGAGAACAAATTGCAACATGGATAGTGATACAAGTGGAAATATGGTGGATCAAAAATTATATCGGTCTATGATTGGAAGCCTACTCTATATGACCGCATCAAGGCTGGATGTCATGTTTAGTGTATGCATGTGTGCAAGATTTCAATACTCACCAAGAGAAAGTCATTTGAAGGCTATAAAGAGAATATTGAGGTACTTGAAGCATACACAAAATGTTGGTTTGTGGTATCCCAAAGGAGCAAAGTTTGAACTAGTTGGTTACTTTGACTTGGATTATCTTGGATTATGTGGGATGCAAGGTTGAAAGGAAGAGCACCTCGGGCACATGTCAATTGTTGGGAGGATCACTTGTTTCATGGTCATCAAAGAAGCAAAATAGTGTTGCATTATCAACCGCCAAAGCCAAATACATATCTAACGGTAGTTGTTGTGCACAAATACTTTGGATGAAGGCCACTTTGAGTGACTTTGGAATCAAGTTTAAGAAAGTGCCATTGCTATGTGACAATGAGAGTGCAATCAAGTTGACCAACAATCCGGTTCAACATGCAAGAATAAAGAACATTGATGTCCGCCACTATTTCATAAGAGATCACCAACAAAAAGGGGATATTTGCATTGAAAGTGTAGGCACCGAAGATCAACTTACTGATATATTCACCAAGCCATTGGATGAGAAAAGGTTTTCCAAGCTAATAAATGAGTTGAACATATTGGATTTATCAAATATGTGTTGATGCACCCCCACTCATATGACATGCCTCTTCTTTGAGCAATAGGTAAAAGTTGATTGGCATGTCATACATCCTTGCTAAGGACATGATTAGTGCATCTAGATATCTTTCACATTTAATAGGCTCATTCATAAAAATCAAATGAATTTGATGATTGTATGGTACCACTATTGCTTCTATGCTTATTTTGATCTAGTGGTAGCATATGACATGTTTGTGGGCTTGTAAACCTAGTGTTTGATCTAGAAATTGAGCTCTAAGTGTTTAAATCAACATGATACAAGATAACCCTTACTTGGAGGTGTGAAGAAGCTTGTCCTTGGATCAAACCGAGTTAAATGTCTTTGGCAAGTATTTATATTGAACCAAATTTGGGAAAATGATCCTCACCCCATTGATTGACATTAATGATCTCAACCTATCTACATTTTAACCTTTGTGGTCATTGATGACAAAGGGGGAGAGGTAGTGTACAAAGATAGTGAAAATACAACAAGGGGGAAAGAAATAAAGCTATAAGTGATAGGGGGAGAGATATGACAAAGGAAGGGGATCAATTAAAATTTTGAGCAAGCTCATGAACTTGTATGGTGCATTTGAATGTGCATTTCATATGTTTGCTTGCATGGCATAAGTTTTTAAATTTCAATATCCATGCTTGTGTGGTGTATGCTAGTTGTAGGTTTGGATGATGAAATGAAAAACTAGCATGCATAGGTTAAGTAACTAGACTCATGCTCACATCATGAAAACTAGACCCTTACTTCTAATGTTGATCTCACGGGGTATTCTAGTTCTTGTGTATGACTAGTTACTAATGGTGCTAAGGATGGTATATTGGTGCACTCCAATTGGTATCACGCTTCAAAGGTCTATTTTTTTATACCTTAACATCATTTGGTAGACATTGTCTCCTATATTTCCTATCTAAGCATATGTGCAAGCTACAATCCAAACTATTAGCACATATGTAGGGGGAGCAATTGCTACCATTTGGGGTTCATGAAACTTGTCCATATCATTTTACACATGGTAAATATGCTTGGGCAAGCAACATAGATTCAATTAAATTTCAATTCATATCTTTGTGTAAGGGTTGTCATCAATTACCAAAAAGGGGGAGATTGAAAGCTCTAGTTTGGTTTTGGTGAATTGATGAAACCCTAAGTGCTAACCTAGTTTATCAATGTGATTATGAGATAGGTAGCACATTCCAAGTGGTGAAGCAAATGAAGATCATGATATGATGATGGTGATGACATGGTGATGATCAAGTGCTTGGACTTGAAAAAAGGAGAAAAACAAAAGGCTCAAGGCAAAAGTATAAGTGGTAGGAGCCATTTTGTTTCGATGATCAAGACACTTAGCGAGTGTGATCATATTTAGGTTCGATAGCCATACTATTAAGACGGGTGAAACTCGTATCGAAATACGGTTATCAAAGTGCCACTAGATGCTCTAACTCATTGCTTATGCATTTAGGATCTAGTGAAGTGCTAACACCCTTAAAAATGTTTTATGAAAATATGCTAACACACATGCACAAAGGTGATACACGTTGTGTTTAGCACTTGGGAGCAAGGGTAAGAAACTTCACCGGTGGAGTGTGCGGATAGTCCGACGGTGCCACCGGCACCCTATACAGAAAAGACAGGGTTTCACACAGTGCACCGGACGCTGATCTCAACTGGACCGGAGCGTCCGGTCAGTGGAAGTAGTAAAGACGTTGGTGTCGGTCTTCGATCGGACGCTGGGTCACTTCATGACCAGACACTGGATGGGTGCGTCCGGTCCCGCTGACGTGGCAGCGCACAGAGGAGACAGTGTGTGATCGGATGCTAGGTGAGTACGGTCGGGCATGACCAGACGCATCCGGTCGCCTCTGGAACCTTACTGGAAGTGACCGGACGCTGGGGTCCTGCATCCGGTCATGATTGAACTGACGCATCCGGTCGCGAGTGGAACCTTACTAGAAATGACCAGACGCTGGTGTTGGTGCGTCTTGTCACTTCGAGCAGCGCGTCCGGTCATCACTTGACCGTTGGGATCAGGCGCTTAATATTTCAAGAGAGGGATGACATGGCAACCATCTGTTGATCGGACGCTGGTAGGGTGCGTCCAGTCAATCTGACCGGGCGTCCGGTCACCCCGAGTTGTGCCTAGTGAAGGGGTACAATGGCTCTATTTCGTGGGGGCTTCTATTTAAGCCCCATGGCTGGCTCTAGTTCACTCTCTTGGCCATTTGTATTGACATAGCAACCTTGTGAGCGTAGCCAAAGCCCTCCCACTCATCTCCATCATAGATTCAACATCTTTGTTAGATTGGGAGTGAATCCAAGTGCATTGCTTGAGTGTTTGCATCTAGAGGCACTTGGTGTTCGTGTTTCGCAGTGGGATTTGCTTGTTACTCTTGGTGGTTGCCGCCACCTAGATGGCTTGGAGCAGCGAGGATCGTTGAGCGGAGGTTGGTGATTGTCTCCTGCTCCGATCATGGTGATTGTGAGGGGTTCTTGACCTTTCCCCGGCGGCGAGCCAAAAGGTACTCTAGTGGATTGCTCGTGGCTTGTGTGATCCTCATCTTGTGTTGGTTGTGCAGCACCCGACTGAGGGTTCGGCGTGTGATGCCAATTAGCACATGAAACTCCAAGTGAGTGAATCGCCACAACAAGGACTAGCTTGCCGGCAAGCAAGTGAACCTCGGTAAAAAAATCATTGTATCATCATTTGATTCCGAGGTGATTGGTCTTCATTGGTATTCATTCTTGTAATTGATTGGTTCACTCCTCAACTCAGCGGTATAACCATATGGCTCAATCTATTTACATTACCGCAAACTAGTTGTCAAGCTCTTTAGTGTAGCTAGTTGTAAGAGCTTGTTAGTTTGGTTAGTGTGGCTCTTTAGTTAGCCTTTGAGAGCACACTAACTTAGTGTAGTGACATAGATATTGTGTGGATAGAAACTATATAAAATAGAATTGTGGTAGGTGGCTTGCAATTTTAATAGGCTAGCGCAACACTTGCTTCGCCTCATAATTGTCTAACCGGTTTGTTAAGTGTTTTGTAGAAATTTTTAATTGACTATTCACCCCACCTCTAGCCATTAGGACCTTTCAAGTAGTATACGAGCCGAGGTCACCATGATTTGAGGCTTAACAACCTTCGGTGTAAAAATGGCTCAAATCAACAACACCAAGAAGCCACCCCAATTTGATGGCACAAATTATCTATATTGGAAGTCAAAGATGACCACACATATCAAGTCAATCAATAGAAAGGTGTGGAAGGTGGTAGAAACCAAAATTGAGATTGATGATCCAGAAAATCCCACCGTGGCCGAAGAAGTGCTACTCCAAAATAATGGCATTGCTCTAAGTGCTATTGATGATGCAATCAATGAGAGAACATTTGAGCAAATCAAGAACATTGAGATGGCTCATGAGGCTTGGAAGAAGTTGGAAGAATCATTCGAGGGCACCAAGGCAATGAAGGGTGCAAAGGCATACATTCTCAAGGAAAAATTTGCTAGCTTCAAGATGAAGGAAGATGAGAGTGTGCCAGACATGTTTCATCAGTTGGAAGTGCTTGTCAATGATCTCAAAGCACTTGGTGAGAAGGTGGATGATAAGGAATTCTCTCATAAGTTCTTGAAATGCTTACCCGCAAGATTTGGCATGTTGGTCACATTACTAGTGAGGACCGGTTTGGATACAATGACACTAAATCAAATCTTGGGAGATATCATGACCTATGATGCTTATATAGATGATGATAAGAAGGAAGAAAAGAAGGAGAAGAATGATGACAAGTAGAAGAGTGTGGCATTCAAGGCCACATCATCCGAGGGCAAGGCCAAGCAAGAAACATCAAGTAAAGATGATAGTTCATTTGATGAGATGGATGATGAAAAGATGGCTCTCTTTGTTAAGAGATTTGGCAAGTTCATGATGAGGAAGGGCTACCATGCTAGAAGAAAGAAGTCTTCATCCAAGAACAAGGAAGAGTCTAGAAGGTGCTTCAATTGTGGAAGCAAAGATCATCTTGTTGCTCAATGCCCATACAATAGCGACAAAGACAATGACAAGAAGAGCAAGAGGAAGGACAAGAAGGAAAAGAAAGAGAAGAAGGACAAGATGACCTTCAAGAACAAGAAGGGTGGTTGATATGTGGTCACTTGGGATAGTGATGCTTCCTTAAGTGATGATGATGATAGTGATGATGACAAGACCACCAAGAAGAAGGCACTTGCAAGCATTGCTATCAATGAGAAGCCTTCTCTCTTCGACACTCCATCATGCTTCATGGCTAAGGCCACTAAGGTATAAATTTGTGATGATGGAAGTGATAATGAACATGATAATGAAAATGATAGTGATAGTGATGATGATGAACCCACTAAAGATGAATTATTTGATATGCTAGAAGATGCTAAAGAACACTTTGACATTAAGAGAAGGGAGTGCAAGAGCTTGAATAAGGAAGTAAAAGCCCTTAAGCAAGCCCTTGATGAGCTCAAAGCAACTCATGAGAGGCTAGAGGCATCCCATGAAAAGCTTGGCAAGGCTCACAAGAAGCTTA
The DNA here is from genome assembly GCA_904845875.1 of Miscanthus lutarioriparius. Classification (NCBI taxonomy): domain Eukaryota; kingdom Viridiplantae; phylum Streptophyta; class Magnoliopsida; order Poales; family Poaceae; genus Miscanthus; species Miscanthus lutarioriparius. The sequence goes on along the minus strand of CAJGYO010000014.1, from coordinate 58,139,584 downwards.
AAAAAGCTCATTCCACTTTGCTTAATGAACATAATGAGAAGAAGCATGTTGCTCACAAGAAGCTTAAAAAAGACTTGTGATGTAGGCTCATTCCACTTCCCTAGAGCTGCAACTGGCAAACTGCTCTCGCATGAATGACACTCACAGGATCAACTCGACGAACTAGTTATCAAGATCCACTTAGCTCGTTATGTATCATACATTGAACAAAATTAACATTTAAGAACTTGATATCGCATTTATATTACATGAGACATGATAGAAGTTATAAGGTATAAGGTGAAGCTTAAACCGATTATGACTTTTGAACCCATTCTAGTTTCATTGTCACTTGATCGCTAAATATCAGAGTAACTACACCTTTGGGGATGCCCATCCTGTCACCTGCTAAGCCGTTGACTTCACCCAAGCTTGGCTCGGGTGGTCACCAAGTCTTAAGTTCCTATATCAAGCTTACGGTAGTATACTATGAGTATGATTGCACTCTAGAGGAATTATTTCAACATAAATATTTTTTGAATATAGGGGAATTTAATAGGCATTTGTAATTTGCGAAAAGCATGGTGTATGTTTAGGAAATGTCATGCTTATGAGTATCAATCTAACTTATCAATTCATAGCTATTAAAGATATACAAGTATCAAGTGATCAACATTCCGTCTTATTCACAATTCATTAACTCTCACTACACTAAATCCAAAACAAAGAACAACCAAACAGTATGTCCGAAGATCAACTTTAGGCATCCGAAGAAATCTTTGTAGAGGTGTACAATTGTACCCACATGGAGACCAAGGAGGAACCTCCATACTAGTGTCTGAGTAAGGGTTGCCTCAAGGTTCCAACCTTTCCTTAATGTGCCTTTTTAACCCATGAATGGTATAGTGATGAGCTGAAGTACTCCTTTCTGAGCTACTCGCGCTCCATCCTAGGCAGAATCCATGTGATTGGCAAGTCACCACTAAGTACTCAGCTTACCCTCCCATATGCAACATGTGGTCTATACAGGTGGTTACTCAAGCTTACTATCCCAAGGAACAGTCCTTAACTACTCTTCGAGCTATGTCACTCGAGAGCCAACACTCACAGTGACCTTACCCCTCGTTTGAGTTGAGCTCACATCAAGTTCATAATTGAAACCAATTAAAGGTTGGTCCTTATGCAATTTAACTAGACTAGTCAAGTTGAACCCATTTATAAGTTTTAAAGTTGGTTAACCCCAAAGAAGCATCTACATGCAAGAGAGTGAGTTCCCTGCTCACATTCGTCTTCTACCGGTTCTAGCCAACTAATAATATTTAGCGTCCAGACCCATCATTGGTGTGAGGGTTAACATTACTTAGATGGGTTGGTCTAACTATAGTGAGACAAGATTAGTTGATTAAGCAATATTCGGAATGCTATGCAATAACTCTTGATGAATAAACACAATATGAGTATCCAATATAGGGTTGATTAGTAGTGGTGTCTACCTATCATGTAGTCCCATTGATCGAGGATGATCATGATGACTCGTGCCTATCTCACATCCTAGATTAACTTTCAAGAGGACATCGGAAGAGGGAGTTGGGATTTCTCGAAGGGGTTGATGAAGTTGAGTGATAAAAGACATAAGCTTGTGATTCAATGGAGACCTCTTTGGATAGATCAAAGGGTGGATTAGTGTTGCACTAATATGTATTTACATGTGCTAGGGTGGTTAGGTCTAGGGTCAAGGGTTTATGAAATTAAAATTCATGATTTTTTACCGAACGGTCTAGCACTATGGCAGACGATCCGGGGGTGCAAACCTCGAGGGGGTTGTTTTTCTAGATTGGGACTTGGTGTTCTATTGGTCAATCTGGTGTTCCCCTACACGGTCTATGGGAACATTAGATGGTTTAGTAGAACGGTCTACATGTGCACTTCCTTAGTTGTGTGTCTCAGTGATCCCATGGTCGGTCTGGTGATCTACCGGATGGTCCGCAGGAACATCGACAGAACCTATGTGGTTCATGTGTTCTTGGTGTTCCCGAGGGTGAGGCTAAAGTTCTTGGGGATGTTTCCTAGGCATGCGTAGTGGTCATCTAGGAGTGCTTAAGTGAGATGTTGGGGTTGTGCAACCTAGAGTTTGAGCTTCTAGTTGAGAGGTGAAACTAGTGACCAGGAATTAAACCATGTTGAGAAAAACAAAAAAATCATGAATTTGGATTAAGATAACTTAACTTTGATACTTGGGTGACCCTTTGGCCACCAAGATCATGCTTAGGCCTTGCTCCTTCTTGCTTCAAGTGAGCTCGATGGATTTGGTCCAAGATCAAGACTTTCTTGCAAAAATCATATGACTTCAATTAGACAGAAATTCGAGGAATTCATGAGATGATTGAGTGAGAGAGAAACTCAAGCTTACATTTAAGATGATGTACCTTGCAACCTTCTTCTTCCATCCATGCATGGTGAAATCAAGAGTTAGGGTTTGGGGTGAGATTTTGGAAATGGGGATTTCTTGAGCTCACCCAAGAATAGAGATGAAGGTGATGATCTTCACCTTCTCCTTGAGATGATGATGCTTGGTGCTCCTTGATCTTTTTCTTCTTTTCTTTCTCTAATTTATCTTTCTTTCTTTCTCTCTCTAGTTCTTGCACGCCTATTCTTGGTTTCTTAACTTGAGGAGAGAGGGGGAGGGAGGAGAGTGAGTGATGAGTGAATGGGAGGGCTGAACCAAGCTAGGGTGGATCTCTATTTCGTGTAGATGGGTGGGACCAAGGGTGAGGTGAAGTGGATAGCTCACCCAAACTGATTTTGTTGACTAAATAATCTGGCGGACTATCCGTTAGAACATAGATTTTGGGATATTGAATTTGAAGTGAAGAAATTGGTATTGGGGTCTTTAATTCACTTTATAGGGTTGGTAGAAACCATCCTAGGTTCAGAGATCATCTTTCGTGTGGTAACTTGGAGAATTTCATTAAGTCAACTATTGAGTTGACCAAGTTTGACTATGGTTGATTTAGTTTGATTGGCGAAATTTTATGTGAATTGAGAAGTGATCAATGGTTTTTACTGGGTCGATAAGGTCATCCATTGCTAGAGAAGAGCTACACTAGAGTTGGGGCTTAGTGCCACAGTCGATAAGGTTTGTGATTCCTACATATGATGTGGTGGACTAAGGAGTCAGATCAGGGTTCAAGGAGAGGCTAGTGAGAGCTTTTGGGCTTCGAGGGGTTTATTTGAAAAGTTTAAATTGGAACAATCATTGGGTCATGACAAGTCGTCCCTAACTTAGAACAAAGCTTGTCCCGAGCTTTGCTTAAGTTGTTAGTATTGATGGTTCGTATGTGTGTATATAGGAAAGGGGATTCCGTAGGTGCACAAAACTATCATGTAGCACTTCGCTTGGTGAGAACCAAGTGTCGAATTTATATTTTCCCAAAGGAAGGCGGATAGGCGTGTTTGAAACTATGGCTAGGTAGGCTAGGTAGGTGTGTTTAGCAACCTGGGGTTGATGGAGGTAGTATGGATGATGGACAGAAAAGATAAAGGGTATATCACAACAAGTAGCGGTAGCTAGAAGTGTAGTGTAGCTGAGTGGAAGTGTCGGTGTTTCATAAACTAGACTAGTAAACTTATACGATTGCCACACTGCTCCAGGAAGACGATGGTAGCATCCAAAAGACCCGAGGATTTATACTGGTTCAGGCCGGAGCCCTACGTCTAGTCTAAGAGATGATCGAGTGCGTGTTCCTCGCTTGAATGCTCTGAAGTTTTTACAATGTGGGGTGCAAGAATGGTGGAAGAGGAAGAAGAGCTAGAGCTAGGAGACGGGTAGCCTAAAGGGAAGCTTCAGGAGCCCTGCTACGATGGAGAGTGAGTAGGGGACTCAGAATATCTTGAGATGGGTGCCCTGGCTACCCTTATATAGAGTTCAGGGCCAGGGCGCATATAATGGAGGAGGTTCTCCCGACCGAAGGGTCATGAGCCTGAGGGAGGTCCAAGCTAACTTGGCTTCAAGCTATGCTATCTTGAGGTGCACATCTAGGCATGGTTGTCGTCATGGTCATATGGCCACGTCGTGGTGTGGTGCTTACTATGTCGGCCGTGGCAGCACTGTAGGCACGATGGTGGTTTGCTAGCCGTCCTGTGTGATATGTTCTCCGTCGTGGCCTTCGTCATCATTTCCTAGTTTCCTAGGGCATCATATGAGAGTTGGTAGCCACCCTAGGTCATCGATCGCCTGGTTGTCTTGAGGAGCTAAGGGCTACGATCCCGATCGCTGGGGTCATGGTTCCCCGTTGGTCTGGATGGCCTTCAAGTCAAAGCCTTCATCATGGATCCCATCTCGTAGTGGGTAGGGTTGTACATGCGTCTTGTCGGGACGTATCTGGCCGGTGGTCATTGTGGCCGTCGTCACCGCCCTAGGGTGGTATTGTCTTGTCTGAGCTGCGTGGTGCAAGCTTGGTGTATGACCGGACTGAGGTGACTGTTGTGCCCTCGGCCCTTGCGATGTCAGTGCGGTGTACCTGTTCTTGTTAGAATAGGCATACCTAGCGGGGCTTGACCTCTCCCCATGCCTTCTAGGGGTCACGACGAGGGAGAGGTCATGTGCCCTTCGAGCGTCGTGTGGCTAAAGCATCAGGAAAGGGCCGTGGCTGACCCCGGCCTTAGCATCTAGCCTGGTTTGCTCAGCTTAGCTGGGCCTCAGCCGTTCGGGCCTTCGCTAGCTAGTGTATTGCGGGCCACGTGGCCTACTAACTAATCGGTGCCTTGAGACACCCCGAGGGTATGACCCCGACAGTAGCCCCCGAGCATTTTTATGATCATGAAGTGATCATGAAAGCACTGAGATGCATGTGTGTTGAACGTGGATTCGTGGTCTTAGCCTGTTTGAGCTTCGTTGCTCGACCCCTTGTGGGCTAGTGCATTCAATGCGGTAGATGGTCATTGTGTTTTGCCTCATCAGGATGCCCTGATGTTGTGTTACATGACCGCTGAGCCTCAGCCATGTAAGAGGGATGGTGGGGCAAGCCTTGACCTTACCTTCCCTATTTTTATAGCATCCTCCCTATGGCCTTTAGAGGTGTCACCAGCTAGGTGGTGCCATATCCTCTGTACTTCTTGTCTTTTGAGCGACACCATCGCTCATGTACTTGTGGATATTAAGGTGATGCTTTCCTTCTGGAGGCGGTGAGCTTCTGAATCATAGGCAAAGGATTTGTGGGTTCATCCTGAGGCCGTTGGCCGGTTCTTCTTGTACTGATGATGTGAGGAAATGTTTCCTCGACCTTCGGGTACATGGTTGTGAGGTTCTTTGCGACCGTGCATTGGCTCATAGGTCTTGGACCTTTTGTTTCTTCCATGTGACCAAGCCGTGATCATGCTTTGGGCTCCACGTTGCGCATCACCCTGGCCATCTGCTTTGTCGATCTCTCCTGGAGAGGTTGTGGACCTCTGACGGTTTGTGAGTCTCTAAAGTTGGCCTTAGGTCTAGGACTTGGGATGCAGGGAAGAGTTAGTCAGGGCTTGACCCTAACTTCTTTTGGGGTCATGGGGACCCAACTCCATTTTTTCCCTTGCGTCCTTGCCGACCTCGAGAGGTTGTGTTGCCTTGTTAAAGGAGGGTTTTGGTTTTGCCCCACGTAGGGAGAGGCATGTCCACCATAACCATGTGGTCAAAGCGGTGTGCCTCATCATGGGTCTATGGGTACTTCGAACGAGACCCAATATCCTCCCGTATCGATGTGGAGTTTGGTTGTGCCTCACGTGAAATGTCCCGTAAATCGTCGACCGTCAATCCCGTCGGTCTCCAACCGCCTCCATAGTGGCTAGAGGGCAAAATGCCTCCCCTAGAGGGGGTCAACCCGGGAGACTTCAAAGAGGATGACTCAAACACAGAGGGAGATGGTCGTGTGGCTCCACACCACCAATTAGAGCCGCAGGGGCCCATCTCGTGCCTGCCCCTATTCCTTTTGTGGCCTCGAGCCCATCTAAGGACTGGCCTGATAGAGAGTTTCCTAAGCATGATGCAGGGGCATGGATGCAGAGGGATGCTGGGCGTGTGACCCTAGGGGGGCTATTCACCTCCCCTAGCGATGTCGCGTCCTAATGGTGCCGTCTCATGAATAGTTGCGCACCATAGAATGCGGGCATGTGAATCAAAAGGTAATAATGAAGGCGAAAGATACAAGGCTTACTCTGGATACATTACCACATTGGCATCCACCTCCCCTGCGCTATGAGAAAGTGGTTAGTAAATGCCGGAGGAAATTCATGCATTCAATGTACCTCCTACGATCGTTGTTGGGTCTCATGTCGCCTGGCTGACTGAACCACTGCATCTTTTACCTCATGATTGCGAGTGCATGTTGAAGTTTGCGCCCATCTTGAATGCTAGCCATCGTCTTCTCTGCCTTCGTCTTCGTGCCATCTATTTAAGACGAGGGAGAGCAGGGTTCTCCCCGACGTCTAGTCCAAGTGGGAGAATGGCTGTTTTCTTTGAGCGCCATGGTTCATGACCCATCCCGGTGGCTTTGCATCGTTGGGAGCAATCTTTAGAGATTGGGCTCCATCTCACCTGCCGGCATTGGTCCTCCGCAGGTGTTAGAGTAAGTTCCACGAAGATGGGGAGGAGCGATGCCATGGGGGGCTCAAGCCGCTAGGCTCCGCATTTTTAGCGGGCACGTGGCTCCTAGCTCTGGGTCTAGGAGCATTCAAGCATCGACTTGGTGGCTCACGTTCGCTGGCTCATCACTAGGTGTTCCTCCCCTGCTCTACCAGAAGCAGCGTCAGGGCAGTTCCTAGTAGGGCTCCTCTTCCTCAGAAGTTAGAGGAAACTCTGCAAGGTGGTTGTCCCTGAGGCTTCTTTCGACAGTCCTCTACTGCTCATGATGTGGCTCTAAAGGCTAGAGACACCTTGTACTGGTCTCTTCGCTTCATGAGATGTCCATCATGAGTGCAAGATCTAATGATCATTGTAACCTTGAGTCCATCTAGTCCTATAGCGTGTTAGACTAGATGTTTTTGTCCATGGCTTCAGAAGCCGGTGATCCTAGTACTTAGGACAGCGTTGTAATCGGCAAACACATAAGTCCTTAAGGTTCTTATGTATGTGTTGCTTTTTCTGATTTCCCTTTTGTCATCGCCAATGTCAATTGTTCGAATGAGTTATCTCAGTGATCCTTGGCATGAAGGGTTTTGCCCGAGCTATCCGATCTCTATGTTGTTGATTCTCATGAATTGCTCTGCCTAGCTAGGCTCGTCGTTGAGCCTTTGTCGGGCTGTGGTGATTCGTGTCTGTACGCCGCATCATACTCCACCACAATCGAGGGGGGTGGCATATCTGTTGTTCCCTGCTAGGCCTCCCTCCGACAGAGTGGCTGCCATGGACCCAGATGAAGTGGCCTTGCTATGTCGTTCGAGCACGCGCCGAGGCGCTCGGCATTCCTGAGCGGGTTGTGCGGGACAAGTTTCTTGGAGCCTCAAGGGGTTCCCGATGGTTTTGTTCGACTAGATGATGCGCCCACCATGGTTGTTCGGTGAGCGCAAATGTTCCATAGGCGAATCACTCTTGTTGACTCATTCCTCATCGAGCTCATCGTGCGGGATTTGTCCTTGCCGAGGTCATTCACTCGGTCTTCTTCTTTCGAATGTGCAGGGTCGGCCACGAATGACTGTTTGCTTCTAGCTCAGGCGGGTCAGGTTACTCGAGCGTCATGCATGCTGAGGGCTACTTGGTTGTTGTGGAGTTTGCTGCTTCCGCAAGTGATTTTGCTGGCATGTGGACCTATCTTGTCGCATTGCCGCCTATGTTCCTCTTGTTCAGGTTGGAATGTGCTCCTTCTCCATTAGCCTTGCGAGCGTGGGTGTGTATTCTAGCCTGGGGGCTGGCCCACAGAGCTAAAGGTTATGTGGCCCAAAGCAGCAGCCAAGGTGTCGAGGTCAGGTCGCAGATCCGTTTTGATGCAAGAGGAAAAAACGAGCAGAGGGCGTAGGCTTCGATTTTCTCCATTCCGGCCGCTCGGGCATAGCAGCACTCTGCTTACTTTTGAATCCCATCCACATGAGTCCCTGACTTTGCCCTAGAGCTATGAAAGGACCTTGATGTCACCTAGAGGGGGGTGAATAAGCTTATTTAAAACAAAACTCAAACTTGCTGTTAGTATAGGTGTGGCACTGCTGCTCCCAAGGTGTGGCACTGCCGCACTGCAGCACTACCGCACTGAATATGCAGCACTGATGTGCCTGTAGACAAGCTTGAGGTGAATTTGGCTAAGAGTACCCACAAGACTTTATTTCCATTCAGTCCTCTTATCAATTCTTGTAGTCTTGTGAATTCTTCCAATATAGCTTATCGAACTCAACCTCAAACTTGATTTTATTCAATCACAGATTTTTTATCTTTTTGGCCTCTAACAACCTTATCTTTCTTTAGGTGAAGAGTAGCCTTTAGGCTTGTGATTTATTTAGTTAAACAAGCACAACCTCTTCTTCTTGATTTTCTATAAATAAGCTCAATACAAGAGGGTATTAGTAACACAAGCGCTAGTTTCTCATTTAGTAACCCTTTATGGGTGGAAGGCAAGTGGGTTACCAAATAGAGAAACCTCATAACATAGACTAAATCTCCCTTGATGCCTCATGCACACTCTTTTGAGTGGAATGGAAATATGAATGTGCATGATTGGTCAATTAAGTCTGAAAGGCAGATTTAAGCCATATTATGGTGAGTGACTAACATAGATGAATCAATTCCAAATTAACTAGAGAATACATCACAATGTTTTGGATTGATAGCCTTCATTTGATATCACACTCCATTTGACAAACACATTCTCATTTAGTGAGACTACACATATCACTTAGAAAGAAAGATTAGTATCACAACACTAGTTATAGAGTAAATTCCCTTTTAGTAAGTGCTCTAAGTATTTGAATTTCTCACATAGCACTTTATTCATCTAAGAACTTGGGATTTCACTCTATGTCTAGGTCATGGCAACAATAGAGCAATCAAATTGAACTATGCCAAGAAATACTTACAACCATTATAGCATGCACATGTCCATAAGATAAGAATGAAAATTTGGCAATTTCTTCATTCTTGGCCTTCCTGAAATTTACTTGTATCCTCCAATGTGAACCACGTTTTTGAATCCCCCAAATCACCTCATAGTATGCATTGATGAACATAAACTTGCTTCATCTTGATATTCTTGGTTTGAAGTCTACAAAGGAAACTCAAGTCATCTATGTTGCTTGTTGTAGATGATCAATTCAATTCTGATCATACTTCTCTTTCATGGCCAACAACCAATGTAAATTCTCAAGTGCTTCTTTTATCCTAAGTGGCTACACAAGGCACAAAGGAGTTTAGTTTGAAATAAATTGCACTTGGGATTTAGCTGTTACCATGCACCCCTTTTTTATTGTAATGGACGAGGTGGTCTCTTCATCATCATTTTGCTCAAAGATGGGTTGTAGGTTTCATCCACGACTTGGACTGCTGTCAGCTGCTGCTGTTTGCATGGGTGCGGCAGTGCTGCTTCTCTGTGCGGCACTGCTGCTGCTTGTGTGAGCAACATTGCTGGTTGTACTTCAGTAGCAGGTTGCAGATCAGCTGCGACATGAGGAGCCTCCACCTCTATAGCCTATACTTCTTTTGGTCTTATATCACCGATGGCCATTTGCTTGATTGCCTCACAAGGTGGTTCCTCATACCTACAATATGAATAAAATCTTCTCTACTAGAGAGCCATTAAAAGTATCATATGGCAAATGATTAATTTAAATTTGAAGTACTCTAGCCACTCCTAATAATTCACAAACACATACATATTTGTGAACTACTAGAGACTATACAAGTTAAGTGGCTAGCTACAGGTGAGTATAAAGTTAGAAATATATCCATCAATTTGTCCTTGGGCCAATCTTGAGAGAATAGACAATATATAAATAAGATTGATAGCTTGAGATCATATTTTCCAATAAACTTGCTCAAGCACCCCCAAAGCTTCATATCACCTTCAAGTACCTACAACACTCATCAAGCACAACTTGGTACCCAAACTATGTTGGGTCCATTAAGGTTAGTCACAAGAGACTTAGGCACCCAAATGGCCTTTGTGCTAGCACGTGGTGAACCAATCACCTTTCTAGCACAAGTGTCATTTTTGGGCCTCCTAAGAAAATTTGAATCAATTGATGAGTTGAGCTTAAGAGTGTTACCCATGGGACAATCCATACTTAGATGTCCCTTTTCTCGGCAAGTGTAGCAAATACGGTGTTTGTTCTTGCAAGAAATCTTGTTCTCGTGCTTCTTGTTTGCTTCCTTCTCGATGAGCCACTTTCTTGATGATGCCAAGCCTTCATCCTTCATGTAGGGGCATGATGCAATTTCATGACCCTTCTCATTGCATCCATAATACTTCCTCTTGCTTTTTCTTGTCTTCTTGTTTGGAAGTGTAGCTTGGTCATCAACCTTGTTAGAACACATAGAGGCATTGTGTCCCATATTAGAGCACTTGACATGAGCCATCTTCTTCTTCTCTTGGATCTTGCTCACGCCCTTCTCTTCTTTCTTCAAGGAGCAATCTCTTACATGGTGACCCTCCTTGCACCTGAAGCAAGTGATGAGAGTCTTCTTTGATTAAAGTTGCACCTTGGTGGCCTTGGGGGCTTTGCTGTTCTAGCCAGGTGCGGCACTACCGCACTGGGATGCGGCACTATTGCATCCTAGAACATCTGCAGCCTTGAGCTAAACTGTTGCATTTTGAATAGATTGCACTTCTTCAAATTTCCCCTTGACCTTGCCACTGTTGGACTTGTTACCTTCTTGATGGGGCTTGATGCATGCTGTGGTTGATCCCTTCATAAGGTTCTTCACCATGTATTCATGGTTATCTTGAGAAGGTTGAATATTGCATTTTCCCTTCAATTGAATCAAGTCCCTTTTTAGCCTCTCAACCTCTTCCTTGAGCTCTTCATTTTCTTTTGTAATGTAATCATCAAAGTTTCTACAATTACATGCTCAATGGAAGGTTGGCTTGCTTGAGAGCAACAATTGTTAGCACATGATAAAATAGATGGAACTTGTGTACATGTGCACTTGTGAGTGTGAGGTTGGTATGATTTTACCGATGTTACCACAACCTCATGAGCTATTTCTAGCATGAGATGAGAATTCATAAGCTTCCCATGAGAGCACAAAAGCTCATCATGATCTTCTTGTAAGATCTCATTCTTGCTAGTGAGCCTTTCACCTTGTCCTTGAGAATATAATTCTCATCTTCTAATTAAGCAACACAAGATAGAGAGTTAATAGTATGAGTTTGCTCAATTGACAAGTTTTCATACCTTTCAACCAAACTAGCATGAAAGCACTTAAGCTTTTCATGCTTTTTGGTCAACTTCTCCAAGCATTTGATCTTGTTGATGAGAAACACTTCTTGGTCATGAACTGGTTCTTCTTGCTCTTGAATTTTCTCTATGAGCTTGAGCACCATCAACTTGTCTTTCTTGCTTAGACGTGCCAAGTGTTGATTGAACTCATCATCATCACTTTCATCTTCACTCTCACTCTCACTCTCACTTTCACTTACCACATTCTTCTCTTTCTTTGCCATGAGACCCACATGAGGAGTGGCATAGAGAGTTGAGCTTCTTTGTGAGGTAGATTCATCATTTGGCCTCCACTGATCACAATCTTCTTCTTCCTTCAAAATATTAGTCTCACAAGAACAAGAGGAAGTAGAAGTACCACATGTAAAAACATTGTTCTCACCAACTATTTTATTGCCTTTCATTAAGTCATATGTTGGCAAGGAAGTGGATGTGGCATGATCACTTAGGCCTTTTGGGAGAATCACTTGAGGATCTTCATTTGTCGGTGAAGTTGAGCACTCCTCAAGTGGTTCCTCCAATGAGAGCAACTTCTCATCACATTTGGACATGCCATATTTTTCTTTGAGTGTGGTCCAAATGATATGAGCATCATCAAGTGGTTCATCATCTCCAAATATGACGGTATCAAAAACATCTTCACTCAAAGCACTAAATAAGACATTAGTAGCATGAGCATTGTGTTGTAAGCATTTCACTTCCTCTTTAGATAAGATGGCCAAATCATCACTAGGAGGTGAAATGCTCACATCTACAATCCGCTCATTATGAGGACCCATGGCCCTAAAAACATCAAGAACACTAGCGGACCAAGATGCATAATTTGAACCATCTAAAAGTAGAAGTTCTAGAGATACCTCCTCACTTGTCGACATCGTCTCTCAAGGCGGTTAAGCCCAAAATTGAGAGCCTAGCTCTGATACCAATTGAAAGGACCTTGATGTCGCCTAGAGCGGGGTGAATAGGCTTGTTTAAAACAAAACTCAAACTTGTTGTTAGTATAGGCGTGGCACTGCTGCTCCCAAGGTGCGACACTGCAGCACTACCGCACTGAATATGCAGCACTGCTGTGCCTACAGACAAGCTCGAACTGTAATTCAAAAACTACCTAAGGAATATTGGATTAGGCAAATTACTGAGCTTCCTAGGGTAGTGTTGAACCTATTCCACCACTTGAATCATAGCGGAAGCTTAAGCACTAGTAGACTGGGACCAAACCCTAGAATCACCACAAACACAAGTAAAGCAATGCAAATCACAAAAACACAAGTGAGACATCGATTTATCCTATGGTTCAGCTTGCCACTAAGGCTTGCCTATGTCCACGTTGTTGAGGTTGCCACAAAAGCTTTAGGTCTCTTTCAACCCTTTCCTCATTCTCAAGTCAAGAGAATGAACTCTTGAGATGAGGGGTGGTTTCACTAGCTGTTTGGGGTGATTACAAACCTCCCGGGGTTGCCACACAAATTGGCAAGCTCCACGGACGACGCTCTAGCCAGCTAGGAGCAAGCTCCAAGAGTAACAAACACAATCCACTGGCTTGAATGTGAACCAAGTGCTTTGGCAGTTGACGAACAGCTGGGGCTGCTCTCTAATACAATTTGGAGGCTCAAACTCTCTTGGATTTGGAATGGAATCAAAGGGAGAAGCTTGAGGGGCTCCAATGGTGAGTGAGGGAGAGATAGAGCTGCTCTAGTCGCACCTGGGAAGGAAATGGTCGATTTGAACCGGTGACTGTTGTGGGAGAGAAGAGAAGGTATAAATACCCCCTGCTCCCAACTCTCAGTTATGTCATGGTAGTGCCACGACTGAACTGCGACAGTTCCTCACTGTGGTAGTGCCTTGCCTCAGCGCAGCAGTGCCTCACCTGCCAGGCAGCACAAAAGATAGGAATGCAAAGCTTGCTGTCTTGGCTAAGGCTTTAAGTATATTTGGTGGGTAAATGAGCACTCGATTGCACATTAAAGCTTGTGCATTGTATCCCCCTTTATAGTATGGCTTTTCCTAAACTCAAATTCAAAATATCAAAGAATTTAAACACCTTTGAGTTGGTCACTGCATCCTTTTATAATTGGGGCCTCCACCATTGAATGTATTGTCCTCATTCCCATTATACCTTGAGCATGTGACTTGAACCATTTCAACACATGTGAGTTCAATCCATGGCTTCAAGTACTTCCACTAATGATTTGATCCTCAATACAATATGACTCCTCATAGCTCGATTAGTTCCTCGACTCAATGCAAGTACTCTCTTCTTCACCTTAGCCATGGTACCTCGGTCCTCAAGCCATCGCTTGCCCTTCACCTTCGCTTAGTCCCTCGAAGCTATTTCCTTGCTATCTTCACCCTATCGAGCCAAACTCAAGTCACATCATATCAAGCATCCATTAAAAACCATTTCTTCAATATTGTGATACTCACTTGAATATCTTCTAGATATGAATGTTGAGATCAATCAAGCTTCACTTGGATTCACATAGATTGAGATATATGAATCAACATCAATATGGTCAAGCCAATTCACGATTCCTTATGTCCTCTTCATTTTGGCTTGACACTCCTAACACTCACTTCAATATCTATCTTCATACTTCTAGCTTGATCAAAGCAATGCAAAGTGATTTTCCAAATCTTTATCCATACAAGCAAACTAACATAGAGACCAACTTATATCCAATATGAGTTGTGTCCTTTGTCATTTAAACCTTTGCTTGGTATTTCTTCACTTATGCATTCTTGACTCATTCTTCAATCCTTGATCAAAGCTAATCTGCTATCAAACTATTCTTGTTCATGCAAAGCAAGCCACTATTGAGACCAATCCAAAATCATCAACTCATGTCTCATTTACCATTTGCCAAATATGCTTGCTTTCTCATAATACTATGATATCCCACAATATAGAAGCCATTTCATCAACTCCATTTGCATTGTTGTCTTTTTCTTGAACTATATTGTTTCCATGATCTTCTAACACAACAATACACAATTTTGGCCTTGATTTGAACATTATGTGGAATATCATCAAGTTTGCCTTCTTATTGAACCTATATATATTTCTCATTCCACAATCCACAAGTGTATGCAATAAACTCAATTTCCTATTCAACACTTAGCAAACTTGTTAGACCTTTAATGGTGTTGTCATTCAATTCACCAAAACTCACTAAAGGGCTAGATGCACTTAGCTGCATTTTTAGTGTGGCAGTGCTACAGTGTGGCAATGCCGCACCTTGGGAGCAGCAGTGTCGCGCCTATACTAATAGCAAGTTTGAGTTTTGTTTTAAATAGGCCTATTCACCCCCCCCCCGGTCTAGGCGACATCAAGGACCTTTCAAGCTGGTCCGGGAAGCTTGGTCTGGGAGGCGTCTCATTGCGGTTGAGAGGTTGGGAAACAGTTTGCCGTTCTGTCCTACCGCGGCTACGCATGGAGAGGCTCAAAACAGGTCCCTCATTCTACAATAGATGGTGCTTGGGCTCTTTTGCACATAGTGTGCGATTGGAGTATTTGCTTGTCTTTCTGATGTTCTTTCACTTACTTTATGTTCGAATTGGAATGTGCTTCATCTCCTTAGATCTGTGCTCGCGAATGCATATTTTAACCTAAGGGCTGGCCAGCGGGGCTAAAATGTGCATGATCCATTGGAGCGATAGGACGGCAAGGGATGATCATAGATCCGGCACGATGCGAGAAGAAATCGAGGGAATGACATGAGTCCTCTTTCCTTTCTCTCCCCTAGTCTTGAGCGAACAAGCTTCCCATTTCCTCTTAGGCTCATGCGCAGGTGCCTGGCCTCACCTAGGAGCTGGTTCATCGGGTCGGCCAGGGCAACCTGAGCGAGAGGTTAGGACACAGGTCACCGGCTCGTTGTGGTGAGGGGAGCGATCAGAAGGCGCTCAGGAAAGGGTCGCTAGGACAGTGACAAGCAGTGCTACGTCCTGGGACATGTATATGCGCCCTCGTGTGTGGCCTCCGCGAGTGAATCGTGTTCGGCTGCTAGCGCGAGTTGGGTCAGGTCACTCGAGAATCTAAGCGGCTCTAGGACGAGGTGCTCGACCACATTGTTCTGTGGCTCACTCCATGGGTTATCTGTGATTTTCTAGAGCTAAGGGCGAGCCTACATGCGTATGTGGACGTGTTTGGGCTAAGAGGTTAAGGTCAAAGTGGATGTGACTGACCGATGCACCGGAAGTTGTCGTGGGACTGGTTGTCGTTGCTTGGGGTGCAGCGAGCCCCCAGCGTCTGCTCATGGCGGAGTTGCTGTTTGAGGTGTTGTGAGCCCCCGAGCGCTTGCTCGCGATGGAGTCATTGTAGTCCCTAGGCGATGAGTTGATGGGGTTGCTTCTTGACTACTTTGAGCGGTCGTAGCTGGCGTGGATCGGCCTCTCGGGTTGCCTTGGGCTGGTCCCTACCATCTTGATGTCCTCGAAGGGCTCGTGACCCCCGAGGATGACTTCTTCATGTCTGGTCTGTTGTAGTTTCTGGTCGAAAGAGCTTGTGCATTCTGGAGCTTGAGTCCTCCTGGCACAACGATGTCGTTGCCACCGCATCTCCGCCTCCAGGCATAATTTCTGCTTGTCGGAGAGCTGTCGTGACCTGTCGCTATGGGAGCTAGCTTTGAGTGCACGCGGTTCGATCTGCTCATTACAGCGTGCGGTGCACTCAGGGAGCCCGCTTCCTCAGATGCACACACCTCCGAGGGACAACTGACAGTTCACGGAGAGGTATCACCTGGCTTGTCTATGAACTAGGATTGGATCCTGGTTCTAGGCTTAGCCCTCCATGGAGCGACACTGGATAGCCACCTGATCACTAGTGATGACGCCGCATGGCGGTGGGCTGTTTCGCCGCTCGTGCATGCCCTGGCTCGTTACGTCCTATCGATGGTGGAGACATTGTCCAGGGCGTGGCTCTACCGTGCAATCTAGTTTTCCCACACGGTAGGTCTGGACCGGGTAGGAGCCGGTGGTGGGCGTTGACCCATTGGTTAGGGCGATCTCGTGATTCCTCGGAAGAATGTGGCCACCGTGGGCCATTCCTCAGGTGAGCCCGCCATGAGCCATAGGCCTCTGGCTTCCTGGGTGGAAGTCTTGGCCCTGGCCAGTGATGGGAGAGGGTATTAGGCCCCCTACATTGGTGAACTCGAGATGCAACCTTCGAGGGTAGTTCCGTTAGTGTGGCCGCCGTGAGCCACGGGATCTGGATTTTTGGGGCGGAGGTCCGGGCCACAACTAAAGGCGGAAGCGGGTGCTGGGCCTTTGGTGTGGTTAACCACATGGTTTTCCAAAAGGATGTAGCCGATCGAGGCCTTTCCCCGGGTGAGTTTGTTACGAGCCATGGACCTTTGGTTTCCTGGACGGGAGACCTAGCCACGGTCGGTGATGAGTGAGGGTACTGGCCCCTCTGGGTATGTGAACTCTAGGATGTTGCCCCCAAGGGCAGTTCTGAGAGTGTGCCCACTATGGACCGTGGGATCTAGATCTCCAGGGTGGAGGTCCGGGCCACGACTAAAGGCGGACACGGGTGCTGGCCCTTTGACACCAACAAAAACTTATAGTTTTTATGGCAGATGTGGCCGTCGTGGGCCATTCCGCGAGTGAGTCCACCGGTGGTGCGAGGAGCCATCACTTCCTTCTCAACAAATCAGAGTGTGCGACTGTCCCCTACCTAGCGCGTTAACTGTCGATGTTTCGTAAACTGGACTAGTAAACTTATATGATTGTCATGCTGCTCCAGGAAGATGATGGTAGCATCCAAAAGACACAAGAATTTATACTGGTTCAGGCCAGAGCCCTACGTCCAGTCTTAGAGATGATCGAGTGCGTGTTTCTCGCTTGAATTCTCTGAAGTTCTTACAATGGGGGGTGCAAGAATGGTGGAATAGGAAGAAGAGCTAGAGCTAGGAGACGGGCAGCCTGAAGGAAAGCTTTAGGAGCCCTATCCCACACTTGTATCTTTTTACTATTCTTAGTAGTTTTATTTGGAGCAAGGCAAGAAGCTTCATTGGAGAGCTTGTACCTTGGATAATTCTTGGTATGAATAATATTCAGGATTCTTCTTTGTGTTTGCTCTCATATTATCATTATAGCTATGCTTATGAAATAGAGCTAAGTTCTTATGTTATTAGATTAGCATATAGAACTTTATGCTTAATCCTTCATACAACATACATGTTTAGACCAAGAGCTAAGTTGAGGTGATGAGTTGTACTTTAAGTTAGTTTTGGTCATTATATTCTTACGGGTTCATCGTCCATCCCCATGGCGGATGCTCTAGTAGAGGACTCCTGATAAAGACGGATATTTCTAGCCGACGCTAGAGTAGTAGTCGATAGCATAGACTTGGTGTCTAGGCTAGAGGCCACCTTTGTTTGCCTCGTATCCTCCGGTTGAGGGGTAGGCGGCAGGTGGTGACATCACTGTCCGTCCTTCATAATCCCCCATGTTCGGATACGGCGTAGAGCTGTAGGCTGGCATCACTTGGCAGACCAGGTGCGATCCGGTGCTCGAAGTAAGTTTATAGTGACCAAAGCTATCTTAGCTTAGAATCTCTAACCACTAGAAATTTATGTATTTGTATGACTATCTGCTTAGCATAGCTATACAAGATAAACCTACTCCTGTTAGGTATAATCTTTTATGCTTTATTCTTTCTTTTATCTTTATTCTTGAGATTGGCTTAAGTGTGTGTGTCACACTATCCAATATCTATCTGGGATTACCCCTGTTATGGACTTTGGTCTACTATGCAGTCATGTTATCTTGTCCATATCCTTAATAGAGACTTTTACGCCTGCCTTCCTTTGGGAAAATATAAATAAATGATACCCGAATACTTCTGGGTGAAATGCTACAACGATATATCCATACGCTTGTGGAATATTTCTGCATGTGTTCAGAATATCATCATGGCATTTCTGATGCCATTGCTAGGAAACACAAATCCTAGTGATGACACTAAGAAATGCCAACAACATATGGGCATGGTTGTCGTCACGGTCCAGTAGCCACATCGCAGCGTGGTGCGGCATGGAGCTTACTGTGCCGGCCATTGCAGCACTATAGGCATGATGGTGGTTCGCCAGCCGTTCTGTGCAATATGGTCTCCGTCGTGGCCTTCATCATCGTTTCCTAGTTTCCTAGGGCATCGTACGAGAGTTGGTAGCCGCCCCCAGGTCATCGATCGCCTGGTTGTCTTGAGGAGCTGAGGGCCACGATCCCGATCACTGAGGTCATGGTTCCCCGCCGGTCTGGATGGCCTTCAAGTCAAAGCCTTCATCGTGGATCCCATCCCGTAGTGGGTGGGGTCGTACATGCATCTTGTCAGGCCATATCTGGCCTGTGGTCATCGTGCCCATCATCACTGCCCTAAGGCGATATTGTCTTGTCTAAGCTGCGTGGTGCAGGGTTGGTGTTTGACCGGACCGAGGTGACTGTTGTCCCGCCCTTGCGAGGTTAGTGCGGCATACCTGTCCTTGTCAGAACAGGCATACCTGGTGGGGCTCGATCTCTCCCCGTCCCTTCTAGGGGTCACGACGAGGGATAGGTCATGTGCCCTTCGAGCGCCATGCGGCTAAAGCATAAGGAAAAGGCCACGGCTAACCCCGGCCTTATCGTCGGGCCTGGTTTGCTCGACTTAGCTGGGCCTCGGTCGTTCGGGCCTTCGCCAGCTGGTGTATTGCAGACCGTGTGGCCTGCTAACTAATCGGTGCCTTGAAACACCCCGGGGTTATGACCCCGACAGGAAGAGACAGAGCAATTAATCTTAAGCAACAAAGGTAAATTAATGATAGCAAGAACGTCCTTAGTATGAGGGGCATCCTTGCCATGAATTCAATCAGGCACAACGCACAACGAGCCCTACGTTTTAATAACTAGACCCAACATGGTGGAATACGGAGGAAGGATAGGGCTGTTACCACCTGCCAACTACCACAATCTATTCGGGGATCTAGTCGTACCTACAGGCAAGATATAGCCTAAGCACCACGCTTAATCTATAAACTCACTGCTTCAATCCAAGCTCCTGTGAAATGAGATCGACACACCCTAACCAGACGGCAGAACAAGTACTAATGATGAACGAACTAAACACTAAGATAACTATGATGCTAATGCCAGAGAACAAGTACCTAGGCTCACTAATGATGAACAAGAGCAAGACATGACTTGAACTAAGCAAAGCTATATTACTGAATAAAGTACTTAACAAAGTAAAGTACTAAATAAAGTAAATGCTAAATAAAAGATTACAAAGGAGCTATACTAGACTAGAAGACTCTTCCGGACTCCAAGGCGAGCTCCGCTCTAACTCTATCACTACTAGCTAGCTACTACTTCTAAAGCTACTACTCTTAAGAGCTTGCTAGAAGCTTGGAGAGCTTGGAATGCTTGGATTGCTTCAGGGATGATCTTCATCGAGCACCACTGCCCCTTTTATTGTGCGTAGAGGGCAGGGGATACTTGTAGGCAGCACTGAGGTGGTGGGGAGGTGCCTTGGGCGGCGGGCGATGCTAGGGGGCGTCGGCCGACCGTCCCTTGCACCGCCTCACCATCCAACGGCGATGGATGGTGGTTTCATGCTCCTATGGCGGTTGCTTCAGTCAGAAAGATGGTTTGTCGGTCGGTTTGGCCCCTCAAGTGTGTGGCAGAACTTCCTAAGAAATCGGGCCCACGTGCATCTATCGATGTCTCAACAGACCTCAGATAGCGTACACAAGTTCCCAACAACTTAACAGATCTGTCGAGTGTCCTCGGGAAACCAGAATCATCCATGAATCTTTTCCAAACAGGATCCCAATCACAGTCATTACAGATTACAACAGTTTTCAATACATATACCAGAGATTATAAAGCGGAAGACTTAAGTTTTGATATTACAAACCAGTTGTTTCAAACTTACAAAACCATAATTGTCATACAACCATAGTAGCGGGATAATATTACATTAACATTATTTATTTCACACAAACTAGTGCCTTGTCCAAAGGCCATTCATCATTCCTCATCATCATCGACTTCAAACACTGACATGCAGCAGGGACCAAAACAAGCCTGCGCATGCGACTCACCTGCAACAAGGGTTAACAAACCATGAGTACAAAAGTACTCATTAAGACTGACCCGACCAAAAAGGGCGAAGGTCTTAGGGATGTAGGTGTTGGGTCAAGGTAAGGATGTAGAAAGATTCAAAAGTTCTTTGCCAAAAGCTTACTATTCTTGATCCTAGTTTCAAGTTTTACCCCTAAGTACTTTAGTTCAATATCTCAAACTAAGTGTTCATATCCCATGTTCCAATCCTTCTCTTTCCATTCTTTTTCTCATGTTTTAGTAATTCACCAGTCCTGCATTGCTTCTGTAATGAATCGAGTCTCCATATCCGCGGAGCACCGGCAATTCGAATTGATTCAAGTCCCAGCGGGGGATTTCTTATCACACGACATATGTAGAACTTAATCTTGCATATATCAACCTCGCTACCGGATCCTCCCGTACTAAGCCGTCTTCACGCCACTCGAGAACACAGCACACCTCAAATCCGGCCACATTCAAGCCACGAGGGTACACGCTACTCCCACCATCTCACCACTCCCAGTGCGTGGGCATTCGTCTTAGTATCAGATTAGCCAAAGTAGGCTTACCGGAGTATGTGACCAGTACTACAAAGTGTCTCGTTCAGAAGATCCACAATGAGTGGCCTTTAATTGACATAGTCGGCAACATTACCCAACATTCAAGATAAGCCACCCGACCAGTCTCTAGTTCATTCTATCTTCTTTCTTTCTTTCTTTGGCCAGTATGCCATCTTTGATCGTATCGAAACTTTTACTTTGAAAACCTACCATAAAGCATACTAAGCAATTCTACGCCTTTGTAAATGAAATCATCTTCAAGGATGGTAAACAATCAACAAGGTAGGCAATGCATCAAGTATGTAACATTTGAATAAATCAACTTAATGCAATAAGTAACATAGGTGATAAACTTTTCAAAGTAAACAAGGTAATGGTTTAATGTATAAACCGGGGCTTGCCTTCGTTGACGATCTCAGGTTCCGGATCAACACCACTATTATCGAATCCCATGACAACCGGGGATTCTTCTAGAACTTGCTCAACTAGAATCGGTTCACTCTCGGATTCTACACGAAATAATAGCATATGCTTCAACATGATGATAATGTAAACATGATGCTTTCATGATGCATGAAATATAACAACACCTTGAATACAACTTTCCTTCACGGTACAGTTACAAGCCAAACTAACCAAACCATATTCGTAACGGATGTGACCACGTCAGCACCGACCACTTCGGCGAGCTCTCCGACCACTTTGGTGAACTCTCCGACCACTACGGCGAATTCTCCGACCACTACGGTGAACTCTCCGACCACTACGGTGAACTCCCCGACCACTACGGTGAACTCCCCGACCACTGATCGTGAAACCCTACTGGTCACAAAACATGATCAAAACAAGATCAAACACTAATCAAACACTTAGGGTTTGCTTTTATTTATTTTTGAATTAATTTGGAAATAAGCCCAAAAATAAACTTGTTCCAAATGACCTCAAAATTTTATGTAAGCTTCCTTATGTCAAATTAGTGTACCAAAACAAATTTCATAATTTTTTGGAATTATACAGTGGCCTACAAAAATCATGGAAATTGCATTTATTAATTAAAGGACTGAATATTTGAACATTAAAAATTTATTCAAATTTCATGTTTCAAATTTTTAAACCATACTAGAGCATGTACAGAAGATACACAAATTTTTTCAGAATTTTTGGAGCTATGATTATTTTCCTACAAATTTCCAAAGATTCAGCACTATTTAAAATCAGAAAATAACAAAAGGCACTATTCTCTCTCTTGCTCTCACTGACAGCCGACCCCCACCTGTCATCCCCAACCTCGGGCATTGACTGTGGCTGCGACGGCGCTGACCAGCGCAAACTCGCCGATGATGAGCCCAACAGCGACGGCCAAAGCACTAACATGTTCATAAGAGCTAGGCGCATCGATTAGTGGCACTTTGGAGGTCGATTACGATATGGAACAAGGCTAACACCGGCCATGGCAGGCGCGGTGGCACGGCAATGTTACATCGGCGAAACAAGACCAGTAACGGTGAAATAGAGAGTTCAGGAAGCATCAGTGGCTCACCCCGATCGTGTTGAACCAACAGGCGAGACCGGAGAAGCTACGGGGACGCGTTTCGATGGTGACCAGGATCACGGCGGAGCAGACCTCGTCGACGACAGCGTTCCGACGACTGCAGTGGGTAAAATGAGCAGGCAAGAGTGGAATGAGCACTACAGCATCACGACGAAACCAGAGAGCCAACAATCGAGGGCAACGGCTCACCGGATGAGGCTGGCCACGGTGAATCGACGTTTCTGTTGAGGTCGCCGGCCGCGAGGAAGATGAACGTGGACAGCGAGCTCTCGGTGAAATCAGGCGGTAGCAACAGCTCGGTCAGATGCGCAAGGAGCAGACGAAACTGGAACACGGCTTTTTCAGGGCTAACTTGCGCTGAGGGGACGAGAGAAGCTCGCCGGAGTTGAGACGGCGGCGTCGGGAAAACAGAGTGAAGGAAGAAAAATGAACGACGTCATCAGGGTCTTATAGCTCGGCCAGGAGCGCGCGGACTCGACACGCAGAGTGCTCCCCATGCCAGCGCGAAGCCAAGGGTGGTCGCAGACGCGCCTGGAAGGCCGGAGAAAGAACGCCGGCGGTGAGGCGGTAGCGCCATGTAGTTATCTCAATTTTTGAAATAATTACAGATTTGCCACTGAGTTTATTTTACAAATTACTCCCAATTTTTCTAAAGAAGTTGAAAATCTCCAAAAATGAAAGTTGCTCAATTTTTCAAACTCTACAACTTTGCTTCAAGGAACATTTTCAAATTCTGCCTCCATTTTGAAATTTGAATTTATGGTGCATTTGAGTATTTGAATCATTTCAAAATTACTCCAAATTTTATATGTAAACTTGAAAAACTTTGAATACCAAAGTTGACCCTTATAAAATAATCTTCAACTTTGCTTTTTGCCTCAACCCCAAATTCCACATGGATTTTGAATTAGTCAAAATGGCAAAAAGGACTTTTATAATTTGAATTTGAATTCAAATTTGATTTGTCTTTCTTTTACTTTAACTTTGATTTTTGACCAGTAACATGGCCCATTAGGGTTATTTGAGTCAAATGACACATGGCCTCACATGATCACATAAAATTTGACCCTTGTGGTCATGATCTTTATTTAGGGTTTTGAAACACACCACATGAAATAACAACATTATGAAATAAAGCTTATTTAGTTAATGCATTCAAAATTTTCTACTCCATGAATGCTTTGCAATGCATATGATGACATGTCAAATTTTAGTGCTAGGTCAAAACACCAGAGGTGTTACAAAGTGTATGACATTGGACCCATGGATCCAAGGGAGCTCAACCTCCACCTTTGGATCAAACCGACATAGATCAACGCTGGAGAGACAGTGTAGAGGCTCTCCCATGGATCAGTGATGTGGCAGGGGCCAGGGGGCGTTGGCCGACGCCATGTGGCGTTGGTCGACGTGGCCCTGTGGGCCCACGGCTCCCTGCCACGTCCACTTGCCTTCTATGCACTTCTTTTGTACATTTTTGTGAAAATTCCTGCATACAAATAATTTTTCCAAGTACAAGTGGAAGTAGGTGGATTATAAACATGAAATAATGCATATGATGTTGTTTTACCTTGGTTTTGGGTGGAATGTTGATGGTCAAAATGGGTGCTAGTGACCATAGAACGAAAAAGGACATGGAAGATGTCGATCATTGGCTCCTTTGTCGAAGGGGTTGTTCGTCTCTATGCCGGTACGAAGACTGGTGACCAGGTCTCCCGACTAGGACCTGATCTAGGAGGGAAGAAAAAGTTTGGTTCAAGCCGAACGGGTTCTCAGAGCATCATTTACTAATTCATTTAGGTGGTACAAAAATGCTAAAGTGAACACCAGTCTTCGGCATGCATTGGCCCCACAAGATCGACCACATCATCGTGGCCTTGCCATGCCACACTGACCAGCGGGGCTAGTTGAATAAAATGGTAATCGCTACCTCTAAGTTGTTGAACATCAAGCGGTAAGAGTATCATAGAATAAGATCAGATTTGTCAGAATTGGATAAAAAGGTGCAAAACACTGACAGAATGAAGCATAACAGGTAATATGAACGCAGGATCATTAGTACAAAAGAGCAGACAGATTTGATAATATGTCTATATTGATCAGTTTCATTCATGTGATGTTCCTCGTTGGACATTGTCTACAAAGTAAAAACATTACAAGATGCATTCTCTTTCTTTTTTTTCCCCATGATAACAAGGAGCATATAATAACTTTTGGGACCACATATAAATACAACGTCATGGTTTCACGTGCAGCTGAATGCTGAAGAAATTGTCCTCCATCCCTGAAGTTGTCATAGATTAGTTATTGCACCAAAATCCTGCCCCGTGAAGGCCAAAAATATGCGGCCTTCAGAGTTGAATTTCAGGCTGGAAGAAGGATGCACAGCATGTATTTTTATTCCCAGGCTCGCTGCATCATCAACGGCATGTTAAACAGCTCTGCCAGACTAAGAAGATTTCACACGCATCTGCCTCTTCGTCTGCATTACACACAGGTGTCAGGTTGCATCCTGATGTTTGGTGCCACTGAGAAGATAAGGGCATTTGATATTTACCTTTACTCCCCTTGGTTTTTGTGTTTTCCAACAAGGGAAAAGGCCATGGCATCCCGATTTTCCAAGATCAGAGCATCTGTAAATTAGACATGGTAAGCATGGTGAATTTCAGAGGCCACACAGAATTTCAAACAGAATGAATGCAATATGTCGAGGACATGTCATAAATTCTAAAGATTAGTATCGCTCAACTTCAACAATCAGATGCACCATGTCATGACAACAAATCAAGTTGTCTCTAATTAATTTGACTAGAAAGAAAAAAATCAAATTTGCATGTTAATCAATGTCCTAGCTGTATTGACTTACACGCTCTCTTTGTCGCAATCAACCATGTCATCCTTTTTGTGCATTCTGCTTGGTGAAATGGCAAAGGCATTTTCACTTCTTCTACTCTGGTGCTTCTGAGAACCATAACTGTCAACTATCTTCAGAGCTTCTATCTCATGAGCAAGATCCTCATCTGCATGGCCTGGGGGCACAACTAGGGACATTGAGGACTTCCTTTGGTATTGGTTGCCAACAAATTGAGACAGAACCTGATGTTGATCGTGTCTTTCCTGATTCATCAGACCTGGTGTGTGCTTTTCAGAAACCTGGAGCCATGCGCTTTCCAGTCGCTGTTCATCATTTGTTGATTCTTTTGAAGTCTGGATGGGAACTTCCGAACACAACCTTTCATCAGAACATGCAGTATTTTTGTACGTCTCCAGTTCTTTCTTTACTTCATCAGGATGATCAAAGCTTCTCCTTGAATCCAAAGTTCCCTTTAGTCGGTCACTGTTTGATGAGCAACTCAAGACATCAGACTCGTACCTTCTTACATTAGGACCAGCCTCTAATGTTATTTCTCCGTCCATCAATTCTGCTAGTGGACTAATTTTGACTTCCACATTGCATTTCAGTACTGTCTCAATTGAATTGGTAATGCTACTCAAAAATCTTTGAGCTCTAGATTTTATGCCACAGTCCTCAAATGCGATGAAAGCAATCGCATGGCCTGACAGATATGAAAATGAAGATTATAACTCAATAACAGAGAATAGGTAGCCAACCATTTAAAATACTGGGCCATATGGAGAATTTAACTCAATTTCAACTTTGAGAGATGCATTTATTTCAACCTTTGTGGATACCACTGACATACTTCTTACAGACTTGAATCACATGTCTGAAGATGAAGTCTTAAGTGTATTAAAAAACATAAAAAAAGACTAATCAATGAGGACCACGTATTTTGCTTTCAGAGGAAGAAGTATGAGCATCTTAGTGACAGCAAGTGATAAATGATAAGTAACCCACTTAAAGATATTCCATGTTGATAGCAAGAAAAAGTGAAAAACATAAGACATGCTTACCCTCAAATTGCCTGATTGATACTAGTTTCCCATGGTCAAGAAGTAGCTGCTGTAATGTCTTCGAGTGGCAGTTCTCAATGCATCTTATCCAAACCTGGGCAAGGCTATCTGAGATTCCATTTACTAGGGCCCTTTGCTGGGAACAGTTGTCATTCAGTTGATTAGAATTGAGTGGAACTCTATCAACAGACCTACACTCTCCATAAACCAAGTTGTCATTCAGTCTCAACCGAGATGAATGTGAGGCAAGGACCTGAGGACTCGAGTGCACACTAATTGTTTTGGCGTCAATTGTTCTCTTAGAAATGCCAAAGGCAGATAATGAATGAGAAACAGTTCTGCTGGAGGATTCCCTTGCTATCTCAGACATAGCATCATTGGCTACTTTATGGTGTTCTTGAGTACCGCATTTTTGTTGGTTCATATCTGAACTATGACCACATCCAAGTTGTAGTAGAGCAGCAGTAAACCACATGGGACGCTCACTTGAAAGCCTTATCTGCTTTTCAGCATCAGAAAGAATCTTCAATGCTTGTTGTAATCTTTCTAACTCTGCTTCCGTTACTACAGAGCATAAACAAAGTCGTTAGCAGATAGATCATGTAGACTAATGAAGGGCAAGGTTCAAATCAGCCTCATTGGCTCATTGCTTAAAAAACAAGCAAAGGCTGCCATCAAATATGCAATTGTCAGTGACTTTGCCTGCTTCACAGGCATGCTGCATGAATACATGAAAAAATATTACTCCCTCCATTCCACATTGTAAGAGGTTTTGGCTTTTCAAGGTACATAGATTTTGCTACGCACCTAGATATATGTTATGTCTAGATACAGAGTAAAAGGTATGTATTTAGTTAAGCCAGAACAAATTACAATTTGGAATTGAGGGAGTAAAACACACTTATGTGATTTTGTGATTCTGATGAATGAACCAAGGAGAGTCATTTTTGTTAGTCTAAACAAAATGTTTTGAAATTACTTCCATCAATCACCTAGTATGACTGCTAATAGCCTAATATAATATAGTAGTTTTTGTGATACAAAATAAATCATGAAGCAATGATATTTATGATGAGAAAAGAATAAAGATGGAGAGGAAGAAAGAATGAATGAGCTGAAAACGCCAACAGAACAATAAGGTATGGTTGAATGTACTCACAACTTCGACCACCAACTGCTGAGCCATTACAACAAGTAACATCAGCCAATTTGTAGGTGCCAGCAATGATGTCCATGATGAGCCCAGCTAACTGAGACATTAATGCCATTGGATCAGTGCCAGAATCCATCAGCTCTCTGGATCTTTTCACTGTCTCAGCCGTATCTCCTGACATAGCTATCTCCAGAAGATCAAGCAATTTCTCTTCCGAGACAACACCGACCTTTAAAATGAAATTTGCAATCATTATCTAGATAGAATAACTGATATCTCGCTCAAAAGTCATTCTAAATTAAAGGAAGAAATTTAGCATGCCCATTACTTGTGCAGTCATGCAGAAACTGAACAGCATTTCAACTCCCCAAAAGGACAATTTAGTATCATGTCTTAGTTTCTACAGTGTACAATTTCAGAAACAACCCATTTTCAAAAAACACATGTTTTCATTTAGAGACGAGGTGAATATGACAAAGGCACAAATATATGGTCAGTGATAATATTAACCTCAGATTGAGTACTTTATCTGTTTTTTTCTTTCTTAACATCTGGGATAACTTTGACACCGAACTTTACAGGTTTACTTAACTTTATGTGCATTACGTACATGATTTATTGGAGAAAAAAATAATAGAACCCCAAAACATGCTGAATTCACTGGGGGACACTAGAATCCATGGATATAAAATACACAAATAGTCCACTAAATCAGAGATTGGAGGAAAAATGCAATACAGATCAGAGAACAGCTTTCATTTTCATGTAATTCAAAGCAATATTCGTCATTAAAAGAATTGATTGATCATAGCAAGAAATTTACCAGATCGTTGACAAGTAAAGGAGTTATCTTTTTCCCTAACAAACTCAATTGATCTAACATTGTTTCTGCATCTCGTAGTGAGCCATCTGAATTCAGAGCTATCAAATCCAAAGCTGCCAGCTCAACATCAAGATTTTCCTTGACACAAATTTTCCTCAAGCGGCACACAGTGTCAATATCTTTGATCTTAGAGAACACATACTTCTGGCAATGTGATACGACTGCTCGAGGTAGGTTGTCTGGGTCAATTGTAATAAATATGAACACAACACGAGGAAATGATTCATCAAGAAACTTCATAAATGCTGACCATAATTTGGAAGGTATCATGTGGCATTCATCAACAACAAACACCTTATACCGGGGCAAAGGTGCAGATGGTGGCAAATTTTCCAGTAAGTGCTTAATTATGCTTATACACTTTCTGTTACTTGCGTCAACTTCTTTTAGATTGGTACCTTTTCCACTGAAGAAATCAGTGCACTGATTACATACCCCACAGGGTTTGTTATCTCCAGTAGTAAGGCAATTTAGAGCTGCTGAAAATATCCTTGCAGTCGATGTTTTTCCGGTTCCACGAGGACCTTGAAAAAGATAGGCAGTAGCTATCCTTTCCCTTGTTATAGCATTACTAAGTGATTGGGCTGCAATGTTTTGACCAACAATTTCAGGGAATGTCCTTGGTCTATATTTTTGGCTCAAGCTTCTCGGGTCTGACTCGGCCAGATCAGCACTACGAACAGATAGATCCATCCCATCCTGGCTTTTACAGTTTGACCATCTTTTCCCATCTAACCGGCTTGAAGCTTCCATATCAAGCTCCCCTATATTGGTTGAGAGTTCATCACTTGATGAATCAAATGATGAAGAACCAAAATCACAGCTATTACACAAAAGTGGCATTCCCTGAGCAGACTTTTTCGAATGTGCCCATTTCATTGAACCAAATGATCTCTTCTTCTTATGCATTGTCTGACTCCCACATATTAGGCTGCTACCTTTTCTTCGAAGTATAGCAGATAGTGAAGGAGAATAATTACTTCCTTCAGATCCTCGATGTTTTCTCCTATTTGATGCATAGCAAGGGACATGCGACCTCTGACTTCTCAGAACTGCTGATTGGTTAGACTCATCACCATCAAAAGAAGTAGCAGTCCTAGCATCCCAAGAACCAACAGTGCTGGTGTTCCTTCTTACGTGCCTGTAATAGGAGCTAGTAGAAACAGGTGTGCAAGAAAAGGAAGATCCCTCTCCTCTACCTATTTTCAGTAGTTTTGAGGGATTTGAAGAGCTGACACATCCACATGCAGCAAATAGCGGAGATGTAGGGCGAGAGAAGTAGCTCCTTTGAAATATCTCCGGAGTCTCTGAGTTGCAGTTCTCAGTATCCTCAGATTGCTCACCGGAATTAACCTGAAGATCTGACAACTTCGAGACAGCTTGGTTTCTGACTGCACCTTTTTTGGACAAAACACCCTTTCTCCTTCTAGCTATTCTTTTGACAGGAGTAGATGATGTTGAACTCTGAACATTGTAGATGCTGGCTGGAGGACCCAGATATGCATCACCTTTGGAGTTTACCCCATTAGATTTGCATGGACTGTCCAGGATTAGCTCACCGGATGGTTGCTTAACATCCTCATCTATCTTCATTCCACTTTCACTAGATTTACAAGAATTCTGCCTCCAATTGTAGAGATAAACCTTTCTTCGTTTCTTTTCAGTGTTTGCAGGTGCACAAGGTGACTCATTGAGCTTTGGCGCTAAATTACTAGAAATCCCACCGTTGTATGTAATCCTTGAAGTTGCCACCAGTGACCTATAACTCAAAGGTGATCTCCATGTTGAGCAAGTATCAGGGTCCTGCAAGCAGCGCGCCTTTTGCAAAGCAGTAAGTTCCTTCCTCAAGTGAAGCTCACTTGGGCCAACACACCCTCCAACCATAGTCCCCATCTCCAGTCTGGAAAGACGCCGACTTGTCTAACAGAGAGCAAAACAGTAAATATTAAAAGACATCAGCATCCAGGAAAAGAACTGTGGTATGTTCGTTACAAACAATTTTAATGTGTTCACAGTTTAAGATAGGTGCAAATTACAAAGACACATTGTTGATACATCTTAAAAACATAAAAGATCGGTATAAAACAGTGAACACAATTTCAGCTTCCGAAGCAGCATGCTCAAGCTGCGACTTGGGAAGGAATGCATATCTAGAACAGGAAGTAAATATATTGATGGGGATGGGTATCCGTGGTAAATAAAAAATCAGAACGAACCATCATGACAAAAAAATGCTATGCGCAAACCGTGAAACCAAAGCTTGTAGCCACCAGTTTTTTTGGGAAGGATTTGATGCAAAAGAGGAGAAATGATGTCGTATACAGTTTATTCCTGAATCAAGAAAGGGAAAGGGGTGTTTCAAAAAAGGAAAGGGAAGGGAAAACAATACTCTCATAAGGTTTGTACGGATGCACGTGTATTTACTTCTAGTGGAATAGAATGAAATTTAGTTTAATTCCATGCTAATTCACTTCAACGCATGCGCATCGGAAGAAGGAATAAAAACGGCACCAGGAAGAGGGACGGGATGAAATGAATGTTGGATGAAAAGGAATCTGAAATACTTTGGGAGAAACGGCCGACGAACGCATTGCAAACCAAATTTGCAGCCGCTAACCATGCAAGAATCAATCCCCAGGAACCAGGAGCTGGAGCACACAGCACTACAGCAGCATTCCGCCACCAAGATCCAAAACGTGCTTGGAAGAAAAAGGGGGAAGAAGAACTCACCGGCAATCACGGAGCAAGCCAGGAGCCAGGTGGCATCGACGAAACCTGCAGCAGCGCGCACGGGAAGGAGGGGGAACGAACAGTTCAAACTGGTCCTAGTCCTAGAAAGGCGTCAAGAAGCCAAAAGGCGTCGGAAAAGGAAGCGCCTTCGGAGGTGGAACCTACATCCGTCGCCATCGGGCAGTGAATGCCGGAGGAGACGGTGATTCGAAACAGCACGCGGGCGGATTTAAAATCCTCCCCACCACCCCTGCTGTCACACAGGCGCTTCTGGCTGTGTTGTGTTCTTGTTTAGTTGGAGAAAGTTGGATTTTGGGGCTACTGTAGCATGTTTGTTTTTATTTGATAAATAATGTTTAAACATTGACTAATTAGGTTTAAAACATTCGTCTCGCAATTTCTCACCAAACTATACAATTAGTTTTTCTTTTCGTCTATATTTAATATTCCATGCATAGCCGTAAACATTCGATATGATACAGGTACTATAGTAACTTTTTGAAAGTTGAGGTGAATCTAAACAAGGCAGTTGGAGGGAAAGTTGGAATTTGGGTACTGTAGTACTTTCGTTTTTATTTGACAAATAGTGTTCAATCATAGATTAATTAGGCTTAAACTTTCGTCTCGCAATTTCCCATCAAACTGTGTAATTATATTTTTTTCATCTATATTTAATGTTCCATACATATATCACAAGATTCGATATGATAGATACTGTAACACATTTTTTTTTAACTTCTTTCGGAACTAAACACGCGCTCCGTGTGTTCCCTCTGCACCACAGTACAGTTGTCGGCTGACACACACAGACTATAATGCAGCAGAAATGAATCTCTTTTTCGAAGAACAATCAACCGGATAATAAAATCAGGAAGGTTAAACGGCCTTCAGTTTTCTATTAAAAAGTGTCTCCTTTTTTGTGATAGAGGTTGCCAAGTTATGTTCGAAAATATTTGTTGCGGTGTGAGTTTGAATGAAATTTGATTGTATGCACACAGTAATCAATTACCAGGATGAATTATTGTGCTTTAGTATCTCTGTAAAATATACTCCTCCGTTCTAAATTATAAGTCATTTTGACTTTTTTTATATCTATTTTGCTATGTATCTAGATATAATAATATGTCAGATACATAACAAAATGAATGAAAAAAAAAATCAAAGTAACTTATAATTTAAAACGGAGGGAGTACTACCTTTGTCCTAGAAAAAAAATATAATTCTAGGTTTAGTCATAGTCAAACTAACTTAAGTTTGGCTAGATTTATAAAAAAAATAGTAAACATTTAAGACTCTAATTAGATGTATCATAAAAATATATTACATAGCAAATCTAATGATAATTATATTACTTTTTATACACATTTTGTTGAACTTAAGATAATTTCAATGAACTCCATTCTAGAATTGTATCTTATTGGACGGAGTGAGTATTTGTATTATTATAAGTTTTCTATTAATGGATTATCCTCTAATTTGATTACTATTCTTAGAATAAAATTGGAACCATTTTATCATTTAAATACTAATGATGGTTTCTATAACCCCTCTTTTGCAAGTATATAAATCTGATCGTGTGAACACAAAAGGGGGCTAGAAAAGATACATTAGAAAAAAGAATATATATACAGAGGTGACGTCCTTGAACTTAGGGCCTCCGTTCTCACTTGGTGTTCTCTCTCCACTCACCGGTAACGTCCTTGAACTTAGGGCGAAGGCTGTCGATTTATGATCATACGTGCTAGAATTATATACAGAGGGGTCCGATAAAAAAATTTAACATATGCAATTAAGTCTAGATCATCTGTTTAATTTCTTATATGGTGGAACTTGATCACTCGGGTTGTTCACGATGCAGCTCCACCTATTTTTCTAAATTTATTTTAGTATATATTTAACCATTTAACAATGATATTTTTTCTGCAGCAGGCGACTGTAGACACATGTGGTGACTTATGAATCTCGAAATCTTAGTAGTTTAGAAGTGCATGTATGTTTGTCCATAGGGTTGAGTGTATATGCATTCATGTTAGCTTCTATGTCTCTAATGTGATTAGCAATAAAAAGAGTCAAGATATAATAATAGCACCGCTTAATAAGCATGATTATTATAAAAAGTGTTGATGACCATTAAACTGTTACTACTAGTTGAGTACGCGTTCGGTAACGTATTTATTAAAACATAAAATCTTCATTAGATGTGTCCTAATATGGTAGGCAAATAAGTTTAGGTGAATCAAAAAAATTTATTCTAACTATGTTCTGTTGTCTAAAACGCATCACTAAACATATATGACAAGAATTTTTTTATCATATTTTTGCTAATATAAACAAAGACTATTCAACTATATACTAAATAAATACTACTTGCTGTTATGTTTTCTTACATGGTGGGGGGGTCCCTTCATGGTCTCAAAGATGTGTTTATTGGGAGACAAAAGAAGGACGAAGGAGGACTTGAGAAGGCAAGCGCAAGGCGCCAGAGCGGTCTACCGTTATCCGTGAGCATAAGGAAAAGGACAGTTGAGCAATGGCGAGGTCGAGAGGCGATGAAGTGGCCATAATATCGGGTTAGGGCAAAAACTCCACCCTAAACCCTGTTTCTTAGTTGTAAACCTTTGACTTTACACGCCTATTAATTCTGAAACTATATAACTTCTTAATATTTACCACGGTTTTCTATTAAACAGGGCCTTTTTACTTTTTGAAACGTGAAAATGAATCGGTTGTTTACTGAAATTTATGGAAAGAAACAAACAGACAGCAGGCAAAGGACAGAGCCCAGCCAAGCAGTTCAGGTTCACGTGTTACTGTTTCCTTGGAATTCCCACAGATTTAAGCAGTGGGTTTGTCAGTCACCGCGTGTTTAGTTGGGTGAATTTGGAAATTTGGACTACTGTACCACTTTCGTTTTTATTTGACAATTAGTGTTTAATCATAAACTAATTATGTTTAAAACGTTCGTCTCATAATTTTCAACCAAACTGTGCAATTAGTTTTTTTTCGCCTACATTTAATACTCCATACACGTATCGCAAGATTCGATGTGATAGTGCTGTAGCATTTTTTTTTGGGAATTTGGGGTTGGAACAACACGCACTCAAAGCACGGGCCGAGGACATCAACTGTTTGTTTTGGCAACTCCAGTTCATCAAATAAAGAATTGGGCCACAGGGGCCTACAGGCTACAACCGTCGAAATAGCTTGATCGATTGCGTGGCTTATAAGCTGGCTGATGCTGTTTTATTGTGAGAGAAAAATACCGTATCATAACTGATAAGTATGACTGATACGATCAAGCGAATAGGATGATGCTGACAATAAGTTTTTTTTGTTGATTCACGAAAGCAGTTACCAAGGAGGAAGCAAGGGCATATTTTCGCCTTGTTCGCTGGTCTTATAATCCGTACTTTTCAACTCGTTTTTTTAATTGGAATAGTATTTTGGTTTGTTTTTCAGCGAAACAGGACCTTTGTAGCAATTTATTCATTGAGACTGCTTGCAACACACACCGGGGGTCTGTTCTGCGTGAGGAATTCAAAGCCAAGGTAGGCAGTAGGCACGAAACGAGGCTGCAGAGTGCAGAGCGTTGATTTTGCTTTTTTTTAAAACGAAAACGACGGAAGCACTGGAGTTACTTTTATTCTAAGAAGAAAACGAAGATGTACTAGCCGCCTCAAGTCTGAAAGCTGAAGGCGGTAAAATTGGCTTCCCCTAGTTTGTTTGAGTTATATATAGCCATATACCATATACGGACCCTGGTATGGTACTGCTTTGCATTGCGACGATGTACACGACGCTGACACAAGTAAGGATCTCCTCCGCCGCACCTCCGTTCACGCGGATCGCACGGACATGATTAATGCCAACGTGAGTGGCATTATTACAAGCCTTCAAAGTTCAATCAATTCAAATAAATATAAACGTTGAAGCTTTGGTTTTTTTATAATATATAATAATTGTTTTGCACGCAGGACTTCGTTCCATCGCTTCAGCAACAACCGCCCATTGCGCACTCGATTCTTGCCTCCTTTAATTTGTTTCTGAAAAGTTCATAGGACGTCTCCCGCGGTTATATGCAAGGGCTTTGCTGTGGTACAACCAAATAACTGTGAGCCATTCATTTATTTCGATCGCACGGTCACGATCACGTATTAGGAGGTAATATATAAAAAATATATTGATTTAATTTTAAATTTTGGAAAGTATGATAAATTAGGAAAAGTTTTAGATATAAAGATCTTTTTAATCTAATTGGATGTGGTAAATCTTTTTTTTGCAACTTTAGATATAGCATAATTTAATTAACATAAACTACCTATTTTTTTATTCAAGTAACTCGTACCACACGTATGTGCTCAAACAGACGTGAAATTGACGTGTGTATGTGCCCAACGTGCACGAAAATTTACGAGCATACATGAAACTTTACATGGCCATCTTGCATGCTCAATATACGTGACAGGTAAGGCCCTCTCAACTATGAAATATAGTTTTATTCGAGTTAGTATAATATACACACTCGATTTGTAACGTGTCAACATATAACATGTTTTAGATCGTTAAAGTTCACGTCTCAATTAATGTGTTAACTATTGATATTTTTTGATACATGTAACGTAACTTTTAATAACTAAATAAACCATGATACTTGTTGTATACATGTTGATATTTTTTATATATGTAACATACTGAAAGGAAGGCCGCACAATAAACAAGGAAGGGCCGCGCGGCGGGCCGCCGCTTCTGTCTGTCCCGTCCATGAGGGGATTTGAAGATATTTTCTTTTTCTTTTTTCTTTCTTATAGGTTAATTAATTGATTTAAAAAATCTACAAATCAACGGCTCAGATTTGTTTTAGATATTACTTCCTTTGAGGTAAAGGATGTATCCTAGCATTGCTCATAATGTAATCGTCACAAATCTTTAGAAAAACATACTTTAAAGTTTTTTAAAATATTAAAACTATGCATCTCCATAGTGCATCTATAGATGTACATGCAGCAAAATTTGATATTTGAACTTAATCTCAAATTTCGCTACAATGTACGTTTATTAATGCACTATGGATGTGTGTAGTTTTTTTTTTTTGAAACTCTTAAGTATGTTTTGCAAAAGGAATTTCAAGATTCCACCGAGTACGAGTAGAGAGGGTTTGCACTAAAGATTTCCCCATATTTTCTCCATTAAACAAGGGCTATTTTAGCTCCGACAGTTGATTATATACATTGGGAGTCAAAAGTTAGCTCGCCGTTGGAGAATCCTCACTTGCTTACTTTTGCACGCACGGGCCCTAACTCGTCATCTCAGCAAAAGGGTACTCCGGAAATGGATGATGTAGCACTCATAATCCCTTCATAATTCATTCACGCGTGTCGTGTCATGTGTGAACTGAGAAAATGCAGGAAGGAACAGGAGGAATCAAGGCGACAATGGACCAGCGGCAAATGCAGAGTCCTCTCTAACACAGAGGATTTTCTTCAGATTCTGTGGTTGCAGTGTCGGAGGACCACGCCCAGACATCAACTTACAGTTCGAACTGCAATTAGTAGGGTTATATTTGATACACATAACTAGTCACTAGTTGAGATTACAACTCAAATTAGTTATGGTCAGATAGCTAGTTAGCTAACAACTAGTTTAAGACTTGTCTTAAATATTAGCCCTCTTATTTAGATGCATTAGAGCTAATTTTTAGCTAGCTAGCAATTAGCCCTTATCAAACAGGCACTTAGAATGAAGATTGTGCACCCACTCCTACAGACCACAATACAACATCTATCACACAGTTTAGGGCCGGATTTGTGTATACATGTTCTTTGAATAGAAAAAAAAGCTGCAAATGGCCTTTTCAAGACCCAGCTTGATTGAGCTGGTTGGATCATCAACCAAACTTAATAATACGATTAAACTTGGAAAGCCACCACTTCGGGTTTTTTTTCCTCTGAGTATAACACCAAATGTACAGCCTCCCCCTTCTCTGTATCTCTTTTTTCATTCTGCATTTACAATGAAAATCAGTAAAAATAAATAATACAACTAAAGTACTTAGCAATTATTTTAGTAAACCACGCAATAGGCAGAGCTCCTCTTCCTTGCTTTCGACGTACTGTTCGCTTTGCTGAAAAGCCAGGTTGAAAAATACTGTTCGCTAATTTATCGTGAGAGAAAAACACTGTACCATGGCTGATAAGTCAGGCTGATAATCCCCTGTTCGCTCGAACTTATCAGCCTGACTTATCAGTCATGGTAGCCTGCCCTTGACAGTGCAGCCCCTCTCCTGACTATGCAATATGCCTGCGTCAACGCGCCATGTCCTTCTCAGCAGCTATATGTTTGTGTGGGTGAGGAGGTCACAAAAATATTAAAAATATAAAAAAGTATGTCCTGAACTAAAATTTCAGGAACCAGTGCTTTGAGTCGCTATAAATCCACGTGACATCGATAGAAATTGCTCATGTAAGGTATGGTATCTATTCCCTATAATATATTGATTAAATGATGTATTTAATTTAATTGTATTGGAGGATGTGGATCTATCCAGTTTATGTTCTGTCCCTATTGTGTAGAAGTTAGTTGTGTGTCTATTTTTTCATTTACCATTCCATAGATATTGCATATCTGGAAAATTTAAGGCTCAATTTATAGAACACAATATTGTACTCTCATTAATATTGGATTTTCACAGAGAATAAGTATCATCTTTTACTAGCCTCGATCACTTGTTCACAACTTTCACTAGCCTCTGCCACCCTATCACTTCCATGCCACTAAACCTCATGGACGTCATCATCATCCTTTTCTTTGTTTTCATCTTTGTCACCATCTCTCTCATGATGTCATCATCACGCCTTTCTTCGCTCTCCTCTTTGTCACTATCTCGATCATCAACCACCCTTTGTTCATTCCCCTGCTCCTCAAATGTATCTACGTTACATGAACAATCATGCATGGGCAATGTCACAATGCAAATCAATACATAATATGTCTGGTATGAAGTTTGGCTCTTGATGTGAAGATGGCCCTCTTGGGCAAGAGCGTCCCTAGGCATGTGCTGGCTGCGTGACTACTTAGGGCCTCAAAATCCAAGGGCCCCATGCTAATATAAGTACCCTAAATATATATTATGTTTTATGCTTTGTTTCAAGCATCCATAAAAGTCTAAAATGCCCAAGCTAATCTAATATGTAGTCTATCATGGTGGTAGATGGTTTTTACATCCTGCATTGTGTTTCTCTGCTCTCGTGAAAGGCAAATCAAGGAGATAGTTACTTGATGTCTAGTTCTAATAAATGTTTATCTTTTTGTCGATCCATACTATTCTATATTTTTTATAATACGTTATATTTTATGTTATTATTGTTTTAGTTTGACACTTAAATGAGGTGTAAGTGTCTTTGGATGGCTAGAGGGGTGAATAGCCTAATTAAAATTTCTTGCAAGGAGTCCTAATAAAACTATGCCTAGATTTGTCTTGCAAGCCTATGGTGAGAGCAACCTACACAATTTTAGTATCAAGACTATGAACAAAATTAAGGTACTAGAATTGAACAGACTATCTTTGTTTGCTCCCTAGGATGACAAGTTCTAATATCACTACTTTATGAAATTTAAGAACACAATGTAAAGCACAAGAGTAGAGTGAACAAATGTGATACGACCCAAAGGATAACAAGAGATATATCCTTATGGTTCGGTGACTTGCTGGTCACCTATATCCACATTGAGGTAAGTCCTAGGATCATCACTTCTCTACCAAGACTCAACCCCGCAAGGTTGCCTCCTCCACTTGAGGGCTTGGTCACTAAGCCGGCTCGGTCAAAAGACACTCTCAACACTTCCGTTCCACAAAAGTTGCTCTTTGCTAACTCCAGCGAGGATGAGCTTAAGAGACTCTGACAAATCACCTCCAGAGCACCTCACAATTTTTAATTTGAGTGCTTCAACGGAGTCCCGTTGCACCAAGCCGTATAGGTGGAGGCAACCATCAAGACTAACAAGCAAACTATGTAGTCACTCGATACAATATCTCAAAGTAAATGCATTAAGATCACAGTAATCTATATCTAAAGATGCAATCACTAGCAAGCAAATGAGTGTGGAAGCTTAACTTGAGCTCTAGTGTGTGTGGATATCAGTTAGGGGTTCCAAGAGTTGTAAAATGTTTGGCCACACACTTTATTTATGTCTCCACTCAAGAAACTAGTTGTTACCGACCTCCAATAGATTTTTTGAGAGCATTGGAGAGCTCCGGTGAGTCACCGGAGTCCACTATGAGAGCTCCCTCAATGGTCACTAACAACCTATCAGAGGTAGCCATTACTAGTGCTAAGCTCTAGTGTTGTGCTCTCCCATGGTCAATGAACAACTCCAGTGAGTGTTAAACCTGGCGCGCACAAAAATATCGTCTCTATTGAGACACTATGATGCTGAGCTCCGGTGGCATCAGCGGAGGACTCTGGTGCCCGTTTTGGATCAACGGAGGACAATATGTAGATATGCTTATTTGACCAATTTTTAGAGTCAAATACAATAAAAATTAAGCACCCACCAATTTATTGATAGCAATCTTTACTAATATATATATATAGCACACAAATAAATCAAACTATCCTTGCATGCAACAAATTTTGAATCTTAACTATACGAAATCATAAATCAACTAAGAGATATGATACCTCCAATTAATCCCGATCCAAACCATTCCAAACATAATAGTAATTATACAACAAAACCAGGTAACCCAACTAAAACTAAATCAACACATGGGAACTCAAGATAAGAAGTGAAGGATTTGAAGGAGGTACATTCTTGGAGCGATTTCCCCCTCAATTTAGGCCTTCTTGATGGAGATCTACACACATGTGGCCGGCTGGCGGATGTCACGCCCGATGAGTTAGGTTTGGTTGTTGGAGGAGAAAAGGAATGAAGTGAGAAGAAAGAAGACATGCACATGTGGCTATATAGGCTTGCTCACATCAAGCGGGATGGCGTGACTTAGTCACACCAATTGCAATGGCGTGACCAAGTGTTGTTCTGGGCCAGAGGCCTCCGAACACCGGTTGCTGCGTGAGTGAAATCAAGCACGAAAGATAACGAATACGGGACACAAGTGAGATAAGTAGATTGCTTATATTCCACTTGGTGCTCCCCTTACAATCCCCGGTTGGGGCTATTTATACACGCCGTAGGCCTTTCATGGGACACAAATGCCCTTACAACCACTACAAATTTGAAGAATATTCCCCGCCGCCCGGGGCATGCTTGCCATCTGGAGCTCCCTCCTCCCTCGGTTTCCGCTTGCCGTGAGTGACCCGACCGGCCCTGGGTGTGGTGTCGCCCTCTCGACCGACAAGGTGGGCCCCCGGCCGACAGGAATTGTCGCCACACGAGGTGGATAGCTCCCCCAAAGGCGAAACCTGCAAGGAAACCGGTAAGAGAACAACTAGCACCTATTCGCCCGAGCGAATAGTCCAGCCCGATGGGGCCCTAGCCCGGCGTCATGCCAAGTTTGACCGTGTCGCCCCCTTCGCCCAGGTGAAATGGCGTAACCTAAGATGAATGTTGTCCCGCCTGGGCTAGGTACGAGCCTACGCGGCCTCTTTTTGACTGGACGAGATGCGGGCTCGAGCGCACTCATTTTGCCCTGGCGAAATGACAAAATGAGGACCCGTGCATGCCTATTTTATCTCTGTGAGATCAAGACCCGAGCAAACTCGACTTCACCTTCCTTTTGCCTATGCGAGGTGCGGGGGTGGCATCCGAGCTACGTGGGGTGCCTAGAGGTGGGGCTGCCCCCAACATTATCCCCTCGGCGCCGTGTGAAGAGGCTTTCGATTAGAGCGTGGCGCCCTTGCGAAATCCTAGGTTTGTCGCCCCACGGGGGCTCAGACGCCGTCCCAGGCGAAGGATGAGAGTCTTGGGCATGTGATGGATACATATGTATATCTTTATTATTATTATTATTTATTTATTTGTATATATATTTTTTATTATTATTATTTTTTATCATTGTATTTATTTGTTATTATTTTTTTTGTTGTTTCGGTTCCCGTGCCTCGGCTACTATTTCTCGAAAAATGAACCGCCACGACCGTTGAGCGAACCGTCGTGCTGGCTCCTAGGGGCGCGCGCCGCGTTGGCTATATAAGACCCGCCTTGGGTTCGTGGAGCCGTGCGCGCTCTTCCATCTTTTGCCTGCTGCTCAAGAAAGAGAGTTTTCGCCGTTGCTCTATTCGCTTCTTCGGTGTGCCAGCTTGCTGCTTGATCTCGCCGAGACTCCAGCCTTCGCCATT
Source organism: Miscanthus lutarioriparius (assembly GCA_904845875.1). Classification (NCBI taxonomy): domain Eukaryota; kingdom Viridiplantae; phylum Streptophyta; class Magnoliopsida; order Poales; family Poaceae; genus Miscanthus; species Miscanthus lutarioriparius. The sequence goes on along the minus strand of CAJGYO010000014.1, from coordinate 58,098,051 downwards.
CTTCTTCGCAGGTTAGTTCTCTCCGAGTTGCTTGTTTTACTTTTGTTTTCCATTTCGCTGTAGTTTATTGTTTTATTATTGTGCCCTTTTCGCTTCTTTACTATTTTGCTTTTTGCTCGGTTTTTCCTGTGTGCTTCGCTTGGATAGATGTCGAGTGGGTCATTGTCTGGCGACAATTCACCCAGCGGGAGCTCATCCGACGGTTCTGGTTCAGAATCCCACACTCATTCGCAGAGTGGTTCCAAAAGGATGGCACCTCGCATGCCGAATGCGCGTGGCGTCGATATGGCTTCTGAACATCTAGGTCCTTCCTGCCTTGACACTGGTGAAGAAACTGACGTTGATGTTGAGATAGTGGAGGAAGGCGATGAGGGCAAAACCACAGGCCCCGTCAGGGGTCAGTCAGATCTAGAACCAGTGACCTATTGGATCGGCCGCTCTCGCGTGATAGAGGCGATTCTTGACAAATATCTTGAACAAGGGCTTTTGAAGGCTTCGCTACGCCGGTTGTGCCGTGCTCCTGGCCGCGAGGAAGTGCCCTGACCGGAACCTTATGAGGCGGTTGTGTTTCATGATTTCTTTGTGGCTGGGCTACAATTCCCTTGTGAAGATTTCATTGGAGAGGTCTTGTAGTGCTTCAATCTGTAGATCCATCATTTAACTACCAACACTTTCGCATGGATGAGCGTTTTCGCCATGGTGCTTAAGATGGCAGGGTGCGCTCTCAGTGTGAACTTTTTTGCCTGCTATTACGAGACGCACTTTCACAGGAAAACTGTCATGGACAAACAGACTAAGATGGAAATGGTGGCCCACTACGGGTCTTATAATTTTGTTCCCAAGAAGACGAAGGGGACTGTGCAGATTGTGCCCGTCTACCGGAATAAATGGCCAAGCTGGAGCAACTTTTGGTTTTACCATCGTGTTTGCTCTGACGAGGATGTGACTGAGGCGTTGGTGAATGATCTACCGAAAGCTCATATATTGGTCTCTGAGATGACACCGATGGAAGGTATTTGCCTTGGTGAAATACTAGCTGATGTACCACGTGATGTGGAGGCTGCTGACGCCTTTGCCCTAACTACACGTCGGCAGATTAGCCGAGATCTAGTGGAAGAATGGTTGGCTTGAGATAGCCCTCCGCTGAGTACTGAGACTCATTTTTCTAATTTTGAGAGGAGGGACGGATACGTGTTCCCACGTCTGCGCGTTGGGCCCTCCAATGCTTTTTCGATAGATTTTAGCTTTGTGAATTTTATAGAACACAAGGCCAAAGGGATTGTAGGCTTTTACGGTGATCGTGAGCACAAGTTTAGGTGCCAGGTTTTGCCCGAGAAAGGGAGGTTGAATCGGGTTTTCGATGCCATGGGCCTTGGTTATGCTGAACGGCGTGATCCTTCAACTAGCCTTCCGGCTGACAATGCTTCATCTCGCGGTCGAGGTCGCGGTGCCAGGGGGTGAAGGGGCCCTGCCCGGAAGATAATAGCTGGGCATGTGGCTAGTACCGTAGCCATGGAATCGCGCAAATAGAAGCTTAGCGGGAGGGGTCAGGGTCCGGTGGAGCCCACTGATGTCCGTTTCGGAAGAGAAATAGCTGGCAAGGTGGGCAACAGCAAAAAGGTGGTGTTCGAGCAAACTCGCCGTTTCGGCCAAGTGTGGACTGAAATAGTAGTTCCTTCACCTCCCCCCTTTTTTCTTTTATTTTTGCTTTTCCTTTTGTGGATATGTGCATGATTTGGATTGTTGATTTCGCTTGTTGATTATTCTCACTTATTTGACTCCTGTTGTTTTCGATTATGCAGGCTGCCAGTGATTTCGATGGAATGGGTAGAAACCGCGGATTGCTGATATGACTGGTGCCTTCGACTCGACGGATACTATGTCCATTGGGGACGTCCTCGGGAAGAATCTGAAGAAGAAGGCTCGGAAAGCTGCGGATGCTGCCGCCTATCCGGCTCACAAAAAGCCTACTAGGTCAGGGCCAAGCCGAGGGTGGCCCTGGACCACTAGCACATTGCCACGCGCACGCATGGCTTGGCCGAGCGTGGCCATGGTGAGCACCGAAACGCGGCGACCGCGCACTCTAGGCCGAGCGACCAGAAACGTGTTGCGCATGAATTTTAAAGCGTTTGCAAAAACTAAACTACTGGAGTTGAAACTAAACCGCCTTCACTATGCTAAAGAGGGCCTATTAGGCTACCAACCAGAGCTAAAACATGACACCACCTCTTAAGTCAATTTCACAGGATTACTATCCAAACATCCTGCTGTCAAACTATCTTTAGACTTGAGGAATTTTCTAAGTCTTGAGCTAGATTCAATTTCAAGTTCCATTTCTAAGCTATTAGAAATACTAGCTAGCAATGTTATTTTTCTACAGCAAGAGTTGCATTGTCATCTACAAAGTTTGTACTTCAAACCTTATTTAGGTGTCACACATATGTTCTATAATACTTTTGCTTAATAAAAATTGGTTTTCAACCTTACTTGATATACATGAGCTATTGAATCAACTTTCATTTAACATTTTTATTAGTCATTTTAGGTTACAAGAAATTGATCTACACACTTTATCACTGCTTTATCACATAAACATGATGCTCATGACATGGTTTAGTGGTTTGTTTAGGGTGTAACACTGAGGGTGTTACAGCTCTACCCCCCTTAAACAAAATCTCGTCCCAAGATTTCATGTGTGTGCCTAGTGTGGGAAAGAGATAAGAAATAAATTTCAATTTACATAATTACCTTGGTGAACTAGAAAGGAGGTGGGGATAATGTTTAAAAATATAGCTTTCTTGTTCCCAAGTTGCTTTGTCCTCTGAATAATTTTGCCACTGGAATTTATAAAATTTCACCACTTTGTTCCTAGTCCCTCTTTCTTTTTCATCCAAGATTTTGACGGAATGCTCAATGTAAGAAAGATCAAGTTGGTGAGCAAATCCTTCAATTTCCACCACTTCATCGGGAACTCGCAAACACTTTTTCAGCTGGGAGACATGGAAAACATTATGGACTACCGATAAAATATCCGGGAGCTGGATACGATAAGCAACAATACCACACCGTTCCAAAACTTTATAAGGTCTGACATAACAAGGAGCTAATTTCCCACGGACTCCAAACCGATGCACACCTATCATCGAAGATACCTTGAGATACACATGGTCACCAACTTCAAATTGCAAAGGCCTTCTCCTCTTGTCTGCATAAGTTTTCTAACGGTTCTAGGCTGCTTTCAAATGACTCTGAATAACACTGACTTGCTCTCTCGCTTCTTTAATAAAACCAGGCCTAAAATAACCACTGTCTCCCACTTCAACCTAGTTAAGTGGTGTTCTACATTTCTTGCCATATAAAGCCTCAAAAGGTGCCACTCGAATGCTTTCTTGATAGCTATTGTTATAAGAAAACTCAGCTAAAGACAAGCATTCATCCCACTTTTCTGGAAAAGAAATGACACAAGCTCTCAACATACTCTCAAGTACTTGGTTGACTCTTTCGGTCTGACCATTAGTTTGCGGATGATAAGCTGAACTTCTAAGGAGGCGAGTATCAAGGCACTTCTAGAGTTGCTCCCAGAAGCGAGAGACAAAAACTGACCCTCTATTAGAGACAATGGTGAGAGGAACTCCATGTAAGGTTACAAGCCGATCAAAATATAGCTTGGCATATTTCTTGGCGGAATACCTTGTATCCACCGAGAGAAAATGAGCAGACTTGGTGAGGCGATCCACAATGACCCAAATAGAATCATACCCCTTTGTTGTGCGGGGCCCACCCACAACAAAATCCATGGAAATATCCTCCCATTTCTAAATAGGGATAGGTAAGGGCCGTAGAAAACTAGGCGTACGCATATGGTCCACCTTAACCCTCCCACAAATGTCGCTTTCTGAGATGTATTTAGTAATATCCTGCTTCATATTTGGCCACCAATACAAGTGACACAAATCATGATACATCTTGTTGCTTATAGGGTGAATGGATAGCTTGGAGTTGCGAGCTTCATCCAAAACTTTTCTCCTAAGCTCACCACTTGAGGGAACCACCAATTGGTTCTTGAACTTCACCACACCTCGATCATCAATACCGAAATGAGGACCACGCCCTTCGGCAATTAACTTCTTTATATGAGGGATTTCCTAAGCATCTTGCCTTTGCTCTATAATAATTTGCTCAAGTAAATCCGGGACTAGAGTAATATGGGCTAACACTTCAGAATGGGTGAGGGGCAAAGATTCTTCATCAACCTGATGCGACTTCCGACTTAAGGCATCAGCTACCATATTAGCTTTTCCCGGATGATAATGAACTTCTAAATTGTAATCCTTGATTAACTCGAGCCACCTCCGCTGCCTCATATTCAACTTGGATTGAGTGAAAATATATTTCAGGCTCTTGTGATCCGTAAAAATGTGTACTTTATTTCACAATAGGTAATGCCTCCAATTTTTTAGAGCGTGCACCACTACAGCCAGCTCTAAATCATGGGTTGGGTAATTCATCTCGTGCTTTTTCAGCTGATGTGAAGCATAAGCTATTACACATCCATCTTGCATAAGCACGCAACCCAATCCAGTCCTAGAGGCATCACAATACACATCAAATAGCCTATCAATATCTGGTTGAGCAAGAACAGGAGCAGAGGTAAGAAACTTCTTCATGGCTTGGAAAGCCTCTTCACAAGTCGGACACCATACAAACTTGATATCCTTTTCAAGCAACTTGGTCATCGGTTGAGCTATTTTGGAGAACTCGGGGATGAAGCGCCGATAATAATCAGCAAGACCAAGGAACTAACGAATTTGATGCACTGACTTTGGAGATTTCTAATTGAACACATCCTGCACCTTGCTAGGATCTACAGAGATGCCTTAGGGGGTTAGGACATGCCCCAAAAACTATACTCGATCCAACCAAAACTCACACTAGCTGAATTTGGCATACAGCTTGTGTTCCCACAATTGAGTTAGGACTATACGAAGGTGTTGTGCACGCTCTTCATTGTTCTTAGAATATACCAAAATATCATCAATGAATACCACTACAAACTTGTCCAACTCTGGCATGAAGACCGAGTTCATGAGGTACATGAAGAATGCAGGAGCATTGGTGAGACCAAAAGACATGACTAGGTATTCATAAAGGTCATACCTAGTAGAGAAAGTTGTCTTTGGTATATCTTGCGGCCGAATCTTAATTTGGTGATACCCTGAACGAAGATCAATCTTTGAGAACACTTTTGCACCAGCCAACTAATCGAATAAAGTATTAATACGAGGTAAGGGATACTTGTTCTTAATGGTTACCGCATTGAGACGGTGATAATCTACACACATTCGAAGAGCGCTTAGGTTGATTAGAACACCGCTTATGCGCTTGCTCTAGGTTTAGGCCTAGTGTTTAGTGAGGTTTGCTAACCTCTTACTACCTGGTGCTTGCGTGCACCATTATTGTACATCGGAGGGGCTTGTAGTCTTGCTAGATCACACCAACCGCATTTGTGATGTGGCCTCCACCGTGTACTAGAGGGAACAAGGCCTGTGGCGTTTCGGCCAGAAGCTTGATAGTGAAGACGGCGGGGAGAATCCGGGAGAGGCTTGCTGGAAGGCACGTCAGAGACCCACTTGCGTGTGGGGAAGGTTCGAGGCTATCCACGGAGTTACCCAACCTGGAGCTTGGCCCTTGCGAGGGATTCCTTACGTGGGGCTCCAACGAGGACTAGGGAGAAGTTTGCGCGCTTCTCGATACCTCGGTAAAAATACCGGAGTCATTGATAGGAGTTTGCATATCTATACCTTGCTATTTAGATTCCACATTTACATTGTTTATGTTACTCCTTTAGCGGTAGGGATAGTAATACACGAGTAGAACCATAGTTGCACATTTAGATAGTTTACCTTTTGCATAGGTTTTGCTAAGGCTAGAAAAGAGGCCATAGTTTAGAATCAGAATTTTAAGTTGCCTAATTCACCCCCCCTCCACTTAGGCATCACGGTCCCCTACAAGTGGTATCAGAGCCAGTTGGCTAAATTTGGACCTTTGGCTTTAACACCGTTGAGCCGACGCTATTTAGAGTGATTGGGATGGATACCTCTAGCCCTCCATAGTTTGACGGCACTAACTTCCCCTATTATAAAGCTAGAATGGCTTATCACCTTGAGGCGGTTGATTTGGGTGTTTGGAGAGTCACTCATGATGGGATGAAACCCATTAAGAATCCCGATAAACCCACAAAGAGTGAAGAAAAGGAAATGCATTTCAATGCTAGAGCTAAAAATTGTTTGTTTGAATCTTTTAGCATGGATGTGTTTAACCAAGTGTTCACTTTAAATACGGCACATGAAATTTGGTTAAAACTCCAAGAGCTCCATGACGGCACATCTAATGTCCGAGAGCAAAAACATTGTCTAGCTAAACAAAATTATGATTCCTTTACAATGAATGATGATGAGCTTGTTCGTGATATGTATTCTCGTTTGAATCTAATTATCAATGAGCTCCATTCAATAATATTAACAAAGCTAGATGATGTGGACATCGTGAGGAAGATTATCTCCATCCTACCACAAAAGAAATATGCAAGCATCATCCTCATCCTTCACAACATGGAGGACTTGAGCACTATGACGCCGGCCATAGTCATTGGCAAGATAGTGGCATTTGAAATGTCACACAAGATGGATCAAGAAGAAGCCTCTTCATCAAGCAAAGGCAAAGCTCTCGCATGTAGTGAGAAAAAGAAGATGAAGGACAAGAAAGTTGAGATGAGCTCAAGCTCAAGCTCTTCAAGTGAAGATAAAGAAGAAGAAGAAGATGATGATGATGATGATGATGATTCAAGTGATGATGATCAATCTTCCTCCTCCAATTTCGACCTTGATGAAGAATCAATCAAACTAATCAATAAGGTGGAGAAGATGATCCAAAGACTCAATGTCAAGGGTGTGCCCATCTAAATTCAAGATATCATTTGCACCAATCAAAGAAATGAGCAAAGAAAGAGAGGATGCTATGGATGCGGCGAGTTGGGGCACTTTGTGGAAGTTTGTCCAAACAAGCCCACACCCAAGACAAAGAAGAAGGCGTGCAAGAACCAAGCCCTCACATCAATAAGGTCATGGGATGATTCTTCAAGTGAAGAAGAAGACCATCACAAGAGGCGAGGGCGCAAGCACTCATCATCAAGATCTTCTCGTGTGTGCCTTATGGCACGAGGTAACAAAAGCCCATCCTCTAGTGAGAATGATAGTGATGATGAAATGCCTTCTTATGATGAAATTGTGCAACAAAATCTTAATTATGCTAAAGTTTGCACTAGTCAACAAAAGAATCTCGAAAAATTAAAACAAAAGCTAGATAGTTCACAAGAAGCATATAAAACCTTGCTTGAACAATATGAGACATTTGCTCATCTTAATATTGAACTATCTACTAAAATTGAGCAACTTGAGGCTAGTGCAACAACAAATGCATGCACAATCAATGATGAACAACTTGTAAAGAAAAATGAAAAATTAAAAGAAAAGTTTGCTTGCTAAAATGGAAACCATGTGCAAACATTGTGATGAGCTAACTAATAAAGTTGCTAATCTTGAAGCCATCGGTACAACCCTCACTAAGGCACCTAAAAAGAAAAGTTCTATCTGTAACATGTCTAAAAAGGATGCATCTACTTCTTGTAGTGATTTATGTTTAGACTCACCCTTGTGCAACCAAGTTTGTGTTGAGAAAGTTGTGGTATATACATGCACACAAGAGGTTGGAAAGGAGAATGAGCAACTCAAGCAAGAAGTGGCTCGCCTCACCAAGGACTTGACTCAAGTAAAAGGCAAAGTGAAGCAAGCCCAACTTCATCAAGATAACACCGTCAAGAGAGTGAAGAAGCTTGATGAAGGATAAACTGTGGTTTGCTACGTGTGCCACAAGGAAGGTCATAAGTCATATGAGTGTAAGGTGAAAAATGGGGGAGGAGCAAAGAAGGAAGAGAAAAAGCAAACAAGCAAGCTCTCCAACGCCTACACCAACAAGGTGGACAAGAAGGCCTCCACACCTTATCTCTTGAAGAAGAAGAAAAATGACAAGGTGGTGGCCATCAAGGTGAATAAGCAAGTCAACAATGGGGTCAAATGCTTTTGGGTGCCAAAGGAGATCATTTCCAACATGAAGAGCACCAAGAAGGTTTGGATCCCAAAAGGGAAGTGAGAAGTCCAATGGACTTCAGGGAATTTGGAGACTTGGCAAAGTATGGGTGCATTTCATGGGGTTCATCATGATGGACAAGATCATTGCCAAGTGGGTTAGTGAATACTATGGACCCAAATTCCCCTTCTCATGTTAGGTAACTAGATTTAATTTTCTTCAAGTGGTACTAGATTTTATTTCCTACAAGTGGTATCTTTAAGTATCTAGTTACTTTTCATGCCTTGGTTTGCATTTGCATGATTATATCATTTGTCATGCATACACTAGGTATGTAACACCTCGGCGTTAAGCATGCATTAACATTTTGCAAATCATGATCATAATCATTATTATGCATTCATAAGCATGACATGAAATATAGAATTGAAATATATTAATGAAACATGTATGTGTATAGTCTTGTTTTAATAGATTGGATGCTATGTTTGTTTTGCCATTTGTGTACCTTGGTTGATCACTTAGACCACTTAGAAGTAATTAGAATGCATTTTGAAGCAAAGTTTATATTCAAAATTTTGCCAAATTATGCTTTTAAAAACAATTCTTCAAAAATTGGGTTTTGAATTAATATTGATTTTAATTCTGTAATTCAAAATCTATTTGGAATTTGACTTTGGTCATAAAACCAAAGTTGTAGATCTTGAAAAATGGAACAAATTTCATTTTTACACCAATTTGTGAAAATGCTTTTAAATGGCTCAAAATGGAATTTGAGTTCTGTTTATTTGAGAAATAAAAAAAATTATTTCATTTTTGCTTAACGGGCCGCCGCCTCACTTCTGGCCCGCCAGCCGAAGCTGGCCTAACGTCCACCCCGCGTCGCGCCTTCGCCTCGGCCTAGCCCAACTCGCGTGCGGTTCGCCTCGGGCCGCGGCGCGCCTGCTTTTCGGGGCCGCTACCACCATGTCAGGCGCTCATGCGCGTCGTCGCTTATCTTGCGCGACGACGACTGCGCTGTGGTGTAGCCGGCCTACCTCGCCCTCCACGCGCTCGCCTTCATCTGCTACCCCCGCTGCGCTCCCCACTTCACTCTCCCACGCTGCCTCTCTGCTTCGCCCGCACCGAGCTCTGCTCTCGCGCCGCCATCGCCACCGTAGCCCCGCCGGCAAAATTGGCCGCCGGTGGTCCACCACTGCCCGCAATCAAGCACGCATCGCTCCGCCTCGCTCCCCGACACCTGGTGCTCGCTGCAGTGACACCTTTTGAGCAAGGTATAGCGGCTTGCGCGTGTTCGCCACCGTCGGTCATGGCGCCGCCGTGATTGGCCTCGCCGTGGAAACGCTTCCTCCTTCCCTTCTCCATCCCATTGTGCTGCATGTTCAGGTTCGTCACCTTCTCGCGAACCCCGCGCACATGCCGCTTGCCCGGACATGGCCGGCAACGGCGGTATGGCATTGCCATTGCTTGGCCGCCCGCCAGAACGCCGGCGTGGCATGGCGTCTCGCCATGGTGGTGAGCTGGGGGCCAGATGGCCGTGGGCAAGCCTCGAGCTGAGCCAGCCGCCGCCCTTCCCTTCGCTTCTCGTCTCACAAGAGGCCGAAAGTGGCCGTGGGCCAGTTGTTCCCACGGGCCGGCCCAGTAGTAATAGGAAAAATACATTTTTGGTTTTCTTTTATTATTTGGGAAGAGAAATACTTTGGAAAATGTTTGTGTACTCATTTTGGCTCCAAATTTATTGAAACAAATTTTGCTAGGTTCCTTGTCACCGGATCTACATGATAAAAATATTGCATGTCATTTTTGAGATATTGTTCTGTAGAGCTTGATTTAATCCTTGATATTGCTGATATCTTGTAAAATGTGTAGTAAAACCTATATGTTTCAGAAAAATATGCTTCCAAGTGTGTTATTCTTCTTGTGTAATGTACTTCCTAGAAAAAATATATGCCATGCATGTTCTATAGAAAAATTGTGAGATGTAGTTCAAGTGCCTTTAATGGCTGATTTTTGTTATTTTTGCTAGAGAGCAAAATTTGTATAAAACATGCATGTGATAATTTTTGTAAAGTGGTTATTTACTGTTTATAACCTAGGAAAAATACTAAATCTGTTGTTTGACACTTTTCATAATACAAAGTATTTTCATGTTCATAATTATGCCATAGCTTGTTATTTTTGTGTAGGCTAATCCACTTATTCAAATGTCATAAAAATTTAATGGTAGACTACTTATGGTAGTACTGTACTATGGTAATTTTCTAAGATTTTTCTAAGCTATAAAAATAGATGTTGCTATTCAAACCTATTATTAATTAGGGTTTAATCAAGTGTTGCTTTATGCATGATTAAGAAATTAGTGAAGCTTTGGTGTATCTTTGAAGCATTTAATGAGATGTGTTGACTTAGTATATTAGTAGTAGAAGAGAATGCAGTAGATGACATGTGCTTGTAATACATGTTCTTGGATGATGTTGACTACCGTGCATTCAAGCATATCCATTGTGCTCATTTCATCCGATGCACCTTTTGCATAAGCACTTACGCACATGCATCATACAGGATCGCAAACCGAGAGCCCAGTCATCATACCCGAGGAGCCCGAGGAGTAGCTCGAGGTGCAGCCGTAGGAAGTGACCGAAGCGGACGAGGAGGACGTTGAGGAACTTCCGGAGTGCCCCGATCACCGCCCGAGCTCCTTTGAGAGAGGCAAGCCCTAGAGCATTTTTCTCCCCGGTTTGCAATTATTAATTAAATGCTTTACTTCAATTGATGCATTACGTTCAGGAGTTGTTTGCAATCGTTGCTGCATTATACCTTGTCTACCTTTGTTATACTATATCCTTGTTACCCTGGTATCCGCAGTCGAGTCAATGCTTAGCTGGCTTAGACCGGTAGAAGTCGGGTGATTTCCTATCACCTGCGAGCTATAGGTGGTTACCTGGATCTACTTGGATAACTATGTAGTCATGGTATAACTAAGTGTTAAATGAAGTTGAGACCGGACGGAGACTTATAGAGTTTTGGACTGTAGTGCTTTCCGTCTGTGTCGATTAAGGACCGACCGTTGTTGGGCCTCGAGTCATGTTGAACGCATGCCTTACATTTAGCTGGCCGAATAAAGTGCCTTTCGACCATGAAGCTGGGAGATTATTCGGGCCGAGTAGATTGCCCGTAGCACACTGTGCTGGAGCAGGTGTGGTAGGACATGGGGGCGCGAAGATAAGACCAAAGAGCAGTCGGTCGGCCCCCGAGTACATGTGGTTCCTAGCAAACTCGAGATTCCTGGATAGTTGACTCAGTGACCGATACCTCACTTTAGCGGGTGAGTGAGGTTTGTGTAAGGAATAAATCACTAGCTGGTTAGGAATCAATTCGAATCACCATCGCTCCTTGATAGTGAGCACTTGACTTGAGTTACTTCATCGTAGTAATGTTAATGGAACACTTGGACAATTATAATGAATATGACATTATGGAAGTTGTTGATGATCATGGGTTATCATTAATTGCTTAACCACATGTTTGCTCTAGTATAGGTGCAAATCTAGTCGATAGGTTAATAATAATTAACTTGACAATAATGCTTTTGGAAAGGTTCTTGAAATGCTAAAAATGCCTCTTTTTGCAAATGAGTCAGCTACCCTACTATAAAGCCCTTCATAATCCTTGGTGTCACTTTATTTTCGGTTATGTCGGGTAAGTCTAGCTGAGTACCTTCTCGTACTCAGGGTTTTATTCCCACTTGTTGCAGATGGCCAGATGTATTACGGCTACTGTATCAACTGTCTTTATCCTGCGATGGGTGATGCTTAGGACCATGGGCATAGTCATTCCTTACGTCTCGTCTGATGCTTTTGTTGGAGATGATCATTAGCTGGCACTGTATTTGAACTCCGTGTGAGTGTGTGTGGTTTTGAACAAATGGCTTCCGCTACTTCTATTTGAACTCGTTTTGTAATAACTATGTTTAAACTCTGATGTATCTGTGATGCGAACTTTTATGTAATATGTGATGGTGACCGCTAAACTTATTACGATCTTGGCTGGTATGTGAGTTGGTTTGAAATCCTTCGTGATTTCACGGACTACCGGGTTATACGGGCTTAAGTTTGCTAAATCGTCTGCTCTAGCGGATGATTTTCTTACTTAATTTTGTATAATTGGTCGGTTCTGTTACAGCTGACATCAGAGCATGGTTTAGCATGTTACTATTCACAAGTGTATTTAAAACAAAAAGGCATTTGAAAAACGTGATTTCCAAACTAAAAAGTGTGCCAGTGGTCATATCCTTTATGCCAGTTAAGGACTCTAGGTGGCTTATTAAGTACTAACTTGGGGTTCTTGCATCATATTTCTCTTTCGTTGCTCATACGGCGTGCTATTGTATGAGTGCCACTTGTTTGAGTGGTAGTGTATGGATCATTTGCCTCTACGCCTCGCTAAGTGTGAGTTGTGAGAGCATGATCGGATACACCGCCGATCTAGGGTGAATGCTTATATGATGCTGGAGTAATTACATGTTCTACGCATGTTTTACAAAGGTATCTCATGTGTGGGTATTCCGTCCGTTGAGGCAATGTCGTCAATAGGACGATGGTTCGGGTAGTTACTACCGTTGTACACGTATCTGGGGATTCGTGTAGAGCGTGTAGATAAAATTTACTGCTTTTGTGCATTCATTGGGAATTGGGCTGAAATGAATCTTCTACAGGTACATAACAACATTATCGTGTAGAATGTATTAGATACGTATTTGAGAGATCGTTTGTATGCCACCGAATTCATCGCTAGAAATTATTTATTTCATAAGTTTGTGAGAACGTACAGCACGTACATACATCATATTACTTGTGCATTTCATTCATGTCATGCATTCCTCCCCTTATAAATTGATTCTCTCATTTCGATAAAAGTTGTATCACCTAAAATATGTTCCCACAGAGTAATAAAAGAAATTTTGCTACAGATGGCCCGCACGAAGTAGACCGTCCGTAAGTCCACCGGAGGAAGAGCACCTCGACGTCCGTTGGCCCTAAGGGAGCACCGCACCACGGACACCTTCTTGAGCGAGTTTGGCATGCCGACCTTGCTTTGGAGAGTGCTCCATGATGTGGGGTACCTAGAGGGTCAAGAACCGGTGTACTCTTGGAATAAGAGCCAGTTAGCAGAGGATGGACTTGCAGTGGTAGAGATCACAGTTCCTGCTCTTGGTGATGCTCCAGATTGGGATGGTTGGCACTTGGAGTTTGAGGGTCGCACTCCTATTGAGGGTGCAGAGGGAGCATCTTTCCGTGTCATCAGGGACATCATGAGCAGATTTCCCAGTGAGCTTGCAGCAGCTCTAGCTGGCACCTTTCCTAGGGATAATCCTCGTGATGCTATTTGGGTTTAGCCTTAGGGAAGTGCCTTGGTCAGAGGTCCAGCTGAGGGATAGGCTAGCGACAACCATGCTATGAGTGCTATGTTCGCCGCCATCAGAGCGTATGAGGGTCTTGGGAGTACCTACTGGACTTTGACTGGCTTATGTAGTCATGATAAACTCAAGGTAAGAAAGTAGAAGAAGAAGCAGGCATGTGCTATAGCTAGTTTGCAGGAGCAATTGGCTGATATGAGCTAACAGCGGGACCAGGCGGTAGAGAGAGGTGATAGAGCTATGCAGCAGGTGCATACGTTGACTCAAGCCAACAACAATGCAGACCGCATGATTGGACAGTTGGTTCAGGAAAGAAATGAAGCCTGGGACGAGAGGGACCTTCTGCTGCAGAGGGTCGATGAGCTAGAGGAGTACAACGTCAACCTGCACGAGGAGTTTCACACGCTCTACAATGGGGTTGGCCCATATGCTCCTCCAGACGCCGCTGGCATGGACATCGACGACGACGAGGAGGACGAGCCTGTAGTTTCACCTGGGGGCGATGGTGACGTCTCCGATCCCGACGATGGCCCCGAGGAGTAGGCTAGTTGCCTTGCGCTAGTGTTTAGGTCCTGTCATGATGACCTTTCTTTTGTTGGCATGTAACCCAATGTATCTTGCTTCGAACTTATGAGGCTTGGCATGTGATTGGAACTTGGCTAGTAATGCGATATCCGAACGCATAAAAGTCCAGTGTATGTATGCTGGCAATTTGGTTGTATGGATGCGATGTTTGCTTTTGAAGTAATTTAATTAGTGACGTTGTTTTAATTGGGATGCGATTATTGTGCCTCTGTTTTATTGTATGAATTTATTCTCTCCAGTAAATTTAGTACAGCATAATTTTTCCTTCACTCATAATTATTACAGCTTCACTCAATCATTACTTGTTGCTGAAATATGCAGATGACAAATACTCGCCGTACCACGTATGAGGCCGCTGAGCCTAGTGCTAATGGTGCTGGGACCGGTGGTGGTGGTGGAACCCACGGCAACAACAATGAGCCTCCCCATGAACCGCATTTGCCACCTCCTCCCCCGTTTACCCCAGAGGTGTTCCTCGCACAGTTGCTCGGGAGTCAGCGCAACACAGAACAATCCCAGAAGAACATGGAGGATTTTCTGCGTACCATCGCCAACAATGTTCAGCGCGATAACAATCAGGGTGGTGGCATTGGGGTGAATCAGTATAGCAGCTTCAAAGATTTTATGGACACCAGGCCGCCAATATTCAAGGAAGCAACAGAACCACTCGATGCTGAAGAATGGATCAACACTATGGAAGATAAATTCCGTGTGTTGAGGATGACTAAGGTATTGAAAACTGAGTATGCTGCACATCAGTTGCAAGGACCAGCGGGAATGTGGTGGAAGCACCATCGCACAACCTTCCCTCCAAATGCTCAGATTATGTGGAGAGAGTTCGCTGAGGCCTTCCGTGGAGTTTATATTCCACCTAGGCTGACCGAGATGAAGTTGGGAGAGTTCATGGCGTTGAATCAGGGCACCAAGACTGTGACGCAATATTTGCATGCCTTCAATAACTTGTGTCGTTATGCTCCCGACATGGTTGACACTGATGCTAAGAGAATCGCCAGTTTCAAGAGAGGACTCAATCCAAAGATGATGAAGCATGTGGGTACCAACACCCGCGCCATATTCAATGACTTTATCAGTGATTGTCTGAAGCAGGAAAAAAACAACAACACCAGTACCGCAGCCAAGACTCACAAGAGAGCACTAGAAGGTGGTCCGTCCCAAGCAAGAGCACCTACGGGAGGTCGTCCTCCCTATCGTCCATCTGCACCTGGCACTAGGTTCAGGCCACCACAGCAGAGAGGTCAGAATTTCTGGGGACCCTAGAAGCCTTACAAGATGGCAGTACAGTCTAACAAGGCAACCGCAACTGCGGTACAAGGCAGTTCCAAGAGAGCTGTGGGATCTGCTGGTACAGTAAGGGGACCCTGCTACAATTGTGACCAACCCGGCCACTTCTCAAGGTTTTGTCCTTATCCGCCCAAGAAGAAGCAGCTGACCTATAATGCTCGGGTGCATAGTACGACAGTGGATAAGATTCCCGAGGGAGAGCCCGTAACCGCTGGTAAGTTTCCTATCAACGAAAACCCTGCAGTTGTTCTATTTGATTCTAGATCATCGCATTCTTTTATGAGTCAAGCATTTGCACAGAAACATGAACAACTATGCATAGAATTGGGTTATGGTTACCGTATAAGTTCAGCAGGGGCTGATGTTTTGACCAATCGGATGGTTCGAGGGGCAACCCTTGAATTAGGTAGCAGGAAGTTTCGAGTGAACTTGATAGTTATGCCTGGACTAGTTCTGGATGTCATTATAGGTATGAATTGGATGAAGGATTGGGGAGCAGTTATAGATACAGGAAGTCGAGTACTTACCCTTAAGGATCCCCTGGGTGAGGGTACTTTCCAAGTACCATTGCCTCGGAGAACAGACCTTATAAGTGTGACATGTGCGACTGAAGTTATTCCTATTCATCATATTCCGGTAGTGTGTGAGTTTCCGGATGTATTCCCGAATGAGCTACCTGGTCTTCCGCCAGATAGGGATATTGAATTTGGAATTGAGTTAATCCCTAGAAATAGCTCCGATTTCAAGGAGACCCTATCGGATGCCTTCAGATGAATTAGTTGAGCTGAAGAAGCAACTAGAAGAGTTATCAAAAAAGGGGTTTATCCGGCCAAGCAAGTCTGAATGGGGATGTTCCGCCTTGTTTGTGAAGAAGAAGAAAGAGGGCACATTGAGAATGTGCGTGGATTACAGGCCACTTAACGCTGTAACCATCAAGAATAAGTATCCCTTGCCTCATATTGATGTTCTATTTGACCAGTTAGCCAAGGCTAAGGTGTTCTCCAAGATAGATTTGAGATCTGGTTATCATCAGATCAAGATTAGGCCACAAGATATACCGAAAACTGCATTTTCCACCAGATATGGGTTGTATGAGTATCTTGTCATGTCCTTTGGCTTGACAAATGCTCCTGCATACTTTATGTTTTTGATTAATACAATTTTCATTCCAAAATTGGATAAGTTCGTGGTTGTGTTCATTGATGACATTCTGGTGTACTCCGAGAACGAGAAGGATCATGAAGAGCATCTGAGAATTGTCTTGACCAGACTTAGAGATCATAAGTTGTATGCTAAGTTTAGCAAATGCGAATTCTGGTTGAAGAAAGTTCCTTTCCTTGGTCACATTCTGTCAGAAAATGGAGTTTCAGTCGATCCAAGTAAGGTGCAAGAGGTTATGGATTGGAAGGCACCGACCATAATTCCTGAGATTAGAAGTTTCTTAGGATTAGCCAGTTACTACCATCGTTTTATACCGGACTTCTCAAAGATTGCCAAGCCAATGACAAGTCTGCTACAGAAAGATCACAAGTTCATGTGGACAGAGGAGTGTGAAGCAGCTTTCCACACCTTGCGGAAACTGTTGACCACTGCTCCTGTTCTAGCACAACCGAACATTGAGAAACCATTTGATGTGTTTTGCGACGCATCGAAAACTAGATTGGGATGTGTCCTTATGCAAGAAGGAAGAGTCATTGCTTATGCCTCACATCAATTGAGAAAGCACGAGGGCAACTATCCAACACATGATCTTGAACTTGCTGCAGTTGTGCATGCCCTAAAAATTTGGAAACATTATCTACTTGGTAATGTGTGCAATATTTTCACAGATCACAAGAGTCTCAAGTACATCTTTACCCAACCAGAGCTGAACATGAGACAGCGAAGATGGTTGGAATTGATCAAAGATTACAACTTGAATGTGCAGCCATTACTTGAAGATGGGTTCGATCTGATGCATCCTGCTGTGTTACATAGTATTCAGATTAGTTGCTCTTTGGAGAGTAAGATAATAGAAGGCCAGAAAATAGATAAGGGAATATTTCACATCAAAGAGAAAATAAAAGAAAAGCCGTCTAAGCACTTTAAAGTGGATGAATAGGGCGTGTTGTGGTTTGATGACCATCTTGTGGTAAACTTATTACGATCTGTGATGCGAACTTTTATGTAATATGTGATGGTGATCGCTAAACTTATTACGATCTTGGCTGGTATGTGAGTTGGTTTGAAATCCTTCGTGATTTCACGGACTACCGGGTTATACGGGCTTAAGTTTGCTAAATCGTCTGCTCTGGCGGATGATTTTCTTACTTAATTTCGTATAATTGGTCGGTTCTGTTACAAGGTATATCTTATGGTAAGCTTGCTCGGTTTCATTCTTAACCCTTGGAGCAAACTACATTGTTTAAAATTGTTTAGGAGCATGGCACATAGCTTGTCTTTCGATTGTTCATCTAATATGTGCCAAAGTCCAAATTGTAGATAATTTCTCCCGAATATCGCCTTCGAAAATGACCCTCACATTCATGTGATGTCATCTTTCAAGTGGTATTTTTTATTCTAAAATCAATGTGCATGTTTCCTACAAGTATTTCATACTTGTGTGCACAAATTTAGGGGGAGGTTACTCTACAAGTTGGATGCTTTGAGACTAACATCTTTTCAAGCTTATCCTATGTGTAGTAGTCTCATTGCAAGGAAAATGGAGTCCCAGGAGTTAAGCATCATACTTCAAATATCCACCACCTATTGCAAGTGGTAGAAATCAAATTGGTTTCCACATGTTGTATTTCTAAACCGATATCATCATGTTGATTTTATTTTGATATTTATATGCTTTCTCCATGCATTATATAGATTAAATTCCCTTGAGCAATAATTTAGGGGGAGCTTAGTCTATATAATATGAGAGTCAAATTTTGTGACCTATTCCACTCTACATACAAAGGATCACAAAGTTTGATCCTCCCTTGTGCTACTAATGTCTTCCTTTTCGGTGTTTGATTCCAAAGGGGGAGAATTTAGAGGACCAAAAGCAAGCATTAATTTATAGGATCAAAAGCTAGATCATAATAATTTACAAGTGGTAATGGTCTCCAAGTGGTAATGGTCTGAGAAATTGAGGATAGTGGATTATGGATTAGCCTATGTAATGGGGAGAATTTGTAGGATCAAAAGTAAGGCTTAAATCCATAATACCACATGGGGACATTTGTAAGGGCAAGATAAGTTTTCAAGTGGTATCTTCCAGTCTTACAAGTAGTATATTTTAGCATCATATAACCTTGCCCCTTGCATTGCATCCTAGCAAGTAGATAGTTTTTAAAATTCCAAATTTTTATTATTTGCTTGCTTTGGTCGTGTTGTCATCAATCACCAAAAAGGGGGAGATTGTAAGGAAAATGGACCCTAGGCCCATTTACTTTGGATTTTGGTGTTTGATGACCAACACAACCAAATTGGACTAATAAATTTGCAAGTGATTGTTTTGTAGTTTAATAGGGTGCAAGACGTGACTTGGACGAAGGCGATGTGATGATCTGATGATACACACCATAAGCAAGATCTTAGAAGCACAAGAGAAGACCCAAGATATCAAGCAAAGTCCAAGCATGAAGATAGAAACCAAGCCGGACATAAGATCGTGAAGAAACGAGCTCACAGAGGTGACCGGACGTTGGACCGGATGCTGGTATAGCGATCGGACGCTCCAACCAAGAGGCTCAGCAACAGAAGGCGTCAGCAGCAGCGACCGGACGCTAAACAGTAAAGTGACTGGATGCACCGATGGTACTATTCATCATCACCGGCAACACATCTAGTACTGACCGGATGCTGGCGGTAAATCGACCAGACGTAGGACGGCAGCATCTGATTGAGTACAGAAAGGTTCCAAAGCGGCGAAATTATGACCGGACATGTTCGATAGCATGTGACCGGATGCTGGCAGCGTCCGATCAGTTGATCGCGGCTCTAACGGTCGGGACGACCGAACACGTTTGATTAGGACGACCTGAGCGTCCAGTCAGTAGCAGAAAAGCAGGATTTCGTCCCCAATGGCTAGTTTCTCAGTGGGGCTTATAAATAGACCCCCCAACCGGCCATTTGAGGTGTGTGGAGCTAAGGAAACATATCTAGTGTGTTGGTACACCATTTTAGTGATCTCCACTTGCATAGTGCTTAGTGTTTCATTAGGTGATTAGCATAGGTGCTTTGCAAAGTGCTTAGGTTGATTAGACCATCGCTTATGCGCTTGCTCTAGGTTTAGGCCTAGTGTCTAGTGAGGTTTGCAAACCTCTTACTATCTGGTGCTTGTGAGCACCATTGTTGTACATTGAAGGGGCTTCTAGTCTTGCGAGATCACACCAACCGCGTTTGTGGTGTGGCTGCCACCGTGTACTGGAGGGAACAAGGCCCGTGGCATTTTGGTCGGAAGCTTGATAGTGAAGACGGCTGGGAGCATCCGGGAGAGGCTTGCCGAAAGGCATGTCGGAGACCCACTTGCACGTGGGGAAGGCCTGAGGCTATCCACGAAGTTACCCGACTAGAAGCTTGGCCCTTGCGAGGGATTCCTTGTGAGGGGCTCCAACGAGGACTAGGGAGAAGTTTGCGCGCTTCTCGATACCTCGGTAAAAATACCGGAGTCATTGACAGGAGTTTGCATATCTATACCTTGCTATTTAGATTCTGCATTTACATTGTTTACGTTACTCCTTTAGCGGTAGGGATAGCAATACACGAGTAGAACCATAGTTGCACATTTAGATAGTTTACCTTTTGCATAGGTTTTGCTAAGGCTAGAAAAGAGGCCATAGTTTAGAATCAGAATTTTAAGTTGCCTAATTCACCCCCCCTCTTAGGCGTCATTGTCCCCTACAAGCATAAGTTAGTGTACCTGCAGAAATTGATTAGATAAAACCAGTGCCACTATCCTAGATAGACCATATTGCTAGGGCTTATACTAACTTACGTAAATTTATTGCATCCTATTTTTCACAAATCTTTTGTTGGTCAAATTTTAGGCTTTTGAAAAGAGTTCTTAAACCCGTATACTCATTATTGGCTCTAATACCACCTATGGCAGAACCGCCTGGAATAACACACTTTCGGAGGTGCTCATCTTCCACTAGACACTAAGCACCCCAAAAGTGGGCTAAAACGGGCAGTTCCGTCGAGCACACCCCAAGGGAGAACTCGAAACAATCCATGTTTTACATCCAAAATCCAATAATGAGTATGAGCTTACAACACTTAGTCCATTTCATACAACATAGAGTCTTGGAAATTATTTATTACAATACCAGAGTTCAGAGTGCGATAATTAAACAGTGGAAAATGTAATAATCATCTAGCGGAAACGATACGCGGATCCATCTGTGCCCACCAGAAGAATCCTCCACACAAGAGCTAACTCCTCAAGCTGCACCTGCAACAGGGTAAAACAAACCCTGAGTACATAATGTACTCATAAGACTTACCCGACTAGTGGGAATAATTTCCCGACTCTCAAGGATATGATAGGAAATATGATTTGTTGGTTTCTTTTGTTTGTGGAAAGCATTACTAATAGTGCGTCCTTAAGGTCAAGTTTTATTAGCAATCATGATTACTTTATTAGCTAACCATTCTAGGTAAGCACATGTTCTACCTTCAAGCAAGGGTTGAGCAATCAGAACCATTTTACCACCTTTGATATTCCAGTTCTTACTATGGTGCTAGACCATAGCAAAGTCGTACCATCTCACAGAAATGGCAATTTGTGAACCAATGTATCCCAGCTGGGTACCCCGAAACACATGCCTCGCTTGTACCCTAGGCACAAACGAGACCAACCCACTCCACTCTTGTCGAGGGGTCCAGGTCCCCGTCCAAACTTGGACTCCAAGCCCCCACACTTGAGACCTAATCTCAGCATGGTGCTTAGACCTCCACCTTTCTCTGCCTCCAATCAGTCAGTCCAGAAAGAGCCAAAACCCACGACTAGAGCGCAACAAGCCTTCCCGCTCCCATAAGCAAGTATGTGCTTAGGATAATAAGTCTGTGACCTGACTACCATCCACAGCAACGGACGGTCCTCAATCGACATGGATAGGGAAAATAGTGTTACCAAGCTTAGCCCCATGGCCATGAGATACAACTTGTTACACCCACCAGTAACCCATACCCTATCCCTGCCCGGTCTCCATTTTCTCTTCATCATTTTTATTATGAAAGTAATAATAGTCACCTATTGTGAGTAACGGCAAGTTACTCACGCTACCGACAACCTAAGCATAGCATCTACTCGAACCTATGCTAGTAGAACTCATAGGGTAGATCAATATATGCATGTGGTTTCCACAAAATTTTCCTGCTACGTAAATGCACAACACACACACACACATATACATACGGTGGATATAAAAAATAGAGGTTATGCGCTAGGGCTTGCCTTGGGCAGCAGCGGTGTCAGCTGAGTCAGTCAGTGGCGGCTCTGGAACCTCCTCCTACACGAGAATCTCCTCCTCGTATTCCTCGATGATCTCCTCGAACTCATGATCGCCGGTGGTCACGATCTCCACCGACTCGTTCGATCGTCGGTGGTCACAATCTCCACCGACTCGTTCTCTATATGCATGCGATGACGATGATGCAACAACTTAGTATTTAGGCAACAACTTAGTATCTTCATCAAGCAAAGTGTTGTGTTCAACTAACAAGCACCTAGTTTCGCAATTCAATGGTATGCCTTTATTTCTATTAAAGATTTAATGTATATTTAAACAAAGAACATTTAACTACCCTAATGTTTAGTCTAGTCTAAGGCCACAAAAAATATAGTGAGCACATAATAATACAATGAAGCTACGGTAAAAATTTCAGGGTTAAAGCTGTCACCAATTTACCACAAAAATTCCTACAATAATTATCCTAATAATATTAAACACATTCAAGTGATTTAATAGACCTTAGTACTAACACAAACATGTATGAACTAACTATACTAACAGGTAGATCACAATTTTAGGAGCCTAGCAAAATTAGTTTCACAATTTTTGGATACCGATACAATTTTATATTAAGTCTACAAGTTTAGCCCAGAAATTAAATTAGAAAAGCATTAACCAATTCCTAAGAAAAAGAAAAACGATTTCAGCCACGCGGCCCATTTACGCGCGGCTCGCGCGGACGCGGCCCACGCGCAAGATGGCCAACGGTGGGGGAAGCCCATTCGTGATGGCGCTTTTGCAAAAGAGACCTCGAGCTTATCCCGAATTTGACCTAAACCCGCAACACTATCCCTATGTCTCTCTAACGAATTCATTTAACCCCCTGTCTTTACTCGAATTTCCTCGCGCATGCCCCGACGACTCTATGCACGGCGGTGCGGCGGGCGGTGGCACAGGGCGGTTACACCGGCCACCAGAGGCTTGCGCAGGCCTAGCTAATGGTCCAACCTCCACCTACGGCCCTAGCGCATATACTAAGCGGCGGTGAGATGCAGCGGGATGCACCGGAGCGGATGGCAACATTGTGCGGTCGTCCGCGATGGTGGCGCAGCCGTTCTAGAGAGCTATGGTGCTAACGGAGCGGTAGAGGTAGCGAAGAAGAATTAGGGGCTCACCGCAAACCTAGCCGAGGTGATGGTTTGGTCGAAGACTACCTGAGCAGGGCTAGCCACGTGCGACCAAATGGTGCGGCGGCGGTGCACCGCGGCGGACACGGCTGGGTCAGTGGGGCTGGGGTGGTGATAGCGGTAAGGCTAAGGGGCGTAGAAGGAAGAGGAGTTCTAGGATAAGCTGGTAGTGTAGCCGATTTGGCTCTAGGTGGTTGCCTGGAGGGCTGCCATCAGCACCTGCCGATCACGGCCTTATCGGCCCGGTGGCGAGGAAATGCCCAAATTGGAGCTTGGTCGGGCGCGATTCAAGGCGGGGTGGGGACGGGTGAATAGGCAACTTAATGTCAAAGGATGAGACACGAGGAATCAAGTCGAGGTGACCTCTCCAAATCGAATTAGTGAGCGGGGTCTGCCGGTCGGGATGGCAGAGAAGGGAGGGGGTAGGTCAGAGCTCGGCTCGTCCTCGCCTTGGCGAGACGCAGGTGGAGCCATCAGTGTAGCACGCATGCAGCAGCTATGGACAAAACGTGCACGTCCACGACCAGGCATGGCATGTGCAGCCGCAGTGCCATAAATGGTGAGGCGACGACATCGGCAGCGGGGGCAAGGCCATGCGCGTGGTGGTGAGCAGGACAGTAGCAACGTCGCAGCGCGAGGCAGGGAGGACAGCGCCAGCGGCAATGAGGCGATGGATGGGGTAGCCACGTGGCAGGGCGATAGAGGCTGAGGGGCGCAGGGGCAGCGGCTGGCCGTGCAGGCAGCCCACGGCCAGCAGCGGGCGCTGCGGCTAGAGACGGCCATGGCCAAGCCAAGGGTGGCCCTAGCACACTAGCGCATGGCCACGCGCACATGGCTTGACCAAGCATGACCACGGTGAGCACCAGAATGCGGTGACCGCGCACTCTAGGCCGAGCGACCAGAAACGTGTTGCGCACGAATTTTAAAGCGTCTACAAAAACTAAACTACTAGAGTTGAAACTAAACCACCTTCACTATGCTAAAGAGGGCCTATTATGCTACCAACCAGAGCTAAAACATGACACCACATCTTAACTCAATTTCACAGGATTACTTCCCAAACATGGCGCTGTCAAACTGTCTTTAGACTTGAGGAATTTTCTAAGTCTTGAGCTGGATTCAATTTCAAGTTCCATTTCTAAGCTATTAGAAATACTAGCTAGCAATGTTATTTTTCTACAGCAAGAGTTGCATTGTCATCTACATAGTTTGTACTTCATACCTTATTTAGGTGTCACACACATGTTCTATAATACTTTTGCTTAATAAAAATTGGTTTTCAACCCTACTTGATATACATGAGCTATTGAATCAACTTTCATTTAACATTTTTATAAGTCATTTTTGGTTACAAGAAATTGATCTACACACTTTATCACATGCTTTATCACAAAAACATGATGCTCATGACATAGTTTAGTGGTTTGTTTAGGGTGTAACACCGAGGTTGTTACAAGAAATGCCATCACCCCAACTTTTTAAGGCGAGGGGATAGGATAGAGCGATGATGCTAGAGCGGCTACTTTGCTAGCCCCTCGACATCTCGCATAGGAAAATGGAGAAATGTCGTCCCCCCAACCTTTTAAGGCAAGGGGATAGGATATAGCGATGACGCCCGAGCGGCTGCTTTTCTAGCCCCTTGGCATATCGCATAGGCAAATGGAGAAACATTGTCCCCCCAACCTTTTAAGGCGAGGGGATAGAATAGGGCGGTAACGCACAAGTGGCTGCTTTGCTAGCCCCTCGGCATATCGCATGGGTGAAAATAGAAAGGCCGCTTCCTAATGATTCATGCGTGAAATGCTTTGCTTGCCATTTTTCCTTTTACTGCTAATGGCGATGTTGCACCAGGCTTCATTCGCCAAGATTACATCGCTGAGTGGTATTTTTGTGTGCTTTCTTGGTTGCACTGGTTTGCATTGCCTTCCCTTTCATCTGGAAGTCTGCACTTGGCACAACACTAGAAAGTTGGAAGCAATGGGGTGAATCAGCAGAGTTGGTCGGAGTGGCACTGGCCCACCCCTTTGATGATGTTGGGCTAAACGTCTACTCTTGCCATTTCAGGCTGGAAAGTTGCAAACAATGGGGCGACGGCCATCGAAGACTGTGGAAGATGGCGATTCTAAGAAGCTGAAGTGTTTTTTAACCCGTTCGCCCTTAGTGCGGCTACACCCTGAAAAGTAGTCAATGCCATGGGTGCATTGGCCGTGGCTTCGCCCGAAGGGGGAGTGTTATGAGTTTTTTGTGGTATCCCCCCATCGGTGGTTCGTGTGGCTAGCCGACTCTAGTCTAAGGCCGAACCAGGTGCCCTGATGTGCTGCGAAATCCTAACACTTCCTATTCCTAGGATGTTGGCGCTTTTGGCTTTACAACCTCTCTCCTTATGCATTTTTAGCTTCTCATATCAGACTTCTCTCTTTTTGCGTGTGGCGAATACCTTGCTGCCTACTGCTCTCGCACGGTAGCAGTGCAAAGGCTCTCTTCTCCAGTGCCCTATTCTCTTGTGCTTGAGTTGGAGTGTCTATGCTTCCTATGTTGCCCACCGGTCTTGTGGCCCGAGTGGGCGGCCCCTTGTTGTTTATATAGTGCCGGCTGCCTAGCGGGGTCTTAAATTTTGAGTGGTGTGGTAGGTTGCTTATTAAACTTCTGCTGGGTTAATGCTTCTGTCCTTTCTCATACATTGGGTTGTTGGAACTCATTTGGGGGTTAGATTTGTGCTATACGCCATTCTATGGCTTTTGAGCCTATCCTTTCCGCCACCACTCCTTTTTGGTGGTGTGGATTATTTTACAGCTTTTTGCTTCCGCCCACACTCCTTTTTGGTGTGACGTAGTGTTGTTTAGGCTTCTTGGCCTTTTTCCTTTCGCTCACTCCTTTTTGGTGAGGCGAGAGGTTGTTGCAGCCGTAGGCTTGCTTAGGGTTGCAGAGTTTCGGTCGTGACGTTTCACACAAGCGCGGAATGGCGCAACCTATATTGGGGCTGCAATTCGTTGATATTCATATCCTGCCGTGGTTAGGTTTTGTTTGGACATCTAGTTCTTAGACCTTGTGTGGGGAAAGGTTCGATTTAATTTTAGAAAGGGTACATAGGATCGCCTCATTAAAAAACCTCACGCCTTTTCACAAAGGCTCCCCTTGTGAGGAAAAAGAGCGTGAATCCTTGTTTAATGTTTATAGAACCGAAAAAGAAAGAAAAAATTACAACGCTCAAGGGGCGAAGATATTATGGGTAGAAGCGTCGCAGATTATCTGCGTTCCACGTGTGACTTGTTTCGATTCCTTCTTCATTCAGTAGTCTATAGACTCCTGGCTTGAACATATTCACCACTATGAAAGGCCCATACCACTATGACTGCAGTTTGCCCTTCTTGTCGGGATGCTGAATTAGCACCATGTCGCCTGGGTTGATGTTCCTTCGCAACACTTTCTTGTCTCTCTAGGTCTTTGTTTCTTGATGGTAACTATCCAGGTTAGATGCGGCTTGCAACCTGGCGTTTTCTGCTGTTTCAAACTCCACATATCGCTGTATTGGAGTCGTTGCTGTGATTTCTGTGCGAAAAGACATTAACTTGAGTTCTTCCGGCGTGATGGCTTCTTCGCCGTATAGGAGACGAAATGGGGTGAACCCTGTAGTCCTGGTGCGTGAGATGTTGTGACCCTAGACTGATGTGATTAGCTCCTGTGCCCATTTTCCTTTAGGCATATCGAACAACGCTTTCGATACTAAATTGAAAATCAAACCATTTGCCCTTTCGACTACTCCGTTGCTCTCTGGATGATTCACAGATGCGAATGCTAGTTTGATTCCCAATTCGCTGCAAAATTTTTTGAAATCCGTGCAGTTGAACTGTTTTCCATTATCGACTGTGATGTAGGATGGGACTCCGAAACGACAGATAATTCTTTGCCAGACAAAAAATATCAGGGTGCCCAAAGTGATTTTCGCCAATGCTTTGGCCTCGATCCATTTCGTGAAATACTCTAAAGCCACTATGGCAAAATGCAGGTTCCCTGCTGCTATTGATAGTGGCCCGACTATATCGACCCCCCATCTCTGCAAGGGCCACATTGGGATGATTGACTTTGTCGGGTTGGCTGGGGCTCTCTGCTTCTTGGCGAACATCTAACAATTTTCAAAGCTACGAACTAGCTCTTTGGCATCTTCTGCTGCTGTTGGCCAGTAAAACCCTTGCCTTATCGCTCTATGGGTGATTTCATGGGGTCCTCTGTGAGCTCCACACATTCCGGCATGCATCTCGGTTAGTAATTTGATTCCTTGGTCTCTACTTATGCACTTTAGCATTGGTGTGACTATTCTGCTCTTGTACAGCTCTCCCACTATGATAGAGTATTCTTTCGTTCTAGAGTTTATTCTATCCGTTTCATGCTCGCTCGGAGGCTCATAAGTTTTGTTGAGATAAGCGAATATAGGTGATCTCCAATCTTTGCTTGCGATAGCATGCACCGTGCGAGGATGCTCCTCCTCTTCTCGTATGGCTTTGGCTGTTAGCTCTTGATAAAATACATCTACTGGCATTGGCGCCTTCTGTGCAGCTGCTTTCGCTAGCTCATCGGCTTTTGCATTCTCACTTCTTGGGATGTGGCAAAAAGCGAAGCCAGCGAAATGCTTCTCCATTCTTCTTACTACTGCCAAGTACTTGATCAACTCTGGTTCCTTCGCAGTGAACTCTTTTTTGACATGTCCCACTATTACCTGAGAATCCGATTTGACTATGCACCTTCTGACTCCTAGAGCTCCGAGTTTTTGCAACCCTAGGAGCACTGCCTCGTATTTGGCTATATTATTGGTTGTGAGGAATTCTGAGTGTTGCTGCATAGCGAAGTTTTAGGCCTTTTGGCGGCGTTAATATCGCTGTTATTCCTACGCCGTTCATTCCCCATGCTCCGTCGCAATGCACAGTCCATATTGATTCTTCAAACTGTATTGTTGTGTCGTAAGCTGTTAGTGTCCAGTCTGCGATGAAATCCGTGAGTGCTTGAGACTTGATGGCGGATTTGTGCTCAAAATCCACTACGAATTCGTTTAACTCGGTGGTCCATTTTCTGATTCTACCGATGGCTTCCTGTTGCGAAATAACGCTTCTAGTGGTTGCGCTGAAAGGACTCTGATGCGGTGGGCTTGGAAATAATGTTTCAGCTTTCTTGATGCCATGACCACAGTGTATGCTATTTTTTCTAGTTCGGAATAGTTGAGCTTTGCTCTTGACAGGGCTTCTGATACGAAGTACACCAGGAACTGCTTCATCTTGTTTTCATGTTCCTTTTCTTCTACCAGTACCGCACTGATGGTTGTTGGCGATGCTGCTAGATATAACAGCAATGTTGCAGATGGTGATGGCTTAGACAGTGTTGTCAACTTGGTCGAGTATGCTTTGAGTTCGTCAGAAGCTTGCTGCTGCTCATGCCCCCATTCGAAATGGTCTGAGCTTCGAAGAATTCTAAAAAAAGGGTAGGCCCTTTTCGGTTGATCTTGAGATGAATCTGTTCAATGTTGCTAGTCTTCCCATAAGTTTATGTACCTGCTTCTTGCTTGCTGGCGGTTTCATGTTTACTATCACTTCTATCTTTTTAGGATTTGCTTCAACGCCTCTTGCTGATACTAGACAACCAAGCAGTTTGCATTTCTTGATGCCGAATATGCATTTGTCTAGGTTCAGCCTGAGGCCAGCCTTTCTTAGGTTTTTGAATGTTTCCTGAAGGTCCTGAATATGGGTCTCCTTATCACTCTTGACCACGATGTCATCGACATACGCGACGAGATTTTTGCCTTTCTGTTTGTCAAAAACACCATCTTCCATCCGAGAAAAAGTCAGGCCTACGTTTCGTAGTCCCTCAGGCATTTGCCGGTAACAATAGGTTCCTCCTAGGGTGATGAAGCTTGGTTTCTCTTCGTCGTCCGGGTTCAACCAGATTTGGTGATACCCAGAGAAGTAATCTAACAAACTCATAACTTCGCACCCAGCGGCAATATCAACTAACTTGTTAATTCTTGGGAGCGGATATGGGTCTTTTGGGCAACACTTGTTTAGGTCAGTGAAATTGACGCACATTTGCCATTTCCTATTCTTCTTTCTGACCATTACGACGTTGGCTAGCCATTCTGGGTACTGAATCGGCCTGATGACGTCGGCGTCGAGGAATCTTTGCACTTCTGCTTTCGCTGCCTCCGCTCTCTCTATGGACATCTTCCTCAGTTTTTGCTTACTGGGTTTCGACCCTTTTGCCACATTCAGGTTGTGTTGCGCGAGGTCACGACTGACACCCTGCAAGTCTTTTGCCGACCAGGCGAATATGTCATGATTCTCGTATAGAAAAACCAACATCCTATCTTTCTCATCCTCTGCGAGGTCAGAGCCTATGTGCATGCATTTTTCTAGTACTAGTTTTGACAATGGGGCCTTTTGAGTGTCTTCGGCTGCTTCTGCTCTTGATTCAACTTTGCTTTCGCTGTTTACTTCTCGTTAGGCGATTTTTTGGAAACTTCATTGATGATGCTGTAGCCTAGGATTGGTTTGCCCTCTATTCACCTGGATGCAGCCTAATCTCCATGTACTACGATAATGCCAAAAGGGGATGGTATCTTCGTGCACAAGTAGCTTTGCTTTATTATGATTTCGAATCTACTTAGAACTCCTCTGCTGAAGATTGCTGTATATGGATAATCCATATTGACTATGTCGAAAGTTATGGTTTCTGTGCGGACCTTTTCGCCTTCTGCGAAGGAGACTGGGATTGCCTTCTTTCCCAAGGCATCTATCTTTTTCTCACCAAAACCAAACAGTGAGTTCCCGGCTGGTTCCAACATTCGCTTGTCGAGGTTCATTTGCTCGAAAGGCTTGATGAATAAGATGTCGGCGGAGCTTCCATTGTCAATGAGGATGTTGTGTATAGTGAACCCAACTATATTCACTGTTGCTACAAAAGCGTCTGTGTGTGGAAAATCCCGCACTTGAAAATTATTTTCCTCAAAAGTAATGGGCACCATGGACCAAACTGGCATGTTGAGCGGTACTCTTGGCAAGACGGTGTGCACTCTTCTTTCAAATTCCCTTCTGGCTCTCTTGTTTTCGTGCTCTTGGTTTGACCCGCCGGTGATTGCGAATATATGGCCTTGCGATGGTAAGATATTGTTTACAACTTGATGTTCTTGAGTATTTTCTTGCTTTGTGGGATGAGGCTGACTTGAATGTTGCTGCTCTTGCTAAACTGGTGAGGATGCAACAGCCGATTGCCCTGGGAGCTGGGCGAAATGCTGGTATACTAGAAACGGTGGTTGCTACCAGATGTACGAATGCTGGCTGTATTTGTGTGAAAAGGTAGGGTGCTGGAAAGCGCTGTCGTTTGCTGACGAATAGTGGTTGCTGAACCCCTGGTTGTTTACCGTTTTGTGACCAGTGTTGTGGAACACGTGATTAGATGTTTCGCTACTTCTCACGGCCTCGTCTTTCTCCTTGAGTTCTCAAGCCATTTTGTTGTATTTGCAGTCTTTTGTGAAATGTCCTATGTTTTCGCCACAGACGGCGCAATAGGGTGTTCTCGGGGCTCATCCCCTTCCTCTACCTTCACATTCGCCATGGTGAGTACATCCTACTCACCCGCCATGCGGAGACTGATCAAAACTTCTTTATTGTTGGTTAGACGGCAGCCCTTGGAGACTTGGTTCTGCCGAGTTGTGCTCTGGCTGCTCTTGTAGATTACTAATTGCGCGGAATGGTCTCATATTTCATTGGCCTAGGGTTGACGGTGGCCTAGGGGCCTTGCCTGCTTGCCTCCATGAGTTCCTTGTCACCTTTTGCTTCTTCAAGTCGTCTTCTGATCTTGCGTATTGTCACATTACCTCGAACAGCTCCCTTACGGAGGTAGGGAAATTCCTAGCGAAGTGAGCTGCACACTGGCCTATGGCCAACCCTTCCACGGTTGCTGCTATGACTATCTCCTCTGGTGCGTTTGGCACCTGAGCTTTGGTCTGAATGAATCTTTCCAAAAACTGAGACAGAGATTCATCATCTCGCTGAATGCAATTTAGTAAGTCTCTTGTTGTTTTCGTTCCCGGGTGATATCCTTGGAAGGTGGACACTAGCTCTGCTCTGACTTGGCCCCAGGACCTGATGGATAAGGGATTTAATGAGGTATACCAATCATGTGTGATATCTTCGACCGCCATGATGAGTGACTTTGCGAGGATTTGGGCGTCTCCGCCTGCTGAGGTTACCATGGTTTTGTAACTTGCAAGGAACTTCCTCGGGTTTGTCTTTTCATCGAAAAGCGGAATGCGAGGCTTGTAGCCGGCTGGCCACGGATATAGCTGAAGTTCTTTCGATAAAGGTGAGGTGGGGTCATATGCGCTTTCATCTTCTTCTTGGAGCTTGTCACCGGGTATTACAATGTTTTCGCTAGCGCGAATGGCTCCTGCTCCTGCTCCCTGCAGTCCTTGAATCTCTCTCACCAATCTGCCCTTCTAGATTTTGGCTTCCCTGATTGCCCTCTGTGGCTGTTCGGCTCTGTTATGGGTAGCGGCCTACCTGAGTAGCTACTCCTTCTCATTCTGGAGTATGAGGATGTCTTGCTGGTACTGACTCAGCGTCTTCAGATTTCTTGCTTGCTCGATGATTTCGCTGTCTTTCGACCTCATCGCCGTTTTGGTCGATCTCGACTTCTTGGACGTCACCTTCCGGCGTTTGCTCTCGCCCTCCTGGCGCTGCGGTATTATCCATCTACGGCTGCAGCGCGGATTGTTCCGTAGCGGTTGCTGCATCATTTCACGTGGATGCTTCCGCTGCTACCGCGGCGGCTACAGCCGCGGATGGTCCTGCTTTATCCGTTGTTTTCTTCGTCTTCTTTGGTGACATGATAAGCTCGAGCAACAACCACGGTGGGCGCCAATGCTGTTCTGGGCCGGAGGCCTCCGAACACCGGTTGCGGCGCAAGTGAAATCAAGCACGAAAGATGATGAATACGGGACACAAGTGAGATAAGTAGATTGCTTATATTCCACTTGGTCCTCTCCTTACAATCCCCCGGTGGGGGCTATTTATACACGCCGTAGGCCTTTCATGGGACACAAATGCCCTTACAACCACTACAAATTCGAAGAATATTCCCCGCCGCCCGGGGCATGCTTGCCATCTAGAGCTCCCGCCTCCCATGGTTTCCGCCTGCCGTGAGTGACCTGACCGGCCCTAGGTGTGGTGTCGCCCTCTCGACCAACAAGGTGGGCCCCCGGCCGATAGGAATTGTTGGCCACACGAGGTGAATAGCTCCCCCAAAGGCGAAACCTGCAAGGAAACTGGTAAGAGAACAACTAGCACCTATTCGCCCGAGCGAATAGTCCGGCCCGACGGGGCCCTAGCCCGGCGTCACGCTGAGTTTGACCGCGTCGCCCCCTCGCCTAGGCAAAATGGTGTAACCTAAGATGAATGTTGTCCCGCCTGGGCGAGGTACGAGCCTACACGGCCTCTTTTCGACTGGACGAGATGCGGGCTCGAGCGTGCTCATTTCACCCTTGCGAAATGAGGACGCGCGCATGCCTATTTTATCTCAGTGAGATCAAGACCCGAGCACACTCCACTTCACCTTCCTTTCGCCTATGTGAGGTGCGGGGGTGGCATCCGAGCTATGTGCGGTGCCCAGTGGTGGGGCCTGCCCCCAACACCAAGCCAACCACGTCATCTCCACATGGCTAGTTCCCTCTTCAAGTGCCAGCGTGGTACCTCAAGTTACGCCATGACCTCTGGCCTTATTCAAAGGGTTTGTGTTCTGAAAATCTAGTGTTCGTAGAGGACGACGACAACAACTAGTGTTCGTAGCTCGAGGCATAGTGACTGGCAGCCAAACGCTAGAGCAGCAGTAGAGGCCACGTCTGCACGCTGAAGCAACTGGAACCCATAGCAACATTGTGAAATAGCTCGAGCGATAGCTGCGTGAGAAAAGTGAGAAAAAGAGGATGAAAACAAGGGCAAAAGGATCATCTTAGAGCATCTCCAAGAGTACCAAAAAATACTTCTAAAAAACTGGTTTTCCAACCTTCCCAAAGCATACTGGGAGGCAGGAAAAAGATGCAACTCCAACAGTTCCCGAAAATTAGATTCCAAAACTTCATCCTCTCCTGATCTGCTCGTCGTTGGGCACCACTTGGTCGGCTGGTTCGACAATTGTTGCTGATGCCATCGAGCCGAGCTACGTCGGCTGCGTGCGCCACTCCGGGGCGCTGAGAACTCACCGGCCACCTGCTTCACGACGGTGTCATCCTCCTCAAGCTCTGGGATGCTCTCTTCCTCCCACACCTCTCGCCTTGCCTGCGTGTCCACGTCCTTGCGCATGGCTGGCCAGGGGCGGTTATGATGAGGTGGAGCGCCGCGGCGACTGACACGAGCGTCCGCCACGACGTGCAAGCAGATCAGAATGATAATGAAAACGAAGAAGAATGAAGCTGCGTTTTGTAACCAGGTCAGGATGAGAAGATGACCAAACTCAAACCAAGATCAATCTGCATGCAGCTCCGATGACCGTCCACCGGCCTTGGTTCCTCCCAAGGCATTGCCCGTGGTTCCTCCCCAGACCATCCATTACTCAAGGCAAAAAAGCAACGGTCAGCAGACAATAAAGAAAAGAGCGGAGGGCACGTATGGCGGCGCCGCTGATGACGACTGCGACGACGCTCGACAGCCATGGCAGGCCCATCGCAGACAACGTCCGCAGAGGTGGTGGCGCCAGAGCCAGCGCGACGCCGATGGCGGGCAGTTCCGGCCTTGTCCATCCGTAGCAGGCGCTTGACCCGGGCCTAGTCTACGACCCCACGGAGCGGGACTACCTCGACTCCCGGAGAAAACCAGCACGAGGAGGGATACGCGCGACGGGGAGTACGCGTAAAGTTATGCGCAATGGGGGAGTTTTTCCCAAGTGTTAAAAGATTAAGAGGATGGATTAAAAGTTATTGGAGAAGGGTTTTTTCCAATCTTGCTAAAAAACAAGGATTGGAATAAGATTTAGGATACTCTTGGAGATGCTCTAACTCTCAATCTGAGAAATTGATAAAATAACCGTTATACTATCTTACAACAAATGATCATGATTTCATAATAGTATCTAGCAAATTTTAACATTAGAAAGCCCCGTTGACTCCTAGAAACAAAAGAAAGGGAAGGGAAGTGTCACCCACCCAGTTAGGAGAGCACACAAACAAGCAGAGCCATTATGACCACATATTTAAGGGGCTATTGCGTTTCTACCCTTACTTTGAACCCTAATTGTGATTTTACCCTCGCTTTTCGCCATGTTGCATTTTTACCCTTGCTTTGTAAAAACGAACACTCAGTCTACCCCTCTTTATAACTCTGTTAGATGTTTATGTAAAAAAATTAAAAAAAAGGAAAAGACAGGCTGAGAAGTATCTAGGACAAAAATAACCTTCCACTCACCCGTGACTCTCCTATCCATCCCGATGCGGTCTCGGCCTTCTATCACGGGCATGGCCTTTCAGGCAGTCTTGCGGTCTGGCTCGCGGCTGAACGATGCGGCTCGACGGTGGCTGGTCAACAGTGGCCGCTTGTGGCCTTGCTGGGGCGGCATGGAGGGGCCCCTCGTGGTGCGACCAGCGAGTCTTTGAAGGCGTGGCGTGGCTCGCAAGACTCGGGCAAAGACGGCAGGCGGCAGGGCGGCCGCGCGACTACTGGGCGATGGAGGAGCGGCCGGGAGGGGCGTCTGGGCGACGCGGCCGGCGGGGCAGCCATGCGACGCGGAGGTGCGGCTGGGCCGGCCGGCCTGGGCGTTGCCTAGGGTTTCCCTGGGCAGCCACCTAGGGTTTGGCTGCGCAGCATGGCAGGGGCGCTCGGCAAGGGCGCTGCAGGTCGGCTGGCGGCCATGGAGCCAGAGGATGGCGTGTCCAGAGCCACGGAGTTGGTGTCTAGGTACAAATTTTCCTCCTCTGTGAATGCGTATTGGCCAATTGTGGATCGAATTAATCTCGTTCTTCAGGCAATTACGCTAATTTGGTTTCAATTGCTCTGATTTGTAGGCAAAATCATATGAATTTGAATCTGGTAGTTAGGGTTCTGTCATTTTTCAGTTTGCCTGATGGGGGACCAAAAACATGTCGACAGGGTAGAATCTTGCCTACTCAAGTTGTTGACATGCATAGCTTCAATGTTCTGCAACTAGTTAATTTCATAGCTGAGCATTACATGTGGGGTTCAAAATAGTATATAACTCTATGGCGTCCATTCGAGGGTATTGAGATTAAAACTGATGAGCAGTTGCTTGAGTGGTTTGATCTCAATAAAGACAAGGGATTGGTGCACATTAATGCCCAAATTAATGACTTTGAGGGTCCTTTGCAGTTTTCACCAACAAAACGTAGGTGCCACCCTTCTGTGAGGAATAGAGTGCCCACCAATGAGACAAACACTGAGAGACCCACATCCACAAAGGAGAAGGAGAGAGCCACCAAAAAAAGAGAGCCATCAAGAAAAAGAGAGACACCAAGTCCAAAGAAAAAGGGGTAGAGGAAGAGGAAGAGGAAGTGCAAGTGCTGCAAGTGCAAGTGAAGCACCTGGAACTGAAGGAGCAAAAGGGGCTAGAACACAAGGAAGAGGAAGAGGAAGAGGGAGGTTGGCTGCATTGTTAGGAATTGTGTGATTATGACAATGAACATGTAATATCTCACTATTAGCTACTGCTTTTGTTGGACTTGTATGTTGATGATGGATTGTTGGTTGTGTATGTTGGATGATGGATGTTTATGTTGGATGATGGTTGCTGCGCTTTTGCTACACATACTTGTGATGTGATATTATATATTATGTGCAATTATATGTAACAAGTTGTACAATGATACTGCCATTTTTTTAAGAAAACAGGGGTAAAATCACAATGAACTCATAAAAGTAAGGGTATTTTTGCAAGGGCAAAGTTGTCCTTGGCAAGCCCATTTAACCCCGTTAGCTGCTGTTAACAGAGTAGGGGTAGACTGAGCGTTCGTTTTTACAAAGCGAGGGTAAAAATGCAACATGACGAAAAGCGAGAGTAAAATCACAATTGGGGTCTTGTTTAGATCACCTCTAAATTCTAAGTTTTTTCACTCTCTCTCCATCACATCAATTTTTGGACACATATATGGAGCATTAAATATAGGTAAAAAAAATAACTAATTACACAGTTTGGTTGTAAATCACGAGATGAATCTTTTGAGCCTAGTTAGTCCATGATCGGATAAAGTTTGTCAAATACAAACGAAACGTGCTACAGTATTCATGATACAAAAATTTGCAATCTAAACAAAGGCTGGGGTTCAAAGTAAGGGTAGAAACACAATAGCCCCCATATTTAACCAGCATTTTCGAATCCCTAAACTATCGAGACCTGACCTTTACTGCTAGATTCTGCGTAAGCACGATTACACAAAGGCTGATGTAGTCAAGAAATGATTATCTAACTTTAAAACGACTGATTCATCACAAATGGCACAGTTGAAATCTAAACCACACAACTCAGTAGACTACAGAACATAGATGCTTGAGCGCCACACAAACTACAACAGTATACAGTTGGTCAGTAATCGTAATTACTGACACTAGATTTAGAGGCATCTCAAGCACCAATGCCAACAGTATCCAAACAAAGTATTCAAATCTATTGGCTGCCCTACACGGAAGATTCAGCTTACAACTCTCGTCAAAGGCTCCTTAGTTCTTGGAGCATTGTCGGCAATTCAGATCTCTCATAGCATCAAGCCTTGGCCCTCTTGCTTCCTGTGCAGGAGGGGCACTTGTACTGCTTGATGTGCTCCGCTTTAGCTGGGGTGATCTTGACACACTTGCCGTGGAACCATGTCTCGCATAAGTCGCAGCAGATCCAGAAGTCATCATAACCTAGGCCACATGTGCCGCACAGGGCAGTCTCATGGTCTTCCTGTGGTTCCCCTTCCTCCCCTTCACTCTCCTCCTCGTCCTTTGGTGGCGGCATCTTTGGGACCCTTGAGTTGGGTTCCGCCTGGCGTGAGGGCTGTGTATTCATCAAATGCTCAGCGTCAGCCATCAAAGGAGAATCATGGAGTTAGGTGGCTGGTTGTCATGTCCAATGATATAGCTATGTGATAAAAAAAACTATACCTTTGAGCCAGATTTGTTAGCCTTATTGTTGCTTTTAGGAGTTTTTTCTTTGAGCTCTTTCTTGGCAGTTCCTGTGACAACCTCATATATGCTGGGAAGGTTATTGATCATGGTGAAGAGACGTTTCCTGCAAGGCAACCACCAGAAGGTGACTCAGACTGCTTTAATTATACAAAGGAAATTTAGTCCCATATGGCTTTGATCAAAATCTAATAATCTATAATATGGAATTCATGAGACATCAGGAACAACGATTTCATATTAAACATATATAAAATAAAATATGATCCAAAAGGTAAGGCGGCTAAAGTAACAATGAAATGAGGCAAGTTACTGTCAAACACATCAAAACACTCCAGTATAGTATTTTAAGGTCATTCTTAAAGGCTTAGGAAAACTTGATTCCAACTAATTGGTCCTAAACTTTTGTGGAACAAGGGTGAAACACGAGAAAATAACCTGCATTATTTAAACCACTATTGCGTCTAATAGATTTAATCCACAACAATGTAGCAGCCAATGTTACTATTCCTAATGATAAATATGCAAACTGGTTTGTTTACAAAACATCTGATCTTCAATCATGCATTGAATGCTCCAGCTGATACATACTTTACTTAATCAATAACAAGATAGGCCCAGTAGCACCCAGAAGCTGAAGATAGGCCCAGTAGCACTCAGAAGCTGAAGATAGGCCCAGTAGCACAACACTAGTATCTACGCAGAAGTAACTGGACACATGAAATGTTCATAGTCTAAGCTTCACCAACAGAAAAAAAAGTAAGACCTCAAAAGCGACACTACACCCAAAATAGTTGACAGCTGCCACTATCTGACATCAACTGGAATAAGGATTCTGTAGTTGTAAGTTGACTGCTCAACAACATTAGCAGCAGATCGAATGTGCAATTGTTCCATGAAAAAGATGTGCAACTAGTAATCTCCCACCCAAATGTGACAATTGGGCATATTTCCCAGTCATATCATTGGAAAAAAATACCAGTTTGGGAGGAATGGGGTTATGAAATACCATTTTCCATCTTCGTCGTTCTCACCTATCACTATACCCATCTCTTTCTACTGGTTTCTAAATCAAAACTCACTTTGGATTTTGATAAGAATAACATAGTGATTGCATTTTGGTTTTGAAAATGGAAAAAAAAAAAGAAACTCGGCCAGTAGGGAAAAACCACGCCCACAGTATTGCTTGGAAGAAGAAACTTAGTCTTCAACCGACCAAGAAACCCCCGAACCCTGACAGTGCAGACCCTATAGCACCACACCGTAACCTAGGCCGACAGCTGCCATGGTTACCATAGGCCGGCGCCAGCGAGGAGGTTTTCACCAACCCTGAAATTTGCTCCCATGGGGAGTCAAACCCAGGTGCTGGAGATGCTACTCAGAAGTCACAACCGCTAGGCTATGAAACCTTTCACATAAAGAAAATGAATACTCATGAGAAACAATAACTGGTTCTTAAACTATGAAATACTTGAGGGAGGTCCATTGGCAAGAAACATTTACATAACAGTCAAAACAGAAAAATCTTATCTTAGGATAAAACAAATGGAATACCTGGATTCCTTGTCGAATCCAAACCTTGCTCCAAAATAAAATGCAACAGACATTAGCCAAGAATCACTATGCACTGCAACAAGTGATAGCCAATCTTTTTCATTCATCCCATCACGAGCAAAATTAATTCCCAGAGCTGGCTCTGGGAGTTCAGGAGGGACCTCCTCAGCAGGCAAGTTCACTTCCCAAGTCTCATTGGGAAGTCCATATAAACATAGGTTCTCCTTCTCTGCACAAAACAAAAGAAAATATTATCTCAAATAAGGTATTTGCGGTTGTTTCAGGCTCTAAATCTAGAATAGCTCACTTTAAACGAAAGTGAATCAAGAGACATAAAGCTGAGATTCTGCAAACGCAAAAAAACAGGATGAATAGGAGAGACTAAATTGACCATATAAAATTAAGCATTCCATCTCTCCTATGTGTTCTTAAAAAAATATAGATTGAACATTCCATGAAAAAAAAGGAAAGGGACACAAAATGGCAGACTTTTTGACCAAAAGCATGAAAAAGAGGGACTATGGCTAGACATGAATAAATCAGTTCCATATCAACCACCAATAAAAAGACTATTCCCCATGCACATTGCTTGCCTTTCCCACCCACAACTTTTGATCAGTACTGAGCAACTCATCTTGCATTTCCAGTGACACCTCTTGGTACCAACTTCCTGTGCTAAGCATCTAATAATGTTGGCAATTTAATGTGGTAAAGATACAGATTTTGACCCTGTTCGGCTAGTTGGAAAAACGGCTGATGCTGATTTGTTGCAAGAGAAAAACACTGTGATTTCGCTGAAACGGTACGGCTAATAAGTTTCAAGCGAACAGGGCCAGATCCCACGCATCTGTGGGAAACAAAATCATAAATGTGACACTAATAACCAACATACTCCCTCCGTACCAAAAGCTTCCCGGTCCTATCCACAATTATAAGCGGCCAGGGTACATGCATTTGTTTGCCAACTTCTGTCACCATCGACTTAGGTGGGCATTGACAAAGTGGGAAATAAGGGAGTTGAATCAAGGGAAAGGTGCCGTGACAAAGTGCCTGCAATACTCTCATTGCCGTGACAAAGTGCTTGCAATACTCTCATTGGCCATGTTCGCTTATCTTATAATCCGTACTTTTCAACTTGTTTTTTTAGCCGAAACAATATTTTTTTCTCACAGCAAATCAACTGATCGGTTTGCTTGTTTTTTCGGCGATGCGAACCGGGTTATTGCCAAAACCGAGTAAGTTTTGGTGGCCAGAAACGAAACCAATGTTGACTTCGACCACGAAAAAGAAATGCTATCCTGACACTCCCACTACCAGACATCATTAGTGACTCACTGAAGAAACATCCCGAAAATGCCCCTTGTACAGTTGGGGCAGAGGTCGTTGTCCGGGAGCATAACAGTAAATCGACAGCCGCACGACTTTTCGAGATGACTGGCCGGCCGTGCGGTCGACCAGCTCAGAAGATAAGGATTCCCTCCCCCGTTGGCCTTTCCGCTTTCCCACCCCCAGATGAACAGCACAAGGATAACTAGAACTAGAACGTCGCCAGGGGAAACCGAAAGCAAAGCTCCAGCGGCTGTCACCAGCAACATCGGAGCAGGAATTCCGGCGGCCAAATAGCCTCCCAGGGCGCACGAGAACCAACGAATGGGCGGAGGAACGCCGTAAATTAAGTGGAAAAAAACCCGAAAATCAGCGGACTAACCGCCGCCCCACCCCAGATCGGCTTTTTGGAGAGAGAGCTATCCGTAACTTCGAAGCAAACACGCTCCAAATCCGTGTGGTAAAACATCTGAATCCGCACCCCCAAAACCAAAACCCTAGGAATCCCAGCCGGATCGGGGGAGCAGGCAGGCTCACCTGGGTCGCACATCACGTAGAACTTCTCCACATCTGCAGCAGCGACAGCGGGAAACCAGTCGTCAGCACAGAACTCCGAGCCGGAGGGAGGGAGAGAGGAACGCACGCAAGCGAAGGAAGGAGATGCGGGCATTACCGGTGGTGAGCGCCCTGATCAGGCCGGCCTGGCGCGCGCGGTAGTCCCGGAAGACGTCCTCCGGCGAGCGGGGCACCGGCGGCGTGCCCGGGAAGGCGGCTCCTCCGTCCATTCGTCCCCGGAGCTTGGTCAGGGCGGGGGGCGTAGGGTTTTGGGGGGGGGGGGGGAGGGAGGGGCGAGGAGAGCTGGGGATTACACGAGGACGGCGAGGAGGAGTGGATTGGAAGGAATTGGGAAGCGTCGGCGCTGAGATAGAGAGAAGACTTCTCTCTGAGAAAGAAAAGGGGTAGGTCCGTCCTCCTACGTTTGTTCACACGCGCGCAGGCGCAGGCGCAGGCGCGGGCCTTCCAATGCGTCCGATAGTTTGTGGGCGTACTGGGCACACCACTGACCCCCCCCATAAAAAGCTAATGTGGGTGTTTTATTCAACGGCTCAAATTTATTTACCATCAATAAATTTCCCTCAAAAAAATTACCATCATAATTATATTTTTTCGGGTTGTGATACAGTACACGATGGGATTTCTAGGTCACGATGTTTGTCCTTAGAGCTAATGCTCCAGCGTGGGTGTCCGTCCCGCGTCCAAGCAAACGGATGCTTCTAGGTGGGCCTGTGGATCGGTCCACGGTCCTCCACACGACGTATACATGGTTTTAAAAAAAAGGAAAAGAGAGTGACACTTTCTCTATCCAGCATCGACCGCCGTGGGCGCCTCCACGCATCGTCCGCCCTTCGCTCGCTTTCTCCACGGCTGAGGCCACTCGCCGCAGCCCGCAAACCTACTGATCGATCGGCGCGGTTGCCCGACCGCTGCTCGCCTATGGAAAGGGAGACTGCAGCCGCCCGACCGCCATGGGCCGCCTCTACCACGGGGTCCGGACGCCTGGTCGACGGCTAGGAAGACCTTCGCATCCAACACACCGCGCCCTAGCGTCCACCTCCCCGCTCACGGCCATCGCCGGGAGCACCCTAGGAGAGGGGACGTCGTTAGCAGGGCCTAGGCCAGGTGCTGGCGCAGCTGGCCGCTACCAGGCCGCGCCACCATCCTCGCCCGCTGGCTAGCAGAACCGTCTATTCCCCGCTCTGGTTTGCGTCATACGGGAAAATGGTGAAAACGCATGTTGCAAGCTCACATTTTAAATGTTTCAGGTGTTTTAGAGGTATGTTGCAAGCATTTCATACGGATGTTGCAAAAGTAGATCAAAATGTTGCATATGTTGCAATGATTGTACACATATGTTGCAAGAGTCTATCTCTAATGTTTCATCTAGTTTTTTAGACGTATGTTGCAAGCGTATTTATTTGGATGTTCCATATGTTTCACACATGTTGAAAGTATTTTATCTGGATGTTGCGTATATTTGCAATGGTTTTCAAGTGTTTTTAAGTGTTTTTTTGCAAATGTTTCAGGCATATGTTTTAAGTGTTTCATTTACCTTTTTTATGTATATTGCAAGTGTTGCATCTAAATTTTTCAAAAGTAGATCGGGTATTACACATGGGATACGCGTGGGAAGTTGTTGGTATTTCTTAACGCATATAGAAATAATCCGCAAGCGCACGGAATTACCGTTGTAGAATTTCATCCGGAAGTATTCAGGGTATCGTATTTTCACGAGGAACGAAGGTGTAAGAGTCTCTTAAGCTAGTTCAACTAAGATAACAAGAAGAGGAATAGCTCGGGTAGTGAGGTTTTCTAAGGATAGAGATTCTAAGTTAAGATAGCTTTGCCATTATAGGCTTGCTTCGGGCACCGGATAACACTTGGTCTGCCAAGCGTGGCCGGCCTAAAGCTCTACACCATACCCTGACGTGGAAGATTACGAGGAATAGATAGGGCTATCACCACCTGCCGCCTACCCCTCAACCGTGGAGTACAAGGAAAACGAAGGTAGATTCTAGCCTAGACACCACGTCTACGCTATCGACTACTACTCTAGCATCAATCACGGTTATCCATCTTTATCATGGCCTTTACTAGAGTATTTTTCACAAGGACAAACGACAAACCCTCAAGGTATCATATTTCCACGAGGAATGGAAGTGTAAGAGTCTCTTAAGCTAGTTCACCTAAGATAACAAGAAGAGGGACAACTCGGGTAGTGGGGTTTTCTAAGGATAGATATTCTAAGTTAAGATAGCTTTGCCACTATAGACTTGCTTCGGGCACCAGATAACACTTGGTCTGTCAAGCGTTGTGGGCCTACGGCTCTACACTGTACCCGAACGTGGGGAGTTATGAGGGACGGACAGAACTGTCACCACCTGCCGCCTACCCCTCAACCGTGGAGTACAAGGCAAACGAAGGTAGCCTCTAGCCTAGACACCACGTCTACGCTATCGACTATTACTCTAGCATCGATCAGGGTTATCTGTGTTTATCAGGGCCCTTTACTAGAGTATTCATCACAAGGACGAACGATGAACCCACAAGTAAATAATGAACAAGACTAACTTAAAGTAGAACTCACCATCGAAAATAAACACAAACCTTATACTCCAAGTAGTATTCGGTTTGTAGAGGTACAAGTAGAGAGGAGCCAATGATTCCCGGCATTCCTTCCGCTAAGTGTACAAGAGGCCCCGAGTACACAAGAGGAGGTAGCTGACAACTCCGGTACTTCTCCACTCTTACTCACTCACTCCCTACACTAGAACTAGCTAAAGAGCTAAGATAGGAATGAAGCTCTTCTCTTCTTGTCACATTGTGTCTCTCTTGTGTTGGATTCATCAAATGAGGAGGAGGGAGCCTCCTTTTATAGATGGAGAGGAGGGGGTTCTTTGGAATATTCCCCATTCCCATAAGGAAGGAGCAAACCGACGTCTCAGCTTTAATTTTACCGCCAACCCACCACAACCGACCATAGAGAGGCGGTAAGAGGCGGCCTACAAAAACTTAGCCCAAAAGGGCCCGCTAGGGGTGCGGACACACCAGGGGTTCGGTCGCCCCAAATGAACTCCGATTGAGCCTAATTTTGGTGGGTGTCTTCTTGAGGGCTTCCTGATTGGGCCTATAAAGTTTGACATGATTTGGAGGTGGTTTGCTTTGGTCTTGGCCTTTCTGTCCTCATGTTTGGGCCCTGATTTGCCTAGCGACTGGGCCTCTTTTCTTTGGGCTGGAGTAGAATTGATATTTATCCTTTGC
The DNA here is from genome assembly GCA_904845875.1 of Miscanthus lutarioriparius. Lineage (NCBI taxonomy): Eukaryota > Viridiplantae > Streptophyta > Magnoliopsida > Poales > Poaceae > Miscanthus > Miscanthus lutarioriparius. Next base: position 58,054,142 of record CAJGYO010000014.1, on the reverse strand, counting down.
TCTTTAGCCTTTTATGTGTATTTCCACAAATGCCCTCCAGCAAATGGTCAAACGCCAAAACTTGTAGAATTGATTAGTTATAAGTCCTAATTCTAAGTTTGGTGTCCATATTAGTTCATTTTATGTGTTAGTTGGCGGTTAATAAAAGTAGTTAAGCACTGCCAACAAACTCCCCCACACTTAGCCTTTTGCTCATCCTCGAGCAAAGTTAGAGATAAAAGTAATCATGAGCATAACATCCTAAAATATATGGCTTACATAAAAGTTATTCCAACACATTCTTTACACAAGTGGGATTTGTGGCGTTAGCTAACATGTTTCCTTGGGTTGTTGAAAAGTGGAATAGTTCTTAAAACAAAGTCATCTTCCCAATTTCACATCTTAGCATTTAGAGTTTTGAATGTTTTTCTCAAGAAAAGCATAGTTCACGTTATACTCCTTAAATGGCACTCTCAAATCACTCAATGGTATATACTTCCTCACCAAGGCATAGCAATGTTTTGCCTTCTTTTGTTTTCTCCTACTTCTAAAAGGATTATGTGGAGCTTTAGGTAGGGATAAACAAAATAGCATAGTTGTATGGCATATGTTGTAAAGTCAAATCGAGGATCCAAGGAGAGAAGTGTCATACTCTTACATAAAGATGTGCATGTGTGTGGAAAAAGATGAACTAATACTATACTACTTTTGTAAATATGATCTCTCTATAACTTACTATTTTTGAAACATGGCTATCTTTTTTCTGTTTTTTAATACATGAGCCTTCATGTGCTTATCTTTTTTTTTCTTTTTATACTTGGACCTTCATGTGTCCATGTTTTTTTATAAACTTTTTACATAGCCCATGTCTCTTTTTCTAAACCTCATATTTAGAGAGAGATCACTATCTTTTAGAACATAGAGTATTTACCTAACAAATATTTTTTGTCTACTTCCAGTGTAGGAGCAGAGTTTTTGGTGGATGGAAGCATGTTTTTGCGTACTCCTGGTGTATGAGCAGCATGTGAGTGTGGAGTGTACGTGATCTTGATCTTGGGAGCATGATAAGTCTCTCAACAAGGGTCAACAAGACTTGACCAAACTAAATACAATAACAAGCAACGGATGTGGAAGGCTTAAAACTTGCTAGATGTTATTTTTGGCCTTGGTAGGAATTGCTCACCAAATGAGGAGTATGTGATACTATGGTTTTATAACATTTTTATCAAAACAAATTCTCCAAGTACTTCGAATAGAAATGGTAGGATTTCTAAGTCAGAACTATATCACATCTCACAACAACTTAGTCAACATGATTGTCCTATTATAATATTTTCCCACAAGCATAAGTGTATGTATATGGAACAAACATTATGCATGCTTCTATCTTAAAGCTGTTATGAACATGTTACTTTTCAAAATTCTAAAAAAGTGTGGATTGCATAGGGGCATTGTTTGGTTCATTGAGTTTATTTTTAGTGATCAGAATTATGTTTGTTTTAAACTCAAAGTTTTGTAGGGAATTGAGGGTAGTGTTGTACAAACCATTGGTTTAAAGAGGAAGGAGTTAAGGGATTCAGATGTGGTTTGGCTAAACCAAAGGCTCAGCCAATCCTCTCTAAAGCTATATGTCCTGTTCTTCTACATGATGATCGTCCGAGGATGTGTAACGTGTTGGTGGGAGATCTCGAATATGTGCGTGTTGAACTTGAGAGATCTCCCCCACACTTATTTTTGTACATGTTTTTTATTCAACAAAGAAACAAAAGTGAAACAAGCAAGGGCTTTATCGGTTTGAACACCCGGGAGCCTAAATCTTGATAGTATGTTCTTGCTTTTATTGAAAAGGTGCATACTATCTTGATAGTATGTTCTTTCTTTAATTGAAAAGGAAAGTTGTGTTTTTTTTATAATCCAGGGTATCTCCCGGCAGTGCTTAGTTTATGGTCTCAAGCTTGATCGCCAAAGCTAGGACTGAGTTCATAGCCAGAAACAGTGATTGGCTTCGATGGTGGTGGCTTTTAAGAACTCGTCCTAAGGAGCAGAAACATTTTTTTGAATGGAAGGGCTTCATGGTGAAAAAGAATAGAAGGATTAACTTTTTTATTTTTGAAAAGAGAGATAAAACACAAGGATACATGAGTGAACTAGGTTTGGACATAATACGACAGCCGTTCCCCAGTAATGGCACCAGAAATGCTTGTTGGTGTTTCTTAACGCATACAGAAATAATCCGCAAGCGCACGAAATTACCATTGTAGCATTTCACCCAGACTCAAGGTATCCTATTTCCACGAGGAATGGAAGTGTAAGAGTCTCTTAAGCTAGTTCACCTAAGATAACAAGAAGAGGGACAACTCGGGTAGTGGGGTTTTCTAAGGATAGATATTCTAAGTTAAGATAGCTTTGCCACTATAGACTTGCTTCGGGCACCAGGCAACACTTGGTCTATCAAGCGTTGTGGGCCTACGACTCTACATTGTACCCGAACATGGGGAGTTATGAGGGACGGACAGAACTGTCACCACCTGCCGCCTACCCCTTAACCGTGGAGTACAAGGCAAACGAAGGTAGCCTCTAGCCTAGACACCACATCTACACTATCGACTACTACTCTAGCATCGATCAGGGTTATCTGTGTTTATCAGGGCCCTTTACTAGAGTATTCATCACAAGGACGAACGACGAACCCACAAGTAAATAATGAACAAGACTAACTTAAAGTAGAACTCACCACTGAAAATAAACACAAACCTTATACTCCAAGTAGTATTCGGTTTGTAGAGGTACAAGTAGAGAGGAGCCAATGATTCCCAGCATTCCTTCTGCTAAGTGTACAAGAGGCCCCGAGTACACAAGAGGAGGTAGCTGACAACTCCGGTACTTCTCCACTCTTACTCACTCACTCCCTACACTAGAACTAGCTAAAGAGCTAAGATAGGAATGAAGCTCTTCTCTTCTTGTCACATTGTGTCTCTCTTGTGTTGGATTCATCAAATGAGGAGGGAGCCTCCTTTTATAGATGGAGAGGAGGGGGTTCTTTGGAATATTCCCCATTCCCATAAGGAAGGAGCAAACCAACGTCTCAACTTTAATTTTACTGCCATCCCCACCACAACCGACCATAGAGAGGCGGTAAGAGGCAGCCTGCAAAAACTTAGCCCAAAAGGGCCCGCTAGGGGTGCGGACACACCAGGGGTTCGGTCGCCCCAAACGAACTCCGATTGAGCCTAATTTTGGTGGGTGTCTTCTTGAGGGCTTCCTGATTGGGCCTATAAAGTTTGACATGATTTGGAGGTGGTTTACTTTGGTCTTGGCCTTTCTGTCCTCATGTTTGGGCCCTGATTTGCCTAGCGACTGGGCCTCTTTTCTTTGGGCTGGAGTAGAATTGATATTTATCCTTTGCTCTTTAGCCTTTTATGTGTATTTCCACAAATGCCCTCCAGCAAATGGTCAAACACCAAAACTTGTACAATTGATTAGTTATAAGTCCTAATTCTAAGTTTGGTGTCCATATTAGTTCATTTTACGTGTTAGTTGGCGGTTAATAAAAGTAGTTAAACACCGCCAATAGAAGCGGGAGGGGGCGCGCATGGGTGCGCGGGCCCCCATGTGTCCGCGCGAGACGTAGGAGTGGGCGAGCAATGTCCGGCTGGCGTGGGCCCATGCGTGCACGCGCGAAAACAGACTACAACCGTAGGTGTCCGGATGAGGGTGTCCGTCTAGACGTCTGGGCGCTAGCAGTGTCGCTGTTCTAAGGCCAGTTTAAATGAAAAGTTTTATAGCATTGTTTTTAAGAGTGACATGTCATATAAAATGAAATGAAACATGCTCACTCTCAGACCAATCTCAGCGACAAGTTTTCGGCATTGGGGGTGTTCACTTCTACTAAAGTAGGTGTTGCAGCTGCAACTTTTTACTGTGCTCTTTCTCAGTAATACACTGTTCTAACAACCGTTGTGGCTTAAAGCCAATTGAAACGACCGGAGCTAGTTTTTAAGACTACCATGTCACGTAGAGTAAAATAAAATATGGATGAAACACTCATTTTTAATGAAAAGTTTCATTTGATAATTTCGTAGACATTTAATTTGATGACTTATAGAGAATTGGTAACCATGTCGAGAGAGTTTCATCTAAATGAAACTCACTTCCCTCTCTTCTTAAAAACATTGCTATATCATCAAAAATGTCTATGTGGCAATCTATTAAATTCAGATAAAACTCACATGAAACTCCCACCTAAGCAAAACCTGTTGAGGATAAAACAAGCTATAAAAAACTGTAACCATTGATCCTAGCAATGATGGAAATCGATGGTCGGCGTGGTAGTGCCGCGACGATTGCATTAGGGTGCTCTTCAATGTGCCTGTCGATTAACCTGTTGGCGATTCAATGAGCAGTATCCACTCCCCAGGCTACATCTCTGACTTCCCACTTCATGAGAATTGATGTGAGACATCATAAGGATCATGTGCTTATGATTATATCTTTTAGTTTTCGTGATTTAGATGACAACACAAATCTAGTACTAGCATGTGTTAAATATGTATTACACAAGTTACAGTAGGTCTCAGCGATGGATGCAAGAAAAGAAGTGGCGTGAAGACCCGTGAAGAAACAGAGCAAAAAGAAGTAAGTGCACATAAAATACAGGCACCGAACGGTCCCGCGAGAAGAAAAATACAAGACCTAAATGATTGATGAATAGAAGCACTTAGGAAATATTCATCGCTGGAACATTCACCAAACAATACGATGCGAAGTCTTTATGTCCATTGTATCATCCAGCGATCATTAGAAACTTGGCTAGAAGTGAGGTATTGTTTGACAAATGATCTAGTGTAGAAAAAGCATGGAAAAAAATAGCGGGCTATTGAAAATAGCGGCAACGTTTCTCCAGAAGCTATAAGGCTATAGCGGCGCTATGCCGGATAGCGTTTTTATAAAAAAAAACATGAAAAACACAAGTATAATGCAAGAAGCATGGCAAGTATAATGCAAGAAGCATGGCAAACACAAGTAGGTTGCCCTCACGGCTCACGCCCAGGCGGTCGACGGGCAAGAGCAAGCAGGCTCAGGCACGGTTGCCGCCGGTACGTGCAGCGACCACGGTGACCTTGACACGCTGTGCGTCGTCCTTGGACAGCCCACCGCCGCCGCCCAGCTGCCGCCTAGCCCGCCGCCGCACGAGTCCGCCTGGGAGTCGCCGCCGCACTGGTCTGTGTCCGGGAGCCGCCGAACGTGTGCGTGGCTGTGCCGCTGTGGTGTTGTGCTTGTGCGTGAGTTGTATTAGGATTTAGGGTTTCAATGGTTTGGTTTTGGGCCTATGTGGGCTTTGCAGGCTGTTGGGCCATCGCTGATTTGGTCAATTGAGTAAATCCGAAATAGCGCCGCTATTTTACCGCTATCGCTATGACGTTTAGCGGCGCTATTTTCCGCTATAGCGGTGAAAGTCGGCATAGTGGCATAAATGGCAATAGCTTAGCGCGAAGCCTTTCTGGCCGCTATAGCGCCGCTATAGCAACGCTATAGCCCGCTATTTTTTCCATGAGAAAAAGTGAAGACGACTTTATCATCCGGTGTGCAAAAAAAGTTCAATGGCTAGTAGCACCATATGATCTAGCAATGAATATTTTGAAAATGATAGATCATTTGGTGTGCGTAGTTTTCTAGCAAACTCTTTCTAACAACTAGTTGAGGAGGACGAGGCTATATATTTGCGGTTGCCTCACTTGTTTTATGTGTGCTGGAGTGCCCCAAGGTTGTTAGAACCACTAGTAGAGAACAGGCCTTTGATCCTCGGTCAAAATGGGCTCTAGTCCCGAATTTTTTTGCGCCCGGGATTAGAAATACCTTTAGTCCCGGTTGGTGTCTCCAACCGGGACTAAAGGTCCCCGCCCCAACGGCCATCTGCGCCCAGACGGAGGTGGCGGGGACCTTTAGTCCCGGTTGGAGCCACCAACCGGGACTAAGCATATACTTTTCTTTACTCCCGGTTGGTGGCTCCAACCGGGAGTAAAGGTCTACTCGGGCCGTGGCTGCGCCTGTGGTTGAAAGTTACTTTTAGTCCCGGTTTGAGCCACCAACCGGGACTAAAGGTCCCCCCTTTATATCCCGGCCATCTCCTTCTTCCTCCCCGAGCCCGAGCTCAGCACATTTTGAAGCTCACTGCACTAGTGTTCTTGCTTCCTCCCTCCCTCCATTGTTCCTCCATCCATTATTCGATTCCTCCGTCGATTTCTTCAATTCCTCCGTCGATTCTTCAGTTGTAAAGGTTACCAATCTCATACTCTCATTTTTCACCATTGTCTTATCTCATTTTGTTCACTATATATATATGGTTCTTTATTGTGGTTTTTTTCATTTGTAAGCAATTTGAGCTCAAAATCACTTCAAGCTTGCATATTTACATGAAATAAGGTTAAAGTAGCTAGTTGAACTTGCGGACCATGTTCATCTCGGCGAGCACGTTCTCTGCCGAGCGGTAATGGACGTCAAGGAGGAGCTTTGATTCTACGAGGGATAGCGGCAACGGTCGTGGAAGACCGTGTTCCCTTCCTCGTAGAATTGGAGCTCTTCCGTGGCCAAGTACGGTGCCGTCCGGTGGAGAAATGCTCGCCGAGATGATCACGTAAGCAAGGTCAACTAGTACGGATGGTTATTTATTCACATGTCCTGATATCGTCGTTGTCAATCACCGTACCCAAACGTAGTATATATATAAATATAAACTTAGAAAATAGTTAGAAAATTATAGAAAATCCATACTAGTTGAACTTGCGGACCGTGTTCATCTCGGCGAGCACGTTTCCGCCGAAAATGTAATGGACGTCAAGGAGGAGCTTTGATTCTCACGAGGATAGCGGCAACGATGTCGTGGAAGACCGTGTTCCTTCCTCGTAGAATTGGAGCTCTTCCGCGGCTGGCACGGTGCCGTCCGGTGGAGAAATGCTCGCCGAGATGATCACGTAAGCAAGGTCAACTAGTACGGATGGTTATTTATTCACATGTCCCGATATCGTCGCGATGAGTCTCGTCAATCACCGTATTCCAAACGTAGTATATATATAAATATAAACTTAGAAAATAGTTAGAAAATTATAGAAAATCCATACTAGTTGAACTTGCGGACCGTGTTCATCTCGAAAGCACGTTTCTCCGCCGAGCAAGAACGGACGTCAAGGAGGAGCTTTGATTCTACGAGGGAGAGCGGCAACGGTCGTGGAAGACCGTGTTCCCTTCCTCGTAGAATTGGAGCTCTTCCGTGGCAAGGCACGGTGCCGTCCGGTGGAGAAATGCTCGCCGAGATGATCACGTAAGCAAGGTCAACTAGTACGGATGGTTATTTATTCACACGTCCCCGATATCGTCGCATGAGTGCATTTGTGTGTACACTCCCATTCTTCGTTAATTTGCGGAAATATCATGTGAATTACTTACGCCGCAAGAAAAGAGCGAGAACACAATGACCATTAAAAATATCATTGTTTAGAGATCTAGATAATTTTATAGTTTCCTAATTTTATTTGTTTATAAAAGGAGAAATTTATAGTGTATTAAAAAATGAGTATAGAGAGTAGATGGTAATCGCCCGAGTCCTCGGCCTCTCATGGGTTTCCAAAGCGATTTAGGCGGGCCTCCTCTCATTCCATGCGGCAAGTGTCGTGATGAGACGAAGATTGTGATGGAGTACCGAGTGAAGAAGGAGGGTCCCAACAAGGATCGTATCTTCTACAAGTGTCCGGATCGCAATGTGAGTTATTTTATCGTATTTAATGATTATGGTTAGTTTATACCTATTTTCATGATGGTTGTGATTAAAGTTCTAATTTTTGTTTTAATTTGGTGGGATGGCGGTGGACGATGTTCGGGCTTCTCTTTGGGAGGAAGAGTATGTTGAACTCGTGCAAAATATCTTGCACAACAAATGTGAATCTGACGGCTAATGAGGCGTTGATCCAGCCAAGAAGAAGCCCAAAGATGTTGCACAATCGGGGGATCTGTCTGCATTTTAGTTGAGATTGGTCGTGAAATCCTCATCGCTCATTGAAATGTATTTTAGCTTTAGTTCTTTTAGTGGTAGTTGGGATTGTCTACATTGTAGCGATGCTTTCATAAATTTGTATCTTTTGTGGTGGCACGCATGTTGTATAAATAATTAATTATGATCTAGGTTTTAATATGGTATTTATGTCATGTAATGCGATGAGCCGTCATTGGATGTATAATGTTGATCGCCGCCCCAAGAGTTCATTGATGGCGTGCATTCTTTGTTACGTATGCGGCCGAGGCAAACAAACGCCGATGGTTTCATGTGTTGCCCATGTGCCATATGTAAGAATACAAAGTGGAATATCCTTGCTCAAGGACTCTTCATTCACACTTGTTCAAGTCGGGTTTCATGCCAAACTATATTTGTTGGACAAAGCATGGAGAAACCGGTGTTGTAATGGAAGAAGGTGAAGAAGAACAATGGGACGACAATGATATTATTCCCGATGGTGCGTGCTTCAATGATCTTTGCAATGGGAGAAGTGAAGAAGAGGTAGCCGCAGTAAGATGAGCCGGTGATGATCTTTCTCAAGGTCATTCGTGACGCACAAAGAGAATGTGAAAGTGAAAAGGAGACGATCAAGTTCGAGCGGATGCTAGAAGATCACAAGAAATTGTTGTACCCAACTTGTGATGCAGGCGTAAAAAGTTGGGAACCACACTAGAATTGCTGCAATGGAAGGCAAAAGAATGGTGTATATCGACAAGGATTTGGAGAGTTACTAAAATTCAAAAGAAGATGCTTCCAAAGGACAATGAATTGCCCGCCACTACCTATGAAGCAAAACAAGTTGCCTATCCTATGGGGCTAGAAATAGAGAAGATACATGCATGTTCTAATGATCGCATCTGCATCACTGTGGCAAAGAGTACGAGAAATTGGATGCATGCCCAGATGCCATGCGTCAGCAGTATAAGATCAAAGCGAGATGACCCTGGTGATGTTGAGGGTGAACGTCCGCGGAAGAAAAATCCTCGCCAAGGTTATGTGGTATGCTCCTATAATACCACGCTTGAAACGTCTGTTCGAAACAAAGAACATGCAAAATTGTTGCGATGGCACAAAGAAGACCGTAAGGTAGACAATATGTTGAGACACCTCATTGATGGGTCCCAGTGGAGAGCAATCGACAGAGAATTCCGGAGTTTGCAAATGACGCAAGAAACTTAAGGTTTGCTTTAAGTACAGATGGTATCAATCCTTTTGGAGAGCGAACGATGAGTCATAGCACTTGGCACATTACTCTAAGTATCTACAACATTCCTCCTTGGTTATGCATGAAGCGGAAGTTCATTATGATGCCTGTGCTCATCCAAGGCCCGAAGCAACTCTGGCAATGACATCAATGTGTACCGAGACCACTTATTGACGAACTTCTCATTTTGTGGAATAAAGAAGGTGTACATGTGTGGGATGAGTACAAACAGAACACTTTGATCTACGAGCATTGTTGTTCAGTAATAATCAATGATTGGCCTGCTCTAAGTAATCTTTTTAGGACAGTCAAACAAGGGATATAATGCATGCACACACCGCTTCGGTGATATTAGAGGTGTATTCTTGAAAAATGTCGAAAGGTCGTGGTACCTTGGCCATCGTCGATTTCTTCCTACAAATCACCCCGTAAGAAAGAAAGGCAAGCATTTTGGTAGACCAGACCACCGACCAAGCCTCTCGCAACCGAACCGGTGAGGATGTACTCGATATGGTCAATGATGTGAAAGTCGTCTTTGGAAAAGGACATGGAAGCCAACCTATTCCAAAAGACGCTAACGGTCACGCACTCCATGTGGAAGAAGAAGTCCATATTTTGGGACCTACCCTATTGGCAAGAATCGGAGGTCCGTAGCTCGATCGACGTGATGCACTGATGAAGAATCTTTGTGTGAACTCGCTAGGCTTTATGGGTGTGTATGGAAAGCCTAAGGGCACATTTAAAGCACGACAGGACTGTGTTGTTTGAGAGAAAGAGACAACCTACATCCAGAGAAGACAGATGATGGACACCATTACTTACGTCCTGCTAGCTACACTCTAAGCAAAGAGGAGAAGGAAATCATGTTTGAATGCTTAAACAACATCAAGGTACCATCTGGATTCTCCTCGAATATAAAGGGTATTATAAATGTGCCGGAGAAGAAATTTCAGAACTTAAAGTCCCATGGTACATCACGTTCTCATGACGCAATTACTTCCATTGCATTAAGAGGAATTCTACCTCCAAATATACGTCTAGCCACCGTGAAGCTATGTGCATTCCTCAATGCAATTTCTCGAAGGCAATTGATCCAACTGATCTAGCTAAACTACGTAATGATGTGGTTCAATGTCTCGTCACTTTGAGTTGGTGTTCCTCCTTCCTTCTTTGATATTATGACACACCTCCTAGTTCACCTAGTCAAGGAGATTTTCACTCTCGGTCCTGTGTTCCTACACAACATGTTCCCTTTAGAGAGATTCATGGGAGTCCCAAGAAATATGTTCACAATCTGTGTTTCGCCTTGAAGGAAGCATCGCCAAGGGCTATGGAAATGAAGAGGTCATTGAGTTCGTGTTGACTTTATTCCCGACCTTGACTCGATTGGTGTTCCTGAATCGAGACATGAGGGGAGACTAAGCGGAAAGGGGACACTAGGGAGGAAAACATATATTGGTAGATGCGGATGATGATTATTTCAATAAAGCGATTTTCTACAGTTCTACAGAACTCCTCTTTGGTAGATCCGTATATTGAGACACACAAGGATCTCTTACGAGCCGAGTTTGTAGGGAAGATCAAGCTTGGATTACGATAAGCACATGGAAACTTTCGACGGTTGGTTGCGAAAAAAAATGTCAAGGTGATGAGAGCATCCATGAGCAATCAGATTTATTGGCTATGCAACCATCATGGCATATCGTCACATACAAAGGGTACGAGATAAATGGGAACATATTCTACACAAGAGCCCAAGATAAAAGGAGTACCAACCAAAAGCAAGTGGTGTCCATAGATGCCATGAACCGAATGGGAATAAGCGGATATATTATGAACGATAGATGAAATATGGGAACTAGAATATGCACCTACTTTGAAGATCCCATTGTTCAAGTGCCAATGGGTCAAGGTGACCGGAGGAGAAGGGTAACAAAGAGACAACGAGTATGGAATGACAACGAAGAGACCTTAGTAATATTGGGTACAAAGACAAACCATTCGTCCTTGCCAAGGATGTGAATCGGTGTTCTATGTCAATGATATGTCTACCAAACCAAAAAAGAGGGAAAAACGATAATGACTCAACCAAAGAGCCAAAGCGCCACATAGTTCTTTTCAGGGAAAAGAGTCATCGTGGGAATTGAGGACAAGTCGGACATGTCGGAAGAATATGAAAAGGATGACCGAATTCCGCCTTCAAAGTGAACAAAGACCCTAGCATCTTGGTAAATGATGAGGACACTCCATGGTTACTGAAGCGATCATAACCAAGGGACATACGTAAAGAAGAAGTTCACCGCTTTGTGCCCACTTGATGATATAGTGATTTAATATAGTGTGTGTTTGAGATATTATGTAATAATTGTGAATTGAGATGTTTATTATGTCATGTTTCAAATTAAATCAATGTTTGATTTGGTGGGATTTCTCTCTCAAAAGGTAAATTAGGATACCGAGTGATGAAAAATTAAAATATTAACGTTAAAATGACGTGAAAACAAATTTCTGTCCAAAACCAATAGTTTTAATAATTTTAATTAAACACTACATTTTTGCATTAACGACATAATAAATATTAGTTACATTATGTTTTATAATTCTAACAAAAAATAAAAAAGTTAGGTTATAGATTTTTCCTATGTGCAATAAACAAAAAGAAAATTCATATTTTTAACAAAATAATTTTATGCCTTTTATTTAATTTACTATGTATTTAACAAAAACTATTGCATTTCTATTGTATTTAACAAGACTATTGCTTAAAACAAAGTGGAATGAATCGCAGCCCACCTTTACTCCCGGGTGGGAATCCCACTCGGGAGTAAAGGTGGGTCTGATTAGCTTTGTGGTTCGCCAAAATCCTCTTACTCGGTCGTATTACCAACCGGGAGTAAAGGTATACCTCTTCTCCCGGTTGGTAACACGGGGAGTAAAGGTTTTTACTCCCGGTTGGTGGTATTTGGCACCGGAAGTAATTCTCTCGATATATAACCTCCAGCTACCTGGGCGCAGATCGATCCGCTCGTCTTCTTTCTCGTCAACACCGCCGCTTCTCTTCTTCCTCGCGCCTCACTGCGCGTCCGTTCGCCTTCCGTGACACACCGGCGCCCTCTCTTCTTCCTCAGGCGGCCTCCATCTGCTGCGCCCTGCCCCTCCTCCCCGCGCGACCCGTGGCCTCCACCGCGCTCCTCCTCCGCGCCCCGAGGCCCTCCACCGCGCCTGTGGCCCCACCGCGCCTTCCGTGACACCGGCGCCACCCTCTTCTTCCTCGTGGCGCCCCTCCATCTGTGGCGCCAGGTTCTCCTCCTCCGCGCGACCCGTGGCCTCCACGCGCCGCCTCCGCGCCCGAGGCCCCTCCACTGCGCGCCCGAGGCCCTCCACCGCCGAGCTCGAGGTGATATGTTCATCGATGTCTTTGTACATTCGCCCGAGCCTCCACCGCCGAATTATAGATCACGCCGAAAACTACGTAAAACTTTGGTGGAAGCCATGTCAACGCCGAGGTCGATTGAAAATTCCAAATTTTGAATCACAAAATCTAGGAACTGAAAATGAATATTTGGAACTCTATATATGCAGCGAGCGAGGAACTCTATATATTTGGAACTCTATATATGCAGCGAGTGAGGAACTGAAAATGAATATTTGAATCACAAAATCATGACAAGTTTAATTAAGGACCACCAATGAAATTACTTTAGAAATTAATTAGATCGATGTAAATCCATGGCTTGTATAATAAACACGCTATATATTATTTGGAAACCATTGTCGTTGTCACTAAAGCTGAAAATGATCCAGCCAATCAACCGCCATATATTCATCACTATATGATATGCCATTATTCCAAGATGCAGTTTCAATAGAAGAATTTTTTCTATCTTCATAGATCAATGTTTGTTAACGAAATTTTATCCAAATATATTCATGTAGGGTCTTTTTTTTTGAAGGATTTGTTGTAGGATATATAATGGTCAAATAGGAACTCAATTTTGATACCCAGTTTATAAACTACGCGTTTTTTAGTTTATAAAAAATATCACATGTGATGATGTAAGCAGTTTTGGTTGGACTTGCATGCATGGCTACAGACAAATAAAGGAAAACTTCAACGTTTCTTCATTTGTGAACTTTGAATATACATATATAATATATTAATGTTGCTAAAGTAATATGATGAATGACACATATACTTACATTTCATAATGACTTATACGTTTCTCATATGATGAATGACTACATGGTTCACATGGTACATAGGATCACAACATCACGCACCGACACCACCCCGGCCCGCCTCACGTCGTCGTCGTCGTCAGCACGCCGGCCCGCCTCACGTCATAAATGCCAAGACACCGGCCACCATAAGCGACACGCGATATATATCGTCATTTGTATTCATATGCATATATATATCGTCGCGCGAGCACCGCCGCCTCGTTAAATCCATGCGTTTCTATGTATACGGCGAGCACCGCCGCCCTTGTTCACCCATGTGTATACAGACATATATACGGTGGAGTGGAGCACCACCACTCTTGTCACCGCCCTTTCTCGTGGGCCTAGTTGATCAACATTCGTATTATCGTTATCGTTAATGCTAAACAATCACACCGAGGCGAACCGCTTTGTTGATGTACTATATATTGGTTTTGTTTTTTGAAGCTAGATGGCCACCCGAGAAACATGGATGAGGAGGAGTTGATGATGAATTTGATCAACACTAGCACTCAAGTTGCGGCGATGATGGTGCTAAAAATAACGTGCAAGAGGATACAGATGACGGAGTCAAGATTTAGCTCTTGAACAAAATGAGCAACAACAGATTGGCCAAGTATATATTTTTTATTATTAGCTATATATATTATCATATGTCTTTATGTGTGCTCATGACATTAAAAATAATGTTTATGTTTTGTAGCCCTCTGGATCGACATCAACAACTACAACGAAGAGTAAAATGTTCGAGGTCCCAAAAAGCCATTGAGGGCCGCTTCATCATCTCGAGTTCAATGTGGACAGGAGAACCGGGGGCGAATAAAATGAAATTTGTGCACCACTATGGTTACCTTGTACGGGACCGGCTCCCGATTAGTACCCGTGAATGGAAGAAGAAGACCAATGCTCCTCATATCGCTTTTGTCTCCGATCGTGACAAGGCGTTAATTTGGAATGATGTCTTGGTACATTTCACGCTCCAAACAGATGGTTATGATGATATAATAGATGGTGATGAATTGAAGGAGCGAGTTAGGGATTGGGCAATGAAGAAGATGGCCACCCGTTTTCAGACTTGGAAGAAACACCTATACACGACGTATGTCAAGAAGAACATAGCACCAGATTTTTATCGTCCCCAGCCCGATCTCAAAGCAGAGGCCCTATTGGGATGAGTTTGTACATTACAAGACTTCGGAAGAGGGTGTGAGTCGGGTGATAAAGAACCAACGTAATGCCCAAATGAAGACATACCACCATACCTTGGGATCGGTGGCTACCCAACCGCCATTAAGAAGTGGAACAAAACGGAAGACCACCTTCTTGCCAAGGGTATCGCACTGAGAATCACTCGAGTGGGGGAGAACGTGCAAAGAATTGGTTTTTTTCGGTCATGGGGAACACTAGACCAGAGACAGGAAGTGCGTTTATGGCAAGACCGCAAGAAGCAAGCAGAAGATTGTTTTATGCTCAGAGAGAGCATCGCTAGTGGTGCGTTCAGGCCCAACAGAGAGAAGGATGGTGACGACATACGCCATCGGGACTATTGAACATGGTGGCCGAACTAGAGGCAAAGGAAGTGTCTCGTGGGAGCATGGATTCCCTCAGATGCAGACCTTCTTCATGTAAGTCGCCAGAGAAAGAAGGAAGAAGAGGAGTGGCTCCAGAGATTGGAGGAAGCGGTGCGTGCACAGGAGCGGAAAAAAACCTTGAAGCGAGAATGCGGGAGGAAATCGGAAGGCAAGTGCAAATAGCAGTGAGTGCAAGTAAGGGCATCGAGCGTAAATCAACATTAGCCAATCTGCTTGGGTTGAAGCATTGCGCTTCCACGGAGAGACCAAATCAAGGGGACACAGGATCTGCGCTTCCACAGATGACGTCATCGAACCTTGTACAACGTGGTGAGCTACACATTCAAGGAGAATTCTACAATCAAGGTGGCTATCGGTCTTGTTAATCCTATCGACCAACCAATACACCAAGGATTCAAGGGAATATAATCCAAGAAGGATATGCTATCATCTTGGTAGATAAAGTGAAAAAGGTTTTAGTGATTTGCCTCTTGACATTCCTGGAGGTGATGGCGAGAAGACTCTAGGAGAAGCGGAGAAGACATTCATTCTATGGCGCAAGCGCTACATCATCATTCCAGGGATGTCGGCTCCACCTCCTCCTGAACTACCTCACCATAGGTACGTGCGGATGAAAACACTACATCATTAATTTGTATTGGCTTAAATAATTAACAATCTGCTCATAATAATATGTCATTCCTTTTTTTTGTAGCAGATCCTCCCCCAACCTAAATCCAATTGTTCAATCGCCAGATCATCATAGTGCTCTGTACGATGACATTATGTTGGAAGACGAGGCTGCATCTACACCATCTCCAAGGAGGTCTCCAACGCCGCAGCCGCCACCTCCAAGGAGGTCTCCAACGCCTCCCCCGCCCCCGCCTACCAAGAAGCCTAGCAAGAGGCCAACCCCTCAAACGAAGAACCAGTCCCCGCCTGCAAAGAAAGCCACCGTGAAACCAAGGGCTATTCCCAAAATAATATCTGAAGAGAAGGAAGAAGGAACTGATGCATATAAAAAAGACATGTCTAGATTCTATGACAAACTTAAAATGAATCAAGAAGCAAGGAGAAACCCGGAGAAACCGTACTTCTTCGTAGCTCCAGATATTCTAAGAAAAAGGTGACTTCTTACCAAAGAACAACAAATGGGAATCTCGTAAGCCATCCAAATCAACGTTATCAGACTATGACCGCACTCTCACCAAGTCAATTGAGGCGCGCAGAAAAAGAAGCTAGGGCAGGAAAGGCATTGCCCAACTCGGACAACAAGCGCACTCAATCAATCCCCGCTAGTTGTTGGTAATGAATATGGTTCAATTTAGGATTAATGCATCAGCAAACATACCTCCGGATGTCGATTTGGATCACCTTGGTGAATTTCTTGATGAGACTGGTCTCGACCTTTACCAGATGTTTGGTGATGGAAACATTGAGAGGCAAGTGAGGTTGATATTTGGAAGAAAAAAATTTGTACTAGGCCGAGTCTATACAACCCTCAAGCCTTATCTCGATCCGGGGACACAAATGTACACGCTAAACAGTGGTACATGCAAAGCGTCTACCAGTGGAGACTTCTGCGTTGGTGTCGTAATTAGAGACGAACATTGGTTCCGTGGCGATGATGTTATGTATGTTGACTTTGCGAGAATTTCATCAACTATGCCACCGACCTCTCCGGACAAAGTTATCATTAGTTGCTATTGCTGTAAGTAATAATTCTTTTGATCTATTATTAAACTCATCATATGTGTGTATATGCATATAAATTATCCTAACAAGTACTATATATATGCAGATTTACAATGATGAGCTCGTAGAAAGGAAGGCTGCAATGAAATTGGTTTTGTTGATCCCCATATAGTATTCAAGACCCAATTACTCCAAAGACTAATTGGAAGTTTGAGAGTAACCTCATGAACTTCTTAGTGAACCAACGCCACAAGAAGGATATACTCTTTCCCTATAACTTCAAGTGAGTGTTAATCATGTCGATCATATCCTTAATGGCTCATATGTTGATTCTAGTTAATTAATGAGTGTTATGCGTTATATCCTATAAACACATGCAAGAATCATTGGATATTGATGGACATCGATAAGTGAAAAGTCACTTGATAATCTATGACTCGATGAGAAAACCACAACAAGACTACCAAGATATGATAGATATTATCTAGAGGTAATTTCGGGATCTCTAGCAACTATATATACACACAAACATGATGATTAACTATATCTTATGACGTGGCAAATTTTTATTGGGGCAGGTGTTTGGAAAACCTTTATTGAGAAGCAACACATGGAAAAATGCAAAGCGCCACCGAATGTAATCCCTTTGAAAGTAAGTCCTCGAATCGCATCATCTTTATTAATTAAACATATAGCTTTCACCGGATCACCAGATTGGATGACAAATCTTTTTCTCGTAAAAGTGGTGTCTAAGGCGGGAACAGGGAACAACTCATCGTGGTTACTATGTTTGCAAGTTTATCAAGGTGCTCTCCCAAAGAACTCCCACAGAGAGACTCAAAGCACGTTAAAATACACTATATATTCATTTAATTATTATTATTGATTGTGTTACTATGTCTTATATATATATATATGTACATATATTAATTTATTTTCCTTTAATTCAAACCTGTAGACTCGATGGTTGGAGGAAAAGGTCATACGGCAAGACCAAATCAAAGCAATTCAAGAGTCTATAGCCGGATTTTTTAATGAGCAGTCATCGATTCCAAGGGCGAGTTCTACTTGACCCAACACCGCCATTGAAGCCAAGCTAGAGGATGAGAGGAAACTTGTTATGTCACAACAAATCTGTAATGCAATCTTTTGTAATATATGCACATGAAATAATATAATGTAAAATATACATATGCATGCATGCATGTAAATATATATATGATGCATGCATTCATATATATATATATATATATATATATATATATATATATATTTCTATGCTTGAATTGTGTGATTTAATATGTTCATTGTGCTTGAACCGAAACATACTATATGCGCGTATAAATGTATAATTAGCAGCGCATAATACGACTTGAAAACCTATTTTGAAAAGAAAACAAAAATAAAAAGAAAAGAAAAAAAAAAAAACCTTTAGTCCCGGTTCAGATTACTAACCGGGACTAAAGGTGCCGGCTATCGTGAGGCATGTCAGAGGCACCTTTAGTCCCGGTTGGGTTACCACAGGACTAAAGGTCCTCCTTTAGTCCCGATTCCTGACCCGGGACTAAAGGACCCCCCCTTTAGTCCCGAATGCTTGCTCCCGGGTGGGGAACCGGGATTAGAGGGGGTTCCCCACCGGGAGTAAAGCTCGGTTCTCTACCAGTGAACTTAGAACAAGTGTTTCCACACTACTGTCGGATGTCAATTCAAGATCACATCCAAGTCTAGGATAGACACTATACTACATCCTTTTGAGGTTTAGACCTTAGTGCTTGAGCACTTTGAGCCATCGTATTGCCCTTGTATCTTGGAAGTTTGGAGCACTTGAGGTCTTCATGACGTCCTGGTGACAGCGTGGTGGCCTTCGAGGTGGCGATTCCCCATTCTTGGTGTAGAGTGGCGTATCGGGGTGTGGGGAACAAGGAGACCCCCTACCTTGTATCAAAAAGCTTTTGTAGTGGAGACAATGTCAAGTTGACCGAAAGAGCTAGGTGACGATGGTGAGATTGTGCAATTCATGACACTAGCCTTTGGTTGGTTGGTGCCTTGTCTGGCATATCCAACACCATGATTGGAAGAGATTGGTGACCCACCGACAACATACCTCGGTGGAGCTCCAACTTGAATTAGGGTTTTGTTTTGGCAACCGATACCATGGGATACATTGTTGCATCTCTAGGAGTTTGCCTTCACTACCTTAGCTCTTTACATATTGCATTTATTGCTTCTGCATGTATTTCACTTGTGTGACATTTACTTTCCTAGATTAGCTATAGGCTAGTTGATAGGATTGGCTCTATGCCATGAATTTCTTTGTGGGTTAAGGGTAATTTAGAGTACACTAGGAAAACCTTAAGTGCACGTCTTGCTAAAGTAATTTATGTGTGTTTTCTCTAGTGGTAGTTTAATTTGAGCCCTAGGGTTTTAAGTTTTGGTTAGACACCCTATCCACCCCCTCGGGTGCTCACGGGACCTTTCAGCCGTAGATATGTTGGTGATTTTCAAATAGAAATATCACAAGTACCATGAGGGAAGGGTGAAAGAAAAAACCAGCGCATAGTGAAATAAAACATGAAACCTTGCTGAGCTCCCAAGTAGTGGGAGGGGAAAGTGATCTTTAACCACAGGCTTGTGGAAGAATGAGCCTGTAACACCCCGCATCCAAAACTCCTTATATGGCCTAGCTCCGCACGTGGAACGGGCCTGCAAACGCATAGCACCTCTACACTTTCGTCCTCGCTTCGTGTAAAAGGGTTAACCCGGAGGTGCTACGTTTAGAGCAACGGGCATTATAAGCTGGCCCTCACCCTCCTAAACTTTCAAGGTGATACTAAACCCACCAACCACAACCACATATAAGCCACTTGGGCCACATGGGATAACTTCACGACTACTATAGGCTACTAATGGGCTAGGGTGTTACATTCACCCCCCTTAAGGGCTGACGCCCTCGGCATCTCACCACATATATGTGGCTAGATGTCCAGGACCACCCCTTGGTACACCCCTCCACGGGCACGTGCAACAAGGGTTGAGGCTCCGATACTATCTGTAACATCCTACATACAAAACTGCTTATATGGCCTAGCTCCTCACGTGGAATGGGCCTGCATACGCGTAGCACATCTCTTAAACTTTCGTCCTTGCTTCGTGGAAAAGGGTTAACCTGGAGGTGCTACGTTTGGAACGACGGGAATTATAAGATGGCCCTCACCCTCCTAAACTTCTAAGGTGGTACTAAACCCACCAACCACAACCACATATAAGCCACTTGGGCCACTTGGGCCAACTTCACAACTACTATAGGCTACTAATGGGCCGGGGTGTTACAGAGCCGATAACTCATAGGCAGTGGCTTGGTTAAGGGAATGGAATCCACCATAGTCGTAGTGAAAGCGAGTCTTAGTAGGTCAATTGTCACCGCTTATGGACCCGAATCTGGGTGATCTATCCCTGACTAGGATGAAGCTTGGATGAAACTAAGCATAGTGTATGTAGACTATTGTTGAGGAATCAGCGGATGAGTTGTGGTTAGGAGTGAACTCGAACCCATAGTTGACTACATCATCTAGGGGTTATGAAAGAAACAAAATCGAAATATTTACCTTTCAAAAAATTCGAACAAAGAATACATATGTCTATCTATACTTCATTATTCTGAAGGTGGGAGAAAAGATCAAGCTGATAGTGAAAATGAGGGTTTCCCATCCAATAGTGATTTTTTTTGTGTAGTAGTGGCAATAACTGCCCACTTTCATCAACGAGAGGCGAAACTGGCGGTAATGAGGGTTTCCCAACCGATAGTGAAAATCTTTGTGCAGTAGTGGTGAGAAGGGGGAGACACCGACGGGGGCCGAGAAGGGAAAGGTAAGAGTGGACCCTTTTGCCACTTGTCATCCATGTTTAACTATTTCAGTGCCCAAATTGAATTTAGAGTTGGATATATAGATGGCTAAAATCAAACTCTGAATATAGTTGAGTGGCAAAAAAAGACTTCTCCCAAGTATCAAATATATAACTGAGAGTTTGTGAACTTAAATGAGAACATTGGACAGATAGATTTTGAAACCCCTCATAAAATCCAATCTTTCAGGGCTACTTTGGCAACACGGTTTCCCGCGGGGTTCCCGGCCTTTTACCCGTGGAGAAATTCCACGCGGTAAACTCCCAGGGGCCATCTAGTTTGCATGTTTGGAAGCATGCTGGGTGGGGCTCTCTGGCACGAGGCAGCTGAATTTCCATGCGGAAACACGCCCGGTCTTTGGACACTGGGCAGTCCTCCTTGTCTCGCTAGCGTGACGGCCCCTGACAACACCGCTTGCCAGACCTCAGCGCATGCTTATCTCCGACACTGGTGGACACCCATGGGAAAAATGTTTCCAAATAGCAGCAGGGGAATGGCCCCTCCCGTGAAATCTCACCTCCAGCCGGGGAGGGGATTACGATGTCCACAAAAATCCCTCTCCCTTGGTTTTCTTCCCTGGGTTAATCACCCTGAGTTGCCAAAGTAGCCCTCATGTATCTTTCCCAAGAGAGGGAGAGAGTTATTTAACAACACTATCCGAAACTTATTTTGGACCCAAGCCAAATATAGCAGACTTTTAATTTGTACCTTTCGGATTTCAAAACAAATCAAAATTGTCACAAATATTTGGTCACACCGTAAAGGCGTGAGCAATAATGCATGTGAACATCTGCATTAGTGACATAATATTTGCATAGAATGCAGCATTGTAGTTGGCGCTAGGTACTTTGATCCTTCGTCTGCCTCTTATTTGTTGCCTGGGTTAACCAATTTTGTTCACACTGTTCTCTATTTGATTCAACACTGCATGACTTCGAACAGAAATATGGCTCCCATCAGCAGCAGCTGCATCATGAGCTTCACAGTTTAGAACCAGCAAGCCAACGGCTGTAGAAAGCAAATGCTTCCTGTGGTTTATACTCAGGAACTGTATGCCCAGAACCCTGTGAGAAAAACATGACAGTTATTAATGGCAACCTAATCTCGAAGCTTCGATTTGTTTTGGTGTTTCAGTAAAATGTGACCATATCATTGAACATAATTTATGTTTGATTTGGTAGGCTAGTATCGTGCTCATTTGTACATCAAGGGATTATTAGACTAATTAGAAACTGTAGTACCTTAATAGTAGCAAAAGTGAGGCCATTTTCATATCCTTGGGTGTACCTGAGGAATATAACAAACGATACATGAGCTACATGTCCTTAGTTTCTTTCCTCGATACATACAAACATTTGCTTGAAATTATGGAAATAGAAAAGACAATCATTTAACTGAATATTACTCTCACAAAAGAAATATTATATTGTGCTGATTATGAATTTATATAAAAAAATCCAGTTTTTGGGATAAAGAAAACGATTCAAAAATCTTATGACAGAATGATCGTTTGTCAAATACCCAGAAACTTGTTCATTAACAAACCACGCTCGCCACGAATCAATGACTCCATAGCCTAAAGATGTGGTCCATGCTAGGCTCCCAGTGTAAGGTACACACATATCATGGTCACCACTGAAACAAATGCAAATTAAATGAAATATATCAATGATAATAGGAGCTTCTTCAGAGGTTAATAAGAATGTGCGATTCGAAAGCATATTATGCATTCTTAAAGTACCTGTAAATGAGAGCACGGTAACCCTGGCTTGTAAGGTTTTTGTGATGAATGATCATACTCCCAGCATCATGGTGATATATCAATTTATCTGTGCATAGGATCCAAGGTCCAATTGAACTGACCTGTGCAAGATAAACTATGTTGAGAAGATGGAAAGTTCTAAAATTAAAACCATCAAGTAAAAGGTGATCAGTGTATGGCTATCATACTGGTTCTGCATGAATCGCAGATCTGACGCTATCATTGTTTAGCCATGTTGTTGCAACTTCATCACTCTGAAGATTAATAAGGAAAGAAGACACGATACATAAGTAGGCACATAAGTAATTGGGATAATGAACCAGCTTCTGTTGGGAGAAAAATTAAAATAACTCCTACATACTCTAATTTGAGATGGAAAATGCATACATCCAAAGGAATGTAAATCAGACAAGATCGCAGAAATCTTCAGTTGGAAGATATGCCTTATACAATATAATAATCAGAGAAGATGAAGATAAACGAAATGAAGGATACCTATCGCAATATATCAGTCGTACACTACATTACTACATTAGAATAACTATATACCAAAATTTAGTCAATATGTAGTCTACAGTGGAAAGTTTTGCGCATTGACTACTATACAGAAACATATACCTAGATTTGCCACATGAACAAATTATTCCTAGATTCTTCATGGTGATTTTTTTTTTGCATTGCTTCACTATTTTTTTTAGCTTTTTGTATTTTGATAGAAACTAGTGGCCAAATTTATAAATAAAGAGGATGGAAGCCACAAATGTAAAAAAGCATAATATCTCATCAAGAAGATTAACGCTCCAATAGATCACAAGAGAACATAAAGGTTCAAAGGTTATTGTGCTTGTGCTCACCATACACATAACTGATGATCCAGTGCCAGCGGCTAGCTCTTGCCATGATGGAACGCGCCCATCTCTTACAGGAGCTCTCAAAGGCCATGCCCGTCCAATCATTCTTGTTCTTACCGGAAGGGGCCTGCTAGTTACACCAAGATCTTTAAAACTTTGAGGCATTCTGTTATTTTGTGAGTTAACTTCCTTGGTATTTGTGCCATGGTAGCACGGCTCAAGAATGTCATAAATATTTAATCCGCTGATTACCTACAAAGAACATAATATATAACATGAGAACACTATCGATTTTTTACTAGATAGTGTCACTGGTTTACCGTATCGACTTTCGACACTGCCTCGGTGCATTCTCCACTGTCAGAATAATTCCAGTAGTTTCCTTGACATGCAGTATTTGCTTGCTGCATTATGAATAGTAATGGTGGTTAATTGAAAGAACATGGGTCTATTTCAAAGGACATATGATGTTTAAGTATTATTTGGCATATACAAAGGATGCGAAGGACGTGTTCTGATATCACCAATCCATCACTAAAAATCAAGGCAAAAGGAAATTTCATTGAGAGTTTTCAGTCGAAGTACCGACATACCTTATATATATCATCTGAAATTAGGCCCATTCCATGCGCAAACGGTACAAGAGCATTACCATCAAAGGCGCTGTCACATACACCATTCCCAACCATGTAGCCCTAACATGAGAGTACAAAATAAAGCTAACCTTAATTCTAGATTTACATTATTTTTTAGAAAAAGAAATTCTTTCTTCGCTCTGTAACCACATATAGCCAAATTCTTACAACGTTTTCAGCTAACCAAGATCAAGTAAAAAGTAAAAGAGAACACAAGGAGGAAAAATGATCACACACAAAGTATTTATTGCTCTGATCCTCCATTCATTCTTGGCGAAAATGTCCAAGGAAACAAACCTCTTTCATAGATTTGAATGGTAATGACATACGCAATTTATGGAAACAACAACAAAAGAGATATCACTAACCTTGAAGTTTATAACTGGATTATCTCCTTTGTGGATTCCTGTAGAATAATTCGTTAGCAACACGAATAATATAGAAACAATCAATAGGTGTTTAAGTGATTATGATCTCAAAGCCAACACCTTTGACCACTTCATTTGCAAGGGTAGGGATATAAACTCCGGCGTAAGACTCTCCAGCTATGTAAAATGGATTTTTCAGGAACTCCGGGTAGAGCTGGAACCACTGGTTAAAAATAGAGGAGGAATCTCAGCTTTTTGTTCAACAAAAGGATGATACGAATCAACAAAAATACATTACTGCACCAAGATGAAATAACATCTTTATATGTATCACCTCGATGTAATGCACTTGAAAATCAATAAAATCTTCCTTATCAAAAAAATATACCTTGAGAAGAAAAGTATGCGAATCAGAAGCTGTCTTAAGATCGCCAGTTTCATAATATGAAACATTCTTTGAGTATGACAGCCCAACACCGGAAGGGGAGTCCAAGTATATTACACTAGACACCTGCAAGGAAAACTTCACTAATTTGTCTAGAACTACAGATAATTTATGCCTATTACTTAGGATACCAATGGAAATGGCCGACGACCTTGGACCAACTATAAGGGTTGAGATGAAGGTTTGGCAGACTTCCAGCTGACCCTCCTGACTCAAAGTTGAATGGTCCTGAGCCCAAAACAACACCGACTAATTGGCATCAAAGGATCAAAGTGACGAATGTGTGAGAATGCGCGTACATTTGACACACTACAGCAGCAGTTATATGTGGTCATATAGATGCATAAGACCAAATAAAATAGAAAAAGCACACAACTTCTCGTTGTTGTTACAAAAAAAGATATGCGATGAATTAATTCAGATATAAAGTCAAATATTGGAACAAAATATTAACACTGAACTTTATTTTTACCAGCACACGCTAATTCTTGATGCACATCCAGTACTGGATAGGATATAATAAATTGGCCGCATGCAATGTGATAAAATGGATGCGATTATTATAATATTAATATTGAACATTTATAAAAGAAAACAAATGATAAATGTGCTGAAACATTGAACAATAAGATGAAGTGTGTATGAAAAGAATGTCAGTCGACACACCCAAGCTTTGATCTTTCTCTGAATGAGATATTCTTCTGGTAGAGTACTACGCATAATAACAACAGAAGCTGGGCTTCAGTATTTACTATACCGTAGGTTTTCTAGCAAAGGCGAAACTACTTGTACTTGAAAAAAATGCTACAATAATGGAGAACATATCTCTGCAATATGATTTAATTTGTCATATTAGAGTAATAACATTAGTACAAATATATCACTACACCAAAATGGAAATTCCTTGGGGGTTCAGGATTTCCTTCAGTGCCAAAATTCAACCGCCAAGGAACTTATCATTTCCTTCTTTTTTGCGACGAAACTTATCATTTCCTTAGGGCTTGTAGCAAACTGCCAAGGAAATTTGTATGGCGGTTCCACTCGGCCTCCAAGGATGTCATTTATAATAAGTGGTGTCAAATAGAGGACAAATATGCAAATCTACTGGTTTAGCTATGGCCTGACAGGCAAGAGAAGACGGCGGTGGATAGGAGCGCGTGGCTATACATGCTGCAAGCAGAATCCTCAGGCCAGGGCTCATCCAAAAACAGGCCGCGAAAGTCGAAATACATAGAAAACATCAGAGCCGACGACGCACATAGACCTAGCAATGATCGATGGCTGGGGGGAAAAAAATCACACAATAGCACACCGGATCGGAGAAGTGGAGAACAAGCAAGGTCGACGACGCACCGTGCTCGTAGACGAAGCCGTCCAAGCTGGAGCAGCCGGGGCCGCCGTTGAGCCAGAGCACGACGGGGTCCCGGGCCGGGTCGCGCTCTGACTCCACCAGGTAGTAGTACAGCCTGCTCCCGACAGTCTCGTTCACCGTCACGTACCCGGCGTAGTGCTTCGACGGCAGCTGGGCGCCGTCGAACCCGGGGAGATGCGTCACGAGCGCACCCGGCGGCGCCGAGCGGCAGCAGCAGACGATGGAGGCCAGCAGGAGAAGGGCTGCTGCTGCGGCACGACCCGGCGGAGCAGACGCAGAGCAGGCCATTGCTATGTGAGCTCTCGACGGATGGTATTGCAGTTGCAGCTCGGCCGGGACTCGGGAGTGTGTTTAAATAGAGCTGCGTGGCTACAACTACATGGGTTGACGGAAATATGTCTTTGGCAGGGACGCGCTCCCGGCAACGGATTTGATGCAGTGACGTACTGAAGTTGTTGACCGGTCACAAAGCCAGCCCATACTCACTAGTCACTACGTCTAAAAAGAATGACCTATAGCTTGAATTAAATCAAGGAACAGACAAACCGTTACAAGTTTGACCAAATTATAAAAAATACTAATATTTATGATATGTTATTGCCATTCAATTTTGTCATGTAATATAGTTTATAGTATACCTATCTGGTCACATAAATTTCAATACTTCTATTTATATAGGAGTGTAAACTTAATCAAACTTATGATGGTTTGACTTTGATGAAGCTATGAAGTTATTCCCTTATGGACTAGAGACAAATGGAGCACCCAGTACCATTAATGCTACAAAAACAAGCAATTAATCAATGATAGATTTATCTCACCTTCCTAGGTTCTAAGCCGTTCTCTAATTATGAACTAAAGGCAGTTATTCTCTTCTTTGCAGATGTGGAGATGGCTAACATAAAACTAGACTATCCAAATCTGTATTCACTAAAAATTGAATATAGATATCTATATTTATATCATATTTCAATAATATAGATACTAAAATAGATGTATTCTAATCCATTTTTTCTTATATTTTTCTATTTGATTCTAGATCATTAAAAATAAGGTTGATATATGATGCCATCTGTGCTAGTGAAAATTTAATACTAGGTAAAACTATCCAAAACTTATCACTATGACTTTATATGACTGATGATATACTGCTCATGTTGTATTTTTAGTGAATAATGATACACTCATAATTAATATGGATATTAGAGTCTTATTTACAATTTATATAATTAATATAGTAAATAATGAAGTTATATTGTTGTTTGTAAGTATAGAGTGTAGTATACTTATATTTTGGTCTCCCATTGTATGATTCGCTTTTTCTAAAGTTCATTCGTAACATGGATGGGTACTTTTATGGATCAAGTACCCTTGTACAGCATAATGTGATTTTTGATGATTGTATGACAACATATTCAATTGAGCTAACAACATTTGCTAGTATAAAGGATTTACTCATGGATGTTAGAAGGTGTACTGAGGTTAAAGTACCCCAAACCCAAAGGAAGATCAAAATGACAAGTTGCTAGAAGATCAAGCAAATCACCTAAGACATCAAATCAAAATAAATAAAAGACAACACAAAACTAGGAAAAAGAGAAGAATTAGTTTGACTAGTCTCATACTTTCAGATTTTCTCAAAGTGGCTGTAACACCCTAAAATTTGTACTTTTGAAAATATGATTAAAATGAATTATTTGTGAATTTTTGTGCTCATGAAAATATAGAAAATAAAAATTTCATTATATTAAAATTTAACATAAGGGTTAGCAACATTTTTGTGCATTCATGCCATCGCATTTTGTTTATTGTGATGAGTGGTTTGATCCAAATTCAAATTTATTTAAAATGTTTTTAGAAAATGGGTTTGAAAATAGAATTCAGGAAAACAAAAGAAAATTTTAAAATAAAAGGATTTAAAAAGGTTGTAAAATTTATTTTCGAGAACTTACCAAAATTTCTTATTTTTAATTAATTTGAAAAGTGTATTTGAAACCTTATTCAAATTTGATTTGATTCATATTTGAATTTGGTTTGAGAATGAAAAAAAGAAAATGAGAAAAAGAATTTCTTTACTCCTCTCTCCTCCTCTCTCTGTATTTAGCCCAGCAAGTCGTTCGGCCTGGCCCAAATCTTCCCCCCCTCACTTCCCTCTCTCCTAGAAGCCGTTGGCCCATCCCCTTCTCTTCCCCGCAGCCCAGCAGCGGCCTGTTTCCCTTTTCTTCCCCACGTCCCGCTCTTGGGCCGGCCTACCTACCAAAGTCGCAGCCCGGCCACCGCTACCGCCACACCGCATCCGCAGATCCTCTCCTTCTGCTGATCACGCTGCCACCATGGGCCCACGCGTTAGCCGCCCACCCTTCTTCCTCCCGTGTCCAAGCCGGGCTCTGCCCCGATGGAAATCATCGCCGCCGTCGCCCGAGAGTTCACGCTCGCCCCATCTTTGTGCCTTGCCGTGCTGCCCATGCCGCCCCGTCTCATAAAAGCCGAAGCCGCATCGCGCCGCCCTCACCTAGCCGCCTTCGAGTCGCCACCGGTACCCTAGCTTGCGCCGCCCTCGCTTCGAAGCTTGCAGCGCCGTCGCCGTCGCGCTCGTCAAGCCGCCACTTCTCTACCTCCGCAACTGCATCCTCGAGCTTCGCGTGAAGGTGTGTAACCTGCAGGTACCGTTCTCGCCCACTCCGTCGCTTCCTACCACCGGTGTCGCGTCGCCATAGTTCCGCCAGTGAACCGATTTGCCAAAACGTGCTCGAGCTCGCCTCCAAGCCGTCGCAGCCGCCCTAGCCCCCTCCATCGAGCTTGCCTCAAGCTTCTCTTACTTCCCGTGTTCTTCCCGTGTCATAGGGTGGACGGAATCTCCCAAGCTAACCACGCCGGCGAGCTCCTTTGCTCTCCAGTCATGGCGCCGCTAGATTAGATCTGATCCATACCCCTTCGTAACCTGTCCACGGTGGACTCATGAACCCCACCCACCATGCCACGCTAGCCGGTTCACCGTGAACCCGCCAATGCCGATCCACCATGTGGCTCCACGGCGACGACCCAGTCAACGTTGACCACCGGTGAAACTTTAGCACAAAGGCCCCTATGTTTCCCCGAAATAAACCCGCGGCCCGGTTGTATTCAAAAGTATTTCAATAAATGCTCTGGATCATGCGTTTTGACCCCTGTACTTTTCCAAAAATGACGCTCGGTCCAGAGATTGTTTTTAAATTGATTTTTAATTATTATAAACCCAAAAATAGTTCAAAATATTCACAGTTTTGCCACTGAAACTCTTTTGTTCATAGTTTCTCTGTTTTAACTTTGATTCGACCGTTCAACTTGCGTTAGGTTCGTATTTACATTGTCTGCATGTTTATACCACTATTAGATATGTTTTCAACTTTTAAAATTCGAGGTTAAATTTAATCTATTATTTTATTAAAGGAAATCTTGTTAAATCCATATATTTTATGTTTTAGTTCTGATTTGACTTGTTCAAGTTGGTTCGATTTATTGCAATGAGATCTACACGTTTGTAACAATGTTTATCAAGTCACTATTTCTATAATTTCATGGTTTACACTTTAATTTGAATAATAATTATGCAACTGGATTTTATAAATAAAATATGTTTTGTTTTACTTTAGTTTTATAATTTAAATCTAAATTTGACTTAATTTAATTTATAATATTTATAAAATATTTATAGTTAAAATAAATGAAGCCTATAGTTTTCTTTTTAAAATAAATCTTTTGGTAGTTGTAATTTTTTCATCGTAGCTCCGATTAGTGTGCTTTTTCACGTCTGTGTGTTCGTAGCGTGACATAGATTCGTTTTATAAACTTTTCATCTTGATTTTATGTTTGGTGTACTATTCTAATTTAGATCTATTATTTGCTTCATGTATGATTGCATGGATACTTGTGTGGTGCTTTATGATCTTGTCAAGTCGATGAGCTTTACGTGTTGAATCAAGAAGCAGATCTTTGAAGATTTGGATTGGAAGAGGGATCTAATTTTAAGGCAAGTATAGTATAGGATCTTTCTTGTTGTCCTATTCACCTTAATATCATTTTAATTATATGCATGTGTCTACCTTGGTAACCATACTAATTTTCCTAGCTATTTAAAATCCTGGATTCCTTGTCACCTATGAGTTATTGCATTGGGTAGTATTATGCTAGTGCTCAAACTAAAGCCATGATCTTGTAACTTGATTAATGATATATGCAATAAACATTAAAAATGCTTTTTAGCAACATGGAACAAGGGGGCTAGAGCATTGGGCTGTTTTTATGGTGCTCTAGATTACTCTCCCTAAGGACTTATCTGTAAGTGATCATCCGGGACTTACAGTACAACCATGAGGGCTATATGGCTCTGGCTTTAGCTCAGTATGAGGACCTTTTCTAGCTTGTTAGATGTTACCTTTATTGTTGTAAGAATGACTTGTCGAATCGGGTATAGGACAACTTCTACTCTTATGTGTATAGCCGTGATGGAATTATGCCATTCGATAGGGGGTTCCTATATCTGTTTGCCAAGTGAATCTAATGGTCCTAACTTGTTAGACGAACCTTTGAAAGGCTTTATAGTGAACCCTGCCGACCTTCCTTCGTAGTGGGTCAAGAGGCTGATCACCTCGGGCGAAAGGGTAAATCACAACTCACAGTGAAAGTGTACAACATCTGCAGAGTGTAAAACTGGTATATCAGCCGTTCTCACGGTCACGAGCGGCCTTGGAGCATTTACGGAATAGATGATAAACACTGATGATACGGATGATGAAGATGCTCACTAATGATTACTGTTTATGCTATTCATTATTCATGTTTAATTGATCATGTGTTTATATGGGCTTGTGATAAACTTGTTGCTACTCCTTTGCTAAAATTGTGACAATTAAAAGCTAATCGTAGTTAAACTAGTGTCAGCCTTTTGAGCCTCATAAACCCCATGCTATATTTGTTGAGTATGACATGTACTTACGCTTGCTTTACTTTTTAAATCTTTGGAAAAATCCCGAATGGGTACTAGATTATTAGTCTGGAGGAGTTAGGCTTGTGATCAACCAGTCAGTTGTCCCTGTGGATTGGAGTCTTCATCCAAAGATCGGAGTTGTCTTCCCGCTGTTTGCTATCTAAGGTTATATTCTTTATACTAAGTACATTATATATTGAGCATTGTCTATTGATATTACCTTTATTTGTGGCTATATGTAAGATTTGACTTTCTGGGCTCACATATGGTGTGTATCTAGTTTTGTCCTTAAAATTGGGTGCGACAAGGAGGAATCAATGGGTCCATATAGCAAGAAAGTTGGGGAAATCAACAATCTTAATGGAATGAGGCAACTGTGCAGTAACATCAAGGACAAGCTCCTCATTAGTGGTTAGTGAGATCATCCATATTCAATACCTCACCTTGAGCATTGGATCAGCATAAAAATTGTTAATGGCTTCCAACAAATCATCGACTCCCCCAAGGTCAACTGGTTGATCAAGCACTAGGGAAAAATCTACTAAGTCATGGGCTCCTGGAATACCAACCAGTTGATTAGGAGGGTCAACCTACTGATCAGGATTGGAAGCATCACCAAATCTAGCAACATCTTTAGCCAACCAATTCTCCTAACCCCAAAGCATTAAGGTTCTCTACATTAGGTGGGGGACTTCCACCTCAGGCTGTGGCTGTGGAGGTTTACCATGCACCGGTTGTCTAAAACCAAAGAAGACAAAATGACCGGGTCAAACCCATCATTTCCATTAGGGTCAATGTCGTCTTCGTCTTGGGCATTCTCCCCCAATATTGTGCCTTGGAGGACCTCACACTAGATAGCAACTCGAAGTATCAAAATCAACGCCCTTAGTGAGAACAAAAAAACCAGGGGATTGATTCCAAATGGAAGACTCGTGCTTTAATGATAGCCCTGCACCACCCTAGCCAAGTTTTTTCGTGACGGCCTATTCCGAAAAGTATAAAAAACTGTCAGAAAATGTCATCCGTGACGGTTGACGTCAAGGATAAGCCGCCAGGAAAGAAACGACATGGAGAATCAAGTTTCCCTGACGGAAAACCATCACGGACCAGTTCCTGACAGCCGCAATCGTCAGGAATGATCTGAAACGTCGAGGCCTCCTGTCAGGAAAGTTTTTCCTGATGGTCACGAAACATCAGTGATAGTTTTCAACTTTTCTTGTCGGCTGCTTAACTGTCACCGAAGTTTCAAACTTTCACTGTCAGTTCTTGGACCGTCAGGGATAGGTTTAACATTCCTGACGGTTCGACTTCGTCAAGGAAAACATTTCTAGTCATTTGAATGTCCAAAATCACTGATTATTTATCCATTGCAAGACCACTGTTCACAGCAAGTAATTAGCCATTAAAAACAATATTACAGCAACTGATGTAACCATTCATTTGACACTGAAGTAATAAATATTATATTCAATAACCTTAGAACATCATTCAAGTTGTTCATAAATACAAAGCTATATAATAATTAGTGCCTCCTAGTTAGCCTTCTAGTTAGGTACCTAACAGGCAGCACAAGTTGAAAGTGCTAACTCACAACTAGCTGCTATCTTTCTCCCAACACAACCACAGCTAGCAAGCTGCTATCTCACGTCAGTATGCAGCCACTTCTGCACAAGATAGCCAAAAAATTGACATTTCTTGACCTAGGAAGTTTACAAGTAGCAAGTTGCCATTTGATGGCAGTATGCAGCCACTTCTGCACAAGCACACGTGCAGTGAATATGCAATATTTAGCTGCTACTCCACAACTACCAAAGTACCAAGCATGCCTTGAAGCGCGATGGAATCTGCATATGTTGCTTCACAACCTAAATATGCAGCAGCTCATGCACAACCAAAATACCTCCCTTGCACAAAATACCCAGCATGATGCATGGCCTTCGTACTTGCTGGTTGTTGCCATCAACCGTAGTACATAAACAAAAGACTACGGTTTCACAAAATACTTCCTGCCACCACACAGCTCAATGGCCATGGCTATTGTCCTTGTCCATGTTGGCTGAAGCACGAGATGATCCATCTATAGTCCCTCCCTACAACCAAAACAAATAAATAGGACCATTACGGTCTGCTTCATCTTCAAGTTCTTCAGGAACTGAATATATGCTCTGGAAAAGAAACAATAATCAAGCATTACTGTAAATAGTGCTCAACACCACTTTCATATTGATAATTACTTGCTGTAACATTCACAGCCTACTGAACGCCAAATTTCAGGGATTAGATCAAGTGGCAATGTATCTTACTAAATTTGAGCAAGCATGCACATACACACACAACTAAAACAAGCTGTAATATTGAACATATACAATCTGTGAAGTCAAAAGTGATTTCAAACTATGCTGTTGCAGACTGATAATTACTTGCCCCTACTGAACGAACATGAAGAGCAACAGATTGTACATGTTCCTAGTACAAAAGTCTAATAGGTACTTTTAATTGCCTAGTACATGTACTTTGCTCTGGTTCTCTGCAAGAACAAAGGAACATTGTCACATCCGATCCAGTTTGGAATTTGGCCCATAGTGGCCCATGTGCATGTTAATGAGATGTTATGGAGAGTTTAGTCCCACCTTAGTTGTTAAAGGTGGGATAGACCAACATATAAGGCTTCTAGAGTCCATCCCACCATCCCCGGGTTAATCTTTTTACGCGAAGCGAGGATGAAAGCGTAAGTGGGATGGTGGTAGGTGTGGTTCGCTTAGCGTGTAGAGTGAATCTGAGCCGTTTGGACTCTGGGGCGTTACAAACATGCTAACAGTAACAACTAATGCTTCTAATATTAAAACAGGAAATTTGGACTGAAGTATTGTATTAAGTATATACACCTACAGGATTTTATACTGTTTTGACTACCTATCTAACATGCTGGAAACTTGACAAGTGCTCATACATGCCTACAGTTGAAGCATAAAGATGATGTGTGGTGATTTTGTACTACTATTGTACTAGCATCATGAAAGAAATACAATGACAGCTTATATGCTCACCCAGAACTCTTGTTTCACATGATCAGCTGGGGTCTGTGCATCATCCCTTAGAATGTGCGAGTAGTGTTCCCACTTGCTTGCATGATATTTGAATGGACGACCATCTCTAGTTGTCCCTTCAATGATCGGAGGATATTCTTGCTTTAAAAGCACTCCAAGGATGGGGCCTTTCTTCATTTTATCATCAATTGAGTAATTAGCATAGCGAAATTGGCTGCTCAATAAGAAAAATGAAGGATTAGCATGTTCTAACACTAGCATTGTCCACACTAAGAGAAAAAAATCAGCATGCACATACTTGTCACCCTCAGGTATTATGGCTATCTGACCATTGCGAGGCTTATGCGGTTTATTGCTGCCCCTTATCCTCTTTCCTGCAGGGGGCTGACTCTCGACGTCATGTGAGACATCACTTGGTCTTGGTCGCCTATCCGTCCGATGATTGAAGGACTGCATCTCCTGCCAAATAACATGTTGCAACATAATATATATGTTAAATATAACAGGTACAAGCAGCAGGTAAAAAAAAAGACTACATACATATGTTAAATATAACAGCACAAGCATCAGATTAATTGCCAATAGAATTCTATTACCCATGCCAATAAGAAAGTAGCAGAAATGAGCATAGTATACTCAAACAAAGACTATACTCCAAATTTTTTAACAGTGCCAAAACAAATTAGCTAAGGCACGGTTTAGTTGGTTGAAAAGTTGGAATTTAGCTACTGTAGCACTTTCGTTTTTATTTGGCAATTAGTGTTCAATCATGGGCTAATTGGGCTCAAAACGTTCGTCTCGCGATTTCCAACTAAACTGTGTACTTAGTTTTTTCGTCTACATTTAATGCTCCATGCACATATCATAAGATTCGATGTGATGGGTACTGTAGCACTTTTTTGGAACTTTTTTTGGAACTAAACACGGGCTAATTTATAATACTTTTGAGATTGTGCCTGAACCTTGATTGCTTCTGCTGGGTTTTAACTCTAGCCTACCCCTAACTTGTTTGGGACTTAAAGGCTTTGTTGTTGTTGTTGATGATAATACTTTTGAGATTATGGAAGGTTCATTGCAAGAAATGCTTACCACTAAATTAACTTGACATTAGCAGTAAAACTATTCAATAGACCAATTAAACAACTAGTAGTGACAAGCTGTTTATCACACATAAGCTAGCAGTTCACACCTTCTGTACAAGTAGCACAATTTGCTTCAGATAGTCAGATTAATACTATCATGTTGCATACAATGTGCAACCTGAACTTGATGAAATGGTCAGACAGTACAGAAGAAAAAACAAAGAGGGAGACTAACCAACTAGACCTTCACTGGACAATCACTAGCTCAAATCCCAGGTCGTCAATGGATGCTTAAGAAAATTTCTCTCAGACCATGATCCACCTCTCCCACTTGGGTACATACACAACATAATTTGCTTCAGGCTTAAAAAACGAAAAATCTCCACAAGCAATTGGGGTGACAGTGTTGCAAGTACCTGGAATCACGGAGCAGGGAGATGAATTTGGATTGGTGATGCAACTTTCAGATCTGTGAGGTTGAAGGCAGCCACCTTCACAGCCGAACACAGACAGGCAAAACAAATTTGCTTCAGTTAAAAAAAAAGAAATTTCCACTTTCAGCAATTAAGAACAGAATTGGTCGTACCTGGGTGGCAGCGGAAGACGAGGATTGGTGGCTGGATGTGTGGAAGACGATGAGATGGATCTTTGTGCTGCCTCTGCACTTCGTGGAGAATGGCAACAGTGTCCGTCCAAACGTCGAGGCCCTACCAACAGCCAACCCAATCAGCAGATCTCATGGAAACGCATCTGCGGTGTGTGATTTTGGGGGTAGCAGGTCGGGATTTCGGAGGCGGCTGTGCAGCGCATGGCGAGACGAGGGGCGGCGGCGCTGGTGGACGGGGGTGGCGGGGCTGACGGGTCTGGTGGCTGGTTGCGTGGGTGTCGGGCAGCGACACTGGGTGCGGGAAGGTCCAAGGCAGCGGGCGGCGGCGCTGGGTGTGGCGTAGCTCGAGGCAGCGGGCTAGATGGCGCGACGTGTGTGGCGGTCTGGCGGATAGGAGGTGGAGGAGATAAGAGGATTTGGGGGAAATAGGTCGAACGGTCGCGGACGGGATGACGGCGCGTAGCGAAAAAATTCACTCTTCCTGTGCGCCCTTGCTTGCCTGTCTCTCAGTTGCGTGGGCCAATAACCGGGGCAGCGCGCGGGAAGGAGCAGCCGTGACGGTAGCGAGAGCTTTCCGGACAGTACAACAGGCACGTGGGGGATGGTTCTGGGTCCATGACAGAGGACGCGTAGCGGACGGGGATAGTTTGGGCCGACAGGAGAAAATCAATCTCCGGTGGTGCTGGACAAGCGCATATGATCTTCTTCCCAAATCAAAAGCTTTCCAAAGGGTGCAATGGCCTTTTCCAGCAAAGGTTGGATCCAACAATCAATATCGAGCCCCAGGAGGATCAACTAGACCTCATGATTCATAATAGAAGTATGTCTATTCCAAGCCTGGTTACGTGTAACAAAGGAAATAGTGCCATTGCCATACAGGTGTGGGCTCTAGTGAATGAGAAAGTCTCTAACATGCATATAGTTAAACCGCACAAAAGCTTGACCATGGGGGCATAGTTGCAACGAACGGTAACCAACCAGCATCTCATTATGGTGGAAATCATCAATGATGTTACGTATGGGCAAGAAATCAACCTGCTTTGGCGAGAGCGAATGTGGAGTGACAATGGCCAAATCACTGTTCTTTTCTGGCAT
The DNA here is from genome assembly GCA_904845875.1 of Miscanthus lutarioriparius. Classification (NCBI taxonomy): domain Eukaryota; kingdom Viridiplantae; phylum Streptophyta; class Magnoliopsida; order Poales; family Poaceae; genus Miscanthus; species Miscanthus lutarioriparius. Next base: position 58,017,291 of record CAJGYO010000014.1, on the reverse strand, counting down.
CCGACCCGTGATGATCCACAACTCCCTTGGTCTTGCTTGCAACATGACCCACTGCCCCTAGTGTGGCATAAATGGGGTGGGATCAACCATACGGAAAGCCATTGACTGCTGCGGAAGAAGGGGAGATGTTAATGTAGTTGGGGTTTTCTCAGTCCAAGAAATGTGTAGTGAAAGGATCAAGATGCCCAAGAGGGGTGAATTGAGCTAATTCTAAATTTCTTTGCAATAATTAAGTCCTACGGTTAGCCCAATTAACCCCTTATGCCAAGAAAGTATTTCTATTGATCTATCGCACAGAAGTTTAGCAACCTATGTTCCAATCCTACTCTAGCATGGTAATTCTATGAAAGTAAATGACAAGAATTGAATTGCTCAAAGTAAATGCTCAAAGTAAAGAGAGAAGGAGGAACGCGGCGATATTTTACCGAGGTATCGGAGAGTCACCACTCCCCACTAGTCCTCATTGGAGCACCCACGCAAGGGTGTAGCTCCCCCTTGATCTGCGAAAGGATCAAGTGCTCTCTACGTGTTGATTCTTTGACACTCCGGTGCGGTGAATCATCCACAACCGCTCACAACTTGAGTTGGGTCATCCACAAGCTCCGCCGGATGATCACCAAGCTCCCAATCACCACCAAGCCCTCTAGGTGATGGCGATCACCAAGAGTAACAAGCACAAACTCTCACTTGACCACGACAAGCCTAATGAGAAGGGTGGATGCACACTTTGCTACTCTTGCTTTCACTAATGAGGGCTCTCTTTGGGATTCTCAAATCTCAATCACCTCACTAGGACATTGCTCTTCTTGGCACTCTCAAAGGTGTTTCTCAGTTGTTGGAATGAGCAAAAGTACCCCCACATATGAATGGAGGAAGTATTTATAACCATGGCTGAAAAACGAACCATTATGTGCCTCTGCGGGATGACCGGACGCTCCGGTCATGTTGACCGGACGCTCCGGTCAGTTCTCCAGTGTTTAAGTTGTGACCGGACGCGTCCGGTTGTGATTTTCCCTCTCTGGAACCTTACTAGAGTCGACCGGATCACTGGGACTCAACGTCGGTCACTTCACCTCTCAGCGTCTGGTCGCACCAGACGATTTCACCTTGATCAAATGAACTGACTGGACTCTGTACCAGCGTCCGGTCACCCCGAAGCCAGCGTCCGGTCAATATTTGACCCTACATTCACTTCCAACTCTCGATCATATGTGAATGAAGTTTGCTCCAATGGATCTAAGGGCTTTTTAGGAGCTACCTAGTGCTAGATTTAGCAAGTGTGCACCACACCTAAATCACTAGACTCACCTAGGTCAAGCTACCCATCCATACCCCCTTAATAGTATGGCCAAAGGAAAAACAAAGTCCTAAACTACTCTAAGTGTCTCTTCAACTCCAATCGACACTTAGAACTAGTCCATCCTTAACCTTGTTGTCCATCCTTTGAAAACTGAAACGATTCCCATCATAGGGGCATGACTACCATGATAGCCCAATCGATCTCCATTACCGTGACCTAACTTAATTGCCTCTGCAAAACACACGTTAGTCACAGTAATCACGTATTGTCATTAATCACCGAAACCCAACTAGGGGCCTAGATGCTTTCAATCTCCCTCTTTTTTGTGATTGATGACAATACCACCTCGAGTATGTGAAAGAGTTGAGGTTTTTAACATGCTTGGATCATATAAGCTTTTGTCAATAAGAACAAAAGAGTTAGGCAAGCTTATATGATCCAAGCCAACATAATGTACTCCAAAGGTATGAAATAAACATGAGTACAAGTAATAAAGCTCATTTGCATCGGAGTTAAACGCGGAAGCAAAGCAAATGAGCATAACACAAGTGATATGACATATAAAAGATTCAAAGTAGAGAGCACACATGTCAAATATCATGATCACATAGATATCACTATCACATAAATATAGTTTGATGCATAAAAGTAAACACACGACTGCATAATAATGTATCACACATAAAAACCAAATAGAATACTAAGCCCCCCCTAAGTCTAACATACTCGATCCCTCTCCCCCTTTGGCATCAAACACCAAAACCTAAGGGTCGGTCGACGGGGCTGCAGCTAAAACTGTGTGCCATCATCATCTGATCCGGAGCTCTGAGTAGTCTGACCCTCTGTAGCTGGAAGCATTGCTGAAGTGGTCTGGGTCGAATCTATAACTGGCACTGCCTGCTCTGATGATGCAACAGACGAAGGGAGCGTCTCTATAGTCCTAGTAATAGGTGCAACTATGGAAGGACCTAGGACATGTAGCTCTAGCGGAGTAGGCTGCCCTGTCAGCTCACTGAATGAAGCACCAAGGCTCCTGGAAACTGGGGTGAGCACTGATGAACTTTGAGGCGGAGTAAAGCCCGTATGAAGAGGAGTGAACTGCGGGGCTGGCACTAGCGAAGCAAACCACTGGGACACCTGCTCAATAGGTGGAGGAAACTATGGCACTAGTGGTCCCTGACTCTGAAGCCCACTAGGCTGTAAAGCTAGAATCATAGAAGTGGTGGCAGGCTGACCAAGCTGGGGTGAAGGCTATGGCGGTGGAGCCCCAATAGCTATCACAATATGCTGCATAAACCCAAGTAACTGCTGCTACATGAGAAGTTGCTAATGATGCATGGCCTACTGCTGCTGCTGGATCACCTGCTGCTATCGCTGGAACTCATCCTGCCTAGTCTAAAATTGTGCAAATGTAGCAGCGGTCTCCTGAGCCTAGCGAGCCTGATCCTGCCTCATCCACTCAAGTATAGCAAGTAGAGCGGGGTCTGTCTACTATGCAGGTGGAGCTAAACTGGAGCTACCGGCCTCATGGTCATGTTGTCATGGAGGCATCTGAGGAATATCCTGGTAGTCCTCATTTGAGCTGTCGCTGGAGTCGCTCTCGACCATCCCCTCCTGCTGAGCATCAAGTTGCTCCTCCTCTATAGCTGCTATGCCCCTGATGGTCTCATCCTGCTGAGCTATAGTCTCTGGCACCTCTAGACGTCGGCTCGGCTGGCTGGGTGTCCTCACTGCACTATATTGGATCATCTGAGTCATGTTGTATGTAGGGAACTCTATAGTAGCACCACTATACCCTGCCAGCATCTCAGGTGGACTCATAGTAACTGCCCTGTGGATCAAGAATGTAATCCAGTGAGCATATAGCAGCTCCCTGTGACCCCTGAACCCCTCTGCAATAGTATCCTCCATCTCTAATAGAAGGAGATCCCAAATGTCAAACACAGTCTGCTGCATCAAAGAGTTCAGTAGCCATAGCTGTATGCGAGTCAAGCCCTCGTGATACCCCATCCTCAGAAGCAATGTTCTTCTCATAATAGCATCAAGTACTCTAGCAGTAGGAGTGAGATCACTGGGTGTCCTGCTTGATCCTCTCCGAATGGCTTTGTGAAGCAATGGCGGACTAGATCTATAGGGGGTACCATACCGCCATGAGGGCGTCTAGGAGGCACTGTCTATCCATAGCAAACCTCATGTAGCTGGATGGGCTGCTCCTGAAGCCTGAGTATCTCTCTGACCCTAGAGCTCATCACCCTGTAATTTCTGCCTCTAAAAGCAAAGTGAATGAATCTGTGCTGCGTGTCAATCAAGTGTAGCATAGAACTGATAGACCCAAGATGGAACATATAAGCCTATCCATCCAAGTAAATCTGTCAGCCCTAGCAGGTAAGCTAGGTAAGGGTGAATATGCTCTCCAGCTGCTGCTACAATGGACTCAATGTTGCACACCCTCTGAGATCTGAATATAGCCCCACTGTTAAGATATGCATTATAAAAGTCTTCCTATAGTGGTGTGTAGAAGCCCTATAAAGCTCGATCATCTCTCCTCGGCGGGAACCACTGCTCAAAGTCCACCAATCTGAGCTGCTGAAACCTACTTGGCCATGGCGGCCCTCAAATCCAAGTGAGTCACTAGAGGCGGATCCTATGGTCTAGGCGGTGGACGTGAACCTCTCCGCTGTGTCTCTGACCTCGGTGTGACTGGAGCACGGGTACGACCAGAGCGGCGAAGCTATGGCTGAGGTGCCTACTCTGTCTCCTCACTGCTCTCCCTCCTAAGTCTGCTCTGCTGGTTGTGTCTACTGCTATGACTCCCCCTGAGGCTGACTCTCATCAATAGCCACACGCCATCCTCCAACCATGATAGTCCCAGCTGGACCACCATGACGGCGCTCAACCTGCTCAAGTGCAGCCCTCATAGATGGAGAAAGCTGATCTACAATAACAACACCACTCCGAGCACCTCCTCTCTCTGCACACTTTGTAGCTGCGGCTGCTCTCGCTGTATTTGCATCAGGGTACTTGCGCTTCCTCATTGCTAGCTTCTTCGTCGCCTTGCCTTTTGCATCTGTAGGCTGGTGAGGTAGGGGCCTCGGATCCTCATCATCGGTACCTCCTCTAACATTCTTGACACGAGCCATCTGATGAAGCTGAAAAGAACAACTGCTCTAACAAGAATCAATTGCCAACTGTCACTTTCGAGGCTTGGCCTTGATCCATACTCGCGAGCTTGGCCCCGAGTTAACTGTCAACTGCCAAAGGGACCACAACGACACTGACTCGCTGCACTATAGAATAGATAGGATATACAAATAAATACAATATGTAGAGATACAAAAACCTAAGAAAGCAAGCAATGGATACGAAATCGGAAACGAGGGCTTGCTATCTGACGAACCGGTGAATCGACAAGAAAAGGAACGAATTGGGGAACCACCAGGTCGGCATTGCGAAGGTAGGGTTCCAACGAGGCAATGTGTCATGAGTCAGCGGTGCACTGCACTAAAGATGCTCAGTGAGCAGTGGCTAGGGCACCGGCGAGGTTCTTGAGGCGGTACTAGCGTTAGGGCATAGGACCAGAGAGCACGGCAGCGGCACTGATGCATGGGGGCGGTGCTAGTGAGGCGACGCTGCTGCTATGGGAGTTCGGCGGCATGCGGGCATGGGAAGGCGTGGCACGACGGTGAGTGGTGGAATGGTTGTGGGCAGGTGGCACGGGGGGATGTTGCGGCGGCGCGGGCACGGGAGAGGGCGGCGCGGCGAGCTGTGGAGGCGCAACTAGGGCACACGGTGTGGCGGCTCAGGTACGGCGAAGTCGGCGTGGCGGATTAGGTTAAACACAGCGCAACGTTGTGGTTATATGGGGTCCCCCGACAGAATAGATAAGGAAATAGAGAAGAAACCGGATCCCGTACGTTTTCTACTGACCGGACGCTCTGGTGGCAGCGACCGGACGCTGCCACCCAGTGTCCGGTCGATTCCAGAGAGGTCCAAAACCCCTGGAATCATGATTGGACATGTCCGATCACCACTGACCGGACATAGGCAGAGTCCGTTCGATCCTGACTTTGTCTTCTTCGCTTGATCGGACGCTGGATCGCCATCTGACCGGACGCTGGGAAAGCACTGTTTCAACGTCCGGTCACTCCTTAGTAGCAGTTCACCTCCTGTGAACTGACCAGATGCTGGACTTCAGAGTCCGGTGCAACGTCCGGTCACTCTTTTTCCAGCAAATCTTCAAAGTCCTTCGTGCTGCCTGTTCCCAATCAAGTCCTAACTTCAATAAGATCTAAATAAACACCAATTGGGACTGATGTGACGGACCTCTCTCAAACCCTCAAAATTTTCAAAATATTTTGCCTTAGGCTATAATTCTTTTTAAGAAAGTAGGCAATAAGAGGACAATTGAAGATAAACGACAAAGCAACATTCATGCATATGCAATGCAATACTTGAAAGTAAATCTAGTTGCTTGTCAAGTTTGATCCAGAGTTAAGCTTCTTCACTCGCTTTACAACGGTTATCTTAACCATTTTAGACAAGCCCTATATGCATTACCAAAGATTAAACATGTTGTATATTACAATACAATGCAAGGGACAACACAAGCTCATTTTTTAGTGAAGTTACTAAAATCAGGAACATTGAGCTCATTCCACAATCGACAAAAAGTCACCTCATCTAGCGGTTTAGTGAAGATATCCGCCAATTGATCCTCGGACCTTACACCTTCTAATGAAATATCATTCTTTGCAACATGATCTCTAAGAAAGTGATGATGGATATCTATGTGCTTGGTGCGAGAGTGTTGAACCGAATTATTTGCAAGTTTTACCGCACTTTCATTGTCGCACAAAAGAGGTACTTTTTCTAGAACTACACCATAGTTTAGCAAAGTTTGTTTCATGTAAAGTATTTGTGCACAACAAGCACCCGTGGCAATGTATTCTGCTTTGGCGATGGACAAAGCCACACTATTTTGTTTCTTAGAGGACCAAGACACAAGTGATCTACCAAGCAAATGGCACCCTCTGGATGTGCTTTTTCTATCAACTTTGCAACTGGCATAATCTGAATTGGAATAGCCAACTAATTCAAATATAGCTCCTTTGGGATACCAAAGGCCAATGCTTGGTGTGTGCTTAAGATACCTAAGAATTCTTTTAACGGTAATCAAATGAGTTTCCTTAGGATTAGCTTGAAATCTAGCACACATACACACACTAAACATGATGTCGGGCCTAGATGCGGTTAAATATAACAAGCTACCAATCATGGAGCGATAGAGAGTTTGATCAACCGTGTTACCTCCCTCATCTAGGTCGAGATGTCCATTAGTTGGCATTGGTGTCTTGATTGACTTATATTTATCCATCTTGAATCTCTTAAGAAGATCATTTGTATATTTCTCTTGAGAGATGAAAATCCTTTTTCTCATTTGCTTGACTTGAAAACCAAGAAAGAATGTAAGCTCTCCAATCATTGACATCTCAAACTCCTTCGACATCAATTCACCAAACTCTTTGCAAAAATCTTCATTTGATGATCCAAAGATGATATCATCAACATACACTTGACAAATGAAGATATGTCCATCAAGCTTCTTGGTGAATAGTGTGGTGTCGACCTTCCCAATGGTGAAGCCCTTCTCATTGAGGAAGTCCCGAAGGCGCTCATACCAAGCTCTTGGGGCTTGCTTAAGCCCATATAATGCCTTGGATAACCTATAAACATGATTAGGATATCTAGGGTCTTCAAACCCGGGAGGTTGATCAACATAAACTAGTTCATTAATAAAGTCATTTAAAAATGCACTTTTCACATCCATTTGATATAGTGTCATGTCATGATGTGATGCATATGCAAGGAGGATATGAATGACTTCTAGTCTTGCAACCGGTGCAAAGGTCTCTCCAAAATCCAAACCTTCAACTTGAGAGAACCCCTTTGCAACTAGTCTTGCCTTGTTTCTCACAACAATGCCTTGATCATCTTGCTTGTTGCAGAACACCCACTTTGTTCAAATGACTCTTGCACCTTTTGGTCGCTCTTCAAGAGTCCAAACTTCATTGCGGGTGAAGTTGTTCAACTCTTCATGCATGGCATTTATCCAATCCGGATCTTGAAGAGCTTCTTCTACCTTGGTAGGCTCAAAACAAGAGACAAAAGAGTGATGTGCAATAAATGAAGCAAATTTTTGTGAGCGAGTCAATACACCCTTTGATGGACTCCCTATGATGAGATCTTGTGGATGATCTTGTAGTAGAGGTGTGTTTCTTCTATTGACCACTTGAGGAGGAGGTTGTGGAGCATCAACATCTTGTTCTTGTACCACCATTTGATCATGGGAGACATGAGTGTCTTCATTTTCTACTCTCCCATCTTTATCACCATCTTATGGCACATTTGATGAAGAAGGTGGATCAATTACTTGTACATCATCTTAATCATCTTTAGGCTTGATGTCTCCAACCGGAATGTTCTTCATAGCCTCCCTCAAAGGTTCATCACCTACATCATCAAGATTCTCATGTGCTCCTTGGGAGCCGTTAGATTCATCAAATTCCACATCATATGTTTCTTCAACCAAGCTGGTGGTATGATTAAATACTCTATATGCTTTGGAATTTGATGAGTAACCAACAAGAAAACCAATATCACAACGTCTTTGAAACTTCCCTAGGTGTTGCCGCTTCTTGTAGATGTAGCATTTGCAACCAAACACCCTAAAGAAGGAGACGTCCGGCTTCTTCCCATCGAACAACTCATAAGGTGTCTTGCCAAGGAACTTTTGAAGGAATAGGCAGTTGGATGCATAGCATGCGGTGTTGATAGCTTCCACCCATAGAGCTTTGGGGTGTTGTACTCATCTAGCATTGTTCTTGCAAGAGTGATCAATGTCCGGTTCTTTCTCTCGACTACACCATTTTGTTGAGGAGTATATGTTGCGAAGACCTCATGCTTGATCCCAACTTCATTACAATAGGCTTCTATATTTGTGTTGTCAAATTCTTTACCATTGTCACTTCTAATCTTTTTGAGCTTCACTTCAAACTCATTTTGTGCTCTCTTGGCAAACTTCTTAAAGCAAGATGCAACTTCGGATTTGTCATGAAGGAAGAATACCCATGTGTATCTTGAATAGTCATCAACAATCACAAGACAATAAAGATTTCCTCCCAAACTCTTGTATGTTGTTGGTCCAAATAAGTCCATATGAAGGAGTTCTAGCACTCTTGTGGTTGACATGAAAGCTTTTGTTGGATGAGTATTTGCAACTTGCTTGCTGGCTTGACATGCACTACAAAGCATGTCCTTCTCAAACTTCACATCCTTCAACCCTCTCACCAAATCATTCTTCATTAGCTTCTTGAGTGAACTCATCCCAACATGAGTAAGTCTTCTATGCCATAGCCACCCAAGTGTTGTTTTGGTGAATAGGCATGTCTTTAAGTTAGCATCTTCAGATATGAAGTCTATTAGATATAGGTTGTTGTATCTAAATCCTTTGAATATCACTTGATCATCATCCTTCTTAGATACAACAACTTTCTTCTCGGTAAACAAGCATTGGAAGCCAAGATCACACAATTGTCCAACGGATAGCAAGTTGAAGCTCAATGAAGCAACATATAGCACATTTGAGATAGAATGATCATTTGATATTGCCACTTTTGCCAATCCTTTAACCTTGCCCTTTGAATTATCTCCAAATGTGATTCTTTCTTGTCCATCTACTTCTTCATCTAGTGAGGTGAACATACGAGGATCATTGGTCATATGTTGTGTGCAACCACTATCAATAACCCAATGACTTCCACCGGTCTTGTAGTTCATCTACACACAAGAGATCAAGCTTTAGGAACCCAAACTTGTTGAGGGACCTTCACCTTCTCAACAAGTGACTTTGCAACCCAAATTTTCTTAGGCCTATTCTTGTTTGGAGGTCCTAAGAACATGACTTTCATCTTTCCACTAGAATCCTTTCTAAGCATGTAATGAGCATTAAAGGAAAAAGGTCTAGCATGCTTGGGCAAGGGTTGTGGTGGTGGAGTTTGACACTCATGGGCAAAGTTGCCTTCTTGTCCACACTCAAAACATCTCTTTGGCTTTGGCTTTGACTTGTGTTGTTGTTGAGCTTGAGCCTTCTTCTCTTGGTTTGCCAAGTATCCAATGCCACTTCTATCCATCTTCATGGCGGTGTTCATTAGTAGCTCACTTTGAAGATGCTTACCTCTTATGAACTTGCTCAATCCAATCTTGAGATGCTCTTTCTTCAACTTGAGCTTCTTGTTCTCTTCCTTGAGAGCATCATTATTTTTCTCTTCATTGAGCTTCTTGTTCTCTTCTTTAAGCTTCTCATTCTCAAGATTCAAATCACTATCATGATCAAGAGTTTCTAGCACAATAGTGTTGTGGCTTTTGATCTCTTCAAGATCTTTCTTGAGCTTTTTATTGTCATTCTTGAGCTTGACAAACTCATCATAATCATTGGCCTCAACCACTTGCTTGCCCTTACTACTAGAACTTTGCTCAATGCTCTCAATGATCAAATCATCACATGATGTAGCTATATCAATCTTAACAACATTGTTAGTAGCATCATGTGGCTCATTGGATAGAAATTCTTGAGCAATGACAAGATTATCATGATTAATCTTAAGAGTAGTATATTCTTCTTTTAGCTTGTTGTGGCTAGTGATGAGCTCATTATGTATCCTCTCAAGTTTATCATGTTTATCTTTAAGCTCTTTCTTAGAAGATTTGAGCTCCTTGAGTTTGGATGATATAGCATCATTTGCTTCTCTAAGCTCAACACTAGCCTTTTCGGCTACATCACATTTAGCTAAAAGAGAATCATTCTTAGCTTCTAGTTTTTCATTTTTAGCTCTACTCTTTCTAATGATCTTAGTGTATTGATTTAGCAATTTAACAAGATCATCATAAGAAGGTGATTCATATTCATCATCATCACCATCGCTATCATCATTGCTAGCATGTTCATCACCACTACTATCATCATTTGATACCTTGCGATCACCCTTGGCCGTAAGGCATAGGTGTGTAGAGGATGATGGCGGTGGTGGTGGTGAAGATGGTGAAGAGTCAATAACAATGGCGGCCACCTTCTCATTGTCACTATCATCATCGGATGAGCCACTAGATGAATCAATGTCTGTGAGCCAATCACCGACGATGTATGCCTTTCCACTTTTCTTCTTCTTGTGGAAGTCCTTCTTCTTGCCATCTCTCTTCTTGTATGGCTTGTTTTTCTTCTTCTCATCTTCTTCTTCATTGCTTGAGTCATCTTTCTTGCCCTTGTACTTGTCTTTCTTGGGCTTTGTGCATTGATGTGCTAGATGACCAAGTTCTCCACAATTATAGCAATCCATCTCCAAGATTGGCTTCCTTCTAGAGCTTGTGAAGAACTTCTTCTTGCCATCGAACTTGATGCCACTCTTGTTGAGCTTCTTTAGCATCTTGGTGGTTCCTTTCACCATGAGAGCAAGGCTTGCATCATCAACTTCATCATCACTTGAGCTCTCTCTCAAGCCTTGCTTTGTCATTCTCTTGGCTAGCTTTGAATGCTAAGTCTTTTTCTTTCTTCTTAGTAGAGGATGAGCCATCTTGTGGTGTGATGTGCATGTACATCTCATGAGCATTGATCTTTCCCAAAATTTGTGTCGGTGTAGCGGTGGAAAGATCACCTTGATGAAGCACGGTCACAATATGCCCATATTTGTCAATGGGGAGGACACTCAAGATGTTTCTTACAACATCGGATGGTTGCATTTGAGTGAGTCCAAGCCCATTGACTTCCTCTACAAGAACATTCAAGCGTGAGTATATTTCATTAGCACATTCTTTAGGAAGCATCTCAAAAGAGTTAAGATTTTTCATGACAAGATGATAGCGTTCCTCACGCTCACTCTTTGTTCCCTCATGGAGCGCATAAACGTCCGACCATAGTGCATGGGTGTCTTTGTGGTTCCTCACCCGGTTGAACACATCTTTGCAAAGGCCTCTAAAGATGGTGTTTCGAGCCTTTGCATTCTATTTTTCGTAATTCACCATATCGCCTTGTAGGTGTGTAGCATCCCAAGGTTTTGGGAAGCCTTGTGAGGCGGCTCTAAGTATTTCAACATCTAGAGCTTCTAGATACGCCTCCATGTGGATTTTCTAATATGGAAAATCATCTCCCTCAAAGATAGGAGGTCCATCCCCGTGAGACATCTTTCTCTAAGCGATTAAGCCTAAAAACGTGAGCACGAGGCTCTGATACCAATTGAAAGGATCAAGATGCCCAAGAGGGAGGGGGGTGAATTGGGCTAATTCTAAATTTCTTTGCAATAATTAAGTCCTACGGTTAGCCCAATTAACCTCTTATGCCTAGAAAGTATTTCTATTGATCTATCGCACAAAAGTTTAGCAACCTATGTTCCAATCCTACTCTAGCATGGCAATTCTATGAAAGTAAATGACAAGAATTGAATTGCTCAAAGTAAATGCTCAAAGTAAAGAGAGAAGGAGGAACGCGGTGATGTTTTGCCGAGGTATCGGAGAGTCGCCACTCCCCACTAGTCCTCGTTGGAGCACCCGCGCAAGGGTGTAGCTCCCCCTTGATCCGCGCAAGGATCAAGTGCTCTCTACGGGTTGATTCTTTGACACTCCGTCGTGGTGAATCACCCACAACCACTCACAACTTGAGTTGGGTCATCCATAAGCTCCACCGGATGATCACCAAGCTCCCAATCACCACCAAGCCGTCTAGGTGATGGTGATCACCAAGAGTAACAGGCACGAACTCTCACTTGACCACGACAAGCCTAATGAGAAGGGTGGATACACACTTTGCTACTCTTGCTTTCACTAATGAGGGCTCTCTTTGGGATTCTCAAATCTCAATCACCTCACTAGGACCTTGCTCTTCTTGGCACTCTCAAAGGTGTATCTCAGCTGTTGGAATGAGCAAAAGTACCCCCACACACGAATAGAGGAAGTATTTATAACCATGGCTGAAAAATGAACCGTTATGTGCTTCTGCGGGGTGACCAGATGCTCTGGTCATGTTGACCGTATGCTCCGGTCAGTTCTCCCCGAACTCCAGTGTTTAAGTTGTGATCGGACGCTGGACAACGTCCGATCAACACTGATCGGATGCGTCCGGTCGTGATTTTCCCTCTCTAGAACATTACTGGAGTCGATCGGACGCTGGGACTTAGCGTCCGGTCACTTCACCTCTCAGCGTCCGGTCGCACTAGATGATTTCACCTTGATCAAATGAACTGACCAGACTCTGCGCCAGCGTCCGGTCACCACGGAGCCAGCGTCCGGTCAGTATTTGACCCTCCATTCACTTCCAACTCTCGATCATATGTGAATGAAGTTTGCTTCAATGGATCTAAGGGCCTTTTAGGAGCTACCTAGTGCTAGATTTAGCAAGTGTGCACCACACCTAACTCACTATACTCAACTAGGTCAAGCTACCCGTCCATACCCCCATTTAATAGTATGACCAAAGGAAAAATAAAGTCCTAAACTACTCTAAGTGTCTCTTCAACTCCAATCAACACTTAGAACTAGTCCATCATTAACCTTATTGTCCATCATTTGAAAACCGAAATGATTTCCATCGTAGGGGCATGACCACCATGATAGCCCAATCGATCTCCATTACCGTGACCTAACTTAGTTGCCTCTGCAAAACACACGTTAGTCACAGTAATCACGTATTGTCATTAATCACCGAAACCCAACTAGGGGCCTAGATGCTTTCATGTAGTAAGGGAGGAAAGGCAAGAGAACCCCAAGCAAGGGAAGCGAACTCACTGAATGACAAGTAGACTGGCAAAGGGGAGACAACAAACATGATCACCTATAAGGACATCGGTGAACTCTCCAAGGTTTCGTCATCGAACTCCAACGTCATGATACGCCAGGGCCGAGACCAACGAATGAGAGCGAGAAGAGGGAGGTGGAGTGATGTGAGTGAGTAAAAGTTGTATTCTCCAAAGGAAGCAAATGTCCCTAGTGATCTTTTGGCCCCAACAGTTGGTGAAACAGCCTATGCGACAGGACGAGAAGTCAGAGAGCCACAATTGAGTCACGGAATGGAAGGGCACTATGATTGAAGTGGGAAACGACAATTTGATAGTTGTGTCCTGATGAGCGATGACAGTTCCGGCAATGGATGGGTTTTGGGCAGAACAACCTGTTTTGGGCCGAGGAGAAACATTTGGAACATGGGCTAGGGCTAGCGTGGCACTTGATTCCTTTCCAAGAATGTCATTAGCCCGAATGGAAGATTCCCGTTGATTGGGGCAACCATTGGAAGGTCCAACAGGAAAATGGCCATTACCACAAATTAGCCGGAAAAATAGACTGTCTAGCCGGAGACAAGAAAAACCGAGTGGAAAGGGAGGAAACCACCGGCACCTTCCATATATATCAGTAGGGTAAGTAATCCTAGCCACACCAATTTTGGGTGGCACCAATGGCATACACCAACTCTGCCATCTTATGCCTTGCCTCGAAAATCAGCTTGCTCATACCTACGCAGCAAGGAAATTTTGTTCCTTGTGGTGCAACCTCAGGGCCCTTTTCTTGCACCAAAACATCCCAGGCCAAATTAAAACTCCATACAACCTACCAAACAGAGACAGTTGCAGCCTATAAGTCTGGCTAGAGGAATATGTCTAGGTTGCCAATTAGGCCTGAAGGTGGTCATAGAAGTAGAGTGCGCATGATCGTGTATATGAGCCTCTATGTTTATACTATGATTCAAAAAATATCAAGGAAAATTTTCACAAATGTTTGGTCACAGTGAACTAATGAATAATGCATGTAAGGTACTTTGATACAATATTTGCACAAATCAATGCAACATCGTAGTTGGTGCTAGGTAATTTGATCCTTTGGCTGCCTTATTGCTGTATGCTTTTTTCCAATTTCTCCACATTGTGCTCTGTTTGATTCAGTACTACATGACCTTGCACAGAAATAGGCCTCCCTTCGTCAGGAGCTCCTTCATGAGTATCACAGCTTAGTACCGTTAAGCCAACGGCTGTAGAAAGCCAATGATTCCTGTGGTTTATACTCAGGAACTGTGTGGCCAGCACCCTGCGAGAGGAACAAATTAAACAGGATAGTTAAAAAAACGCAACTTAGATTTTTTTGTGTTTCAATAATGTGTCATTACTCAATTAAATGCAATTTGTTTCTGATTTGGCAGGCTAGTTTCGTGTTTGCGAATCCATGGATTAATAGACAAAGTTTAATTTGAAACTGTACCACACCTTAATAGTGGCGAAAGTGAGGCCGTTTTCATATCCTTGGGTGTACCTGAGTAGTATAGCAAGCAAAAATATGTGAGCAAGCAACATGTCCTTAATTTCTTTCCTTGAGAACATACAAACATTTGACTGAAAACAATGGAAAATAAATAAATCACCTAACTGAAGATTTCCCTCATGAAAGAAATGTTAACTTTTGTTGATTATAGTGAATTCATATTGAAGAATAATTCAGCCTCTAGGATAAAATGATTTGAACATCTTAGGAGAAAAGAGTCAATGTTTGTTCAAATACCCAGCAACTTGTTCATTGACAATCCATTGTCGCCATGAATCAACGATGCCGTAGCCTAAGGACGCAGTCCATGCTTCAGTCCCAGTGTGAGGTACACACATATCGTGGTCACCGCTGAAACAAATGCAAAAGAAATATACCAATGATAATAGCAGTTTTTGTGAATCTATGAATATGTAGGAGCCGAAATCATATTATAATTTTATAGGTCTTGAAGTACCTGTAAATCAAAGCACGATAACCCTGGCTTGTAAGGTTCTTGTGATAAATGATCATACTCCCAGCATCATGATCAAAATCTATTTTATCTGTGCATAATTGCCAGGGTCCAATTGAACTGACCTAATAAATGTGCATGATAAACTATGGTTAGAAGGTGGAAATCTTTAGAATCGGTCCATCAATAAGTACACGGTGGTTATTTAGTGTATGACTGTCATACTGGTTCGGCATGAATCGCAGATCTGACGTTATCATTGTTTAGCCATGCCGTTGCAACTTCATCACTCTGAAGATTAAGAAAACAAGACAGGGAGGGTACATAAGAAAATGGGACAAAACGAATCATGATTCACTTGGGAGAAAAAATTACTCCTCTATATTTCGGAGAAGATAAAGCTGGAAGATGTTCCTGCCTTACACATTATAATCCGAGAAGATAAAGATAAATGAACTAAACAATGGAATTGCACATATTAGTATTAGTGTATTACTACACTAGCTCACATACATATATGGCGATCTATAGTGGGATGTTTTACACATTGACTACGCATATCTAGATTTTCTTCATGAATATATTTTTTATTTGTATCTTTCAATAATGTGATAGAAACTAGTGGTCAAATTTGTAAGTAAAGAGGATGTAAGCAACCAATGACTTCTGTAAAGAAAATGAGAGAGTACAAAAAGAGATAAAGAGCAACCTCTGGAGCAGAACATTAATGTTATGACAGATAATAGAGTTATAGTAGGGATGGTTAGTGTGCTTGTGCTCACCATACACGGAACTCCACGGGGAACTGATGCAGCTAGCTCCTGCCATGATGGAACACGCCCATCTCTTACAGGAGCTCTCAGAGGCCAGGCCCGTCCATGCATTCTTGTTCTTACTGGAAGGGGCTTGCTAGTTACACCAAGATCTTTGAAACTTGGTGGCAGTTTGTTATTTTGTGGGATCTTCTTTGGTATTTGTGCCATGGTAGCATGGCTCAAGAATGTCATAAATATTTAATCCGTCAAGTACCTACACAAAAACATATTATATAATATGAGAATAATATATATTTATTTATTTTTACCAGATAGTGTCACTGGTTTACCGTATCGACTTTTGACAGCGCTTCGTCGCATTTTGCACTGCTAGCATTCCAGTAATTTCCTTGACATGCAGTGTTGGCTTCCTACATTTTGTATAGAAATTGTGGTAAATCGAAAGAACATATGTATGTTTCAACGGACACACAAAGTTTTAGAAGTATTTTGTGTATTCAAAGGATATGAAGGAAGTATTCTAATACCATCAATAAAACTTCATGGTGTAATTAAAGAAATTATTTCAGGGTGAGGATATCAGTCGGGGTACAGTTATACTGATGTACCTTATATATACTCTCTGAAATTAGAGCCATTCCGTGTGCAAATGGCACAAGAGCGTTACCATCAAAGACGGTGTCGCATACACCATTGCCAACCATGTAGCCCTAACATGAGAGTACAGAACAAAACTTTGAGCATTATTATATATATTTCCTTGGTAACCATGTTTTGCCGTTCTCATGGAGGCAGCAACAATATAATTAAAATTACTAACCTTAAAGTTTAGAATTGGCTTATCTCCTTTTTGGATTCCTGTTAAATAATTCATCAGTAACAATATCAAAACAACTAGCAGTTTAAGGATCATTACTATCCCAAAGCCAAAACCTTTGACAACTTCATGTGAAAGGGTAGGGACATAAACTCCAGCATATGACTCTCCAGCTATATAAAATGGATTTGTCAAGAACTCAGGGTAGAGCTGGAACCACTGGTTAAAAGTAACGGGAGGGAACTGATCAGCTTTTGTTCTACAAAAAGATTATAGATGATAAATTTACTAATGCACCAACACAAAAAAACATATATATTTACCTTGAGAAGAAAAGTATGCGAATCAGCAGCAGTCTTAAGATCACCAGTTTCATAATCTGAAACATTCTTGGAGTAAGACAGCCCAACACCAGCAGGGGAGTCCAAGTATATCACACTAGACACCTACAATGCAAGGGAAACATCACTAGTCTGTCTCAGTTCAGCTTGAACACACCAGATAATTTATCCTTAGGACCAACGGGAATGTCCAACCTTAGACCAGCTACAAGGGTTGAGATGAAGCTTTGGCAAGCTTCCAGCTGACCCTCCTGCCTCAAAGTTGAATGGCCCTGGACCCAAAAAAACACACATAAATTGAGATGAAAGATTTTAGAGTGTATTAGGCATCTCCAGTTTGGGTTAGTTCCTTTACATGGTATCATAAGTTGAGATTCAGGTTCTAGGTCGTAAACCGTAGTCTTTTGCTCCACCTATGCCCTTATATGCTCGTGCCACTAATTGTCCATTACTCCGTTGCGCAATAGCGCCCCCCCAACGCCCACCCACCCACCCAAGATCACCCATGATAATCTCCCCCATGGATGACAGGTCCACCATATGTAGCCTCTTGCCACCAAATGCGCGATGAATGATCACCCTAGAGAGAATCTTTTCTTGATAGGATAATCATAGTTTTCTCTCTCACTAGTCATTGATCAAGGTTCCTTATTGTTTTCCCGATCTAACATCATTTTAATTCCCCTGCAGACCTCGTCTTTGCGCGTGCATCTACATTGACACCGGCCTCAACTACATTGGCCACCTCTAGCACGTCACTCAATGCTAGCTCATCATTGCCTCCATTGTCATCAAGTACTACATGCCTCCTCCCTCCAAATGCTACTGCATCTTATTGCCATGCCACATCATCGCCACTCATGGCATTCTTTGCAATTGCATCTTAATTGACACAAACTACTTATGTGGCTAGGACATTGTCCACATCACGTGCAAAGTGTTTGGTAGGATATTCATGTTCTTCACATTGAGCATCGCCGTCATGGCATCCAAATCACCAGGCCATGCACAAGATCACCTAGACCTACCTCCTCACTTTGTCCAGTACAAGCTCCTTGCTAGCTTCTCCATATCTTCCTCACCTATTTCGTCTACTCCAACAACAGTGGGCTGCATTGGTATCTTCTACCCTACCATTTTGTGCACTATACTAATCCTGGAGGCTTTCTCTGCTAGTACTTTAGATGTTGATGCATGGTTGAGAACCTCCCTCTAGTACGTTTAGTATTGGCAACACCAATGGTTGTCTTTATCCCTAACAGAATCCTAGGCATGGTAAACCCAGTGCATACCTCGTCCATGGTGACATCGACTGCATCCTTGGCATCAACTCTCCATCAATGGCTGCCTCAATGCATCGTATTCATTCATGGCGACATCTCCTATGAACCACCATCCCCATAGAAACACCTTGGGTTTTTGAGGCTTCTTGTGTGGCTAACTCATCTTTGGCAACTTTGACATCTCTGTTGACCACAACTATCATACACACGACATCCTCGACAATATCAACATATGCACAAAGACCTATCATGATATCGCCCCGCTTGAGTAACTTTTTAGCTTCACTCCATCCAACATCCAGGATGCATGGACCGTTATGATTGCAAGGGGTGATAACTCTTCGAGTTACAACCTTAGGCTTGTCTACGGCATCCCCACTATGAATGTTGCAAAATGTTAGAATATACCTTTAGGCTTAGGCTGACACTTATTGCTTGATCCAGGGGCCTGTATAGTACTTAGTATGAGAGATAGAGTTGTGTGATCTTATAATCTCTGCATGCTGTAGCCTTACTGGCGCACTGGCCATGTCAACGACCCTTGGAACTTCATGTGGAGCAGCAGTGACATCATGCACTGGGGACAAGGAAATTAAACCCTTTGGTGACGAAGCACCATAGTGGACTGCATCAATGTGACTGGGAGAGTAGGGCATCTCAAAGGTGAGGGTTTCATGGCTGGGAGCATATCCTGGAGCTCTAACATGGGCTAGGGGTTTCTTTTCAGCAACCAGTACCACAGGATATATAACATCGCTTCTTGGAAGTTTGCTCTTTCCTCACTTGATTTTTACTTACGTCGCTTATGTTTCATCTGTTTGTGTGTATTCTACCTTTCTAGATCAACTTAGGATAGTTGATACGGTTGGTTATAGGTTGCAGAAACTCCATGTGAGTGGGTACGTAGGTAGAGACACTAGATAATCTCTAGGCGCACTTCTTGTTAGTTAGTAGTTATTATCTAGAGTAGAATCGTGTTGGAGCCCTGGGTTCAATTTTTTATTAGTGACCCAATTTACTACTCCCCTCTTGGGTCCCACTCAGATGTTACTAATAAGACCGCTAAATTCTTTACAAAGCTACATCTAATATTCTAAAGGAAATACCAAGTTGTGAAGCAATATTGTGATGTAAAAAGAGCAAAGATAAGAATACAAATATTGATCATATATATCAAAGGAACACATACAAATAATATGAAGTGTATCAAATTAAGCACCCAAGCTTTTCTCTGTGCTTTCGAAAAGGATTTTTTTTACCCGAATTATGTCTAAATTCAGGACGTTTGCATTGGTTCTCTCCAATCTCCATATTCCATTGGTACACCTTTTTCCTTCTCTATCTTTGTTCGTCACTTGTTTTAGCGTCTAGCTAGAAATATCTATCGCCATAACCCCACACTCTGCTCGTCTTGTGGCTCCTGCCATCGGATTTGTGATCCGCCATGCTAACCAACTCTCAAGGTAATTGATGCCCTTGTCCTGACTCGACCCACCAACCATCGTCCTTCACCACCCTATTACCAACGACCCCTAGCGCGTCGCCACAACATCCACTAACAACCTCCACTAGTGTGGTCCAATATTTCCTCCCATCAAGGCATCAACCCTAAACATGCATAATCCCAAAACCCTACCTTGGCTCCTGGTGCCGCACTACACATCCGCCAATCGCCTTCACTGTTGCATTTATTTCAGGCCATGTTTAGTTCAAAAAATTTTTGGTTTTTGCCCATCACATCGAATCTTTGGACGTATGCATGGAGCATTAAATGTAGACGAAAAAAAACTAATTGCACAGTTGGGTGAGAAATCGCGAGACGAAACTTTCGAACCTAATTAGTCCATGATTAGACACTAATTACCAAATACAAATGAAAGTGTTACAGTTGCCAAACCCAAAAATTTTCGCGAACTAAACGTGGCCTCAAGTTCCCTAAAACCATCCCACGTCCATATTAATTGAACTCTGCACGTCAGGCAAATTTGATCACATCCACTGCACAGCCCAGCTCGCCACCCCAACCCCATCCATGAAAGTTGGATCCCCAAAATGCATGCTCAATTATTCTACATCCTTATCAGATCCCTTCCTGCTCAACAAGTTGGTTGGAAAAGAAAGATGCATGGTGAGGAAAGCGGGAAAGAAAAATGCGATGGAGGGATGTCAAATATAGTAGCTAGGCCAGGGAATATGATGATACTAGTTTAGCTTCCCCAGAAGACAGCGACGTGATATACACGATCCAGTGCGTCCGGCTACTTTGTGCGATGCCGATGCCTAGTGTTCTTCTACTAGAAAGCAACAGCGCAGCAACCAGCAGCTGCCATCCGGACCCCACCGCGCCGCTACATTCTTGCTCGCCTTTTCTCGATTCCGTCCACAACAGGAACAAGAGGCAGGGCAGAAAACTCGTGACGACACGCACACGACGACCAGAAGAAAAGAAACAAGAGGCAGGGCAGAGGAGGTCGTCGTCGTCGACGACGGACGTAATTACGCACCGTGCTCGTAGACGAAGCCGTCGAAGCTGGAGCAGCCTGGCCCGCCGTTGAGCCAGAGCACGACGGGGTCCTTGGCGGGCTCACGCTCCGACTCCACCAGGTAGTAGAAGAGCCGCCTGCCGTGCGCCTCGTCCACCGTCACGTACCCGGCGTAGTGCTTCGACGGCAGCTTGCCGCCCGCGAACCCCGGGACGCTCGTCACCAGAGCGCCCGGCGGCGCGGCGAGGCAGCAGCAGGCGAAAAAGGCGGAGGACGACACCACCACCAGCAGCAGCGGCAGCGGGAGGGCTGGAGGAGCAGCGGTAGAGCCGCCGCGTGCCATTGCTGCGGGTGTGGGAGTGGCCAGTGGGAGCTAGGAGGAGGATAGATGATACAGTGACCGGCCCGGATGGAGCGCGTTTAAATAGATACAGATGAGCTGCCGGCTGCGGCGTGTATGTACTGTGTGTCTATGTAGTAAGGGAATGGTGACGTCGGCGACAAAGCCGGCGCCCGGCGGTTGTGTGTCAGTGTGTTTGTCAGTGTGTGTGTTGGAATTCTCACCGTCTCAGCCTACCCACTAAGACTTGAGTCACCCAATGCAAGTCAGCCGAACCACGCAATAAGGATATGTTGACCAGGTGACGGATTTTGCAAAAGGAGAAGCGAGTCAGTTAATCTTTTCCACCATCCATGTATGACTGTCCGTATCTAATATATATACGAGTAGAATGCCGTGTGTGCAGTACCTAGCTTCTCTCGCAAGGCTTGGTACTCTTTGACGGGTTACTGCCCTATATCCTAAGTTATAGTTTTTTTTTACAGATACATACTAGTTTTTGCTATGTAATATGTATCTAAAAATGCCAAAACGACATATAAATTGGGATGGAGGGAGTAAAATTTAACTTGTGTTGCGATTTTTGGTGGTAAGAACAGCCAGGGTTTCGAAGTGGCGGCGGAGAGCAAACACTGTGAGTAGAGATATGGCCGGCAGCGAGGTCAAGTGACGACGGCCATCCCGATGAGCAGGGGTGGATCTACGGGGTATGCCAGGTATGCACCGGCATACCCTGCAGTTCCAGACAGTAGAGGACGTATACATGTATTTTTGTAAAAAAGAAAACAAGAAAAACATACCGGAGAAGATGATAACGTAGTGGCCGCTGCTATGACCTTACCGAGACGGCATTTTTCAGGCACGCGTAGCCACACGACGGGAGGTCCACGTAATCACGCCTTGGAGGATCCTAATACGTATGTCTTTGATTCTAGGCTCTACCGCTCCAGGCTCCAGCCATCATTCATTGATCCACCCAAACTACTCTTTTGCTACCTTTTTTTTGAGGGGATGCTCTTTTGCTACCTGCTGGCTCTACATGCACGCAAAACCTAACTGCCTACAGATTAAATGATTAGGGTATTTTCTACGATGCTTTCCGTTTAGTAAAAATAAATTTAAAAAATAAGATGGGTAATCTTTTAAATGATTGTCTAGTCGATAAACGACACATTTTCTTTGTAGTGGATAAAAATGATATAATCGAGACATTTATTGTAAGATAAATAGTATTGTAAGCCTCCTACTGTCTTTTTATGCCTATTTTACATTTTGAATTATTAGTTTGGCGTTTGAACTATTTATATTATAATTTGTAAATATTTTCAATTTACTCTTCAAATTTAAGATTTATTGTGTTATTTAGTTGACAACGTTTTCAGTTGAATTCGTTTAGGAGCCTAAATATTCATTTCGATCCAAAGTGACATAAAATGGGGAGGACGAATATCCCAAATGTACACAAGTGTCTTACAGGTGGAGTGGTTAGGTGATGAGCATGCGAAGCAGGAGGTTTGGGGTTCTAGAGTTGGTGGCCGCGAAGCGTGTGTTTTTTGTGCGAAAAATTGCATGACAGTGTGGCTGCCAGGTGGGGTCTCTCTTGGTATTTTATTAAAAATAATTCCCTATTTTCATCTCATTTTTTCAGGTTTTCTGGAAACCACATCAATGTCGGTTTTTTTAGAACCGGCACTGATGAGCGCCATCATCACTGTCGCTTTAGTTGTGCCGGTTTAAAAACCGACACTGATGGCCTTTTTGAACTGACAGTGATTTCGAAATCTGTACTAGTGTTCTAGCTTAATTGCTGAATTTAAGGCTTATCATGTTATTAATGCATGTTGTTTTACCGAACTGGAATATGGTTTACCGATGTGAAAATGGTTTTACCGAATTGCATAAGAATTTTTTTGGTGCGGCATACCCTGTACTAAAATCCTAGATCTGCCACTGCCGATGAGTGGGTTGATGACAGCTGCGAGAGTGGATGGGGAGGCTCAAGATCCAGCAACATCTATCGACCGCTAGAGATACGATATGAGGATAGGCCGATAGGGCAAGGACATGACGCGAAGCAAAGATAGTGGCCATGCACCGTGCAACAAGCAAGCTAAGATATCATATGGACGGATCGGATCGGAGGAGCGGTGTGGTGTTATTAGTGGCCACGGTGCATCAGCAACATACCAAATATATGGCCGGTGAGTGTGTGTGTGAGCAGGGCAGGAAAAGGGGCACTCATGGTGTCTAATAATTTCTATATATGGATGGATGGATGGACAATTGGACATGAAAGGTTTTTTCGCTCAAGTGGATCAAATGGGAGAAATCTTTATCACCGGTGGAAGTGGATCAATTAACGTAAATGGTGAGATTGGCCATTTTTTTCCAAATAAAGAAAGGCCTTTGTCAAGGAGACCCGATATCTACTCTTTTGTTGAACATTGTTGCTGTCATATTAATGGTCGTCATGAATAGAGCCAAAGAAAAACAGTAGTTAAGTGGCTCGTCTCTGAATATTGCTAAGGCCTGATAAAAAAAACTACCATCTGCCCATATCCAAAATCCGCCAGTCTCTTATCTTGTCCCCTTCATCACGCACCAACCCCCCCTCTCTCTCTTCCTCCTCCTCCTCCTTACCAATTCATGCCCTTCCGGCCTTCTTCCCTTTGTATGGTTCCTTGCACACCAGTGACCAAGGGTGTCGCCACCCAAACGATGGCGGTCGCTTCCCCTTCATATTGTTATGATAGCAGCCCCACCCTTCCTCTCCTATGCTGACTAAGGGCGGCACCCTACCCCTGCCCACCCTGACCCAGCAGGGCTAGGTGCATTAAGCAGGGGAAAGTCAGATACAATCGGGGTGGGATTGAGCGGGCTAGATCCGGCGGTGGTGGAGGAAGCCCGACATGAGAAGCTACAACCATCATCTTCGAGCTCTATAAATGTGTCTCGATCCAGATCTTGTGCTAATAGGGGTAGATTTGGCATGTGCTGGTAAAGGCACGTCCGGTGCTTAGTGGAGTGCGTTTGGTGCTCAATGGAGATGCGCTAGTGCTCCCGTGCGGGTGACGGAAGATCTGACCGATGCTGGCGAAGGGGTGACTGGCGAGCCATATCGCAATGGTAGATTGCTTGGTTGGGCATGGCGGTGTAGCCACCTTCATTCCATGTTGGTACACTTCCAAATCCCTTCCTTGAGCTTCATCTTCATCTATGTCATCCTCATATCTTCTTATTCCTCTATATGAGGTGGGGCGGATCTACGATGGCCATCAACAGCAAGCTTGAAGGAATAGGGCGCGTTAGTGACAAATCTCATGAGGAGGACAAGGTGGCTATATAGGAGCCATCGACTATGCAACCCTCTCCCTCCCAGCATGCAGCGCACATATTCATGGGTATGGGAGCGGGTTCATAGATGACGACAACAACAGTGAGCTCAACAGTGGGTCTGATGGTGGTCATTTGATGGACTTGGTGACGAGAGTCTAACATAGGTGTCTGTCAAGTTCCTAGGAGATGGACTCCCGACCACCCTCTAAGATCGCTCGAGGGCTTAGGGGCTATACCCATCGGTACGCTCGCACGTACCCTCCAGCCAAGTACAAGGTCAAGCCCAAGCACGCCCTTAAGCTCTGCTCAGGACTCAAGGCCTCACTGAGGCCCCAAGCTCCCAACTGATGGTTGCCCGAGCCTCATCCCCGAGCTTGCCCTTAGCTTGAGCGAATGCTCAGGCAGGAATCAATGCCCCGAGCATCACCCCTTAGCTCGCCAAGCGTCTAGGGCTCAAGGGCTCCTTAGTGTCGCCTTGATCGACAATGGGCCCACAGCACTATCGCCCACTCCTCTGACAAAGTCACACAAGTGGCGTGACACAAGAAGACAAGCCTTGGCGTTGGCTCCAGGGGCGCGAGGTGTCGGGCCTAAAGATGGCAACGGGCACAGAATGCCCGCATGCCCGTGGGCATGGAACCCGATGGGCAAGGATACGGGCACCACTTTTTGCCCGCGGGCACGGGCGCGGGCACCATCCTGAACCTAGAGGATAGTTCTTCGTAGGCAAAGAAATTTGATATCCTCGCCCGCTTATCCACCAGACCCGCTCCACAGGTCTGACATGTGGGACCTACAAGCAAATATATGTATATATACATGATTTGTTGTGAATATGTATCTTTGTATCTCTTGTAATGCACTATGGTTTATGTATATGCTCAACCTGGCGGGCACACGGGCATGCCCGCGGGCATGAGGGCACGGGCGTGGTTTGTTGCCCATGGCGGGTCGCGGGTGCGGGCATGGGCGAGAGATTTAGCTAGCGGGCGTGGGCGTAAGAAGGTAGTATCCACGGGCACCACGCCCGTTGCCATCTTTAGTTGGGCCCCTAATTTAGGGTCCTCTATGCATCATGTATCTGTCCTAGATCAGTAGCTGATACGTACAACTCGAACAAGATTGATATAAAAAACCATACTTTTATTGCTAATGGGGAAAAACACATTACATGGTTCAGGTTTACATAGCTTGGGCCATTAGCCTTATATCGTATATCAAAGTTCTAAGACAATGGTCCTATGTTGTCGTGGCTCCATTCCTACAGGCAACTTGGAGTTCGAACGTAACCTTAGACTTATTCCTTAAGCGCATTCCTATTTTTCAATCGTAGTAGGCCTAGCATAGCTCCTTAGTGTAGTCGTACAGCTCTGTCTTCAAGTATACTCTGGTTGTCCTATCCTTACATAGTCCTCGATAGCTTCTTACTCGTGTGTTCTCCTATTGTCCTATCCTCGTAGCTCCAGTAATTCCATCCTAGTACATGCTCTATAGTTTCACTCCTAAAAACATAGAATTGAGGGGGTTGAGTACATAAAGTACTCAGCAAGCCATAATTTTGGGTGGAGGTGAGGTGGAAGGGGACGGCTATATGTGGAGGTGGGTTAAGGTGGATTATGTGGAGGGTGGAGTAGTTATAATTTTAGGTTGAGCCTTGGCAGAGTATTACCATTCTCACTAGTTCTCAGGGTTAATTACAATTTACCAGATTAGTAAAATATGTCTTACCATATTATCACAGTTGTAGAAGTCTAATTATAGTATCTCATCCTAGCATCTGCCCATTCTAAGGACGTGGCTATTTGAATAGATTCAGTAAACTCTATAGATGTGTACAAATTTCCCCACATGGTAAGCGTAGTCGACACCAGGGCTAGTGGCGCGACAGGACTAACGAGAACCTGTACCCAAAAGTACGTGACCTTAGATATCCATATAACTCTACCACGTCTTCTTAGGGGTTAGAAAATGCACTAATCTCGGGAGGATACCAAATTGTCTCATCGCACAATCTCGGATGATACCAAATCATCCCATCATAATAGCGCAGATGATATCAAATCATCTAAAAATAATAATATGGGCTCGAACATGGCCAAAAACTCAAGGGTCTTAACGTGGAGGATCACATAGCATCTACGCCAATCGGACCACAAAAGATCACATAGCATCCGTGCCTTCTTCTGATATTCCAGTATCAACACCGGCCTCCTAGTAGAAATTATACTTCTATTAATGGGGTGTGAGATCAAGTCTACCCATATTAGACATATGGCTGTACATAATATCTCACTAGGCAAGAGGGACTATGAACCGGTCCTTATGTGATCGAGGCGAGTATCTCGCATAGGAACCCACACTAGGCGATCCTACCAAGGTAATCTATCCCACATAAATTACCTCCACTCGCCCCCAGTTGGGGTTTAATTCAAGTTTAACATTTTTAAGTTTCACAATTATTATCCTTAGGTTCATAGAGCTCATATCATATCAAGGTAACTATTACCTTATCATCATTAATCACATTATCATAGTCAAACTTATATCATATCATCATGTTCACATAATAACCGAGCTCATAATTCATTATAATTCCATTGATTCACAAAGGAGGATTTTAGTAATATAAGTTGAGTTTATTCATTATAGTGGGGTTGGAAAGTGGAGGGTTTATGGTGGAGGCTAGCAAAATGTGGTGGTGGAAAGGGGGTAGTTAAGGAATGTCATATAATGTAGAGGGGAAAAGGTAGGTGGGGTTAGGACTTGCCTCCATTCGCTGACGATCATATCTTTACTCCAAGACTTCGGTTCCTATGTCTCCTATTCCTATCTTCTAGACTCCATCGGGTTCTCTCCATGTCTTCTATCCTATGCGGTCTAGCGTCGACAAGCAAGAAAACACAAACAAGTAAAATATAACAAGCAAGGCATGTAAAACAAGCATAAGCAATCAAAGAAAGGAAACAATCCTAGATGGGTTGGTCCTATTGGGTGATGGGTTGTTATCTAGGTTATCATTATTATGTCAATTTTAAGTAAGGTTTGGATGAAGGGGTTTCATCCATAGCATATGGCTTATACAAGTTAGGTTAAGGTGGTGGGTTGGTCTGATGGAAAACCAGACCACATTATTATTAGGATTCACTATTATGTGAATCTGAAAGAGAAAGCCTAACCAAGTCATCATAGATGACTCGTTTGACTTCTATAGGTCCATCGGGTTAGTGGCACATACGCACATGCATATGTATGTGCCCAAGATTAAGTAGGATGGAAAAGAGGCGGAATGTAAAGTGAGCCATACATAGGCATACACCCGGGTATTTATGTGTCTATACTCAGGCGTATCCATGTATGTATAGATGTTCTATTTTAGGTGATTGGCTGCGGATATATTCGAGTATGTGTCATGGTACATGCACATATGCAAATATATGGGTTGGCTACTACTACAGTGATGGGCACTACTATGGCAGAACCACCCGAGTTACATGGCCCACATGTATCTGTCATTGTCTTTCAGACTTCTGATGGCTGTACATGTGAGATAGACAACTCCGGTAGTGTGTCGGGTGTCCTCGGGGAACCCTGAATCATCCACTTTTAATTTCCAAGCAGGATACATTATAGAAGACATTGTAGTATTACAATAGTTTTACATTAAATGACACATCAGAATAAACAACAGAAGTCTTACAAAAATAAGTTTACAATGGTTCATTTAGTTATTACAAATCATAAGTTTTAGCCATCAAGGTAGTGGAGTAGCATGACAGGTACCACTTATAACACAACACACAAAAGAAGGTTTACCCTGCCCAAGGGTGCACATCAGCACTTCTACAGCTAGCTCTTCTCCTGCAACATGGGTTTAACAACCCTAAGTACAAAGGCACTCAACAAAACTTAACCGACGAAAAGGAAAGACTCCAAGGACATGCAGGCTTACGGGGAATCAAGGTAAGTTTGTAGCAAGAATCAAGATTAACTTTTGTAGAAAAGCTTACTAAAAGTTGATCCTTACTTTCAGTGTTTTAGCTCAAGTTAGGTCATTATAAGTCTCCAGTTTACACCTGATCTAAATCAATCACTTCTTTAACCATCTCATCTTATGATCACAAGTACCATTGTTAAAGTTATTAACTATGATGCAAATCAAGGAATCGAGTCTCCTTCTCCGAGAAGCAATGGCGATTCGAATCAATTAAACCCAGCTGGGGATTCCTTACCACACGACATATGCAGGTCCTGGTCTTGGACTTACATATATCAACCCTCACTCGAATCCTCCAAAACATGAATCGGTCTGTGCTACCCGAGAGCATAGTACTCCACCTCCCTGCGCCACTCCTAGTGGATTCACAGGATGGGTACACGCTACTCTCACCATCTCCCACACCCAGTGCATAGTTATCTTTTTACATAATAGAATAGCCAAGATACCAGGCTTACCTGAGTATGTGGCCAGTACTATAAAGGCCTCGTTCGGCTGGCAGAATTTTGGCTGAAACTTGCTGAAAAACACTGTTCTGGCTGAATTATTGTGAGAGAAAA
This sequence comes from Miscanthus lutarioriparius, assembly GCA_904845875.1. Lineage (NCBI taxonomy): Eukaryota > Viridiplantae > Streptophyta > Magnoliopsida > Poales > Poaceae > Miscanthus > Miscanthus lutarioriparius. The sequence continues at coordinate 57,988,257 of CAJGYO010000014.1, read as the reverse complement.
ATACTGTTTCGGCTAAAAAAAGAAGCCAAACAAGGCGAATATGGGGTAAGCCGAACAGGGCCAAAGTCTCAACTCACACAGATCTACAACGAATGATCCTCAATCGACATAGGCGGGGCACTACGTTTAGACTCATTACTCATCTTATATCAACTAAGCATGGCTATGCATCCCTAAACTAACATAACTAATCAGGGTGACAAGGATGAGTATTGAAAGTCAAGGATGGCATACAACAATTGGTATTCAACCAACTCCTATTTACTTAAATGCAACAAGCATAAGACTTATGTGAGTAACATTTGTAAAATACAAGGAAGGGTTATGCTCCGAGGCTTGCCTTCAGTGTCGGGGTTGTCAATCACTCTAGAATAACCATAGATAAAAGATAACCAACTCCCACTAATAGAAAATCCACTTCTAGGATTGTTAAACAACTCGATCATCACTCTCGATCACTAAACATAAGTAAATATGCATGCTTTAGAATGATGAGACACTTAACATGATTTATGATGATCAAACAAGGTTAACTAACATGAGTACAACTTTCCTTCACTAAACAATTAGGTTAATTACTCTAAAAGCAACATTGTTGTTTATTATTAACAAGTTAACTATGAGTACACAATCATCTAAAGTAATTGCCAAGGAACATTAAGGGTTTTTAGTGTTCCAAGGTCCACAATCAACTCCGAAATCACATCAAACCATTTAATGATTTATAGGAATCATTTTGGTTTTTTTATTAACCCATAAAAGACATTTAAATTAAGTGGACAATTTATTTTCACCAAAACAAAGCCAAACTTTTTGTGAAGGTTGATTTTAACATAAAAAACATATACAAAATTTTTCATGATTTTAGGATAATTATTTGAGCCTATAAAAATCATGGAAGATCCATTTAATAAATTAAAGATGTAAATTTTAAGCATACCAGAAGTACTGAAAATATTCATTTCATATTTTTCCTAGGTAGAGCATACAAAGATAAGCTTACACAAAATTTTCACAATTTTATCATGCTTCTATATTTTTTCTAGGAATTAAACAAGATCAGAACAATTTAATCATTTCTGAAAAAGGAAAAGATCAAAAACCATTTTAAACCCACACGCTGTCAGCCACAGAGACTGACATGCGGGGCCCGGGTCCATGGAACAGTGTCCTCGCTGACCACGGCGAACACCGCCGTTGACTGGTGAAATCTCACCGACGGCGAGGTCTCCTGCTGTGGGACTTGCTCCAACACGACCTGCTAGACCTCGCGCACAACCTCCGGGTAATGAACGAACACCTAAAGCTTCACAGCGAGCTCGCCATCGACGATGGTGGACCGGTGATACTCCGACGCGGTAGAGGCGGTTGTTGGAGCAGAAATCGATGATGGAAAAGATACCAACGCACTCCCCACACTCGCTCGAACTCGACGCAACAACTAAACAAACGAGCTAAGGTAAACAGCGTGTTCGCCCGCAGCCATGGTGGCTTGGCAGATCAGAACACGGCGGCGCTACGCGTTTTGGTGATGACAGCACGGTAGAGGTAGAAATGAGGGCACAGAGAAGTTCAGGAGCTCACCACAAGCGTGCTCAACTTGAATACCTAAGCGGAGACGCGGCGGAGAAGGTTGTTCGACGGCTATGGAAATGATGGCGGCGTGAACTGGTGCCGAGATGGCGTTCCGACACATCCGCTGCTCTGCAGTTAAAATGACAAGTACGGTGAGCAACATGACATCTTGGGAAACCCAAAACGAATGATAGAAAGGAGAGGGGTGCCTCAGAACATGCTAGCCACGGTGAACGTGAACCTCGGCGGTGATGGCGAGTCACCACGGCAGGAACGGGTCGTGCGACCAACTCTGGTGTCAAGAGGCGGCTTGAGCGGTTTGGGGAGGTGCGCAAGGATGCAACGGAGCTATGCACGCAAGCAATTGAGCAAAGGTGTGTCGGTTGTGGTGAATTTGCTCGGCAAGCTCTCCGGTCGGGCGGTGGAACAGAGGAAGGAAAGAAGAAGACGACGGCCGGCTCGGCTTTTAACGGCGAGGCGAACGTGAACGAAGCAACCAGACGAAGCCAGCAGCTGCTTTGTGTGGCCACCGTGAGTAGGTACGTGTCCGCGCATGAAGGAACGACATGAGGGCGACAGTCGGTCGGCGGCAAGCTGGTGAAGTAGGAGAAACAGGCTGCTGCCGGTGCACTGTTCATGACTGAAAACCTCCCCTTCTCCTCTCTCGATCTCCCGATTTCATTAAGCAACTTGAAATACTTCCTTAACAAGAGTTGCTCATCTTGATGTCCTCTCCATCTTTGTTTACAGTCTGAAGCTCTAATTCTAAATGGTTGAGGAGATTTTGAATCCCAAAGATGAGAAGATGAAACTAAACTTTGGATTTTCAGTTAGGGTTTTGGAAAAGGTGACTAACTTAGCAAGTTAGTGAATTACTTAGTGCTTAATTAACAATCAAACTTATCAACCAATACCACCATTGGTTAGCACAAGGATTGTACCAATTAATGATGCAATGGTTGAAGCAAATTTATTTGGGAAATTCATTTTATTAACTCCCCTAAAAATAAATCCAATGCTGATTCCCATGACTTAGTCAAAAGGGACTAAGTGTTGAAATTCAACCCTGATTTTATTTTTGGCGCTCAATTTTTAGTGGGTTGGACTTGGATTCATACTCTACCCTTGACTCTAGTGTAAAGTATACTTTCTACACTTCAAAGTTTATTAAGGTATGTTTCCAAGTATTTTAGTGAATTTTAAAAATAGAAGGTCACAAAGTACCTTGGAAATATTTTTGGTTCTAGCTCAAACACCACACATATGCATTGCATAACAAACAAAGTAACATTGCTTTTAGTAAATGCAATACATGCTTAGCTACTAAGGATGCCCATGATGCTTGATGTGACATGATCAAGTTTTTTGTGATGCTTAACACCAGGGGTGTTACAGCTCTTCCCCCTTACAGAAATCTTGCCCCGAGATTATGAAACACCTAAAGCCTAGGGTTAAGTAATGGAAAAGGAAATGTGTCAAACACATTTACAAACAAGGTTTCCATAAAACAACAAGGGAGGTTTACAACATTTACATCAACTTTTAAAAGAAAGGTTACAACTGTTGAGTAGTTAGCAACCTAAGTAGATGCAAGGAAATTCGGATGATTCTCCATCAGATAATCCTTTGATTCCCAGGTAGCTTCCTCTTTCGAGTGCTTGTTCCACTAAACCTCATAAAACTTGATCATTCTCTTTCATGTAACTCGATCTTTCTAATCCAAAATCCTAACAGTATATTCTGCATAAGTCAGATCAGGTTCAAGTTCAACGCCTTCAGCCTCAATAGCTTGATCTAGGACTCGTAGACACTTCTTCAACTAAGATAGATGAAACACATAATGTACAACTGACAGTTGTTCAGGTAACTTTAGATGATAAGCCACTGGTCTACATTGCTCTATAATTTGAAAAGGACCAATGTAGCGAGGTGCTAATTTTCTGCAGACTCCAAAACGATTCACTCCTTTCATATGATACCTTCAGATAGACATGATCTCCCACCTTGAACACTAAAGGTCAATGTCTCTTATCAGCATAACTCTTCTGACAGGACTATGCTGCTTTCATATTAGCTTGGATAAGCCAAACTTTTTCTTTAGTTTCTTTCACTAAGTCTATCCCAAAGAACCATCTTTCTCCGGGTTCAGACCAATTAAGAGGAGTTCTACACCTCCGTCGATAAAGAGCTTCAAAAGGTGCCAGCTTATTACTTTCCTAATAACTGTTGTTATAAGAGAACTCTGCTAAAGGTAGACACTCATCCCACTTAGCTGAATAAGTGAGAACACATGATCTCAACATATCCTCCACAATCTGGTTGACTCTTTCAGTCTGTCCTTCGGTCTGAGGATGATACGCTAAACTACGGATAAGTTTGGTACCCATTGATTTATGCAATTGTTCCCTGAATTTGGAGACAAACTGTGTACCTCTGTCCGAACCAATATTCTTTGGTACCCCATGAAGACTCAGGATTTGGTTGACATATAGTTCAGCATAGGTCTTTGCGGCATAAAATAGCTTGACCGACAGAAAGTGAGCGACCTTAGTTAGACGATCAACAATGACCCAAATAGAATCATAACCTTTGGACGTCTTGGGCAGACCAACGATAAAGTCCATACTAATATTATCCCACTTCCAAGATAGAATAGGTAAGGGGTGTAGTGGTCCAGTAGATTTCAAATGGACAGCTTTCACTCGCTGACAAGTATCACACTTAGCCACATACTGAGCAATCTCTATCTTCATTTTGGTCCACCAGAATCTCTGTTTCAGGTCATGATACATCTTTTTACTTCCTGGATGAATAGAAAACATAGACAAGTGAGCTTCATCGAGGATCTGTTGGTGTAACTCATGAACTTTTGGCACTACTAGATGATTCTTGAACCAAAGAACTCCCTCATCATCAATCCAGAAACATGGGGCCTTTCTGGTTATCACTCTTTCTCTGATATGAGCTATTCCTTTGATCCCTTTCTGAGCAGCAACAATATTACTCTAAATAGTAGATTCAACAATAATATTGGCTAATGTTCCCTGTGAAATGATCTCTAGATTCAACTTTTCCATCTCCTGACATAAAGTACTATCAAACGGCCTTGCTGTAAGACAATTGCAATGAGACCTACGACTTAGAGCATCTACAACAACATTTGCTTTGCCAGGATGATAATGAACTTCTAGATCATAATCTTTGATCCATTCTAGCCATCTTCTTTGATGCATATTCAATTCTGACTAGGTAAAAATATACTTCAAACTTTTGTGGTCAGTATAAATATGACAATTGCTACCCAACAGATAGTTACGCTAGATCTTGAGTGCATGAACAACAGCAGCTAACTCCAAATCATGAGTAGGATAGTGCTCTTCATGACTCTTGAGCTATATGGAAGCATAAGCAATAACTCTGCCCTCCTGCATCAGTACACATCCAATACCAATACTAGAAGCATTGCAGTACACATCAAATGGCTTCTCAATGTCTGGCTGAGCTAGAACATGAGTAGTAGTCAGAAGCTTCTTCAAGGTTTCAAAAGCTTCATTGCACTTAGGTGACTAGACAAACTTGGTTTGGTTCTTAAGCAACTCAGTGATAGACTTGGATATCTTGGAGAAGTCAAGAATGAAACGACGGTAATATCCCGCCATTTCAAGAAAACTGTGGACTTGATGAACAGAAATAGGTGGTTTCCAATTAAGGATATCTCTCACTTTGCTAGGGTCAACAGCAACACCCTCGATAGACAGAACATGCCCAAGGAATGGCACTTCATCAAGCCAGAATTCACACTTGCTAAACTTAGCATATAACTGGTGTTCCCTCAGACGGCTAAGAATGATGCGTAGATGTTACGCATGTTCTTCATTGTTCTTGGAGTATATCAGGATATCATTGATGAAAACAACAACAAACTTATCAAGCTCCGGCATGAAAATGGAGTTCATTAGGTACATGAAGTGAGCTGGAGCATTGAGACCAAAGGACATGACCAGATATTCATACAGACCATATCGAGTAGTGAAAGCAGTCTTTAGAATATCCTCAGGTCGAATCTTTATTTGGTGATAGCCAGATTTGAGATCTATCTTAGAGAACACTTTAGCTCCCGCAAGTTGATCAAAGAGTAGATCAATGTGAGGAAGGGCGTACTTATTCTTGATAGTTACCTCATTTAGGGGATGGTAATCAACACATAACCTTAAGTTTTGTCCTTCTTTTTCACAAATATTGAAGGACATCCCCATGGTGATGAACTTGGTCTGACATAACCTTTGTCAAGTAACTCTTGCAATTATATCTTAAGTTTAGCTTACTCTTTTGGAGGCATGCGATATGCCCTTCTAGATACTAGAGTAGTGCCAGGTTTCAGCTCAATCACAAACTCTACATCTCCATCAGGAGGTAAACCAAGCAAATCATCTGGGAACACATCGGGAAATCCCACACTATAGGAATATCTTGCACTTCCTTCATAGTGGTTCCATACACTCTCTACTGCCCTCTTAGGAGTAGGTAGACGGATAAGCAACTTAGAACTACTATCAAAAGAATTCAACTATATAGTCCTATTTAGAGTATCAATGATAGCTCCACACTGACATAACCAATTCATACCAAGGATCACATCTATGTCCTAATCTTTAAGAACAAGCAGATTGGTCGAAAAGGTATGCCCAACAAGATCTACAGGGACATGCTCTACTACTTTCCTTAGTATACATATGTCCCGTAGGAGATTGTATGCAGAAACTTCCCTCCATAGCCTCAACCGACAATTGATACTTCATAACAAAAGCTCTATTGATGAACGTATGCGACGCACCAGAGTCAAACAATATAACTGTAGGTTGTTTAGCGATAGAAAACTGACCCCATCATAACAGGTTCTCCTTCTAGAATTACTTTAGACTAAGTATAGTGGACTTGACCTATCTTAGTAACAGCTCTATTCTTTGAAATAGTCGGTTGTCGATTTTGTGAGTTTTTGGGATGAATACCAGGGGTATTCAGCTAGGGTGGATAGGTAAGAACTACAACAGGTCGGATAATTGACTGCTGCTGAGCTTGTTGCTGAGGTGGATGACAGAGGGAATGATGATAGGTTGATAAACAATCCTCTGACGCTGAGCACTACCACCAAAGGATTCTGCTAACATATTCTTTCTCTTTTTTGCCTCCTTATGCTGACTGTTCTTGTCGTCCGAAGAAATGGCAATACTAACAATCTCATTATAACTAGCAGTGATGTGGCCAGCCAACATAACTTGAAGTTTGGTGTGAAGGCCCCGCACAAAACAACATTTTTTCTTGATATCTGTACTAACATACTCAGAGGCATACTGAGATAACTAGTTGAATCTGCCTAAGTATTCCATCACACTCTGATCTCCTTGCTATATCTTGAGGAACTATTCTATCTTCATCTCCCTCACACCATCAGGGATATAGTGTGTCCAAAAAGCAGTGCAAGAGTTAGCCCATGGAACCTGATGTCCCTCGGGTTGTGTTGCAAGGAAACGTGCCCACCAACCGTCAGTAGGACCCTGGAGTTGTTGTGCTGCAAACAGAGTCTTCTAGATATCACTACAGCGGATAAGACCAAACTTCTATGTTGTAGTGCATATCCAGTTTTCTGCTTCTAGAGGTTCTTCAGCTTTATGAAATATGAGAGGGTGAGTTTTTAGAAAGTCACGATATGTGTTGTCAGCTACTAGATCTGGTCGACCGTGAGGATCAGGAATCACATGCTGTGTCAAGGCTTGAAGCATACATGCATTGTTGGTGCTAACATTCATTAGAGCAACAACTACATCAGCTAAAGGTGGTGCTTGTGGTGGATCAGTCATGTTGGTATGACCACAGGAGGTACTAGGTGTATTCATTTTTCTGGAACTAGTCCTCATACTATAAGGTAAGAATAACCATCAGCCACCAAATTTCCATAGATAGATAGAATAGCAAGGGAAAAAGAAAGATAACATGAATAGGATTGGGAACATACTTAACCCAAACTACTAGCAAGGGGGCAAGTAAACAAAAGATTAGTTAATGACATGATGCATGAACGATCCAACGCTCTTCTAAACTAACCTACTACTTAACCTTAATATTTTATTAAACATATTACATAAGTGAATGGCAACACACTCAATTTTATAATATAGGGAAATATTAAAACATGCTATCCCACTTTTACACAACTTCCAGGTGTATCTACCACCTTATTGATCATATGGAAAACTCGTAAAATAACTAGGGGAAAAACAAGAAGATTCTAGTAGAACATCCTACAAGATTAGGGACTATATGAGTTGAAGTACTCCAGTGCATGAAGAAGTTGGCATGCCACATGAACTCCTAAAGTATGGCGGGATATCCCTCAGCAACAAAAGGTAAGTCAGAAGTAACCTTTTGACCTAAAATAGAGTTGAAATTCATTCGTATTGTTCATTTTGAAATTCTATAAAGTAGTACGACAACACTTCTGCAATGACATGCTCTGATACCAGCTGTGTCAGAACCACCGGAGTTACATGGCCCACATGTACCTATCATTGTCTTTCAGACTTCCGATGGCTTTACATGTGAGACAGACAACTCCGGTAGTGTGTCGGGTGTCCTCGGGGAACCCCGAATCGTCCACTTTTACTTTCTGAGCTGGATACATTATAGAAGACATTGCAGTATTACAACAATTTTACATTAAATAACACATCAGAATAAAAAATAGAAGTCTTACAACCATAAGTTTATAATCGTTCATTTAGTTATTACAAATCATAAGTTTTAGCCATCAAGGCAGTGGAGTAGCATGACAGGTACCACTTATAACACAACACACAAAAGAAGGTTCACTCTACCCAAGGGTGCACATCAGCACTTCTACAACTAGCTCTGCTCCTACAACATGGGTTTAACAAACCCTGAGTACAAATGTACTCAACAAGACTTAACCGACGAAAAGGAAAGACTCCAAGGACATGCAGGCTTATGGGGAATCAAGGTAAGTCTGTAGCAAGAATCAAGATTAACTTTTGCAGAAAAGCTTACTAAAAGTTGATCCTTACTTTCAGTGTTTTAGCTCAAGTTAGGTCATTATAAGTCTCCAGTTTATACCTGATCTAAATCAATCACTTCTTTAACCATCTCATCTTATGATCACAAGTACCATTGTTACAATTATTAACTATGATGCAGATCAAGGAATCAAGTCTCCTTCTTCGAGAAGCAACGACAATTTGAATCGATTAAACCTAGCTGGGGATTCCTTACCACATGACATATGCAGGTCTTGGTCTTGGACTTACATATATCAACCCTCACTCGGATCCTCCAAAATGTGAATTGGTCTACGCTACCCGAGAGCATAGTACTCCACCTCCCTACGCCACTCCTAGTGGATTCACAGGATGGGTACATGCTACTATCACCATCTCCCACACCAAGTGCGTAGTTATCTTTTCACATTATAGAATAGCCAAGATATCAGGCTTACCGGAGTATGTGGCCATTACTATAAAGTCTCGACTCACATAGGTCTACAATGAATGGTCATCAATCGACATAGGCGGGGCACTACGTCTAGACTCATTACTCATCTTATATCAACTAAGCATGGCTATGCATCCTTAAACTAACATAACTAAACAGGGTGACAAGGATTAGTATTGAAAGTCAAGGAAGGCATGCAGCAATTGGTATTCAACCAACTCCTATTTACTTAAATGCAACAAGCATAAGACTTATGTGAGTAACATTTGTAAAATACAAGGAAGCGTTATGCTTGGAGGCTTGCCTTCGGTGTCGGGGTTGTCAGTCACACCAGAATAACCACATATAAAAGATAACCAACTCCCACTGATAGAAAATCCACTTTTAGGACTGTTAAACAACTCGATCACCACTCTCAATCACTAAACATAAGTAAATATGCATGCTTTAGAATGATGAGACACTTAACATGGTTTATGATGATCAAACAAGGTTAACTAACTTGAGTACAACTTTCCTTCACTAAACAATTAGGTTAATTACTCTCAAAGCAACATTGTTGTTTATTATTAACAATTTAACTATGAGTACACAATCATCTAAAGTAATTGCCAAGGAACATTAAGGGTTTTTAGTGCTCCAGGGTCCACAATCAACTCCAAAATCACATCAAACCATTTAATGATTTATAGGAATAATTTTGGGGTTTTTATTAATCAATAAAAGGCATTAAAATTAATTGGACAATTTATTTTTATCAAAACAGAGCCAAATTTTTTGTGAAGGTTGATTTTAACATAAAAAAACATATACAAAAAGGTTCTTGATTTTAGGATAATTATTTTAGCCAATAAAAATCATGGAAGGTCCATTTATTAAATTAAAGATATAATTTTTAAGCATACCAGAAGTATCAAAATATTCATTTCATATTTTTCCTAGGTAGAGCATACAAGGATAAGCTTACACAAAAATTTTGACAATTTTATCATGCTTCTATATTTTTTCTAGGAATTAAACAAGATCAATACAATTTAATCATTTCTAAAAAAGGAAAAAGATCAAAAACCATTTTGAACCCACACGCAGACAGCCATAGAGACTAACATGCGGGGCTTGGGTCCACGGAACAGTGTCCCCCGTTGTTGCGCGGCGAACACTGCAATTTACCACCGAAATCTCACCGACGGCGAGGTCTCCGGTGGTGGGACTTGCTCCAACATGACCTCCTCGACCTTGCGCATAACCTCTCGGATAACGAACGAACACCTAAAGCTTCACAACAAGCTCATCATCGACGATGGCGGTCCAGCGATAGTCCGGCGCAGTGGAGGCGGTTGCTGGAGCAGAAATCGACGACGAAAAAGACACCAACACACTCCCCACACTCACGCGAACTTGATGCAACAACTAAACGAACAAGGTAGGGTCAACAACGTGTTCGCCCACAGCCATGGCGGCTCGGTGGAGCAGAACATGACAGCGCTATGTGTTTTGGTGATGATAGCATGGTAGAGGTAGAAAGGAGGGCACATAGAGCTTTAGGAGCTCACCGTGAGCAAACTCGGCTTGAAGACCAAAGCGGAGACGCGGCAGAGAGGGTTGGTCAATGGCGATGGCAATGACAATGACATGAACTGGAGGTGAGATGGTGTTTTGATGTGTCCCCTACTCTGGAGTTCAAACGATAAGGACGGTGAGCAACACGACATCTTGGGAAACCCAAAATGAATGATGGAAAGGAGAGGGGTGCCTCAGAACGTGCTGGCCACGGTGAAGGTGAACCTCCATGGCGATGGCAAGCCACCACGGCGAGAACAGGTCACGTGGCCAACTTTGGTGTCAAGAGGCGGCTTGAGCTGTTTGAGGAGGTGTGCAAGGATGCAACATAGCTATGTGCGTGAGCAATTGAGCAAAGGTGCGTCGGTCGTGGTGAATTTGCTCGGCGAGCTCTCCGGTCGGGCGTTGGAATAGAGGAAGGAAAGAAGAAGATGACGGCCGGATCCGCTCTTAATGGTGAGGCAAACATGAACAAAACAACCACATGAAGCCAGCAGCTGCTTTGCATGGCCACCATGAGCAGGTGCGTGTCCGCACGTGAAGGAACGAGACGAGGGGGATGGGCGGTCGGCGGCAAGCAGGTGAAGCAGGAGAAACAGGCTGCTGTCGGTGCACTATTCATGACTGAAACCCTCCCCTTTTCTCTCGAGCTCCCAATTTCATTTAGGAACTTGAAATACTTCCTTAATAAGAGTTGCCCATCTTGATGTCCTCTCCAACTTTGTTTACAGGATCAAGCTCTAATTCTAAATGGTTAAAGTGATTTTCAATCCCAAAGATGAGAAGATGAAACTAAACTTTAGATTTTCAGTTAGGGTTTTGGAAAAGGTGATTAACTTAGCTAGTTGGTGAATTACTTAGTGCTTAATTAACTATCAAACTTATCAACCAATGCCACCATTGGTTACCACAAGGATTGTACCAATCAATGATCTAATGGTTGAAGCAAATTTATTTGAGAAATTCATTTTATTAACTCCCCTAAAAATGAATCCAATGCTGATTCCCATGACTTAGTCAAAAAGGACAAAGTGTTACTCTAGTGTAAAGTATACTCTCAACACTTCAAAGTTTATTAAGGCATGTTTCCAAGTATTTTAGTGAATTTTAAAAATAGAAGGTCACAAAGTACCTAGGAAATATTTTTGGTTCTAGCTCAAACACCACACATATGCATTGCATAAACAACAAAGTAACATTGCTTTTAGTGAATGCAATACATACTTAGTTACTAAGGATGCCCATGATGCTTGATGATGACATGATTAAGTTTTTTGTGACGCTTAACACTAGGGGTGTTACAACTACTCTAGTTAGTATTAAATTAAATATAGGAAAGGAAAAACAATCAAACTATAATTTAAATGGGCACCAAATAATAGAACAAAGGGTGTGAATAAGTAGAGCTTGAATTTAGAAGATTTTTGTGGAAGAATCAAGTGATTTGGATTTAAGATGGAGAAGATATGATTTATCAAAGAATTAATAGAAAGGAATATGTGGAATATACTTTGGTAATTATTTCTAGAATTTAGGAAATTGAAAATGGGATTAAAATGCTTGAGTAGGGTTTGTGGTGTACCTAGTTTATGTAGGAATTTTCTCCGAATTTTTTTAAGTTAGGAAAATGGATTTTCACTCCTCCATGTACACTCCTCGGGTGGCCATAGCAATTTCTCCTCGGCTCGATGAGTGACACGAGTGACGGGGTTAGTGGCGTCAGCCTATGGTTTTGTGCTAAGCACCGGGTGCTCCTTTGCTGTGGACCGCTTGCTCCATCTCTCTATGTCCATGTTGGTATTTATTAACGCAAAAAGAATATGAAGGATTCCGCAAGCGCACAGAATACCATTGTAGCATTTTACCAGGAGTATTTCAGGTATCGTTATTTATATTTTACTACAGGGAAACAATGGAGTAATACTTATTGAGTAATAAAGGAATATCTATCAACATACTAGCATAGCTTAAGTAGAGGGTAAATATATAGACATGAATTTAGCATAATGACACTCAGGGGATAGATCTATAAAGATAATGTAAACTAGTCAACTCGGGAGAACAACATGTGAGGTAGATTCCTATGATATTCTTATTACATGATCAAAGTATATATATTCTCAACTATAGAAAAGACTAACTCTACTCTTGTGCACTTCGGGATGCCACTTAGATGGTAAAGCACCCACAATAGATAACTCTATTAACGCGACTACGGTCCTACAATTTAAGAACCTACTCAATTCAGAGTGGACTACAAAGGATAGATGAGGCTCTCACCTCCCGCTGCTACCACCCAACTAGAGAATAGGGTGCACTCATAGGTAGAGCATCGTATAAGCACCATGCTTACATGAGACTTAGCTACTTAGCCTAACTGGTAAACTAGCAGGCTAAGCGCTCTATGAACCCACACACAAAAGTAATGATAACCATAACTAAGCAATATATATATTCAAAGTAAGCATAGCCATATAGATAGGAATATATGAATTGATAATCAGTCTTACAAGATGTAAAAGTGAAGATACAAGGCTTCGCCGAGCCTCCAAGACTAGATCCGGAACTTAAGCATGAGCCCAACTCGACCCTCACTCCCGAGCTACTAATCTACTACATTGGAGAGTCTAGACCTAATCCTCTTAGTGTATCTTGATCTCTGAATGAGAGATATGAATTAGGGTTTTAGGGATGGCTCTAGGGAGGGGGGTAGGGCTGTTATATAAGCCAGAGCATCAATTCTAGACCCTCGGATGAAACCAACTTGATAGAACAATGTAGATGCAATATTGGAGGAGGTGGAGAACCAACATTCGAAGGAGGGACTAACAAGTGGGCCTAGGGGGTCGAGCAGCCTACAGGTAGGGCTGGCTGGCCCCACATGGTAGCTACCTGCCCTCCACTTTGGTGGTTTGTCTTCTGGAGTCTTCTAGAGTCTTCCCACGTTGGTTTCGCTGTGGATAAACATGATTTGCTTTGATGAATAGGCCCTCCTTAATGGTTTTCTGAGTAAATCCTCCTACAAACACAGATTCACCAAAACTTATGGAATTTATTAGTTTAAACCCCTAGACCTATGTTGGTGATCCTTTTTATGCATTTATATAAGTTATATTGATGGTTTATGATGAACGTTAACTACCGTCAAGAAGCTCCCCCACACTTAACCTTTGCTAGTCCCTGAGCAAAGCCAAACTCAGTAATGGATTAGGTGTTACTACAATGCTCTCACTCCTCAAAAGTACATAGGTGTTCAATCAAAAATTCTCCTCTAGATTAGAATAAACTGATCTGACTTTCAAACTTACCCATATTAACTTCAACCATGGGGCTTCTTAGCCTTCATTTGGGTCTTGAGCAATTGAAAGTTAGAACGATCAAATCAAGCACTATGTCTCAAGGTCTTTGTTCCACCATTATTCTAGAGTTTTTATAAGTTTTCAAAATAAAACTCAGAGATTTCCATTGTATGACACTCTCAAGTCTCTCAATATATGGTGTATTTGTGGATTCTCACCAAGGCAATAAAGATGTTATGCCTTTTCTCTTTGTACTACTAAGGCTTATGTGGAGTTTATAGGTAGGGAGAAAGCTAGAGCATACTTGCAATACATATATTGTAAGGTCAAATCTCAGATCCAAAGAGAGTTAAGTCATACAATCAAATCAAGATATGCATGTGTATGGATGTATATGGTGGATATATTTGGTGGCTAACCTAATTCTACTTTGCTCCTTGAAAACTTAGAAATATATTTGCGAGAGAACATGTGCTATTTTATTCATCTCTCTTTTTTTAGGCGGGTATATGAGTACCCATTATTTTAGATATCTCGGACACTTGTCCATTTTTTTCAACTCTCTATTTTTTTATATGAATAAATTTTGCATAGCCCCTACCTCTTCTTTGTAACAAAACTTTTGAGAGACAGCAACAAGAACTTTAGAACATTTATTTGGTGGATGGAAAAACCTATCAAGCATATTTTTGGTGTTCAGTCCTAGTGTAGGAGTAAAACATTTTGGGTGGATCTAAATGGAATGACATGTTTTTGCACCTACCCATAGTGTAGGAATAGTGCATATGTGGGTGGAGTGTACGTGATCTTGATTTTAAGAGCATGACAAACCTCTCATAAGGGTCAATAAAGCTTGACAAAACTCTATGCAAACAAGCAACATATATGTGGAAGTTTTCCTAGCCTAAATAACATGTACGGCTCTGGTAGAAATTCAAGATTTTGGTTTGACAGGTTCAGGACCTTCATTTATAGAAATTGGGGAATCGATTTCCCCACATTTTGCTTGAAGTGTGTCCTAATATAAAATAAGGTAGAGATCAAGTGCATGGGCTCTGTTGGTGAGAAAACACCAACATAACCAAAACTTTACTTATTCTTCTATAAACTTAGGCACATTGAACAAGATAAAGTTGATGTTATGTGCTTTGGTCAATTATAACATAGGTGGTAAGATTGGAAGGTTGAGCATGAATGTAGCATTTAAGTTCCTTTGGCAGAAAAGATTGAGTTGCTTAACCCATGGAAGGATTGTCTATCTGTGCATAATGTATCAATCTTTACATGATTATGACTATCAACTTCTAGAGATAGGATGTGCATTTTTTTAGTTTATTTGGTTAAGACTATGGTCAGAAGAGAGTGGTGCTAGGAACAAGCTTGAAGAACTAAACATGTTGAGTTAATCAAGTTGGATCAAGTAGAACTGTAACTCAAACATGTTTGTTTCTTATTTGTGTGCCTACCGGAATCAAAGAAAAACTTCTTAAATGATGACCATTTACCTTAGGAGGTTACCTTTGTCATTGAAGTGTGATGTCACCATATGACGAAGGGTAGATGACTCATGATGGTCCTTCCCTTTTGCTTGAAGTTTTCCTTTTTTCGGCTAGCCTCACATCTTCAGCTGTTCATGAGCTTCTTGTCTCCTAGATTGAACCCTTTCTTTCTCATCCTTTTGTCATGCCATCTTTCTGCTCTTCAATTTTTTAACACCTTGTTAGACCTTTTTCCTCACTCATTGTTTTATGCATGCAAAGAATTAGTGGACAACACATACCCGAAGGAATATACAATTTTAAAACATGGGTTGTTTGTCCAGGATTTTATAATTTCCCTCTATGCTAATAAAAAGATGGTGTTAGAATTATTTTAGTATAGTTTTTGTTTATCATGTTCTGTACAGGCATGGCTCAAGGCAAATGTAACTTGAAGCTAAAGACAAAGTGAATCACCATGAATGAGTTGTGTCTTCTTTGCGCAACGTTATTGGAGTTCATCATGTGCCTTGCTTCATCTCTAATTTAAACTCATCTTGTGACTTACCCAAATTGATTTGAGAGTTTCCTATAGGGGTTAGTCTAACAAAACAACCAGTATCTACTAAAGCATACTTTTGGCTCAAAAATCAACCTAGACACCACATTTAATTTGATTTAGAAAGACATTTTAACCTAAGCACCTTGCTTAATTTAAAATCTTTTGGAAGTAAAATTAGCTCAACTTTTGGTTTAAACTAAGCACCATGCCTAATTTAAAAAGTGTATGAAAATACTCCAAACCTTAAGTATACTATGGGAAACAAAGGTAGCATGAAAGCATTATAGAGATTTATTCAATTGGAGATGAAAAATCATGATTGTTATTGAGCATGATTTAAAGGTAGAGATAACCAAGATAAATTAGCAACATGGTATAAGATTTTTTAAAGAATTCCATCCCCTAGGCTTGAATTTTGCAATGCAAAGTCATGTTTGGATGGATGTGATTCAATGTTGCATGATGATTGGTTGGTCATACATTGAGTCATCATCGTTCATTCTTTTTGCTTCAAACCTGAAATGGTTAGTGATAGAAATACCCAAAGGAATATGTTCAAAATTATATTTCTATGCCCACTTCACAAGGGCATTACGGAAAAAAGGTAAACGCTCATGTTATCTCCCAAAAGTGCTTGTTTTAGGACAAAAGCTCATCCTTGGGAAACCTTCGAATTGTGTTTCTAATTGGTGAAGTGGTTTCCCCTTCAACACCAATCTTAGGTTGCCTGTCTCAAGATTCATGCCAATGAGATTTGCAATATTTATGATAAACATATGCATCTACAACCACTCTTTCAACAATTTTATGAATAGGGAGTACTAGGGGGTTGAAGATCTCGTGTGTAACAATGTTGGAGAGACCAAATGATTCAGGAGATTTCTCATGTGAGCATGGATTTGATGAGGTGTTAATGAAGTAGCTTCCATGCTCGCTGATGTAATCTTCCTTTGCAAGCTCCAAGGATGTTTCTTCATGAATGTGCAATATTTTCCTTAGATTGGAGACTCTTGGTGTGATCTTCTCTAAGGCTTCCTCCAACCTTGGATGAGTTATGTTTATTAAAGAGGTGGATTTAAGCTCACCGTTTAGATCTAAGCCAAGTTTGGATTGTACCCATAAGGCTTTGTCCTTGTCCATCCATTCTTTAGCCATGGGATATGAGTTCTTCATACATTCTAGCCAATTCTTAATCATTCTAGCCATTGTCGCTGCTCTTCTTGGTCATCCTTGCGGTTTTCATGATTCCTATACTTCGGTTGTCCTAATGGATTTCTAGGGTCATCAGGAGACTTAGGAGAAAGAGCATAAGTGGGATCATCAGGGTCAAGGATGGGTTGAGAGATGGGTTCAAATAAGACATCTAATGTGGGTATAGAAGGGGAGAAGATAAGATTGGCTTCTAAATGGCTTGGCTCTCCTTCTATGGCATCACTAGACATGCCATCCTTGAATTCTTCCCAATGTCCCACATGTGAATAAGGATGCTTTCTAAGAGATCCCTTCTTGAGAGGATTTGAATTATATTCACTTGAAGGTCTCTTATGAGAATTTAATGCTCTCCCAAAATTAGCACCAAGGAGGTCATCCTTAATCTCAACAGGGATTTCCAAAGGTGGAATTCCTTCTTCTTTTGGGGGATTTTGGGGTATTGGTGGTTCGAGATTGATAGCTACGTGTTGTGATCGGAGTGGTTGTGATTTGGCTATCAAAACTTCCTCTTCTTGTTTCAGAGAGGATTCCTTATCTTCTTCGAGGAGTTCATAATGAATGCTAGTGCAGGGAGTCTTTCCACTAATTCTATCAAGCATAGCCCTTGCTTCACTAGCAGACAAATGAAGGAAAGCTCCTCTAGAGGCTGCATCAATGGATTCCCTAGAATCCTTGCTAAGACCCATGTGAAAATATTGAAGAAGTATAGGGTCTTGAATGGCATGGTTTGGGCCTGTGATGATGAGTTCATTAAAATGATCCCACGATGTACCAAGAGATTCTTCTTCTAGTTGTCTAAAATTTAGAACCTCTTTTCGAAGGCTGACTACCTTAGAGATGGGAAAGAAACGTAAACAAAATTTAGAGCATAACATTTCCCAATCTCCTTGCATACTTCCTATGGTTAGACTATACCATTGTTTAGCTCTTCCAGTCAAAGAGAACAGGAATAACTTCCATGTTAAGGTTTTGTCAGTCATGCTAGCAATACACAAGCATGCACAGGTCTATTCAAACTCTTGTAGGTGTGAGTATGCATTTTCATCGCCTTCTCTCGAGCAGGATTTATTCTGAATCAATCTTATTAAATACAAGCGCAGCTCATAACCAGGTGTTATGATAGGGTCTGAGGATTCTAGTGGCTTTAGGTTTGTGCTCGTGGGTTTAGCATATTGATAGATAGGAGTGGAATCCATGCTAAACAAAAAAGTAAACCAAAAGAAAGAATAAAAGATAAAAGGTTAAGCTAGGTTTGTAGTTAATTCAGCAATTGTTTCCCCGGTAACGGCACCAGAAAGCTTGTTGGTATTTATTAACGCACACAGATAAATCCACAAGCGCATGGATACCACTGTAGCTTTCACCTAGAGGTATTCCAAGTATCGTATCCATAGGGAAATATGTGAGACTAACTATGATCTAACTTAATTAGGGGTAGCAACAAGGTTAGGATAAATAGGAGCGTAGAGAGGATAACTAAGGTTTTTTAGTTTTGAGTTGGGTAAGCTTATGTCTTCTACTATTCAACTAGGGACATTACTAGGGAAAGCGACCAGCAGATGATGCTTTCCTTTGCAACCGCGTCCTACTTGCGCCTACAAACGGGAGGTGGACTATAAAGGATCAACAAAGCTATATAGTACAGGCTATAGTACAGGAGCATTACTTTTGTATTCCTATTCAATTGTGCAGTATCATCAATGTAAAAGTCACCAAAATACATTGATGATATACCACTATAATTAACAAAAACCTTTTAGTAAATACACTAACCTTATCCAAAGTTGAACCGGTGGGGCATGGTAGACGACAACATTGGCGATAGGACGTATGGGCCTCCATGTCAGCAACTTAGAGGCTTGCCAGGGGTGTCCACATAGGTTGCACCAAATGGCACCATGGGTATGACATTGGTGGCAGGGGTACGATAGTCAGGTTGACAGTGAGGCTGAAAGGATATAGATAGCTAGAGGGGATGAATAGCCTATAAAAATACTCTACAAAACACAATTTTACTAGAGCAAAGTATTAGTCCAAAAGGTGATCCTAATAGCAACTACAAGCACTAGCTCTAGTTCAATTCAAGCAAGCCCCCTACACAAGTCTAGTAGCAAGGTTTCTAATCTAAGTCACTCAGCCAAACAAGCTACTAACAAGAGAGCAAACAGAAAGCTACTATAAACTAGTTAGAACTACAAGCTACTATAGTGCTACACTACTCAAACAAGCAAGCAGTACACAAGCTAATCATGAATGAAATACAGGTGTAGAGCTTTATACCAAACCAGGAAGAGAGATGACACAATGATATATCCCTAAGGTTCGGTTGCTTCCCGACAACCTACGTCCTTGTTAGGAGAGTCCCAACTTAGTGGTTCATGTGCTAATTGGACTCACACGCCAAACCCACAACATGGGTGCCACAAGAACCATGCAAGAAGTGCACTCCAACTAGCCACAATTCAACTAGAGTTGCTATTCACGATCTCCCACTGGGATAAGCACAAGAACCCTTACAATAGCTTCGATCAAAGCCGACAAACATTCAAAGCCGCTCAACGATCCCTTCAATCACTAGGCTGGCTAGGTGATGTCAATCACCAAGAGTAAAAAGAGAACAACCCGCCTATCATGGGGTTAGACCATGACAAGCATTGTTGTTTGAATTGTTGTTAGAGTACATGTCTATAGTGGCTCAGGTGGACTCAAGAACATAAGAATCATAGAGAGGACACATCGGTTTATCTTGGTTTGGGCCGATCGATGCCCTACATCTAGCCACTCATGATCCTTATACTCAAGAGCACCCAAAATCGGGGGGTTACAACAGAGTGTATAGGAGAAAGAGAGAGATTTGGTAGGGGGTTAGCTTGCTACGAATATTGAGGTTGCCTCACCACCGGTGGAGCCTTCCCCTCATTGGAGAGGAGGTAGACGACGGATGAGGAGGACCTCTCAATGGCCCTCTCTCGGTTGCTCTGCTCTCGGTGCTGAGCAGGAGCGGATGGATGGTGAGGAATGGAATGATCAGTCTTGGATCATCCTAACCCCTCTAGGATCCTACCTTACCCCTTACATATCAAGATAGGTCATGTACATGGTAGTTTGGGGGGTTGAGCCTATGGTCTACATGCGTCGGAGTCTAGGAGGGTCTTGTAGCGGTGCTCTGTGGACCATGGCGATGTCATGGAGCCAAAGAAGCCCTGGGCATCATCTGGCTGCTCTTTTCTAACACTCTGCATGTTAAGCTATGTCGGTTTGGAACGGCCTCCCCTAGGTGGACCTTCTAGAGTCTTCTTAGTGGCGAAGGAGGTCAGCTCTAAGGGCTGATGAGCGGGCCCAGGAGCCCCCGAGCCCTTAGAGGTCGAGGGAAAGCTTGTATCCTTGTGTCACGCCTCATGTGTGACCCTGTCAGGGGAGCGGTCGGCAAGGCCATGCCTAAAGTGTTACGTCGAGGAGCCCCAGAGCCTTGGTGTCTTGGGGCATGTCACCTTATGCCCGGGCCTTGGCTGGCATCGTAGGCTAGGTAGGAGCCAAGGGCTAGGCTCAGGTTTCCCATCGATCGGAAGCCTGAGGCTCGGGCAAGCCCCAAGCCCTAAGCAGAGGTCTTGGCATGCTTAGGCTCGGGCAAGTTCCTTGGTCTCAAGAGGTGTGAGTTTGAGAGGCTATCAGTGGGCGCGCCACCTATAGGCCGCTTTGGTATAGCCCGTTGAGCCCTCCACCGCCTCCTTGGTTGCATCTATGCCATTCTTTAAGGGTGATCCAAGGGCTCACGATGGATGCTCCGCCTATATATCTCGAGATATTGATAAGTCATTGGAGGGAAACCCTAACCATAGATCCACCATATTCTAGGGCATAGTTTGTTAAGGTCTGAAGGCATAGCCCATATGTTAGCGGATCTCGTCAGACCCCCCCTTTTATATCTCCCAATTGTTATGACAATATTAGTATTCATCTTACTTGTTCGTTATAATGTTCATCGTCTACTTTGATTTATATACGGTATTGTTGGAATATTCATGCATATGTTTGATCCCTAAGGATCCATGGGTGGGTGGTCAACATTGTGTATAATTCTAGGTCATGTGGTAGATCGCGAATGTGACACTCCCGTTGAGTCTTTTGTAGTCCACTCCCCGATGTAGGTAGCACGTAGGATCTGCTTACGAAGGGGGACAAGCTCTGTTCTTAATCTCCCTTAGTAATATCTCTTATGTGTAGATATGAAGATGATCTTAGCAATGACTATTAGGTGTAATTGCACTAATCAATGTATGCTTTGACTTATAATTAAGAATGACTTAGGAATCATTCCTCTAATATTCTACCTGACCATGCTAATGCCATAGAAAGGAGTACTATGAGTGATTTATCATTATCATTGATCAATACTTATCATATATATATACCTTATCCTATGACTTACCCCTGTTATGAGTAGAATATTGGTTATGGTTTACTTCTCCATCGATAGTATAAGTTATCAATACTTGGCCATGCTAGACCTTCCCCTTGGTAAAATATAAATAAACGATACCTAGAATACTCCTGGGTGAAGTGCTACAATGGTATAATTATCTATGCACTTGTAGATTCCTTTCATATATATATATATATATATATATACTCATGTCTATTCCTCCTAGTCACATAAATTAATAAAGAACTATTTAGAACTAGTGGTAACCAGTGGCAAGCATTTCTAGCATCATCACTAGGGATGACAACCTGGTAAGAAATGTTAAGAGATGGTATATATTAGGTGACTACTAAAACAAGTGGCAAGTTAATAAATACCAACAGGCACCCTCCTTTTTGTTAGAGCCTATCGTGGGTGGTGATCGAGGGAGTCCCTTAATCACCTAGTGCACCACGCCCTTCTATGGGCTTTGTGATCCTATGTCAATGATTGGTTGGGGCATGGGGAGGCTCCGACCTGGGTCTATGGGCCTAGCGCTCAGTGGTTCCTAACCCAACTCTAGAGAGTTGATTGATTTTGGGGCATGATCCTATGTCGACATGGGCTCCATCTATGCATTGAGCAAGGGTTAGTGGGCATGGTGAGCTCGGTGCTCTAGGAGTTACCAACTTTAGGCACTGGGGCACCTTGTTGGATCTAGCAAAGGAGAAGCCGTGGTACTTGGCGTAGTTAACAAACATTTTAAACCATCAAAATAACATGTATAAGGGCATAAATATGATCACCAACAAAGGTCTAGGGGTTTAAACTAACAAATTCTGAGTTTTGGTGAATCTATGATTTCTGCAGGGTTTATTTAGAAAACCATCAAGGTGGACCTAGATGTCAGAGTTAATCGCGCTTATTCATAGTGAAACAGACACCAGAAGACTCTAGAAGACTCAAGAGGACTCCACACCGAGGCGGAGTTTGAGAGGCTATCAGGTGGGGCTAGCTAGTGCCACCTATAGGCCATTTGGCCCCCCATGGCCCACATGTCATCCTCCGTTGTTATGTCAGTTCTCCACCACCTCCTTGGTTGCATCTACGCCATTCTTTAAGTCGGTTTGATCCAAGGGCTCACGATGGATGCTCCGGCCTATATATACCAGCCCCTGCCACCCCCCTGAGATATTGATAAGTCATTGGAGAAGATAGAAACCCTAATCTTCCTTAGAGCTCCACCATATTCTAGGGCATAGTTTGTTAGGCTAGGTCTAGAGGGAGGCAAGCAAGCTTCGCTTGGATTCCCGATTGTGTCAAGAGCGTGGTTTGGTATAATCTTTGTACCCCCTTCTCTTTTATATATCCATTACTTTTATATGCTTGCTACAATTGTTATGACAATATTAGTATTCATCTTATTCATGTTCTTCGTTATAATGTTCATCGTCTACTTTGATTATATACCAGTATTGTTGGATTATCTTCATATTCATGCATATGTTTGTATAGCGCTCACCCTAAGGATCCATGGGTGGGTGGTCAACATTGTGTAAGCTTGGTCCTTATATGTTGTTTACCTATGGATACACCCTATATTCTAGGTCATGTGGTAGATCGCGAACGTGACACTCCCGTTGAGTCCTTTGTAGTCCACTCCCCGATGTAGGTAGCACGTAGGAGGATCTGGGCGCGTGTTAGGTCGCCCGACTGACTACATCTAGTGATTGCTAGAACCTTTTCGTTCATGACCGACGCCATGTACTCTAGAAGGGGACAAGTCCTCTCAACTTCTTAATCTCCCTTAGTAATATCTCTTATGCGTAGATATGAAGATGATCTTAGCAATGACTATTAGGTGTAATTGCACTAATCAATGTATGCTTTGACTTATAATTAAGAATGACTTAGGAATCATTCCTCTAATATTCTACCTGACCATGCTAATGCCATAGAAAGGAGTACTATGGATGATTTATCATTATCATTGATCAATACTTATCATATATATACCTTATCCTATGACTTACCCTTATAATGAGTAGAATATTGGTTATGGTTTACTTCTCCATCAATAGTATACGTTATCAATACTTGGCCATGCTAGACCTTCCTCGTGGTAAAATATAAATAAACGATACCTAGAATACTCCTGGGTGAAGTGCTACAATGGTATAATTATCTGTGCGCTTGTAGATTCCTTTCATATATATATATATACTCATGTCTATTCCTCCTAGTCACATAAATTAATAAAGAACTATTTAGTATTATTCTAGTGGTAATGCTACGTAGTACCAACAAGCATTTCTAGCATCATCACTAGGGATGACAACCTGGTAAGAAATGTTAAGAGATGTAAGTATATATTAGGTGACTACTAAAACAAGTGGCAAGTTAATAAATACCAACATGCACCCTCCTTTTTTGTTAGAGCCTATCGTGGGTCGGGTGATCGAGGGCGTCTAGGCTCTGGCTCGGGGCCACCTAATCACCTAGTGCACCACGCCCTTCTAGGGGCTTTGGTAGCAGGCCTCGATCCTCTCGAGAATAAGGAAGGAAAACAACTTCTTCAAGGGCTCATCATCCTGACAAGGACAAGTCCAAGAAAGAATCAAGTGATGATGAAGATGCTAGTGACATTGATAGGTTGGGGCATGGGGAGGGCTCCGACCTAGGGTGAGGGGCCCTCATTGGGCAAGAAGCGAAAAGAAGGAGAAGAAGATGACCTCCAAAAGAACCCAACTCTAGAGAGTTGATTGATAGTGATGGCTCTAGTGATGGGCATGCCATCAACAACCATGCCTCATGGCAAAGCCCACTAAGTTAAAATATGATATGAGGGGGTGGGTTGCTCCATCTATGAGGAGGAGCTCATGGCATAGTACACCTTGCTTTGAGGTTGTTGTGCAAAAGAAGGGCCTCCTTGTTAGGAGGTGAATGAGCTCACTCGTGCCTTAGGCAATGGCTATGGTGGAGATGCCCGCTTGCTAAAGTGCTTAGCAGCCAAAGGTTTTCTCTCAACAAATAGGGATTAGGCTATACCCCCAAGAAAGGCAAGGCGGCCTTTATCACTCCCAAAGCTAGCTTTGTGAAGGGCAATGGTTAGTTTTGCAATAGATGCAAGCAAGTTGGGCATATAGAGCAATATTGCAAGACTAACAAGAACAAACAACATAATGTAACCTCAATTAGATTTGATTCTTGTTATATGCTTGTTTAGGGTGCCAATGATGTGAAGGCTAAGTTCATTGATACACCAATTGTGGACTCAAAGAAGAAAGTCATTTGGGTGCCAAAGACCTTAGTGAGTAACCTTCAAGGACCCAAGCAAGGTTGGGTACCTAAAAAGAATTAATCTTATTTTGTAGGTCAATTATAAAGCCAGAGGAAGACATTGGGTGCTTGATAGTGGGTGCACACAACACATGACTAGTGATTCCAATGTGCTACTAGTAGAAAGCTTGAACATCAACCTATTATCGGTAGCTCAATTGTGTGATCTTGGTTTCAAGTGCATATTTGATGTGAATGATGTAGAGATCATAAGTGTATATGGCTCTAACTTGATATTCAAAGGATTTAGATATGAGTATCTATACTTGGTTGATTTCAATGCTAGAAAAGCTCAATTATCAACATGTTTGCTCACTAAGTCAAGCATGGGTTGGTTATGGCATAGAAAATTTGGTCATGTTGGAATGAAACAATTGAACAAGTTGATCAAGTATAACTTAGTTAGAGGCTTGAAAGATGTTACATTTGAGAAAGATAAGCTTTGTAGTGCATGTCAAGCTAGAAAGTAAGTTGGTAACACACATCCTAAAAAGAGCATGATGAGTATAGCTAAGGCATTTGAGTTATTTCACATGGATTTATTTGGACCAACCATATACACTAGCATTGGTGGAAGCAAATATGGATTTGTGATTGTGGATTATTTCACTAGATACACTTGGGTGTTCTTTCTTGTTGACAAGAGTGATGTGTTTGCAACCTTCAAGACATTCATCAAGAGAATTCACAATGAGTTTGAGACCACCATCAAGAAAGTGAGAAGTGACAATGGAAGTGAATTCAAAAACACAAGAGTTGATGATTTGTGTGATGAGTTTGGAATAAGGCATCAATTTTTGGCCAAGTACACTCCATAATTAAATGGTCTAGTTGAGAGCAAGAATAGAACTTTGATTGGCATGGCAAGATCAATGTTGAGTGAGTACAATGTGAGTCATTCTTTTTGGGCCAAAGCAATCAACACGACTTGCTACTATAGCAACTGACTCTATTGTCATCCATTGAAGGAGAAGACTCCTTATGAGTTCTTGAATGATAGAAAGCTTAATATTGTGTACTTTTGGGTTTTTGGTTGCAAATGCTATATATTGAAGAAAGGCACAAGATTGAGCAAGTTTGAGAAGAAAAGTGATGAAGGTTTCTTGCTTGGTTACTCCACTACTAGCAAGGCTTATAGAGTTTGGCATTTGGCTAGTGGTACTCTTGAGGAAGTGCATGATGCAGAATTTGATGAAACCAATGGTTCCCAAGAGGAAGATGAGAATCTAGATGATGTGAGAGGCACTCAATTGATCAATTTAATGAAGAACATGAACAATGGTGACATAAGGCCTAGATAGGTGATTAATGTTGAAGATGACAAGAATCAAGTGCTATCTAACTCAAATATGCAAGCTAGTGGTTCTCATGATCAAAATCAAGCTAGTACAAGTGAAGACAAAGTGCAAGATCAACAACAAGTGGCTAGTTCATCATCTCAACCTAATGAGCAATCAAGTGCAAGTGCTCCAACCAACCAATATTGAAACAAATCATCCATTGGATTCTATCATTGGTGATATCTCAAGAGGTATGCAAATAAGATCAAGATTGGCATCATTTTATGAACATTTCTCATTTATGTCATCCATTGAACCTAAGAAGATAGATAAAGCTTTGAAGAATGTTGATTGGGTGAATGCTATGTATAAAGAGCTAAACAACTTCACAAGAAACCAAGTATAGGAGTTCGTTAAGAGGCCTAAGGACCATAATGTGATTGAAACTAAATGGGTCTTTCGGAACAAGCAAGATCAAGATGGGATAGTTGTAAGGAACAAAGCAAGATTAGTGGCTCAAGGTTACACTCAAGTTGAAGGTTTTGACTTTAGAGAAACATATGCCCCGGTTACAAGATTGGAAGCAATTAGGATCTTGTTAGCCTATGCTTGTTCCCACAACATCAAGTTGTACCAAATGGATGTGAAGAGTGCATTTCTCAATGGGTACATCAATGAGCTTGTCTATGTTGAGCAACCTCCCGGTTTCAAAGATGAGAAGAAGCCCAACCATATGTACAAGGTGAAGAAAGCATTGTATGGTTTGAAGCAAGCACCTAGAGCATGGTATGAGAGATTGAGAAATTTCTTGCTCTCTAATGGGTTCAAGATGGGTAAGGTTGATACCACTCTCTTCACTAAGAAGATAGGCAATGACTTATTTGTGTTGCAAATCTATATTGATGACATCATATTTGGATCAACAAATCAAGATTTTTGTGAGAAGTTTGGAAATATGATGGCAAATGAGTTTGAGATGTCTATGACTAGAGAGCTTAGTTACTTCCTTGGTCTTCAAGTCAAGCAATTGAAGAATGGTACCTTTGTTAGTCAAGGCAAGTACATCAAAGACATGCTCAAGAAATTTGGAATGAATGATGCAAAATCAATTAGTACACCAATGGGGACAAATGGAAACTTGGATAGCGATGCAAATGGCAATATGGTGGATCAAAAGATATATCGATCTATGATTAGAAGCCTACTCTATTTGACCGCATCAAGGCTGAATGTTATGTTTAGTGTATACATGTGTGCAAGATTCCAAGCCTCACTAAGAGAAAGCCATTTGAAGGCAACCAAGAGAATATTGAGGTACTTGAAGCATACACAAAATGTTGAATTATGGTATCCCAAAGGTGCAAGGTTTGAGCTTATTGGATATTCTAATTCGGACTATCCAGGATGCAAAGTTGAAAGGAAAAGCACTTTGGACATATGTCAATTATTGGGAACATCACTTGTATCTTGGTCATCTAAGAAGCAAAATAGTGTAGCACTTTCAACCGCCGAAGCGGAGTACATTTTGGCCGGTAATTGTTGTGCTTAATTACTTTGGATGAAGGCCACATTGAATGATTTTGGAATCAAGTTTAAGCAAGTGCCATTGCTATGTGACAATGAGAGTGCAATCAAGCTCACCAACAATCCGGTTCAACATGCAAGAACAAAAACATAGATGTCCACCATCATTTCATTAGAGATCATCAACAAAAAGGGGACATTTGCATTGAGTGTAGGCACCAATGATAAACTTGCTGATATCTTCACCAAGCCACTTGATGAGAAGAGGTTTTGCAAGCTAAGGAATGAATTGAACATACTTGACTTCTCAAATATGTGTTGATGCACCCCCATTATATGACATGCCTCACCTTCGAGCAAAGCAAGGTAAAGTTGATTGACATGTCATTCATCCATTGCTAAGGACTTGTTTAGTGCATCTAGTCATTCCTATTATGTCTTAGGCTCATTCATGAAAATCAAATGAATTTGATGCTTGTATGGTACCACTATTGCTTGTATGCTTGATATGATCTAGTGGTAGCATGACATGTTTGTGGGATTGTGAATCTAGTGTGTAACACCCTAGGTGTTATGCTTGCACTTTTGCACTTTTATTTTATGAGCACAAGCATCATTCAAGCATTCATGGGCATGAGCATAAGAAGTTTGATCTCATTCACTTTATCTTTATCACATGTGATGTTTCTTATATACATACATATGCTTGTGATCATGGGTGACCAATGTGAGAAATGGTTGTGAGGTCACAAAAACACCTTAGACATATCTAGGATGGTAAATAGAATAATGTTTGTATTCATGACATGGGCCAATTTTGCTTCTAAGTCCTAGTTTACTCAAAATGTCATTTTTCAAGTTACTAGTTTGACCAAAGTTGACTATGATTTAGATTGTTTGCATGGCAGTGCACCCTTAAGAAAAGTTGTAGTACTTGACTAGAGTAACAACTTTCATTTTTGGGTGAAGACCTAATTCAGTGCCTAACATGGTCAAATAGGGCTCACAAGAATCAACAAAATGTTGTTTTCTAAATCTAAGAACTGATTTATAGTTTCATGTACCATACTTTGAAGCTTTGCATTTTGAAAACAATGGTGAATTAGAGGAAACTTTCTAAAGCAAAGTTGTAGATCTCGTGTAGCTCTACAATTCTTAGTAATGGAGTTTTTGCTAACTCACCACGGATTAGGAATACTAGTGGGTTGAACTTGCGCTGTCAGTCAGCAATCGTAGGCCTGAACCGGCCTTCGTCGCCCGCGTCAATGGCCAACCGGCCATAGGCCATGGACACCACATGGAGGTCATACGCCGGTGATGGGCCCATACGTCGGGCCAAAGGGGAGTGAAGAGGGACGTGACGTCGCTACTCACTCCATTTCTCGCTCTGTCGCCCTCGCTTGCCTTCTCTCTCGCCCACGCACGCAAAGCAAGTAGCAGCGCCGCCGTCGCCATCGCCATGTGCCACCACCATGCTCTCTCACCGTGCACGCAGCACCGCCACCCAATCCACCTCGCCCACAACTTCTCCACCACCTCCTCTATCTCATCGACCCGCTCGCTTTGTGACTTCAGCAAGGGTAAGGCCACATTGCCCTGTCACCACCATTACCATGGTCGCGGTGCGCCGCCGAGCTTAAGCTCGCTGTGGCCAGCCACAACCGGTGCTCCTCTGACCTCCCTCACCCTTGGTTGCTTGTTGTCGTAGGGTCCAGATGTTAAGGCTGAATCTAGTTTAACCGCTACCACCACCACCACGTGGGGACACATGACCGTGCCGTGCGCGTCCGCCATGGCCGCGTGCACGAGCTCGCCACCGCCGACCCCAACCAGCCGCCCTTAGACCGCTCTGGTGCCATTACCATGTTGCCTAAAGCCTTAGCGTCTTTCTCGAAGATGGAGACCCACCTCTCACCGTCGGTTAGCTAGAACGGAAGGCGCCGCCGTCGTGCGCTGTGCGCCGCCACGCCGCCATGCATGTGGTCGGAGCATGCCATCGCTCCACCATGACCTAGACCTAACCCTAGATCTCTGTCAGGTGACCACGAAGCTATAGCTGTGCTTGCCTGAGCACGCCATGGCCAGGAATGGCCATTAGCGCCGCCACCGTAGCCAACCGTCATTAGAGGTCCGACGACCTACCTCATTCGATGCGGGATGTTGAGAGGAACACGACGGAGGTAACCTCATCATCGAAGACCTCGCCGTCTGTGTGCTATCGCCGATCAACATCCATCCTCTATTTTGGTTTCACTGACAAGCGGGCCCGTTGACCGCGGGCCCCATCTGTCAGTCTATGTGTTCTTTGATTTTTCTTATTTTTTTCACAGATTTGAATACATGTTTCAAAAATTCATATCTAGAGGTAGGGGTGTCCAAATTGAGTGAAACAAATTTTGTTGGATTCCTCATGAAGTGTAATATTTGATAAAAATATGAAACCTACTATTTGGGATATTTTTCAGGGAGAATTAAATCGAGCTAGATAAGTGCTTTTAAATTGTTTTCAATTTTATAAAATGCATAACTTGAGCTAGGAAAGTGATAAAATTGTGATTCCAATTTTGCTGATCTTGTGTTGACATGATATAGCTAGGAAAAATACTAAACCTACAGTAAGCATACTTGAAATATGGTCTTCCTATTTAATCTTAAATAATTGCTAGTTTCTAGTAAAAATAAATGGGGTAAAAATACATAACTAATGATCATGTAGATTTTTACATAGTGTTTTGGTGCTAGAATGAATGTAAGAAAAATATGAAATCTTTTGTTTGACACTTTTCACTAGGCTAAACTATTTTTGCTAAAATAAGCCTATGCGACTTATCATTTTTGTAGAGATGGATATACTTATCCAAATAGCTTGAAATTTGTATAGTAGACTTTTAGGCTACTATAATTTCCTCAGAATTTATTGTGCATTTTGATATATTTTCCTTATTTCACCTTCAATGTCCAAATAAATTAATAAAGGCATTTAAATAATTTATTTCGTCTTGACCATCATGTTTTCTAGAGTGGGCATGATGCCTATGAACTGTTGATACCATTGGTTGTTCCCAAATTTGATTGCTTGTATGCAGTGAAATATTAATTGCTCTATAATTTAATTTTAGTGACTGTTTTGGACAGTTTCGGTTATTAAGTAAATTGCATGGGTAAAATTATGTTTGTTGTGAATCTTATCAATAACAAAGTTGTAGATAACTTACTTATCTTGCTTGTGTCAAATTTTCAAACAATAGGCTAAATGATTTGAGAATTATAGCTGTTGGAAGTTGGTCTCCAGAAATACTTGTTCTCTAGAATTTCTGAATAGATCTGGAAAATTGCTTTGTTTGACCTTAATAGACATTCAATCATCTTGAGATGACTATAAGAAAGTTGTAGGCAGTTTTATAAGCTTTCCAAAAAGTCCAAGATCATAGTATTTTATTGAGTAGAACTCTAGATATGGCCAAAATAGTTAGCTGGTGTTTACAGTCTAGAAAATGACTAAGTCAATTGTAATGGTTTGTCTTATGTGATGCTTGTGTAGATGCTTAGGCTAATTGAGATTAGTTGTTAGCTACAGGTTCTAAGCCTCTTACTGATGATGAACAACTTTACCTTAGGTTACTAGAACTTGGTGAGTGTATGTTTCTTGTATTATAGAAGAGATATGCACCTACTCCGTAAAGATCAACTAGAATAAAATTATACATCTACTTGGTCAATGAATGTTAAACTTATCATACATCATGCGGATAGCCATGCTCATGCATATACAATTTATCATGTCATCTCATCTCTTATGCATTCATGATACTCATTTGTGCATATGCATGCAATAGATTCCCGGAGGGAGTGACTCTACTCGAGTTCAAACCCGAGCATTAGGAGGAGCACCAAGTAGCCTAGGAGCAGGAGGTTCAGGCAGAAGGAGGAATCAACATGGAAGATCTTCCTAAGTGTCCTGACCATCAACCTTCCTCATTCTTGAAAGGCAAGCCTCGGAGCATTATAAGCCTCCTCTATTTTTACAAATATCACTTGTGTCTTTTATGTTTGATGCATTAGGTTATATGAGTTGATTGGAAACACTTGTTGCATATATGCTCCTTGTCCAGACACATATATCTTGAATCCCTTGTAGGTCTAGGATCGAATATATGCTTAGCCTTGCTTAGTCCGATAGAAGTCGGGTGATTTCCTATCACCTGCAAGATATAAGTAGATACCTGATCACGGTTGGCTATAATTGTTATCATGGAAATAACCATATGATGATGAATAAAAAGGAGACCGGGTGGGATTGTGATAGAGAAGCAACTAGACATGGAGGTCTTGGTGCCTATTTATCCCCTTCTATGTTGGTTAAGGACCATTTCGCTGTACGTCCTCATGTCATGTTGAACTCAAGCCTAACACTTAGTTGGCCAAATAAGTCGTTCGACTGCGAAGCCGAGTAGCTCAATTTGGGCCGGGACCCGGTAAGTGAAAGTGTGCACACTAGAAGGCAGTAAGGATGTGCGGGGAGTCAGTGGCATGAGTCCAAGGGCAGGCCGGGCCTAAACTTCCTGGTAGACTGGTAGAATCTCTAAGGGTGCGGCGCTGATCGGACCTGTGACTGTACCAGAATTATACCAAAGGTGACCCAACGCGGCCCCGATGGGGGAAGTATGGATTTGTGTTAGGAATAACTCCCTAGCTGGTTGGAATCGATTTGGGTCGCTGTCTCTCCCAGATAGTGAGAACTTGACTGAGCAGCGGCAACGTAGCATTAATTGATGGAACTTGATGGTTATGATGTTGCTCAAATTATTACACCGGATATGGTTACTAATGCTTGTTAGCTTAATTGAGTGATTGCTCTAGTACAGGTGCTAATCTAGAGATGTTTAATTGAATAGGTATTCAAATTAATGCTAGAGGTACTAAATCTCCATGTTATGTTACTTAAGCTTTTATGCAAAATGTTGTCAAGCTAACTCCACCGATAAAGCATTTCATACTCTTTGGTGTCATATTATTTTTGGTTTATGACGGGTAAGTCTAGCTGAGTACATTCTCATACTTAGAGTTTATTCCCTCTTGTTGCATGATGATATGATGTATCATGGGTACTGTAAGAACTGCCTTCATCCTACCGTGGATGAGGACTAAACCATGGGGCATGGTACTCCTAAAATATCCTCTCTATTCTAGTTTTGCTAGAAATGACCGTGGTACTGGCATGTATTTGAACTAAGTGTGATGTTGATGTCAAACTATTTTGCTTCCGCTATTTAAACCCGGTTTGTAATAACTATGTGAACTCCGATGTATGTGAGATATTTGTGAACTATGATGTAACATGGAACTGGTTATGTTGAATTATGTACATTCTTAGTTTGTATGTTGGTTTGTTTGAGATCCTTCATGATTTCATCGGACTACCGGGTTTATATGGGCTCAAGTATGATAGTTTGATCGCTTCGGTGATTGCTATTGTACTTGTGCTCTTATAAATTGGATGGTTCTATTACATAGTGTTCCATCTAGAAAATGAGCTATAAGTGTTTAACTCAACATGGTACAAGATAACCCTTATTTGAAGGTGTGAAGAAGCTTGTCCTTAGATCAAACTGAGTTAAATATCTTTTGCATGTGATCTAGATTGAACCAAATTAGGAAAATGATCCTCACTTATCATGGTTTCACACAACCAATCTAAAATTTGAGCTCACCTTTTGTCAAAGATGGGGGGAGAGAAGTAAGTTTGACAAAGTAAGGGGATTAATTAAAATTTAAAGCACACAAGTAGGGGGAGCAAGCTCATAAACTTGTATGTTGCATTTGTATGTGCATTTACATATGTTTGCATGCATGGCACAAGTTCTTACAATCCTTATCCATGCTTGTGTGGTGTATGCTAGATTATAGAAAATGATTGATGAAATGAAAACTAGCATGCTTAGGATGATAGTTAGATATGCCTTGCATGTTTTATAAGTGATACTAGAGCCTTTCTTATAATGTTGATCTCATGAGGTATCTAGTGTTTGTGTTTTACAAGTGCTATCTAACTAACTATGGTGCTAAGGATGATGTTCAAATGACAACTTCGATTGGTATCATGCTTCAAAGGTCCATTCTTTACACCTTATCATCATTTGGTAGCTATTACTCTCCCAAACCTCAAATCCATGCATATGTGCAAGCTTTCAAATCCAAACTCTTAGCACATAGTAGGGGGAGCTAATACTACCAACTTGGGTTGATGAAACTTGTCCATAATCTTTACACATTGTAATATGCTTGGGCAAGCAACCTGAATCCAAAAAGATTTCATTAAACATCTTTGTAAATAGGTTGTCATCAATTACCAAAAAGGAGGAGATTGAAAGCCCTAGTTTGGTTTTGGCTAATTGATGAAACCTAAGTACTAACCTTCGTCATAAGTGTCATGTGAGCAAGGTTGGTACATACCAAGTGATGAAGCATGGTGATGAAGTCCATGGAGATGGAGATGGACATGTGTTGATGTTGATCACGCTCAACCTGGAAAAGAAGAAAGAGAAAAACAAAAAACTAAGAAGATCAAGGCAAAGGTATATGATAGGTTTTTGTTTTGCACTCAAGCCACCATAGAGGGTGTGAGTGACTTAGGATTGATAGCCGTACTATAAAGAGGGGAAATCTTTGGCTAAATGTTTTATTGAGTGCCACAAGGTGACATGACTTTTGCATATGCATTTAGGAACCTAGTGTGCTAACTTTGAGCCTTGTAAAATGCTTTGAAAAATGCGAACACACGTGCACACAAGTTCTACACTTTGTGGTTAGCAAGTTGGAAGCAAGGGCAAAGCGGTTGAGGAGATAAAAAAAAGAAAAGGAGGAGCTACACTCTGACAGGACGCAGGCTTCATCCTGATCGGACGCTGGTTAGTCGAGTCCGGTCATTTTTTAAACCCTGGTGCGAAGTTGGCCGAGAGTGCCGAGTTTCGATCGGACGCTGGCCTAGCTTGACTGGCGCGTCTGGTCACTTGTTGAGTGCTAGCAATCAGACTTGTAGGGTTCGAGTTAGGTCACGCTAATGTGTAGTGACGTCGGCTTCATGGGCGCATGCAGAGAAGAAGAAAGGCGACTGAACGCATGGACACGTCACGTCGCCTCTGACCTAACATGTCCAGTCATTAAATACCAGCACTAGGACATTTTTGTTCATGACCTGACGTTGTGTACTCCAGAGTCTAGTCGATCAAGGGGCCAGTTCAGACTCAACTTAATAGCGCGAGCGATTGGGAGATGACTCTTGGAGATCAACGGCGTGAGTTCAAAGCAGTGACACTTGGCGTGAGATCCACGATCGGATGCAGGAGCCGGCGTGTCCGGTCAACCCGACTAGCGTGTCTGGTCATTGTGTAGTGTGCCCTATGCTGAGCCTAATGGCTCTATTCTTTTGGGAACGTCTATAAATAGTTGGGGTTTAGCTCCAAGGTGTTTCTCTTCGCTGTTTGACATCTTTGACATCCTTGTGAGCTGAACATACTCCCTCCCACTCATCTATCTTTCTAGATTGCTAATATAAAGTGAGATTGAGTGATTCTAAGTGCATTTGCTAGAGTGATTGCATCTAGTGGCATTTGGGGATCGTTGTGGCTGTGGATTTCTTATTTCTCTTGGTGGTTGCCACCACCTAGATAGCTTGGAGCAGCGGAGGATCTTTGGCATGTGTTGGTGATTGTTCGTGGTCGGCTCCGGTGATTGTGAGGGGTGTTGCACCTTCCTCGATGAAGAGCCGCAAGGTAGCTCTAGTAAATTGCTCATGTCATTGAGTTACCTCACTTGTGGGTAGGTTCTTGCGCTGTCCAATTGTGTGGACGAGGTTCATGCAACACCTCTTAGCCGCTGAACCACCAAGTGTTGGTCGACAGAATGGGGACTAGCTGCCGGCAAGCACATGAACCTTGGGAGAAAAATTGGTTGTCTCTTGCCCTTTGGTATTCTCCTGGTGATTGAATTGACATTCATATTGTGATTGGTTCATCCCTCGATGCGGCGGTATAATCACCTACTCACTCTTTACATTCTTGCAAACTAGTTGTCAAGCTCTTTAGTGTAGCTAATCTTGAGAGCTTGTTAGTTTGGTTAGTGTGGCTCTTCAGGTAGTCTTTGAGAGCACACTAATTTAGTGAGTAGCAACTTAGCTTGTTGTTTGACTAGAGATCATAGAGACTAGAATTGTTAGATAGGTGGCTTGCAACCCTCCTAGAGCTAGAGCAAAATTGATTTGCCATATGTTGTACTAATCCTCTGCTCTTGTACTTTGTAGAATTTTTAAATAGGCTATTCAGCCCCCCTCTAGCATATTAGGACCTTTCAGCGCCTGGCTAAGGCCTCTGGTGCCCAAACTTGAACGTCCCTCACACCTTTAGATGCTTTGGGCAGCCTTGAAGCCTAGTGGGTAGGCCTTAGAACCCTCGGCGATTCCCCTTCTAGGGACCCCATACCATCGTGCGGTTGGGAGACATGATCCAATGAAGGATCGGGAAACATGGAGATAGATGCAAATGAACAGAATGGACACAAGAGAAGGGAGAGAGGACATAGCTGGTAACGCGGCGGTCGGGGTTGTTCCGTTTAAGCATTTGCCGATCTCTTGCTTGGTCCTCCTGTTCCATCCGTCCCGTCCTCACCTCGCTCGGGGGGGGGGGCCTTGCGGTGCAAATCTCTTTCAAAGAGGGAATAGATGGTTAGCTTAGTCAATCCTTCGGCTTAGCCAAGCCACTGTTGGAGTTGCTCGGGATAAGGGAGACAATAGCAAAAATAAGCGAAACAAGAAGGCAGGGGGAATGGGACTTATATTGGTTTTTGTTGTTGGAGAGGTAGGCCAACGAAGGAGGTCAGTAGGTAGGTACTGGCTCAGGAGATGATGCTCCTAGGTGGATGGCTCGGTGATGGCCTTCCCTCATGGGGAAAGGTCAGAACTCACCTCAATGGGGTCAACCCCTTCTGGGGGGCCGAGTGCCTGGATGGAGGGGCCAACCGAGCCATCACAGCCGCCAGGGACCTTGGCCACCTCGTCGATGCTTGGTTGGTCGACCACCGTGGCTGCCTTGGCTGCTTCCTTTGGCGGCGCCTTTTCTGTGTCGTGGCCAAGGCTATCAAGAGCACAAGGGACGATTAGTGCAGCCGCTTGGGCGATGTAGTCTTGCTCACATTAGTAGGCTTGCTCGAAGCTACACTCGACATTGATACCCCCATGGGGCCGAGCATCTTCAGCTTTAGATAGGTGTAGTTAGGGACGACCATGAACTTGGTGAAGCATGGTCGGCCCAGGAGAGCATTGTAAACACCGGGGAAGTCGACCACCTCGAAGGGGAGTGGCTCATTGCTGAAGTTGTTCGGCTAGCCAAAGGTGACGCTGAGCCGAATGCGTCCGAGGGGCACTGCTTCCTTCCTCGGGATGATCCCATAGAATAGCGCCTTGCTAGGGCATAGGCTGCTCCGTAGGATGCCCATCCTATCCAAGGTGCTAGCGTATAGTATGTTAAGGCTACTGGCCCCATCCATCAGCACCTTGGTGAGGCACATGGTGCTCATGATTAGGCTGACCATGAGCGAGTAGCGCCCCGGGTGAGGAACACGCTCGGGCTGATCCCCCTGGTCAAAGGTGATGGCCATCTAGGACCATTGGAGCCATGTCGGGGCGACAAGGATATGAATGGCGTTCACCTACTACTCGATGATGCGATGCTGCCAGCGGGATTCGTATGCCTAGGACCCCTCAAGATCATGAGGCAGCAATCAGCCTTGGGAACTCGACGTCATCCTACAAGGCAGCATCCACCGGCTCATCGGCCTTTGGAGTTGGTAATTGGGCCTTGCCCTGCTGGCCGAGGGTGCCATAGATGTAGCCCCTGATGGTGGCGTAGTCCTGAGGAGGTGCTTTGCCTGCCCCTTGTGGAACAGGCAGGGGGCTTCAAGCTCCTTCTCGAAGTGCTCAGGGCATGCGGTGCACCCATGGGGCTGAGGCCTGGTGGCACGGTCGACCACGGCCACCATCTCCACCCTGTGATGCTTTTGGTCCTTGTTCCTCTTGTGACGACGATGCTAGGATGAAGCGGGGTCATCGTCGTCGCCTCCACTGCTGAGGTGGTCGACGGCCTTGGCCTTGCCACTGAAGTTGGCCTAGACGGCCTTCTCTCTGGTGGCATACTAGGTGGCAACATCTAGGAGCTCCCACATCATGCGCGGGGTCTTGTGGCCGAGCATGTGGATGAGGGCCACGCAGGTCGTGCCACAGATGAAGGCGTTGATCATGCCTACGTTGGTGATGTTGGGGAGCTCGTTGTGCTTCTTAGAGAAGCGCTGGATGTACTCCTAGAGGGTCACGCTGACCCTCTGCCTATAGTTGTGGAGCTCCCACGTGCTCTTAGGCCGAGTGTACATACCCTAGAAGTGACAAACGAAGAAGGAGCGAAGGTCGCCCTAGGAGTAGATGTTGCCAAGATCGAGCTGCTCGAGCCAAGCTCTAGTCGAGCTTGATAGAAGCAAGGGAAGGTACTGGATGGCAAAGTCATCATCTGACCCCCAGCCTTCATGGCGAGGCGGTAGTCCTCAAGCCAATGGTCTAGGTTGGTCTTGGCGTCATACTTGGAGATGTGCGTTGGTGGCTAGAACTGCCTAGGGTAGGGGGGCGCCTAGATCACTGCCCCAAATACCTAGGTGCCTAAGTGATGGGTGGCGGTGCCCCCTACACCCCGCTCTGTGGTGTGGGACTATGCCTGAGTTTAGCGCCGAGCTTCGATGGTGTCACGGATGTCACAGCCGCCTCTGACCCAATGATGCGCGGGGGGGGCGCTGTGGGGAAAGCTCACGCCTTCGCTCCTACCGAGGCTTGGTGACCCTGGTCCACGGATGATCAGAGCTACTGCTGGAAGAGTCATCACTGCTTTTGCCCATCAGTGGGGTGTGAGCATCAGAGCAATCCCCATTGGAGGCAGTCATTGGCTG
This sequence comes from Miscanthus lutarioriparius, assembly GCA_904845875.1. Classification (NCBI taxonomy): domain Eukaryota; kingdom Viridiplantae; phylum Streptophyta; class Magnoliopsida; order Poales; family Poaceae; genus Miscanthus; species Miscanthus lutarioriparius. Next base: position 57,949,540 of record CAJGYO010000014.1, on the reverse strand, counting down.
GGATGGCCTGGCGCCATGCCGAGAAGTAGAGCTCTAGGCCTGCTGCTCAAGGGCAACACAGAGAAGCTGCCTCGCCTCATGGAGCCACTCATTGGTCTTTGGGTCTATCGTGTCAAAGATGTCCTCCAGCCGATAGGCGGTGGCCACCATGTTGTAGGTCACCTAGGGGAAGGTAGGGTGCTAGGAACCCTGTGTAGGCATTGTCTTCATTGATAGGTGGCTACGCAGCTTGCTACCACACAAAGTCCTACCTTTGGTGCTCGAGCTCTACCTCAGTAGCCTCTAGGTCCACCTATCGAGCTCGCAAGTGATCCGCCTTCTTTTGAAGGTAGTTCGTGCGGTTGCGGGGACTCAGGTCCGGTGGTGTGAGCCCAGGCACCTCATCGGTGAGAACCTCACTATCAATGTACTAACACATGCGCAGCAGGGCATAGCAGTCGATGTTGTCATAGTCGTACTATAGGCCATTCCTTGAGAGGATCTTGAGAAAGGTGCGCAGCAAGGGGACGTCAGCCCCTACGGTGCTGAAGAGGATGGTGCTCCATGGCGCCTCGTGGCTAACAAGGTGCACTAGCTCTAGCTAAAAAGATGCCACCGCATTATGGATCCCAAAAGGTAGGTCCGGGAGGTAGTACTAGAAGCGGTCAGGTGGTGGGAGCACCTCACTGGTGGTGATCTGGTGATGGACGTTGGCTAGCATGTAGAACATCTGGTGCTGATCTGACATGATGGGGTGTGGACCCAGACCACGTCAGATCTACTAGGCTAGGACCTCGAGATCTACTTCTATAAGGCCTGGTGGAGGGGGCAACGTTGGGGGCTTGTTGCCCTTGGCATGGCCTGTCTAGTGGACGAAGCTCGCTGTAATAGTTGGCAACATAGGCTAGGCTACCAATGTTGAGGACCTAGCCCAAAGCAAAGGCGACAGCTGTGATGAAGAACTCGCTAGGGAAGCGGACACCGCCGTCTGTGGTGGTGCCGCTTGCTCCAGCGACAAGGCGGGTGGCTCTGGCCACCATAGAGCCCAAATCACACTTGACACTACCCCCTACCTAGCATGCCTATTGTCACGGGGTCAGAACCATGGCAAGCATTGTTTGTTCGAGTTGGTGTTAGAGTATGTGTCTATGGTGGCTCGGGTGGACTCAAGAATACAAGAATCACAGAGAGGATGCAATGGTTTATCCTGGTTTGGGTAGATTGGTGCCCTATGTCCAGTAGCTGATGATCCTTATACTCAAGAGCACCCAAAATTGGGGGGTTACAATAGAGTGTACATGAGAAAGAGAGAGATTTGGTAGGGGGTTAGCTTGATGCTAATCCTGAGGTTGCCTCATCGTTGGTGGAGCCTTCCCCTCGTGGAGAGCAGGAAGACGATGGATGCGGTGGAGGAGCTCTTGGTACCCCTCTCTTGGTTGCTCTGCTCTTAGTGCTGAGCAGGAGCAGATGGATGGTGAGGAATGGAATGATCTATCTTAGATCATCCTACCCCTCTAGGATTCAACCTTACCCCTTATATATCGAGATAGGTTGGGTACATGGTGGTTTGGGGGGTTGAGCCTATGGTCTACATGCACTAGAGACCAGGAGGGTCTTGCAGTGGCGCTCTATGGACCGTGGCGATGTCATGGAGCCAAAGAAGCCCTACGCATCGTCCGACTGCTTTGTTCTAACACTCTGTGTATCAGGCTATGTTGGCTTGTACCGGCCTCCCCTAGGTGGACCTTCTAGAGTCTTCTTAGTGGCGAAGGAGGTCAACTCCAGGGGCTAACGAGCAGGCCTGGGAGCCCCTGAGCCCCTGGAGGCTAAGGAAAAGCCTATCTTCTTATGTCACGCCCCGTGGGTGACCCAATCGGGGAGCGGTGGCAAGGCCATGCCCAAAGTGTGTGCGTCAAGGCCCCTGAGCCTTGGTGGCTCAGGGTGTGTCGCCTTGTGCCTGAGCATTGGCTGGCGTCATAGGTCGGGCAGGAGCCAAGGGCCTTGCTCAGCTTTTCCATCAATTGGGAGCCTGAGGCTCGGGCAAGCCCTCAAGTCCTAAGCAAAGGCCATGGCATGCTTAGGCTTGGGCAAGTTCCTTAGTCTGAGGGTGTGCATGAGCGTACCCGATGGGTATTGCTCCTGAGCCCTTGGGCGCTCCTAGGGGGATCGGCCGGGGGTCTCTTTAGTTGGAAACCATTGATCCTAAGGCTTAACATACCCATATGTTAGGATCTCATCACCGCCCAACTCACCCAACTAGTGCCATGAGATGCAAGAATGTTGATGCAATGTACTAGATGCTCTCCAATCTCACCTAAATGATGAATCAAAGGATGCAACCAAGTGAATGGAGTGTGTTTCTCAGCTGTCAAGAGGTGTGCACAACTGTATGGTGCACCAAGGGAGTGGCCAAGGTGGGCCACACCATCTATTATAGCCCCACTCAACAACCCAACCGTTACCCTCTTGAGTCAGTTGTTGCTCTGGTGCACACCAGACGTGTACATCGGACGCCCCAATGGTCAAATTCCAACGGCTAAGAAAACTAGTCATTAGACACTGTTCATGTCCAGTGCAGCCCACCAGACACGTCCGGTACTTGTTAGCGCCCAAACGCTCGATTTACATGCTCTCTAGAACCCCTATCCGTGTGGCATCCAGTGCCACACCTGACGTGTCCGATGAGTACATCACCCGAAAACACTCATTTTGCAAGCTCTCTACAAGCCCTATTTCATGCTACACGTCCGGTGCATAATGAACTCGTTGGTGTTTGGCTGAAAATTGTGTAGTGTAAATCCTTTGTTGCTGTCTCTAATGCACCCATCCGGTGCTACACCAGACACGTTCGATACATGCATGACAGCAGCACCGAGAGCACTTCTTCGCCTCCTTGCAAGCGTGCCAACACTCAAATGTTTTGTGAAACATGTTAAAGCAGAGTTAGCATTTCCCAAAGTGTTTTTCACAAACATTTTCACTTGCTCTCCGATGTGTGTCACTAGGCCTAAATGTATATGCATGTAATTCCAACACCTAGTGGCACTAGATGACCGAATTCCCTAATTAGAGCTCCCCTCTTAATAGTATGACCATCTATCCTAAATCCGATCATGGACTCTATTGCATCTTGACTGGAACAAACAAAATGCCCTAGCTTATACCTTTGCCTTGAGCCCATGCATTTTGTTTTTCTCTTTCTTCTTTTCCAACAATTGAGCACTTGATCACCATTTGGCCTCCATCATGACTTCTATGAGAGCCACCCTTGCTCAACCTTGGTGTGGACCTAACCTATCTCATAAACAAAACTAGAGCAGAGGTTAGTCCACTAGTTATCTCAATTACCAAAACCAAACATAGGACTTTTAGAGGCTGAGCGTCATAGAGAAGGGTTGGTCGTTCAAGAGGTGCGGCGATGAGCAGCCACACCGGTGAGGAGGAACAAGCACCGACTGAGCAAAGTGGTGAGCAGGAGTGGAAGTGAGTAAGAGTGCCGAGTAGGCACACTTGGTACCAAGACACATGGAGGCGGTGAGAGGGCGTGGATGGCACCCCCACATTAGGCGATGGAGCAATGGAAATTTTGTTCAAACATTTCAACCCTGCACGTGATAGCTTATATATTGAACAGCCCCATTCCCAGCGGTGCTAGATAGGACCAACTGAAAGCTCCACTTTGGTTTTCGTGAATTGATGAAACACTAAGTGCTAACCTAGTTTATCAAAGTGATTATGAGATAGGTGGCACATTCCAAGTGGTGAAGCAAATGGTGATGATCATGATGATGGTGTGACCTTGGTGATGATTAAGTGCTTGGACTTGGAAAAGAACAAAGAGAAAAACAAAAAGCTCAAGGCAAAGGTGATATCCATAGGAGCTTTTGTATTTTGGTGATCGAGACACTTAGCGAGTGTCATCACATTTAGGATAGATAGCCATACTATTAAGAGGGGTGAATCTCATATCGAAATGCGGTTATCAAAGTGCCACTAGATGCTCTAACTTTTGCATATGCATTTAGATTTAATGGAGTGCTACCACCCTTGAAAATGTTTGTGAAAACATGCTAACACACGTGCACATGGTGAAACACTTGGTGGTTGGCACATTTGATCAAGGGCGGCAAAGTTGGTGAAGTGAAGGAGGTTATTGTCACTGTCTTTCAGTGATCGGACGCTGAGATCGGCGTGACTGGACTCAGCCAGTGCGTCCGATCAATTCAGAGCAATGAAGGGCTCAGCCTCGGTGAGCAACCGGACGCTAGGTCAAAATGTGACCTGGCATGACACTTGTGCATCCGGTCAAGGATGACGTACATAGACGTAAGCGGCTAAGTGAGCGCAGTGGAGACCTAACGCGGTGGCACATTTTGTCGTGTGCACCTGATGTGTCTGGTCATGGTTTTGGCGCTCAGGGAGCTCCCTAGAGTTGACCTGACGCACGGAGGCAGTTCTGATTAGTGTATCCGATCGTTCTTTGGTGGCGTAGGGGCGTGTGTTGATCTGACGCAGTGGTGGTGTGTCCGGTCGCCCTTCTAGTGTGTCCGATCGCCATTTAAGTGATCACATGGGAGGTCTTGACCGTTGGGGCTCGGGCGGCCATAGTTTGAATGGGGACAAGTGGACGTTGATCCATGACCGGATGCTAGGGTGTCGCATGTCTAGTCATCTTGATCAACGCATCCGGTCACCCCATGGACAAGGTGATGCAGGGGGCCAACGACTCTATTTCATGAGAGCCTCTATTTAACCCCCATGGCCAGCTCAAGCTCACTAGTTTGGCCATTTGCATTGACATAGCAACCTTGTGAGCTTAGCCAAATCCCTCCCACTCATCTCCATCAATCGATCAAGACTTTTGTAAAGAGTTTGGGAAGATGATGGCTAATGAGTTTTAGATGTCATAAGTGTAGATGGCTCTAACTTGATCTTCAAAGGCTTTAATATGAGAATCTATACTTGGTTGATTTCAATGCTAGTGAAGCTCAATTGTCGACATGCTTGTTCTCTAAGTCTAGTATGGGTTGGTTATGGCATAGAAGGCTTGGTCATGTTGGAATGAAACAATTGAATAGATTGGTTAAGCATGACTTGGTTAGAGGCTTGAAAGATGTTGTGTTTGAGAAGGATAAACTTTGTAGCTCTTGTCAAGTCAGCAAACAAGTTGGAAATACCCATCCTAAGAAAAGCATGATGAGCACTAGTAAAGTATTTGAGTTATTGCACATGGATTTGTTTGGGACAACACATTACACTAGCATTAGTGAAAACAAATATGGCTTTGTGATAGTGGGACTATACAAGATTGTCGATGCGGGACCCATAAGGTTCCCCACAGAGAAGAGAGAAGAAGACCTAGTCCAACTAGGATTCCCTACATGTAATCCTACTAGAACTAGTTACACATAATCCTACTAGGATCTCTACTTTGTAACCGACTAGGACTCCCGCCTCTCCTAGACTATATAAAGGAGGGCAGGGGTCCCTAGATCGAGAGCTAACACACACACATGAGCGAGAGACAATACCGGAACACAAACACAACAAATAGCGCAGGGCGCAATATACTATCCACACCAGACTGGACGTAGGGCGCCATGACTTTCCGGCGTGCTGAACCAGTATAAATCGTTGTCTCCCTGCGTTTACCATCGAGTTCCAGCATACGCCGAAACCCGAACGATACTGCCACGGTACCCCTGTGGTAGGCTATCGGTGGTAAAACATCGACAGCTGGCGCGCCAGGTAGGGGACCTCGGCGCTTTGCGTTCGAGAGCTCGGTGGACCTCAAAATAAAGATTCGCCACGACCCTCGTCGGCCTTGTCGACAACTCGCCGCGGCTCTCGTCAACCTCGTCGATAACTCGCTGCGGCTCGGAAGACGCCGAGATCAAGATTCGCCGTGGCTGTCATTGGCATCATTCGACAACTCGCTAAAGCGCATGTTCTCGGCGATGTCCTCGTACATCCAATCGATCGTTCAGGCTGCCGCTGGGAAGAGTACACGCGACGGGTTCTGAGTTGATCTGAGTACTCGACATGTCGGCGACAAGAGAGCTATCAAGTCTACCTCCATCTACGCCAACTACTCGGCTACACGCCACACCGATCAACTACCCGCCTGCGGTGATCGACAACTCTGCCATGAACCAAGCTAAGTAACGCTTTAATTTTTTACATTCCGGATATTATTCGTATGCCTCTGTGGCCATATCATCTTCCCCTAACGGCTGTTAGTTTCCTCGGATAGTAAGCCTTAATTCGTGAAGCTTGTTTTCTCGAATGGATGGTCACGTCAATGAACCTCTGAACCATACGGATGGTCACGTCAAAGAACCTCTGAACCATACGGGTGGTCACGTCAATGGACCTCTGAACCAAACGCGAGATTCAAGTGCTTAAACGTAACAGGTTACTACCCAGGAAATTAACCGACCTAGCAAGGGAAGACACAAAAAATCATCATGCGAGCAAACATAGTGCTCAAGATACAAAAATCATCATGCGAGCAAACATAGCGCTCTAGGTCTTCTCTTAACGGTCGCCGAATTCCTCAGGTAGAACACGCCTTAATCCGTGAAGCTTGTCTACTCACATGGACGGTCACGAACCGAGTGCCAGGCTCACATGGTCACGTCATGAACCTCTGAACCATACGCCAGAGATTCAAGTGCTTAAACGTAACAGGACACTACCTGAGGAATTTGCATGGCCTAACAAGAGCAAGACGAAAAAAAGAGATTATATGCATTTTATGATGCCGGGGCCCACCCTTGATTGATTATTCAAATATGGGACATGCTCCCGACTTCATATCCAGAATATCATTTACAACATATTTTTATGTTTAACATGCAGGGGAGCTGAGAGCTAGTCCAGAAACAAGCTGGTTTGAACAAAAAAGAACCCCGACAAGGTGCGGCAAGAACCAAGACAAGAGCTTAGAAAGAACCTGGATTGATCAAAAAAAGAACCCCGAGAAGGTGCGGCAAGGACCAAGACAAGATCAGAAAGAACCCGGATTGATCAAAAAAGAACCCCGAGAAGGTGCGGCAAGGACCAAGACAAGATCAGAAAGAACCCGAATTGATCAAAAAAGAACCCCGACAAGGTGCGGCAAGGATCAACACAAGATCAGAAAGAACCCGGATTGATCAAAAAAGAACCCCGACAAGGTACGGCAAGGACCAAGACAAGATCAGAAAGAACCCGGATTGAAGAAAAACAACCCAGATAAGTTGGGAACAGAAATCAAGACAAAAAAGAACTTGGATTGATCAGAAAACAACCCGGATGAGGTACATACAAGTTTAGAAAGAACCTGGACAAAGTGCAAACAACCTAGAAGAGGTACATCAAGAACCAGAGAAGTCTAGAAAATGACCTTGATGAATAAAAAACAACCCGGATGAGGTACATACAAGTTCAGAAAGAACCTGGACGAAGTGCAAACAACCTGGAAGAGGTACATCAAGAACCAGAGAAGTCTAGAAAATGACCTAGATGAATAAAAACAACTCGGAAGAGCATCACGACTTAGTCAAATCAGAAAACAACCCGGATAAGGTACATACAAGTTCAGAAAGAACCTGGACGAAGTGCAAACAACCTGGAAGAGGTACATCAAGAACTAGAGAAGTCTAGAAATGACCTGGATGAATAAAAACAACTCGGAAGAGCATCACGGCTTAGTCAAACACTAAGCTCGGGGGCTCGGCATTCGCTTCAATTACGCTCGGGGGCTCGAATTCAAGGATGAAAGACCAAGAATACAAGTACTCAAGACTACAACAAAGACAACACATCAAGACCCTTCATCCGATTTCTATTCTAAAGAAAAGTACTCGGAGAAGGCTCGGGGGCTGCGGGATACATAACCCCAAAAATTTTTTGAAGACAAGAATCTGGACCCTCCAACTTTTGCAAGCAAAAGCAAGAGGCTCGGGGGCTACACTCAGTGAGTGCAATTTTAACGAAAAATTGCACCCACCCAAAAAGAACTCAGAGCAACCAAGAAGACTAAAGGGACCCTCTGGCTTCTTGTCCCAACAAGCAAGAGGCTCGGGGGCTACACTCACTGAGTGCACTTTTGTTCAAAAGTGCACATCAGTCGGAGAAAAGACAAAGAAGACCATCTCAAGATTTCACTTCAAGAAAGAACCCGGAACAAGTCTACAAACAACCCGGCCCTTGAAGCTCAATCATGAAATGCTCGGGGGCTTGTCGATGCGGGACCCATAAGGTTCCCCACAGAGAAGAGAGAAGAAGACCTAGTCCAACTAGGATTCCCTACATGTAATCCTACTAGAACTAGTTACACATAATCCTACTAGGATCTCTACTTTGTAACCGACTAGGACTCCCGCCTCTCCTAGACTATATAAAGGAGGGCAGGGGTCCCTAGATCGAGAGCTAACACACACACATGAGCGAGAGACAATACCGGAACACAAACACAACAAATAGCGCAGGGCGCAATATACTATCCACACCAGACTGGACGTAGGGCGCCGTGACTTTCCGGCGTGCCGAACCAGTATAAATCGTTGTCTCCCTGTGTTTACCATCGAGTTCCAGCATACGCCGAAACCCGAACGATACTACCACGGTACCCCTGTGGTAGGCTATCGGTGGTAAAACATCGACAAAGATACACTTGGGTATTCTTTCTAGTGGACAAGAGTGATGTGTTTGCAACATTTAAATCATTTGTCAAGAGCATTCACAATGAGTTTTAGACAACCATCAAGAGAGTTAGAAGTGACAATGGCAGTGAGTTCAAGAACACAAGAATTGATGAGTTATGTGATGAATTTGGAATTAGACATCAATTCTCGGCCAAGTACACTCCACAATCAAATGGCCTTGTTGAGAGGAAGAATAGAACCTTGATTGACATGGCAAGATCTATATTAAGTGAGTACAATGTGAGTCAATCTTTTTGGGCCGAAGCAGTCAACACCGCTTGCTACTACATCAACCGATTGTATTGTCACCCATTGAAAGAGAAGACACCATATGAGCTCTTGAATAATAGAAAGCCCAACACTGCATATTTCTAGGTCTTTGGTTGCAAATGCTATATCTTGAAGAAAGGCACTAGATTGGGCAACTTTGAGAAGAAGTGTGATGAAGGATTCTTACTTGGATACTCAACCACTAGCAAAGCATATAGAGTTTGGAATTTGGCAAGTGGTACTCTTGAAGAGGTGCATGATGTTGAATTTGATGAAACCAAGGGTTCTCAAGATGAGAATGAGAACTTGGAAAAGATGTAAGAGGCATTCAACTTTCAAATGCCATGAAGAACATGGATGTTGGTGAATTAAGGCCTAGGCAAGTGAATGATGATGAAGATGATCAAGTGCAAATACTCTCTAACTCAAATGTGCAAGTTGACACAAATCAAGCAAGCTCAAGTGGCTAGTACATCATCTCAACCCAATGATCAAGCAAATGCAAGCAATGTTCCTATTCTCCAACCAACCAATATTGCAAGAGATCATCCATTGGACACTATAATCGGAGATATTTCTAGAGGTGTGCAAACTAGATCAAGATTGGCTTTCATTTTGTGAGCATTTCTCATTTGTGTCATCCATTGAACCAAAGAAGATAGATGAAGCATTGAAGGATGTTGATTGGGTGAATGTTATTCATGAAGAATTGAACAACTTCACAAAAAATCAAGTATGAGAGTTAGTGGAAGACCAAAGAACCACAATGTGATTGGAACCAAATGGGTCTATAGAAACAAGCAAGTTCAAGATGGGATAGTAGTGAGGAATAAAGCAAGATTGGTAGCACAATGCTATACACAAGTTGAAGGTCTTGAGTTTGAGAAACATATGCCCTAGTTGCTAGATTGGAAGCAATTAGAATCTTGTTAGCCTATGCTTATGCCCACAACATCAAGCTCTATCAAATGGATGTCAAGAGTGCATTTCTCAATGGCTACATCAATGGAAAAGTATATGTTGAGCAACCTCCCGGTTTTGAAGATAACAAGAAGCCCAACCATGTGTACAAGTTGAAGAAGGCATTGTATGGCTTGAAGCAAGCACCTAGAGCATGGTATGAGAGGTTGAGGGACTTCTTACTCTCTAAAGGGTTCATGATGGGCAAGGTTGACATCACTCTTTTCACCAAGAAGATTGGAAAGGACTTGTTTGTGTTGCAAATATAGGTTGATGACATTATTTTTGGATAAATCAATCAAGACTTTTGTGAAGAGTTTGGGAAGATGATGGCTAATGAGTTTGAGATGTCAATGATTGGAGAGTTGAGTTACTTTCTTGGTCTTCAAATTAAGCAATTGAAGAATGGTACATTTGTGAGTCAAGGCAAGTACATCAAAGACAAGCTCAAGAAGTTTAGCATGAGTGATAGCAAAGCCATAAGTACACCAATGGGAACAAATGGCAATTTGGATATTGATGCAAGTGGCAACATGGTGGATCAAAAGTTGTATCGGTCTATGATTGGAAGCCTACTCTATGTGACCGCATCATGGCCGGATGTCATGTTTAGTGTGTGCATGTGTGCAAGATTTCAAGCCTCATTAAGAGAAAGTCATTTGAAGGCTACAAAGAGAATATTGAGATACTTGAAGCATACACAAAATGTTGGCTTGTGGTATCCCAAAGGAGCAAAGTTTGACATAGTTGGTTACTCTGACTAGGATTATGCGGGATGCAAGGTTGAAAGGAAGAGTACCTTGGGCACATGTCAAATATTGGGAAGATCACTTGTTTCATAGTCATCAAAGAAGCAAAATAGTGTTACATTATCAACCGCCGAAGCCGAGTACATATCCACCGGTAGTTGTTGTGCACAAATACTTTGGATGAAGGCCACCTTGAATGACTTTGGAATCAAGTTCAAGGAAGTACCATTGCTATGTGACAATGAGAGTGCAATCAAGCTAACCAACAATATGGTTCAACATGCAAGAACAAAGCACATTGATGTTGGCCACCATTTCATTAGAGATCATCAACAAAAAGGGGACATTTGCATTGAGAGTGTGGGCACCAAAGATTAACTTGCCAACATATTCACCAAGCCATTGGATGAGAAGAGGTTTTGCAAGCTAAGGAATGAGTTGAACATATTAGATTTCTCAAATATGTGTTGATGCACCCCCACTTATATGGCATGCCTCTCCTTGAGCAACCAATGTAAAAGTTGATTGGCATGCATACATCCTTTACTAAGGACTTGTTTAGTGCATCTAGTCATTCCTCATGTCTTATAGGATCATTCATGAAAATTAAATGAATTTGATGCTTGTATGGTATCACTATTGTATGACATGTTTGTGGGCTTGTGAACCTAGTGTTTGATCTAGAAAATGAGCTATAAGTGTTTAATTCAACATGGTACAAGATAACCCTTGAAATGAGGTGTGAAGAAGCTTGTCCTTGAATCAAACCAAGTTAAATATCTTTGGCAAGTGCTTGAGATTGAACCAAGTTTAGGAAAATGATCCTCACCCCATTGATTGACATTGATAATCTTAACCTATCTAAAATTGAACCTTTGTGGTCATTGATGACAAAGGGGAGAAGTAATGCACAAAGATAGTGAAAATATAACATAGGGGGAGTAATATGACAAAGGAAGGGGATCAATTAAAATTTTGAGCACACAAGTAGGGGGAGCAAGTTCATAAACTTGATTGATGCATTTGTATGTGCACTTCATATGTTTGCTTGCATGGCACAAATTTTAAATTAAAATTCCATGCTTGTGTGGTGAATGCTAGTTGCAGGTTTGAATGATGAAATGAAAAACTAGCATGCATAGGTTGAGTAACTAGACTTGTGTTTATATTGTGAAAACTAGAACCTTGCTTCTAACATTGATCTCACCGGGTATTCTAGTTTTGTGTATGTCTAGTTACTAATGGTGCTAAGAATGGTATATTTGGTGCACTCCAATTGGTATCACACTTCAAAGGTCCATCTCTTATACCTTAGCATCATTGGTAGACATTGCCCTCCCACATTTCCAATCCATGCATATGTGCAAGCTTCAATCCAAACTCTTAGCATATATGTAGGGGGAGCTAATGCTACCAATTGGGGTTCATGAATCTTGTCCATATCCTTTTACACATGGTAAATATGCTTGGGCAAGCAACATGGATTCAAATGAATTTCAATTCATATCTTTGTGAAAGGGTTGTCATCAATTACCAAAAAGGGTGAGATTGAAAGCTCTAGTTTGGTTTTGGTGAATTGATGAAACCCTAAGTGCTAACCTAGTTTATCAAAGTGATTATGAGATAGGTGGCACATTCCAAGTGGTGAAGCAAATGGTGATGATCATGATGATGGTGTGACCTTGGTGATGATTAAGTGCTTGGACTTGGAAAAGAACAAAGAAAAAAACAAAAAGCTCAAGGCAAAGGTGATATCCATCGGACCTTTTGTATTTTGGTGATCGAGACACTTAGCGAGTGTCATCACATTTAGGATAGATAGCCATACTATTAAGAGGGGTGAATCTCATATCGAAATGCGGTTATCAAAGTGCCACTAGATGCTCTAACTTTTGCATATGCATTTAGATCTAGTGGAGTGCTGACACCCTTGAAAATGTTTGTGAAAACATGCTAACACACGTGCACATGGTGAAACACTAGGTGGTTGGCACATTTGATCAAGGGCGGCAAAGTTGGTGAAGTGAAGGAGGTGATTGTCACTGTCTTTCAGTGATTGGACGATGAGATCGGCGTGACTGGACTCAGTCGGTGCATCCGATCAATTCAGAGCAGTGAAGGGCTCAGCCTCGGTGAGCAACCGGACGCCAGGTCAAAATGTGACCTGGCGCGACACTTGTGCATCCGGTCGAGGATGACGTACATAGACGTAAGCGACTGAGTGAGCGCGGTGGAGACCTGACGCGGTGGCACATTCGGTCATGTGCACCTGATGTGTTCGGTCATGGTTTTGGCGCTCAGGGAGCTCTCTAGAGTTGACCTAATGTGCGAAGGCAGTTCTAATCGGTGCATCCGGTCGTTCTTTGGTGGCGTAGGGGTGTGTGTTGATCTGACGCGGTGGTGGTGCGTCCGGTCGCCCTTCTAGTGTGTTCGATCGCTATTTAAGTGATCATGTGGGAGTTCTTGACCGTTGGGGCTTAGGCGGCCGTAGTTTGAATGGGGACAAGTGGACGTTGATCCATGACCGGATGCTAGGGTGTCACGTGTCCAATCATCTTGATCAACGCATCCGGTCACTCCGTGGATAGTGTGATGCAGGGGGCCAACAGCTCTATTTCGTGGGAGCCTCTATTTAAGCCCCATGGCAATCTCAAGCTCACTTTGTTGTCCATTTGCATTGACATAGTAACCTTGTGAGCTTAGCCAAAGCCCTCCTACTCATCTTCATCATTGATTCATCATCTTTGTGAGATTGGGAGAGAATCCAAGTGCATTGCTTGAGTGATTGCATCTAGAGCCACTTGGTGTTCGTGTTTTGCTATGGGATTCGCTTGTTTCTCTTGGTGGTTGCAGCCACCTAGAGACTTGGAGCAGTGAGGATTGTCGAGCGAAGGAAGGTGCTTGTCTCCGGCTCCGATCATGGTGATTGTGAGGGGTTCTTGACCTTTCTCTAGCGAAGAGCCTAAAGGTACTCTAGTGAATTGCTCGTGGCTTGTGTGATCCTCATCTTGTGTTCGTTGTGCGGCACCCTATTTAGGGTTTGGCATGTGATGCCAATTAGCACGTGAACCTCCAAGTCAGTGAATCACCACAATGAGGACTAGCTTGCTGGCAAGCAAGTGAACCTTGGTAAAAAAACTTGTGTCGTCATTGTCCGAGGATTTCTTGGTATTCATTGTGATTGATTGTGATCATCTTGTGATTGGCTCAATTTCTCAACACGGTGGTATAATCATCACATCCCCTCTCTTGTATTTACATTTCTAGTGTTGCTTCGCTCTTTAGTGTAATTAGTTTTGAGAGCAAGCTTTTTGTCGGGTCTAGTGGTTAGTGTGGCTCTTTAGTTAGTCTTTGAGAGCACACTAACTTAGTGTAGTGAAATAGCCTTTGTGTGCTTAGATATCATAGTCACTAGAATTATGGTAGGTGGCTTGCATTTTTAGTAGGCCAGTGCAACACTCGCTTCGCCTCATATTTGTCTAACCGGTTTGTTATGTGTTGTTGTAGAAATTTTTAATAAGCTATTCACCCCCCTCTAGCCATTAGGATCTTTCACCAGCGGCCATACTAATATTCACAGTCAGAACTCAAAGCATGGACTATAGGTGAAGGCGCAATGAATGCTACCGGTTGAGATTGGGACAAGTCTTGCATGTCTACAGAGCACTAGATGACATGATGAACCTAATCACAATGAGCCTAACGTATGATACGGTGAGGTGAATATATTAATCGCAATATCATTCGGTGTTCATTAGTAAGGGGCATAGATTCAACTTGTTGCATGTACTCGGATTAAATGACATGTAATTGGAGCACTTAAATGCCAATGTCACTACCATAAGTTTGTAAGCAAAAGCACTAGTAATTTATATTGGTTATACAGAACCATATATTTAACTACTAATTAGTTTGAGACAACTAGTTCATACTTCATAGGTACCATTACACCATAACTCTGCATTGGTCATAGAAAAGCTAAGATGCAAAGACAAATTAGTTGTAGACCTAGTTGTACTACATAGGAAAAATATAACATGCCTTGATTTCTACCAAATTAGTTGTACAACTAGTCAAAGTCCATGAGATCTAGGTCAATCTCCGTGTCATCTAGTGAAAGCCCTAGTTTGGTTTTGGTTAATTGATGAAACCCAGTGTACTAACCTTGTCATTGAGTGATGAACATGAGCTAGGTTGGTACACACCAAGTGTTGGAGAAAGATGAAGTCCATGGTGGTGGTGATGGACATGTGATGATGATCAAGTTCTAAACTTGAAAAAGAAGAAAGAGAAAAACAAAATGGGCTCAAGGCAAAGGTATATTTGATAGGGCCATTTTGTTTTTGCCACTCAAGACACCAAGTGGGTGTGAGTGGGTTGAGGATAGACAGTCGTACTATGAAGAGGGGTGAAATTCATTATGAAATGCGGTTATCAAAGTGCCAGTAGATGTTCTAATTCATTGCATACGCATTTAGATTCTAGTAAGTGCTAACACCCTTGAAAATGTTGTGTGAAAATGCTAACACACATGCACATATAGTGATACACTTGGTGGTTAGCACTTTGGAGCAAGGGTGAAGAAGTTGGAGAAGAAAAGGAGGTGAAAAGGGGGACCGGACCCTGCTGTTGGTAGGAATGGACCCTGAAGGGAGAGTCTAGCCTAGACTCAACCCTAGGCCATGGGTGCGGTGCTGGGACCAGACCCATCGCTAAGAGTCCTGTTGAGGCGGTGTTGAAGCGTGGTGGCGACGTGGCGTCTCGTGGTAGACCAGACCCTGGGTCAAAGTTTGGTCATGAGCACCAAACCCGGTCTGGTCACATTTGGAGCTCTTGGGAGCTCTGTGTAATCGACCAAACTTGCGTGGTGCGTAGCGACCAGACCCTCGCTCCAGAGTCCAGTCTAGAGGAAGTGATTGATGGCATGTGCGCCGAACATAGAGGAGGAGCGACTGGACCCTGGGGATCATAGTCTAGTCCAAAGTAAGTCAAGTGTGCAGCTGAGGCGACCGTTGGAGATTGACATGCAAGGTTGAACACTGGGGACGTGTGGCGTGATCCCGCACAGTGGACTCGTTCTGGACCAGACGTTGCGGGTCCGGTCGGCAGGACCGGTCGACACATAGACTGTCCATTGAGGGGCATAACAGTTGGATTTGTTTGGGGCTCTATAAATAGAGCTTGGCTGGCTTGGGCTCACTCTCTTAGCCATTTCTATTGAGGATACAACCTTGTGAGCCTAGCCATTCCTCTCTCACTCATCTTGCTTGATTGGTTCATCATTTGTTGAGATTCAAGAGCATCTAAGTACATTGCTTGAGTGATTGCATCTAGAGGCACTTGGTGATTGTGTTTCGCTGTGGATTTCTCTTGTTACTCTTTATGTTTGCCGACACCTAGACTGCTTGGAGCAGTGAGGATCATTAAGTGGAGGGTGGTGTTTGTCTTCGGCTCCGATCGGTGGATTGTGAGGGGTTCTTGTGCCTTCCCTATGGGAGATCACGAAAGGCAACTCTAGTGGATTGCTCGTAGCTTGTGGATCCTAATCTTGTGTTGGTTGTGCGGCACCCGGTTGCGGGTTCGACATGTGATGCCTAT
This sequence comes from Miscanthus lutarioriparius, assembly GCA_904845875.1. Classification (NCBI taxonomy): domain Eukaryota; kingdom Viridiplantae; phylum Streptophyta; class Magnoliopsida; order Poales; family Poaceae; genus Miscanthus; species Miscanthus lutarioriparius. Next base: position 57,933,294 of record CAJGYO010000014.1, on the reverse strand, counting down.
CAGCGTGTGAACCTCCAAGTGGGTGAATCGCTACAACGGGGACATAGCTTGCAGGCAAGCAAGTGAACCTCGGAGGAAAAATCATTGTGCCATCTTGTCTCCATGGATTTCATTGGTACTCACTGTGATTTATCCCTTGCCCGGCTCGGTATTTCATTCCTAGCACTTGTATTTACTTTCTCATACACTTGTGTAGTGCTAGTTGTAACTAGTGAGTAGTGTAGCCTAACTAGTTGTAATTAGTCTTGCTAGCTTCCTCACTAGTGGTAGAAGTAGTGACTTAGTCATTGCTTGATACATAGAGATCATAGCAAACTAGACTTGTAGATAGGTGGCTTGCAACACAAGTAGTGCAAGTGCAAAACTCGCATTACACCATTTAGTTATCTAACCATTCGTCTTAGTATTGTTGTAGAAAATTTTTATAGGCTATTCACCCCCCTCTAGCCATTTTGGACCTTTCATCCAGGTCAATGTCCATGAGATCCTGTTGAACTTGCATCACATACTGGTTGACTTCCATAAGATCTAGGTCAATCTCCATGTCATCCAGGTCATTCCCCTACATATCCTAGTCCATATCCATTACTATAGCAACATCTAGCTCAACACATGTGAAATTGGTGCTTCCACTACAATGCTAGGATGTTGGGCATGTGCAATAGCTGCCTATCCTAAGCACTTATAGTGCATCAGTGAAGACAATAAGAATCACAAGTTAAAATCCAGCAAGATTGAAGGCCATCAAATCCAAAACAAGAAAAGACCATGCTCATCTGCAAATTCAAGAATAGTACATATTGCAACTAAGATTGGGGATTTGTGAAACCAAGAAACATGAACACATACATGGTTCGATTCTATTGAAACCAAGAGGCGTTCAAGTTCACTCACCAAAGTTTAGATATAACAACGACCGTGTGTTGCAGATGTCATAGGTGCGAGTGTGCGATGGAGAGGAGGGAGACGGCGGTTCCTCCAAGCCCTTATAGTCCACCACAAGGATGGGCCAGAAAGGGGAATGGACATGAGAGAAGGAAGGTCATAGGAATTGTATATTGAGTTCAACACCATCTTTGCACCTATAGCAGACCCCAATTTGCAGTGACAGAGATTCCTGGTGTTGGTCGAACATATTGATGGTATTTTAGTTGCTAGAGCATGAGGATCAAGGTTCAAGAGACTGGTTAAAATCACAACATGTACCCAAACCCGTATGCGACGTTGCATCTAGTAGGGACATTTTGCTCCACAGCACTAATCCGAACCATCAAAGTACTATTTTTGTAGCATAAGTAACGGAACTGATAACGAAACAATAGTTCAACAGGACCATCCAAAAGTAAAGAACACTAAACCAGATACATGTCGATCTACTTCCATACATTGAGGATCTGACCAATCAACATGTCAACAACTAAGACAACTACAAAAGAGGTGAAAAAAGAATTGCATCTAGATTTCTTTTTCATAGCTACCAATTCTTACTTCATCTTTGTTGGAACCCTCACCGTGCCTTCAACCTCATGCATCTCCTTGATGAAAGTTGCATCATTGAACTCTTCCTTCGTTCTAACATGCACATTCGCCTTCAAAAACCACACCTCGTCATGTAAATCTTTACCAAATTCTTCATAAATGGTCCATGTTCAGGATCGAACCACACATAGAACCCGCAATTTGATGGGGTCTACCAAAAGAACAAATAATCATAAATAGCGCACCATGACATGATTTGTCATTGTGAAGACCAGGGTTGTTATCACTCCAAGAAATCCACCGAGTCGCCTTCAATCTGCAGCGACACTCAATAGCAGGCTTGTATGCAAAGGGGAGTTGACGGTACGGGACTGCCGGCCCCCTCTCAGTGTACTTGGCTCCTCCGGAAGAATGGGACCTTCTCATGAGCCCATGCCATAATGGTGCAGACCATGGTGATGAGTGCAAATATACAATGATGGATTGAACTTGTCCACACTCTAAGCTAGCAGGGAGACCCGGCCCGTGTTATATATTGCTTTCATGCCACCTAGGCCTGAAATATCCGACTCCTCCCACCTTTTGTTAAGTGACGAAAAAAGCTGACAACGGTTATTATCACTACTGGATTCAGGCACTTTGCTGGGTGCCGAATGCACCCGGCAAAGGCTACTTTGCACTCGGCAAAGCCTTTGCCGGGTGCAGCACTCGGCAAAGAGCCTCCGGCAAAAAATTAGTCGACAAAGATTTCTTTGCCGGGTGCCTTTTATCGGGCACCCGACAAAGACTTTGCGGAGTGCAAATTCGGCACCCGGCAAAGAAAAGTGGTCGTTACGGCACTGGCTCCGTCATCCCTTGCTTTGCCGGGTGCCATGTCAGAGGCATCCGGCAAAGATTTTTTTAATTTTTTTTTCAAATTTTCTTTGCTGGGTGCCGTGCCGGGGAGGCACCCGCAAAATTTTTTTTATAATTTCTTTGGCGGGTGTCGCACCGCGGCGGCATCCGACAAAGAGTTTTTTATTTTTTTTCATAATTTCTTTGCCGGGTGCCAGGTCATGGGGCACCCCAAAAGAAATTTTTTTTTTTTGAAAAAACTTTGCCGGGGTGCCTGGCAGCCTGGCACTTTTTTAGAATTCTGAAAAAATTAATTTGAGGCTTTGCTTGGGTGCCACAGCCACGGCACTTTCGGCAAAGCTGGGAATTTCGAAAGGAATTCCCGGCTTTGCCGAAAGTGCCAAGGCTGTGGCACCCGCAAAGCCTCAAAAATTAATTTTTTTATTTTGTTTTTTGATTCTATAATCACAAACACATCATATAAAAGATATATATCACATCTGAAGCATCACAAAGACAATATAGCACATATATATCACATCCATCTCATCACAAACTCAATCCCACACATATATATCACATCGTGAATACAATACCTCACATACACGACATCACAAACATAATAGGTCCAATTACCATCGAAACAAGTCGATAGTGGATCACAGTGCATCACATGTCCATCAAGCGGTGAAAAAGAGATACAAACTAAAGGTGGGGAGGAAACTGAGTGTCTGGTGAAGGAAACTCGGCACCGCCTGCTTGTGCCTGAGATGGGTTATTCGAACCCACCGACGGAGGCTGCATAAAGGACAAGAGATTCAGGCGCTTAGAGTGGGTCATCTAATGAAAGCACTAGTCGAAGCAATATGGATTCATACTCACTGGACTAGATACAACGGTGGGCGGCGGCGGCTGGGAGCTTAACATCGGCATAGGTACTTTGTTCACTTGCCCAAAGTTCTACTGAGAACATCATAATCTCCGCCATTTGCTTGGCTTTCTCTCTTCCTGCTTTCGACTTGTCTTTCCCGCTCGGCCACCTCGGTCCTCGCCGCTAGGTCCCACAGCTCCTGAGCCATCCTCTCCTTCTCGACCTGCAACATTTCAATCGAATGTTTTAGTAATGTAAAGGTAACTAAGTTATGTAAAGATCAATGTACGAAGAGTTAAACTGGACTAACACGAGTGCATCGACCGGCTTTGTGAAGGGACGGCCGTTGGCGTATGGTCGGAGCCTCCGCTCGGGTACTTGCTCGGATTTGGGAGAGGGAGGAACAGAGCGGACTCAAGGGTGCCATCGCCAAGCCAGTACCACCCATGCTTCTTGCCCTGTCCGATCCTCATGACAGTCGTGCCATCAATGTCGTCGGTGCTCGGATCCCGATCGGCCCTGGACCGACCTTGCCTCCGACGCATAGGAGCTGATCTTGGTGTGGGCGCTCGGGTTGTTTGTATGACTCGGGTGGGTCATCCAGTGAAGGTGACAATGAAGTCGCCTTTCCTTGTGGGCCAGTCCATACGCCATGAACGTGGACAAAGGCTGGCCACCATGCGACGCTGACTATGAGAAAGACAACAAGATGATTAGAAGAAACATGTAGAATGGAGCATCAGAATACTAAAAATGAATTCACGTACCCAAGCTTGCTTGTACGCGCCGAGGCTGCGGCTGCCTTGGTGGTGTGTGGGGCCTGTCGTGTGCAAAGCCCGCTCCCAGTGGGCTTCGTGTTCCTGGATATAACCCTCTATGAACCACCTATCCACGATCATCTCCCAGCAGTCGGCAAAGGACTCACACCACCATGGAATCATCTACATGTCATAAAGAATTTGAGATGTAAGACGACCAAATGAAAGCTACTTAATCTCAAAACGAATCAGTATTATTCTTCTTCATTTACCTCAAGGAACTGTTCTCGGGTCAGAGGCATTTGTCTTGCCTGTGTCTTGCTGACTTTCTGACCAAGTCGCGTGGCGTAGTACTTGATGATGCAAGTGAGGCGCTCCTCGTAGTGCATGTCGCTGATGCGTTTCCTGGCACTTTTCACCAAGTTCTTCTCCGCCCTTTCCTCCTGTCCCTCTTCACACCTGAAAAAAGTCTACAGACAGACACAATGTATCAATTCATTATGTCAAAAAGTGTCAAATGAATGCGATGTATTGATCAAAGTTGTGCGAACGAGACTTACCCAGAACTCTCTCCTAACCCGCTCCTGCTTGTCTTCATAATCTGCGTCGGGGGCAGATTTGTAGTGGTCCCACGATTTGGCCGGCCCCATAGTCCCCTTGTGCGTGACAATGCCAGGGTAATAGTTCCTGCACACAAGCCCCAAGATGTGGTTGGGATTGCGTGAGTCACCAGGCGACATAACCTCCCAGTGCCTGCACAAGTCATTAACAAACATTATTAGTTTCTCTAACAATTTTCAACAGGTTATATGAAGTAGCTGTGATTAAATCTAAAGTTAGTTACCTGTCCCCCTGGGGGCGGATCACTGGGCGTAGGGGAGGAAGCGGAGGCCCAGGGAGTTTTGAGGGACCTCGCAAGTAGGGGCTAGCCACGGCAGAGGCAGTGGAACTACTTTCGGCCTCGCCGCCCTCCTGTGCCTCTCCCTCGCTGTCCGTCACCTGAACCTCATCCGTCGCCAGAACCTGCTCGTCCTCCGAGGAGTCCGTGGTACGGCGCTCCTCCTCCAGCACGTCACGTGGCCTGACTAGAGGAGGCCGGCCCCTCCTACTGCCGCTCCCGCTGCCGCTGCTCCTGGCCCTCTGCCTCCTCCCGTCCGATGCGTTCTCTCCGGCATCTGCGTCCTCACGTGCCCTCTGGTACCTCAAGTTCACGTTCCTTGGCCCACTGCCACCCGCCATCTTTGTTCAATCACCTGTAATTAAAAAGAAACAAACAAGACATCATTACATGTATTAGAAATAGATGCTAAGTAAATAAAAAAACACGATTACAAAATAACATAGTATTACATGTATTAGAAGTAATCATCATTATTGGGATTATCTAGATCATATGTCTCGTCATCACTATCAAAATTGTCCAAATAAACAAGACTGTCCGAAGGTTCAATGTTGCCTTCATCGTCATCATCTAAATGTAATCGCTCAAGCATTTCTATGTCCTTGGCATTTTGCACATCATCTCCTTCTTCCTCGTCATCAACCCTTTCATTGTCTACTTCCATTCCAATCGCCTCGGTTAAGTCTATTACCAACCTCCCTTGTAGCCCATCTTCTTGATAGAACTCTCCATCATATGTGTTTGGGTTGAAGTCGTAATCTTCATCGTTTAGGACAGCTAGTCTACCATGTGGCGATACCTGGTGCACAATAGACCAACCCCGAAGAGCCTTGTTGCCTTGGCATGCGTATGACAAATAATAAACTTGCACGGCCTGATCCGCCACAATAAAGACATCTTTTCCTTGATAGATGGAATCATGTCGAATCTCGACTTGACCAATATTAGGGCTCCATTTAGTTAGTCGAGGATTGAACCAGTGGCATTTGAACATGACGAGACGAAGAGGTTTTGAACCATAAAATTCAAGTTCATAGATATCTTCAATTATGCCATGATACTCGAGGCCATCAGTGCCGGGAGTACAAACTCCGCTATTTGTGGTTTTTCGATGGGGCCGAGCTCGCTCGTAGCTTCTTATGTGAAAGCGATATCCATTCACATCATAACCTAAATAAGCTTTCACCTTACTATCGAAGCCATTTGCAACCTGTCTCAACTCCTTACTCATAGTTGCATCGGTTTGGGCCTGCAAGCGCAAGAAGGAAAGATTGTTGGACTAAGTACGCGAAACTCGGAATCTCGAACTAGGTACGAGGTAAATTGGACAATACCTTTGTTTTGAACCAAGAAATGAAATCGGGCCTCCCTGCTCCCGGACCCCATGAAAGAAGGGTGTTGGTTTGCCGTGGGGTAGGATCCCTTGGTTGATGCCAGGATACACGAATAAATTCCCTGTGCAAATGAGAAAGAATCAGTTGGATGCAGAATAGTGACAGCGTATTTAAACAAGTTCTTTGAGAACTTACTCAATGAACGACTTCACCTCGGGTAGGTTGTGGAACACATATAGCATGATCATGCGCCACTCTTCATTTTCCAACCTCTTATTGGTCGATCCACTTGACCTGCCGAGTTGCCCTTGGAAAAGGCTAAGGTTGGATTCATTCTCGTCAACATTGTAGCGAGGGAGTGGATTATGCACGCTAGGAAGGTTCTCCGTGTAGTATAGCTGTATGAAGTTTGTCACCTCCTCCAGAATGGAAGCCTCTGCAATGGAAGCCTCAATTTTGGCTTTATTTCTACATTTTTTGTGAACGGCCTTCAGACATCTCTCGATTGGGTAGCACCAACGGGCCTGCATGGGCCCCCCCCATACGTGCCTCATATGAAAGGTGCACAATCAAATGCTGCATCGACAAGAAGAAGCCAGGTGGAAAGATCTTCTCCAACTTACAAAGCAACTCAGGTGCCACTTTCTCCAAGTTTGCAACCACGGTCCGAGATAGCTCCTTGGCACAAAGCTGGCGAAAGAAATAGCTCAACTCTGCCAGCACTAGCCAGAGATGCTCAGGAACGTAGCCTCGTACCATCGCCGAAAGAAGCCGCTCAATCCATACGTGGTAGTCATGACTCTTCATGCCGTTGACTCGCATAGTGCCTAAGTTCACTCCCCTGCTCAGGTTCGCTGCATACCCATTAGGGAACATTAACGCCTTGATCCATCGTAGTACTTCCCTCCTTTGTTCGGGTTTCAAGACGAAATCGGCCTTTGTAGGAGGCCGCATCACTTGTTGTGGTCTATCGCACAACGTCGCCAGGTCCACTCTAGCCTTAGGGTTGTCCTTAGACTTCTCAGTGTCCATGAGTGTTGCCCAAAGTACCTCGCCGATATTCTTTTTAGTGTGCATTACATCAATGTTATGGGGGCGGTAGGGAGGTCATCGAAAAATAGGGAGCCTCGTCAAGCCGGACTTATGAGTCCACATGTGTTGCTCACCATATCCCACAAAACTACCTTCTTCATTGGGCAAGAGAGCATCTATCTAAGCATGAACCTCGGCACCAGTCTTCAAGTGCGGTCTAGGATCCATGGATCTGCGCACCTTTCCTAAAGTTCTTGGTGTCTGTCGGAATGGATGGTTGGAATCTAGGAATTGACGATGTTGATCGAACGACGAATACTTACCACCCTTCTTCAACCAAATGAACCTCACAGCTTCCTGGCATATTGGACACGGGAACTGTAACACCTCGGATGTTTAAATATTAAAAACCGGACATATCATCATATGCATTGCAAGGCATTGGTCATGTTGCAAATTTTGTTATGCATTCACTAAAACAAGTTTACATTTATGTTATAAGTATTGCTTGGTATTGTTTGAATCAAGTTTGAAATCGTTGTATTGATTTGAAATTCCGAAAACCCTAATTTTCAATATTTAAATCCGACCCTGAAAATCCATTTCAAAATCGAAGCACATTTTGGGGTTGAGTCTTAAAGCAAAGTTGTAGAGCTTGTCGAGTTGTACAAAGTTTATTTTTGGAGTTTTTCAAGTTGTTTAGTAAAATTTGAAGTTATTTAAAAAGGCAAAATTCCTTAAATATCCCCGCTTTAAATTCAAAAGTTCATTTCAAAATGTAGGCCGAATTTGGGTATGGTTTCAAAAGCAAAGTGGTAGAAATTTTGATTTTGAACAACTTTTGTTTTTGGAGATTTTTGAGTTGTTATGAAAATTTGGGAGTCATTTGGGAATTTTGGTGGATGGCAATTCTGTAATTTTGATGAACAGTAACCGCGGAAGCCAACTCATCGCCGGCGATCTTCGGTTTGCTTCCAGGCGCGGTCGTGGCCATTTTTGGCGTCGCGCTGGCGCGGTGAAGGCCACAGCGTAGCTTTCTTGAGCTTCTGATCCGTGTTATTTGGACCGAGGCGCCGTCGTCGTCGTTCTTTTCTCTTGCTCTGTTTTCTCCCGCCGTCACCACCATTCTCCGTTGAGCCCTCGCCGTCAAACCAGCGTCTGCGCCATCGCAGCGATGCGTGTCCCAGCTCCGCTAGTTCCTTGCGCACCTAGCCAACTAGCTCTAGTCGCTTGATTTCGCCGTGAACTCGCTGTTCATCATTTTCTTCCTCACGGCCGGCAACCTCACCCGAGATTCCGTTTCACCGTGGCTAGCCTACTCCGATGAGCCGTTGGCCTTGATCAGTGTACCTACGGCTTCGTCTCGATGCTGTGGTGCTTAATCCTGTGTTGCTTGCTAGTTTTGATCACTGCAGTCGCCGGTTCTTCCTCACCGACGATCTTTGGTCCGCCGTGATCACCGTGGTCGTCGTCACGGCTCTCCGTTGCTTCTCCGACCTCGCTCCTTGCTTCAACGCGTTCAGGGTGAGCTACTAGTGTTTCCTGGATCCTTTGTTTGAGCTCTACTGGTTTCACATCGCCGGCGTAGCGCTGCCATGCCACCACGTCCGCCATGGCCGCCGTCGAGCTAGTATAGGGCCGTAATCAGTACAGATAGGGATGTCAATCGATGCGCCTAGTCTTGGTGATCATTTTAGTACCTTGGTCGTCGCCGTTGGACTCACCATCGGCGAGGAATCGCCGGTCAGAGCCGTCGCTGCCGTGGTCAACGTCGGAGGTTGAAGATGACAAGTGGGAACCGGTTGTCAGTGACTCAGCGTTCAAAATGAATTTTCTGTTTTTCAGATTTAAATGAATAGTGTCTGTTTTTGTTATTTTTGTGTAGATTTATTTAGAGCTCCAAAAATTATGAAAATTTTTGTGTGACTTCTCTGTGATGTGTATTATTTAGGAAAAATATGAAATGTTGATTTTCAGTACTTTTTGAATGTGATAAAAATTGCTCAATTAATTAATAAATGAGTTTCCAGGATTTTTCTAGACTTATTTATGTATCCAAAAATTATGAAAATTGTTTTGTCACTTAGTTATCATGTGATGAACATATACAAAAAATTTTAGGTCAATTGGAACAAGTTGATTTATTTCATAATTATTAATTAATTAATTAATTCATAAAAGCAAATAGTAACCTTTAGTGATTTAGATTTTGTTTGAGTTTTTGATTAAGTGATATCCTTGGGTCATTAGTTGGTAATGATCCTTGACAATTGTTGTGAGTGTTGCTAAAATGGTTTAGTTGGTTTAACTTGTAACTGTACCGCGAAGGAAAGTTGTATTCAAGTTGTTAAGTTTTGCATCCATCATCGAGCATCATATTTTGTATCCGCATCATGTTAAGCATGGCATTGTTACTACGTGTAGTGAACGAAGGTGAGCACATGGTAGTTAATCAAGTAGTTGAGGAGGTTGATCCGTCTGTGGAAGTTGGTGTTGATATCGGTGGAGCGACTCTGGACCCAGACTTTTCCGTCAACGAAGGCAAGCCCCGGATGCATACAACCCTACCTTGTATTTTACAAATTGATTTTGCTTTTGCTTCTTTTTACTGCATTAAGTGATTAGGAGTCAAGTGAAAACCAAATTGGTATCTTACCAACCTTGTTATTCCATATTTACCATATTACCAGTTTTAAATTCGTATATGCCAGTTTTGCTTAGCTATGCTTAGAACGGTGAAAGTCGGGTGATTACCTGTCATCTGCAAGTTTTAAATGGAGCTTTGGTTAAATATATTAACATGTGATATGGGAATGTGGAGTAATAAATCTAGACCGGGCGGACTCGGTGTGTGTGAGCCACAAGACATGGAGGTCTTGTGAGCAGGTTCTTTCCGCCTGTGTCGATTAAGGTCCGTCCGTTGTTGAATTGCATGAGGTGAGACTTTGTAGTACTAACCACATACTCCGATAAGCCTTAACTTGGTTATTCTATTATGAGAATGGCTACTCGCGCACTGGGAGTGGAGAGATGGCGGGAATAGCGTGTACCCACGTGGCAATGGGCTGGATTGGTGGAGTACTGTATTCTCGGGTGGCGCGGACCCGTTCTTATTTTAGAGGATCCGAGGGTAGGTTGGTATATGTAGGTCGGGGACCTACATATGTCGTGTGGTCTGGAATTCCCAGCTGGGTTATAATCGGTTCGAATCGTCGTTGCTCCTCGGTTATGGAGACTCAACTCACTGTTCATCATCGTAGTATTAATAACTAGACTTGAGGATGGTTTGAGAAGGTGTTGGTTACGAAGTTTCATGATCTCAATACAGATCATGTCAGCTTTGTATATGATCTTTATGAAGTTTTAAACGTTGATATAAAGAATTTTGTTAAAATGCTTTTACGCAAAAGAACCTTGATTATTGCTAAAGCCATACCTTGAATCCCATGAGCCTGCATTCCTGTGTTCTTTTAAATTCTTATTTCGGTTAAGTCTTATTGAGTACTTTTGTACTCAGGGTTCGTTGACCCTTGTTGCAGGTGAGGCTCATGAGCAGATCTATTTTGGATCGTGCTGCATGACTGTTGTTCAGTGCGATGACGATAATTAAATGTGTGGCCCTTGGGCAGGGCAGCTTATGTTGTGTGTTTTGTAATATATTATAATGCCACTCCACTACTTTGGTTTGTTTTATTATCGAACTTAGTTGTATGGTTTCAAACAAATGGTTTGTAAACTATGTTACTGTAAGTCTTCCGCTACTTTTACTCTAATGTATCTATTTGAATAAACTGTTGTAATACTGCAATGACTCTATAATGTGATCCTGCTCAGAAATCGTGGATGATTCGGGGTTCCCTAAGGACACCCGACAGTCTTCTTAAGTTACCGGGAACATATGCATAGATGTCAAAGGTCATTGGACAGTGACAGGTGCATGTGGGCCCTATAATTTAGGAGGTTCTACCACAGGAACTTCCCGTGAACACACCAGACGCTGAATCACCCATACGCCAGGAAGTCATGCATGGAGTACTGGTACCAGACGTACATTTTCAAGCTTTCCTTTGTAGCTCGGTCATATGTCCATACCCCTTCATTCCAAGCTTTGATCAACTCATCAATCACAGGCTCCATGAACACACCCATCTTACTCCCTGGGTGCCCGGGAATTATCAATGTTAAGATCACGTTATGTCGTTGAAAGGCGCCGCCAGGGGGGAGATTGAGGGGGATAACAAACACGGGCCAACATGTGTAAGGGGCAGACATCATGCCATAAGGATTGAACCCATCTGTTGCCAGCGCGACACGTACATTACGAGCCTCATCGGATTTCAAACGATGCTTGTCATTAAAGCTGGTCCATGCTTCACCATCAAATGGATGCACCATCTTGTCAGGATGGTAGCGTTTGCCATTCTTGTGCCACGTCATCTGTTTCGCGGTTTCCTCGGTCATGAATAGCCTTTGAAGCCTCGGCACGAAGGGAAGGTGCCGTAGGACTCGGGCGGGTATCTTAAGCTGGGTCTTCTGGCCACCACCGTCACTAGACTCTACCTCTAGGAACCTAGAGGCTTTACACTTCGGATAGTACTTTGCCTCCTTGAGTTCTTCCCAAAATAGGACACACCCGTTCGGACAAGCATGTATCTGCTCATATGGCATCTTTAGTGCTTTAAGGAGCTTGTGTGCCTCGTACATGGTCTTCGGCAACACGTGGTTTTTTGGAAGCAGGGTGCCAACCACGGCCAACACCTTATCGAAGCCTTCTCGACTCCAGTTTAAATCGGACTTCAACCCCATCAAGCGACTTATGGCATCCAGCTGGGAGACCTCAGAGTGAGCGTGAAGGGGTTTCTGTGCCGAGTCCATCATGTACTTGAACGCATCTACGGCTGCCTGCATCTCCGCCTCCTCATGTCCTTCAGCAAACTGTGCTTAGTGAACATCATCTACCATGTCTGCTACCTCGGCATCAGGATCGAAAGCCTCGACGCGTTGTCTCACCACCTCCTCTCATACGATCGGCTTCACCATGGTGGACCCACCGGGTGTAGTTCGGCGTAAACCCATTCTTGTGCAGATGTGTACCCATGAGTTCCTTGTCTAGCATTCTCCTATTACCACACTTGCTGCAGGGACACAAAGCCATTTTTGGGAATTTTGCGGCCTTGCCAAATGCACGATTCAAGAAACGATCGGTCTTTTGCATCCATTCATAGCTGGCATCACCCTGACTTGTCCGGCCCGTGTACATCCACTGACGGTCCTCCATCCTCTAGCATATATAACATCACCACAGGTGACCATCAATTGCATCTACGCGGTGTCCCTACTCTCTAATAGGTGAGGATAGGTCCTAATCCCACCCGCGGATGCGTAGATGAGGTTAGTTTCCATGCTCTGCTCCTATCTGAGACAGAATTTTGGTAGCACCTCCCCGCCGTTCTCCCGATACACGTCCTGCAAGGGAGAGTGTGTATCCGAAGAACAACGGAGAGGTGATGCCGAAACACCGTCTCGAACCGGAGCGGAGCATGAAAACTAACCTCAACTACGCATCCGCGGGCTATCCAAAAAGCGTGGACAATCCGAAATAGATACGGTCGCAGATATGCAAAGGTCCGCATATCTCCGACAGTATCTCTTTCAAACGGGAGACACCTAACTAGGTTACGTGACCAAAAACCACATACGGATAGAGGGGTTATACCTAGGGTGGCGGTGAGGTCCGGGTAGCGGGGCGGTGGAGAGTCGGTGCAGTGGCGAGTCAACGCGGTGCAGGAAGACCCGCAGCGCCGACGAAGATGATCGGGGTCACCGAGTCCCTCCCACAGGTCCTCCTCCTGCAAAAAAGGGCAAAAATGGTTAGTGTCGACTCAAAATTTCGGCAGCACCTCCCCTACACGGGGAGGTTACCAAAACCTGCAAAAAACACGGCACGAAGGCCAACAACCACATATATACCAAGCATGGCACGAAGGCCAACAACCACATATATACCAAACATGGACACGAAGGCCAACAACCACCAATATATCAAGAGGAGCCATGTACTTTAGTTCTCTTTCCATGCACATGAAAGTATTGAAGTAGTACAACAACAATTACTACTAACCCTACAACTACTACTAACACTACTACTAACAACTACTTAACTACTAACAATGCTAATAGTAAGAACTACTTAACTATTAACAACTACTACTACTAACCACTACTACTTACTAACTACTACTATTTACTAACCCTACAACTAACACTACTAACTACTACAACTAACACTACAACTAAAACTACTAACTACTACTACTAACACTACAACTAACTACTACTAACACTACTAACTACTACTACTACTAACACTACAAGGGTAGGGCTTACCTTGGCGGCAAGAACGGCAAGAGCGAGGGGTAAACAACGATGGCGGGGATGATGCTTGAGTGTGAGGATCAGCGGTCGGTTAAAGCAATATGGGCGATCGGCGGGCGGTCGGGTCGGCACCTTCCTCTTCTTCCTCCTCCCCTTCTCTTTCTTCCTCTTCTTCCTCCTCCCTTCTCTTTTCCTCCTCCTCCTCCTCCCCTTTTTTTCTTCTTCTTCCTTCTTCCTCCTTCTTCCACCAACCTCCTCTCACTGGCTGGTTGTGGTGAGGAGGAGCCAGTAGCCAGACCACGGGCAGCCCGGCCTCGTCGCCGGGGCGGCCCGGCGAGATGGGGCATGTGGCCGCTGTGGCCGGGTGAGGTGGGGCGCTGGGCCAGCAGAGCGGCGCCGTGGAAGCGCCGCCAGGGGTCGTCGAAGGCGGGGCCATGCTGGGCCGCCGGGATCGGGGGCGGGAGCGTCGCATCCGGGCCGGGCCGGCGTGGCCGGCGTGGCGCGCCACCTGTGGCGTGGCTGAGATGTGCCGGTGCCAGCGTGGTTGCCGGGACTAGGCTGCAGAGCGAGGCGCGGGAGAGGCGCGCGGTGGCGTGAGCACGAGGGATGTGGCATGTGGCGACTTGTGGCGGCAGCTGCACGGACCTGACCAGCGCTGGGTCGGTCTATTCCAGGTTAGGGTTGGGATGGGCCGGCCTTTTTAGTCATGGGCCTTTGCCGGGTGCTAGGTGACGACGGCACCCGGCAAAGAATTTTTTTTTTTAATTTCTTTGCGGGTGCCCCATGACTGCTTTTGGCAAAACTTCTTCTACGGGTGCACAGGTGGCACCAAGCAAATTATTTTGTTTTGTTTTTTTTACCTCATTTTTTGTGGGGACTTGCTACGATAAATATATCCCTATTTCAAAATTTGGGACAATTATGAGTTTTTAACTATATTTCCTTAATTTTTCTACATTTCATTGAATTTTTAGACTATTCCAAATTTGAGCTGCAGGTACATGAAATAATGAAATTTGGTCATTCAAAAATAGTATTCATGATATTTAGGCTATGTCGAGGCCGTATCACGAGGAAGTGGCATGAAATGTCGCGCATCATGTTGTCGTAACATGACGATGTACTCATGAGGGGAAGTTTATTTAAATTATATAAAATTCAAGCGATGTTGAAAATCATGAAACTTATCGAAAATTCAAACTATTTTTTGAATGACCAAATTTCATTATTTCATGTACCTGCAGTTCAAATTTGGAATAGTCAGAAAAATTCAATGAAACAGAAAAAATTAAGGAAATATAGTTAAAAAACTCATAATTGTCCCAAACTTTGAAATAGGGATATATTTATCAGAAAAGTCCCCACAAAAAATGGGGTCAAAAACAAAAAATAATAATAATTTGCGGGTGCCACCAGGCACCCAAAGAAAGCCTTTTTGCCGGTGCAGCAGTCATGGGGCACCCCGCAAAGAAATTTAAAAAAAAAAAAAATTCTTTGCTTGGTGCCTAACGGCGTGGCACCCGGCAAAACGACGGTCATTGCTGGCCACCGTCAAGCCGGCCACCTTTTTGGCGTGGCCATATTTTGCCGAGTGGCGGCACCGACAAAGACCAATTTTTGCCGACGGCTGGAATTTTGCGCAGAGTGCGGCACCCGGCAAAGGCTGCTTTGTCGAAGGCCTTTTCTTTCCGGGTGCCTTGAACTGGCACCGACAAAGAATTCCTTTGCCGGGTGCTCGATAAAAAGCACCCGGCAAATTTTTTTTTGCTCCCGCAAATTAGGCGTTTCCTGTTGTGTTAGACATCGAACCAAAGAAATTACCGTACTTTAATATTAAGTTATTAGATAAAGATGAATGAGATGAGTGTCTTGTCTAACCACAAATTGAGTGCCTTGTCTAACCACAAATTGAGGTGTATATTTGGATTGCTTTGATGACACAACTAACAATCCAACTGATTTATAACCTAAGGATCAAAACAGCCCAACTATTTATATAATCTGTAATTCCGGTTCTTATAATCTGTAGCTAATAGCTTAACTAATTATATAATCTATAATTCAGGTTCTTATAATCTATAGCTACTATCAACATCGACATTTTCCCTAAATAAATCCGTTAGAAATGCTCTATTATACCTATATGTCATGAGTTTATTTCCTCAATTCCTCGACGTAAATCCTTTGCTAATTCTGCACAACTCCAGTGCTAGAATTTGCTCCAGTGGTTCTGACTCGGAAACATTCATGCTTCAAAAAAAATGGCCATTACGATCCCTAGGAACAGTGACACGAAACCAATTTCAGTAAATTTTGACTGAAGACAGTAATCTGCTACCATTTGTATAAAAGAGACTACAAACAAAACTCCAACTCCACCAACGGAGCTTATAACATCTACGACCAGAAGCACGGCGCTACAAGTAGAAAGCTCATGCCGTCACCAAGCCTTGACTCAGCTTGTCAAAGATCTCCGCCACATCCTTGGATTTGGGCTCAACAGCGGCTTCCAGGACTTAATCAACATCATCGTCTTGTGGAGAATACTTATCCACAAGACATAATCTGCTTAGTGTTCATCTCTTCGTTTGTTTTCATAGACAGCTGTTCATCTATTTTGTCCTTTCCTGATGGACAGCCTCGCCAGCTGTGGAAATACTTATTTTTACCTAATTGACACTCAGACAAAACAGATATTCAGCAAATGCGATTGACTGTATGTTCCAGCATTCACAAATCTCATATCTTATACCACCATGTAACATATCGCATATAATATGGGGATATTTTACACCAGCATTGCAACAAGAAGAAAAGCATAAGACTAGCCGATACTTCCAAACAAAACATAGGTCTTCGGTAGGGACTCAACAATGGATGAAATTGAAGTGGTCTTACAATCACAAAAGTTACCAAGCCAAATTGAAACTTGCTCAAAGGACTAACATTGTAACTTGACATGTTAACTGTATCCAGTTACGAATGAGCTGACTAGAGATGATACTGATAGTCATAGATAAAAACTCTGATCATTCATGAAGAGGACCAATACATGATTTATCTGAACAAAAAATCAAAGAAACTAACACTCTGAACTCCAGTCATATTTTTCGATGACCAAGAAACGGTGGATCTTCCATCCCCCAGTAAGTTTCATTCTGTTAATAGCTGATGGGTTATAAAAATATAGAATTTCTTCAGAGGTTGTGGCTTCAGGCACTAAGATAACCACAAGAACCCAGTCATTACTCAATCCCAATGGTAATTGGTGTGTTTCCTGTCAAGATTAAGAAAAAAGAGTTAGCAATAATACCAAATTGGATATAAAAATCATCAAAGCAAAAATTATTATGGTACAAGATTATGAGTCACTAGATCCTAAAACTGTGACAAACACCTTCCATATGCGTACTTATGCCCAAAAGATTTGCAACAGCATGAACTCTGGACTGGTGGGAGCACCCTGTATTTTGGCAGCCCGGCCAGTGATCTTTTCTTCATCTTTTTTTTTTCTTTTTGCTATTTCTGACTCTCTCCCTTCCAAATTGTGAGTAGTCTTAGCTTTTTCTAAGTCAAACCTCTCCAGATTTGACCAAGTTTGCAAAAAAATGCACAAACATCTACAAAATCAAACAAGCATTAGATTAACCATGAAATATATTTTAAATCGCATTTATTTGATATTGTATAGATGTTAGTATATTTTTATGTAAACTTGGTCAAAGTTATACAAGTTTAACTTAGGACAAAACTAAAAACGACTTACAATTTGAAACAGATGTATTATCTAGGAACACGTTACTGCTGCCAGACAAAAGGCACAACATGGTTCAGAACTTGAAGTTGCCACTGCTGCCACAGCAGGCTTCACCAGGATAGCGTGTGCGCCCCTCCATTGTTAGACCAGATAGCGTGTGCGCCCTCTATTGTTAGTCATCAATTTTGGCACTGAACACACCCTGTGCGTTGCTGTTCTCCATGAGGACGATCTAGTGCCTTTCTGAGAGGGCTGACCTTCACATGCTCAATGCATGGCGAATGGCACGCAGCCTGCTGCACACACAGGCATGGGCCTGGTGAATGGTGATTATCAGCACAGAGAAACTCATCCGGTAAGATTCTCGGATCTTGGGACACGATCCGATACTGCACACGAGAATAACAACATCATATTGGATGACACATACAAGTAAACAAAATTTTTAGTTTCAATAAAATTAATGGTTAAGATGACATATACAACTACAGACAGAGTAATACTTTTCTATTGGCATGCTCACTTCAGTTGAAATGTTTTTCTAACTTGGATATCACAAATACAGCTGCCCCCTCTGAGATTTCAAGGTTTTTTCTTGTTATAACATTGAAAAGGTTAAGTACATCTAGCTTCAGGATCTTACTTTTGTATTCTTTTCTGAAGCAACTTACTTTTCATTTCTCTTGTAAAGATCTTTATCCTTTGCTATTTCTCTGGCGAAGGACTGTGTATCACAAACATCAGGTTTAAGTCCTTCCTGCAACATCTCACGAAATAGTCCCTTAGCTTCCTCGAGAGATTCTGCTTTGCACTGTCCATCAATCAGTACTGTGTAACATTCTTTCATTTCGCTCAGCAACTTCCTATGCTTTTCTCTGATAAGAAAGCTTCTCTCCTTTAAAGACCCTCCCATCCTTGCCGAAGGGTTTCCTTTAGGAAACCATCCAATAGGACTGTATATGCAACTACATCAGGGTTAATGTCTGACCTTATCATTTTATAAAATAGTTCTTCTTGGAAGCGGACAGCCCTGCAGTAACCATTCATCAGCACAGTGCATACAGTGACATCAGGAGAATGCCCTTGCTGGACCATATTACGGAACCATAAATGAGCATTGTACATATCTCCTTTCTGACAATAAACTGATATGAGTTCACTATACTAAATTACATCAGTAACAACTTTCTTTCCCAACATCATGTCAAATACTGTTGAAGCTCTTTTGACATGGTCATCTCTACAAAGGTTATTTATCAGTTTTGAACAAGAAAAACGATCCAAAATATTTCCTTGTTGAGCAACCCTACGAAACAGCCTGTAAGCATCGTCAGTAGAACCTGAATGCAAATAGCCACGAACCATAGCATTGTACAGAACTTCAATATTATCTAGCTTTTTCCCAACTTTATTAAATATTTCCTCTGCTTTGCTCAGGTGGCCTCCCCTCCAAAAACCATCAATTGCCAGACTGTCGACAGAATATCGTCGGCAGTCCACCGAGGGGTATCCCGCGACGGTAGATTGATCGGCAGAGGAGCGTGTAATCAAGAACAAGAAGGCAACAGAGACACACGAGTTATACAGGTTCAGGCCGTCAATATGACGTAATACCATACTCCTGTGGTCTGTTGGTTTGTATTAACTATCGTATGATTTGCCGTGATTTTGTAGGGGGTCCCTGCCCGCCTTATATAGTCCGGGGGGCAAAGTTACAAGTCGGTTAGATCTGAGAGATAACCGGAAAGTAATAACATATTACAAGAATCATGGGATCGTACGTATCCTAACAAATCTCGTAACATCTTCAGGATATCCTCCCCATGCCTTGCGGGAGACGCCGAGCAGAATCGTGCCCCGCAAGGCTCCATCTCGTGGGCTGGGCCGCCCCTGGAGGCGTAGCCCATGTGGCCTGTCGTGGGTATCCGGAGTCGTACCCCCCACAGCTAGTCCCCGAGCGCCTTGTACCCGTTGTGCAACGCCATCTTGAGCTTTTCCGAGCAGGTGCGAACCAAAACCGAGCTGTCCAAATCATGGTCCGACCACCATAATGAATCGCCGAGCAGTTGTGAGCAGCTGCCGAGCAGCGTGCAACATCGCCGAGCAGTGTGTTCTGAGCACGGCTTAACATAAGGGTGTAAGGAGCTCAAGTCCAAAATTAAAAATTCCTACGCGGTAAAATGAAGTGTGCCCACTTAGAGTCCGACCACGAGGGTAAAGATACCATGTTTTAGCTTTTAGAGGCTCGGAGTCTTTCAGAAGAAACAAACACATTCACCGCAAGGTGAAGTGTGCCCACTTAGTCCCCGAGCCTGACAGTAGGTGACGTAGTCACGTGATGCCAGGCTCAGAAAATAGTGAACCAGCCGAGCAGGTAGCCAGTCCCCGAGCGTAGCCTCGAGATGAAAAACAAACACATTCACCGCAAGGTGAAGTGTGCCCACTTAGTCCCCGAGCCTGACAGTAGGTGACATAGTCACGTGGTGCCAAGCTCAGAAAATAGCAAACCAGCCGAGCAAGTAGCCGGTCCCGTGTTTCGGGCGAAGATATCGAATAAATCAAACCATGGAGAAAAATCGGAATAATGGCTGTGTAGTATCGGTTACTGAGCCTCATTAAATTGCGAAGAAATCGGTGAATATTTGGTGGCGATAAATGAGCGACGTGGGCTACTGTTACGTGATAGCCCAAGGTGCGGCCCATTAAACCATGTTGGAGGAGTCGAAGTAGCGCTGATCGTGGGAATGGTTTCCCAAAAACCCTCAGATGCAAGGAAAGGTGGGGAAAGTGCTTTATAACCGTGCCGCCACATACATCGCCTCCTACCTCTATCAATCTTCCTGCTTCCTTCCTTCGCAATCCCTGCGCTCCACATTCCTCACCAACACGAGCACTCGCCTCCAATCTAGGACCAATCTGGAGAAAATGGCGCCAAAAAAGGAGCCGCAAAGCCGAGGAAGGCGGCCACCAGAGCCAGCCGCGACGAGGAGTGGGTGCCATCAAAGACGGGGGTGGCGGATCTCAACAAGATGGTGGTGGCGGGCGTGCTCCCAGACTACCTCACTGCCGGATGGTGGGCGGCTAGTGGTGAGCCCTTCCCAACACCTCATACTGATGAGGCTGTAGTATTTGAAGATTATTTCTGGCGAGGATTAGGGTTTCCTGTCCACCCCTTTCTGAGGGATCTTATGGAGTTTTGGGCGATTAGCCTCTGCAATCTGCACCCCAACACTATACTGCACGTGTCGATCTTTATCCATTTCTGCGAGGCGTTTCTCGGTGTTCTTCCACACTTCAACCTCTTCAGGCACCTATTCTGTCTGAAGAATAAGGGGGGCAGCGGTTCCAAGGTGGTCGGCGGCGTGTACCTGCAGCTCAGGGATGGGATGGCCAGCGAATACATCAACGTACCGCTAAATACCTCCCTGAAAGGTTGGAACGCCAGATGGTTCTATATCAAACAAAGTCACCCAATGATTCTATGCGACGTCCACCACATCCCGGTTAACCATAGTAACTGGTCGGAGAGACCCAACAATGCTGACATGGAGCAAGTAATGGAACTTCTGGACTTGATTAAGGGGGTGGAGCTTAGGGGTGAACAGGTTGTAGCTAGCTTCATAGTGCGGCGCATCCAACCCTGCAAAGAGAGGGCCCACCCGGCGTTCGACTATAAAGGTGACAACGACGGTACCCGGGAAAACACAGACCGTCTGACGAAGAAAGAAGTAATAGACCATGCCATGGACCTATTTACTTCCAATGTCTCATTCAGCTGGCCAAAAGGAACGAAGGCTTTCAACTGCACCAATCCACCTCCTCAGGTAACCCTTTCACTTCGCATTGATCAGGCATCAATTGCCGAGCAAAGGACTAACTTACTTATGAAAAGATCCATTCGCAGGATAGGACAATATACTTTTCAAATGTGCCGAGAGCCGATTGGCCGAAAGGAGTAGACATTCGGCGGCCGCTATGCCCGAAGAGGAGGAGCCGAGCACCTCGTTGGATAGTCCATCCCCAATATCGGAGAAGATCCATGGGAAAAGACCGGTAGTAGATGAGCCGGTCCAAAAAGGAGAAAAACCGCAAGCTCTACTGCACACAAATCGGGCGGCATCTCGCTTGGTGAAGACCGAACCGCTCGACCATGAAGAACCGCTTTGCTGGAGTGGTCGGACGATGACGAGGACTAGTGGCGCATCCGCCGAGCATGAAGGAGGCATCGATGGATGCTGAAGCTCCCGAGCAGCAAGCAAGGAAAAGTTATGTGCGGGCAACGACGGAAGTCCCGGCGGTGCAAACGACCAAAGTCCCCGAGCAACAAGAGGGGATAACCGCAGAGCAGCACACAGAGGGGGCCCCGGGGCACCAAGCAGAGTGGCAGCCCGCTGCAGAGGAGCAGGAGTCCTCCCATCAGGCAGACCAAGCAGCAGCGCCTGGGGGATCAGGCAGGCATCGCCGGTTCAAGAAATTTAATCGAAAGACCAAACCGTAAATATATTTGCCTTGGAGTAATAATATTGTTCCTTGATTTCTCTTCGTTACTGACAAGTCGATATTACGCAGGGCAACACCGAGGCCCGTAACCTCAATAGAAAAAATGCCAACTGCTCCCATCCGGGAGTCCCCGAGTGCTCGACGAACAGAGGACGGGCCAGCCGTCGTTGCCAGCGGTCCTGGCGATGGTGAATCATTGGCGCACACGACAGGCGTGTCGGCGACCGTGACCGAGGCTACGACCAAAAAAGTTGATACTTTGGAAGCGGGAACTGCAGCTGTTGTTGATGCGCCGGAGGCTAAGGATGCAACTCCATCAACGGCCGAGGAGCAACCTTCACCACCCGCAGCGATGCCAGGAGGCGGTGGAGCAGCTATCCGACCACAGAGTCCCCCAGTGGTGCCTCAAGCGACGGCGGAGGAGGACGAGGTTGTGGAGATCGAGCGTGCCGCACCTAAACCCCAGTCCATCCGGATTCACCAAAAACGCGGGGAAGAGGTAGTAGTTGTTGAGGAAGAAAACACCACCAGGGAAATAAAGAGGTTGAAATCTGCCGTTGCTGGAGTTATGACTCAAATCGAGGTGAGTACCACACCTGAAACACTGATATATGTTGTTGGAGACCAAGGTTTATCTCTAGCATTGTTCATCCGCAGGGGATAGCTCGAACAGCCGAGCAACGGCACCAACTGATGAAGAGAATGGAGCCCCTCGCCGAGGAAAACAAGAAACTCCAGGAGGCGTTAAATCTTTCAGAAAAGAGTATTAAGAGGGCCCAACGTGAGCGGGACCTTGCGGAGTCTAACTCACGGGACCTTGAACATCAGAAGGGGGTTCTATCCGAGCAACTAACGGCTGCATCCGAGCAGCTGAAGAAGAAATCCGAGCAACTGGTGATTGTATCCGAGGAGCTAAAAAATATGTCCGAGCAATTGGGCAAGAAAAATAGAGAACTCAAAAGTAAATCCGAGCAGCTCGATCGGAAGTGCCAGCAGTTCGAGGATGTATCCAAGCTGAAATCCGGTATGCTTTATCACATAATGTACTTTGCAATAGTTCACCATCCATTTTTTCGATAACTGTTGTGCTTGCAGAGCAAGATGCAGAACTCAGCCAGCTTCGCCAGACCGTCGAGCAAATCCGACAAGAGAAAGCGAAAGAGTCAGAGCGAGCAGATAAACTGGCCGAAGAACTGAAAGGTAGATACCCCCTGATCGGAAGTAATGTTGTAATACTTTTTCTGGCATGACGAACCATTGTAATTCTTGTAGATTATCGCCATAAAACCAAGGCACAGTTCGATGTGCTGGTGCAGGAAGCCAAAGTCCAGAAAGACAACTTCAACACTATAACCGCCGCAATAAAACCAGTACTCGACTGCGTCGATATTGAACCGGCACCCCATCCTGACAGCAGGCAGCAAGGGCCAGACACCATCATTCAGAGATGCAAGGCAGCGTGGGAGAATTTCAAAAACTTCAACTACGATGTCGTTTTGACCGCCGCTACTCATGCCCTTGCAGTGCTTCGGTCCCACTATCGGTCTGTCGACATCCAGTCGATAGGTGGTGGGTTCACCGATGGGCTGAGCGACGCACAAACCCAGCAGCTGGAGGATGATGTTGAAGATGCAACAAAAATGCTTGTTGGCGATATAGACCTGTTTGGCGAAACAGAAGCTGTTGGTGAAGCTTAACAAACTGCCCGGATATTATCACCTGTACCACTTACTTTATTTGGTGATGAAGAATCGTTGTATTAACAACCCGATGTAGTTATGCATAATATAAGCAGTGTTCGATCAGTTAGTTTGCACTAAACTTGATGCCTTAGCTAGCCCGTAATCCATAACGCAGAACGCGGAGCCCATGCGTATGTTGGAAAAACAAGCGTTATCATACGACCGTAGCCTACCGCCCAACACGTAGAGCACGGAGCCCATAGCATGTTTGGTGGGATATTAGAGCCTTGGTGTCCTCCATAGTTATCAAAGCAAAAAACATGCGGCCCAGCGGCCAATTTGAGTAACTTGGCGAGAAAAATAGTTAAAGTGGCGTCCGAACAGTTAGTTCATGCCTAAAATCTAGGCCTTGACTAGCCCATAGTCCGTAACGTCAAGTGCGGAGACCCTGACACGTGTAGGATGAACAGGCATGACCAAGGAACCACAGCCGACCAACCGTAACGCAGAGCGCGGAGCCCCTAAGCACGTGTAGGAAGTAATCGGAGACTGGGTCTTCTCCATAGAAAACAGAAAAGAAAAACGTGTGCTGCTCGACGATCGGCGAGCTATGTTACGAAATTTGGAGCGCAAAATCGTCGTTGTTTTTAGGAGGAAAACCTATGTGATCCGGAGAAAACATAGTAGGCGATTTTTGGAGAAATCGTGTTCGGCGATTTGGAGTTAACGTGTTCGGCGATTTGGAGTTAATGTGTTCGGCGATTTGGAGTTAATGTGTTCAGCAATTTGGAGTTAACGTGTTCAGCGATTTGGAGAAATCGTGTTTGGCGATTTGGAGTTAATGTGTTCGGTGATTTGGAGCAATCGTGTTCGGCGATTTCGGCGTGCTTGGCGAGCGTATTGGAGATCGTCATGGAGTGGCGTATAGCCCGATAATGGTAATTGAAACTTATGATGGAGGAAAAAATGAAGGAAAATTATGGAGACCAGAACTTTATTAATATGAAAGTAAAGAATACATATCTGTGTTGTTTCAGGGGTAGAAACATATAAGGTGCTCTATGTGCCAGGAGTTAGGAACATCGAGTCCATCTAAGTCACATAAGCGATAAGACCCTGGTCGAGTAACATCTTTGACGACGTAAGGGCCCTCCCAGGGGGAAGACAGCTTGTGAAGCCCTTCGGTTTTTTGTTTCCAACGTAAGACGAGGTCGCCGATCGTGAACGAACGACCTTTGACATTGCGGTTGTAATACCTCCGCAGACCTTCGAGGTATTTGGCTATGTGAACGCAAGTAATTAGACGTTCTTCCTCAGCCAGATCAATGTCTTCTGTCCGAACAGCTGAGGCTTGCTCTTCATCATAATTTTCTACTCTAGGTGCTCAGAAAGCAATATCCGCTGGGAGTATGGCCTCTGAGCCATACACCATAAAAAATGGAGATACGCCGGTACTGCGACTTGCTTGAGTGCGCAGTCCCCAGACCACAGCTGGTAGTTCTTTGAGCCATCTGCCCGGATGCTTTTCTTCTTTCTGATAGAGCCTTTTTTGAGGGCATCGAGGATCATACCATTAGCCCTCTCGACCTGGCCGTTAGCTCTAGGATGAGCAATGGAAACATATTTAACAGAGATGCACCGGTCTTCGTAGAAGTCCCAAAAATGATGGCCGGTAAAAGTCATCCCGAGGTCGGTGATGATGCTGTTCAGGAGACCGAATCTGTGTATGATGTCTTCAAAGAGCTCGACTGCTTTCTTTGCAGTAGCTGAGACGAGTGGTTTGTACTCAATCCACTTGGAGAACTTATCAGTGGTTTGTACTCAATCCACTTGGAGAACTTATCAATGGCGACATACACATGACCAAGAAGTTGGAAACCTTCTTGTGCGGCATGTGGTTTGAAAGGCCCGATCATATCCAGATCTTCCCTCAAAGATGCGAATGGCCCCGGAAGCTTTGCCGACCGGAATGGTCTGCAGTTCTTGTGCTTGGATGATACATGTATTTTCTTGGCAAAAATGACAACCCTCACATCACCTGGAGAGGTATTTGATGAATTAGTTCCTCCAATCGATTTTGACCGGTGGGAAGGTACCACGGAGGTATTTGATGAGCAGTTCCCTCAACGGCGAAGGTACCTGAGTACCAAGGCTTGGCGGGGTACTTCTACAACTTCCTTATCTTCTTTAATAGATGGTGCCAGGAGGTCTTGAACGAAAACCCCCAGTGGAACCGTGGTGCGAGAAGATCCTATCTTTGATAGCTGGTCGGCTGGTTGGTTTTGATCCTGTACCACGTGGTGGTACTCGATACCATAGAATTTCCTTCAAGCTTCACGATTCGGTAGCGATGTCGTCCATTTTCTCACTGGAACAGGACCAATCCTTATTGAGCTGGTTGATAACCAGCGCGGAATCCCCATATACCATGAGGCGTTTGACGCCGAGCTCGATGGCTATACGAAGACCATGGAGACATGCTTCGTATTCCGCGGCGTTGTTGGAGGCCAGAAAATGTATGCGAATAACATATCGGAGTTTATCCTTTGTTGGCGTGATGAATTGAATGCCCACACCAGCACCATTGATGTTAAGGGCGCCGTCGAAGTACATCACCCAGTGCTCGGGGCAAGTGGCGGCAATGGGTTCTTGGATCTCGGTCCACTCAGCGATGAAATCAGCAAGCGCCTGTGACTTAATGGTCGGTCTACTTGTGAAGTCAATGGAGTAAGTGCCGAGCTCAACAACCCACTTGATGATACGACCATTGGCCTCTTTATTGCGGAGAATATCCCCCAGAGGGAACTCTATGACCACGGCGATCTTGTAGTATTCGAAGTAATGTCGGAGCTTGCGTGAGGTAATCAAAATTGCATATAATAGCTTTTGCACCTGAGGATAATGAGTTTTGGGCTCATTAAGTACATCGCTGATGAAATAGGCCGGATGTTGCACCTTGTAGGTGTGTCCAGTTTCCTCGCGTTCGACGACAATAGCCATACTGACAACACGAGAAGTGGCGGCGATGTAAACCAGCAGAGTTTCATATGGTCGTGGCGCTGTCATGATTGGAGGTTTTGTAAAAACAACTTGAGCTGCTCGAAAGCTGTGTCTGCCTCCTCTGACCAAGAAAAAAGTTCGGAGGCCTTGAGGATCTTGAAGAAAGGTAGCCCTTTTTCACTGAGACGCGAGATAAAACGGCTTAACGCAGCCATGCAGCCTATAAGCTTCTGTATATCCTTGACACGCGTCGGCCGTTTCATGTTGGTGATGGCAGAGACCTTGTCAGGGTTTGGTTCGATGCCCCGAGCGCTGACGATGTAGCCCAGCAAGATACCGAATGGAACTCCAAAGATGCACTTTGAAGGGTTCAGCTTCCATCGGTATTTGCTCAGGTTGGAGAAAGTTTCTTCGAGGTCGGTGGTTTTAGTCTTGACGACTACGTCGTCGATGTAGGCTTCGACGTTGCGGCCGATCTGTTGGTCGAGGCACGTCTGGATAGCCCTTTGGTAGGTAGCTCCAGCGTTCTTTAGTCCGAAGGACATAGTGGTGTAGCAGTATGCACCGAAAGGTGTGATGAACGACGTCTTGACCTGGTCTTCTTTCTTGAGGGAGACCTGATGGTAGCCGGAGTAACAGTCAAGAAAGGACAGCAACTCGCAGCCGGCGGTGGAGTCTACAACCTCGTCTATCCGAGGCAGGCCAAAGGGGTCTTTAGGGCAGTGTTTGTTAAGATCAGTATAATCAACACACATTCTCCATTCTTTATTCTTTTTCTTAACAAGGACAGGATTAGCTAACCAATCTGGATGATACACTTCTTTTATAAATCCGACAGCTAAGAGCCATTTTATTTCTACCCTAATGGCCTCCTTTTTGTCAGGCGCGAATCAGCGAAGTTTTTGCTTGATCAGTTTAGCAGTCGGTGAGACATTCAAGGAGTGCTCGATCTTCTCCCGCGGTACCCCTGGAATGTCTGCAGGTTTCCAAGCAAACACATCGACGTTGGCCCGTAGGAAGGAGATGAGTGCGCTTTCCTATTTGGGGTCAAGGTGAGCCCTAATTTTCACCGTCTTGGAAGGGTCGTCGAGGCCGAGGCCGATCTCCTTGACTTCCTTGGACTTGGCGGAGGCACGAGGAGGCTCTAGGATCTCCATGTGGTCAGCAGACGCCATCTTGGCTTCAGCGACCATGCTAGCCATCTGGATGGAGAAGTCGGTGGCTTCGGCGAGGGCGAGACTTTTTGTCTCGTCAGGCGTAGGCGACGAAGAGGTTGGCCCGCAGAGATAGGACTCCTGCGGGCGAAGGCATCTTCAACACCAAATACGCATAGTGCGGAACGGCCATGAACTTGGCTAGAGCCGGACGCCCCAGTATGGCATGGTAGGCGGTGTCGAAGTCAATGACATAGAAGTTGATATGCTTCACTTGGTAGTTGGTTCCCGTGCTGAACTATACTGGTAGGGTAATTTCCCCAAGCGGTCTGGATGCCCTGCCTGAAAGGTACCACACCCCAGAAGGAGGAGTCTGAGGGCGTGAGATCTGTTGTCCCGAGGCCGAGCTCCCTTAGGGCCCCGGTGAAGAGTAGATTCAAAGCGCTCCCACCGTCGACAAGGACTTTTCTGAAGAGCACCTTCTAGACAGTCGCGTCAAGGACGAGGGGAAAATGCCCTGTGTAGGGTATGTCCACCCACTGGTCGGCCCTGCTGAAGGTGATGGGGACTTTGGACCATGGGCGATAGCTGGGGTTGGCGGTAGTTTCCTTTGAAGTGATGGCGAGCACTCATCGGGCGGCGAGCTTCCGTTCCCTTCTGCTCTCGTTGGAGGCAAAACGCCCGAAGATGGTGGCGACCACCTTGTCATGGTCCTGGAAGGCATTATTATTATCCCGAGGTGGTCGGCGTCCTCCGTTCCCACCATTGTCGTCTTTGTACTTTTTCTCTTGGAACTCCTTAGCCAAACCAAGGCAGTCTTTCATCTTGTGTTTGGCGTTCTTGTGCAGGGGGCATGGTCCATCGAGGATCTTCTTGTACTGCTCATCATAGTTACGCTTTGCGCGTGGCTCATTGATGTTGGCAACAAAGTGATCTGGTCGGTGGCGGCGATTCTGACTAGGTTTGAATCCAACTGGCCGATCTCGTCCGCTGTCCCGATGGAAACTGCGGTCGTCGTAGCGGCGATCGTTGTGTTGTCGGTCGTTGTTGCGGTCGTTGTGGTGGCGAGGCGGGCGATTAGTGCCCGTATCTTCATTAAAAAGCACCTCCGCTTCCTCGGTGTCGGTGTACTGGTTGGCGGTTGTGATCATCTCGCCGATGCCGGTAGGTGGCTTTCTGTTGAACTTAGAACGGAGTTCACGGTGATGAAGTCCTCGGATGAAGGCGGTGATGACTTCGGCTTCCGTGATGTTGGGAATAGAATTCCTCATCTCGGAGAAGTGTCTGATGTAGCTGTGGAGTAGTTCGGAGGACTTTTGGGTGATGCGGTTGAGATCGTGCTTGGTGTCCGATCGCCTGCATGTGGCCATGTAGTTGTCGGTGAAGACTTTCTTCAGATCTTCCCAAGATCCAATGGAGTCTGGGGCAAGGCTTATGAACCAGCTCATGGCGGCTGGCATGAGCATGACAGGGAGATAATTCGCCATGACGTTGGTGTCTCCTCTGGCGGCGTGGACGACGGTGGCGTAAGCCTGCAACCACTGAGTTGGGTTCATCCTTCCTTCATAGGGCTCGACTCTGGTGATTTTGAAACCACAGGGCCACTAGAGCGTTCGGAGCGCCCTGGTGAACGCTAGGGGCCCTTCCGAGTTGTCGGGGCCGATATCAGCAGTATTGCCAGCGACAATCGGCTCTAGAGCTGAGTCCGGGTTACCATACTCATGCTCATACTCCTAGTGGCGTCGTACTTTATCTTCATGGCGCCCAAAGCGACGTTGATCGATACGCCGTCGTGCATCCCGAAGGTTACTGAGGTGCACTCGGGCGTCCTGTTCGACCTCTTGGTCGTGCTGGCGATGATGCTCGGCGTTGTGGCCTCCAACTCCCCCCTGGGGAGGTAGTGACTGGTCGGTGAAATGGCTTTGACTGGGGCGGTGATTAGATCTAGGATCGGCTGATCGGCGAATCGCGCTTGTGGAGCATGAAAGTCTCTGAACCTCTCGGATCTCATTAACTTGATCAGTGTGCCGCTTTAAGCATAGCGGCGACTTGGTGAGCTCGGGCGTCTGCGGGAGGTGTGCAAGTTCATTGGCGGCCACCGCCAGATTGGCGCTCAGAGTTTTGAAGACGTCATGGCCGTCAACTTGGAGGAATTCTTCGTTGAGGTTGTGATGGAGGGGCCTTCCTTGCGAGTCAAACTGGTTATCATGAGCGGCCTCGGCCATCGGAATGGCGCGTTTGTTATCACGGCGTTGCGCGCGGTTGACGTTCCTATTTTCACGGGCGGCGCGTTCCTCATCTATTTTGCCGTTCCGAGGGGGGGCTATCAATGCTGACATTGAAGATTACGCCACTCCGGAAAGGCAGGAGAGGGGGTTGCTCGGTGAAGGTCTCGGCGAGGGGCTCCGTGGAGCCTTGAGACTTGAGTCCGGATTTTCTCTAGGATAGTTTGGAGGGATGTTCCGGGACACCGGCTGGCGTGCAGCATGTTGACGGTTGGTGGGAGCTGGTCGGCGACCTGGTCGGCGAATTTGCCCCTCAGGGCTTCCTGATACGTAGCGGCGACGTTGGCGAGCCCAAAGGGCAGGGCGGCGAGCCTCGAGGTTTGCCGAGCACTGAACACCGACAGATCGGGATCGGAAGGTGGTCGGTGCTGAACATGGGTGTCTAGAGCCGACTTAGCAATGGAGAGGCAATCGGCGAGTTTCAGGCCGACCCGATCAATAGACTCGATCAGATCGTCATTGTTGACATGCCTCCTCCGGTAGCGAGGAAGCGAGCGGTGAGTAGCTGATGAAGTCGACCCTGGAAGTGGTTTCGAGATTGGATCTGCAGTCGCAGGTGCGAGGGTGGTCGGCGTAGAACAGATCTGCACCGGCTCGAGAAGCTCTCCAACTCCGTCGGCGTTGATGACCCACGTGATGGATCCAACCGTGAAGATCTGGCCAGGCTGCGGGAGGGACGAAGAGCCTATGGAAAAAGCCATCTTGTTCGACAAGGAAACAGCACGCACACCCCTACCTGGCGCGCCAACTATCGACAGAATATCGTCGGTAATCCACCGAGGGGTATCCCGTGATGGTAGATTGATCGGCAGAGAAGCGTGTAATCAAGAACAAGAAGGCAACAGAGACACACGAGTTATACAGGTCCAGGCCGTCAGTATGACGTAATACCTTACTCCTGTGGTCTGTTGGTTTGTATTAGCTATCGTATGATTTGCCATGATTTTGTAGGGGGTCCCTACCCACCTTATATAGTCCGGGGGGCAAGGTTACAAGTCGGTTAGATCTGAGAGATAACCGAAAAGTAATAACATATTACAAGAATCATGGGATCGTATGTATCCTAACAGATCTCGTAACATCTTTAGGATATCCTCCTTGTGCCTTGCGGGAGACGCCGAGCAGAATCATGCCCCGCAAGGCTCCTTCTCGTGGGCTGGGCCGCCCCTGGAGGCATAGCCCATGTGGCCTGCCGTGGGTATCCGGGGTTGTACCCCCCACACAGACCATAGGTTAGTGAACTCTCCAACCCTTGATCCATCATGTGGTCCAGGGTCATCTACCGTGGTAACAAGGCCTCTCTAGAAAAAT
This sequence comes from Miscanthus lutarioriparius, assembly GCA_904845875.1. Taxonomy (NCBI): domain Eukaryota; kingdom Viridiplantae; phylum Streptophyta; class Magnoliopsida; order Poales; family Poaceae; genus Miscanthus; species Miscanthus lutarioriparius. The sequence goes on along the minus strand of CAJGYO010000014.1, from coordinate 57,902,021 downwards.
CCACTGATCAATACATTATATGTAACTACATCTGGTTTTATATCTTCCTTCAGCATCCTCTCGAATACCTATAGACCACTTTGTATTTCTCCCTTCAGACAGTAACCATTTATAAGGCATGTATACCCCTAGCCATCATTTGAATCAGTAGTTTAACTGCCTCATCCACATATTCCCAAGCTTGCAACAAGCATCCATAGCATTGTTATATACAGCTCCATCAAGATGGACCCCTGAATCCTTAAATTTCTGGAAGTGCACAATAACTTCAGATGTTTTACCTACCCTCCTAAAGCATTGTAGATGATAACCAACAATGTGACAATTTATCTATATACCGTGGGATACCATGGCTTCACAATGATCAACTGCCCTCATTGTGTTTCCCATTTTTGCAGTAACTGCGAATGAGATAGCCGTAACCATACACATCATGGGCATATTCTTGTTTGTTCTTTAATTCCAAGAACTTTTCAGCCTCTTCCAATTTCATTTCTTTGCACAGTCCATCTATTACCATATTATAAGCTATGGCCTCAATTGAAAAAGAAATGCTAGGCTTAGGGTGTCCGACGTCCCAGCCAAAATCAGACAGCTCCATACAAATAAAAAAATGAAAATGCTTACACCCAGCCCAATGGCCCAACATCATATTCTCTTGTCCACTATGTGGAAATGAGAGGACTGAGATGTCCTCCCTGGGCACTCGGTTGTGTGTTATATTGAGCAGAGAACAGCCCCCTGCGTGGCTTGTACAACAAGATGAAGATTACAACAAACTCAAGATATGATCTATCCTAAACCACCTTAGCTACAAGCTAAAGACTCCCCTACAAGTCAAGAGCAATAGCCTAACAACCGAATACAACCGAGTCATCTTAACACCGCCCCCCCCCCTCAATCTTAGCCACTTACAAGACTAAGATTGTTTCTAAATGTTTCATCTTCACGGCTGGAATAGCATTTGTAAAGCCATCAGCCAACTGATCACCAGAGGAGATGAATCGGATGTCCAACAATTTTTGTGCAACATGCTCTCTGACAAAATAAAAATCAATTTCTATATGCTTCCTCCTAGCATGAAACACCAGATTAGCAGAGAGATACTTTGCATGTAAATTATCACACCACAACTGAGCCATGGGAGGATGGTGAACCTTGAGTTCAGTCAACAACTTCTGAACCCACATCATCTCTGCAGTCGCATTGGCTAGCGCCTTATACTCAGCCTTTGTGCTAGACCGAGAGACCGTTGCCTATTTCCTGGCTGTCCATGAGATCAAATTGTCACCAAGGAACATAGCAAAACCTCCAGTAGATCTTCGATCATCTACACAATCTGCCCAATCCGCATCTGAGAATGCACTAACCATCATAGACCCGGACTTCTTGATCTTGAGTCCAATATCAATAGTTCCTCGAACATACCGCAGGATCGGTTTAAAAGCGCTCCAGTGTACCGTGGTTGGAGTATGTAAAAATTGGCACACTTTATTAGTAGCAAACGAAATGTTTGGCCGTGTAGGTGTTAAGTACTGCAATGCCCCAACCAAGCTTTGGTATCTTGTTGAATCCTCGGGTCCAGGTTTGTCACCATCAACAATGATGAGCTTCTCTGTACTTGACAGAGGAGTATCAATAGACTTAGACTTATCCATCCCTGACCGCTTCAAAATATCTGCAGCATACCTCTCTTGTGAAAGCACCAGGCCATGTGAAGCCCGCTTGACTTCTATCCCCAAGAAATAGTGGAGATCTCCCATGTCTTTTAGTGCAAACTCGTGATGCAAATCCTTGAGTAGCGCCTCTGTAGCTTCTTGTGAAGAGCTAGCTACAATAATGTCATCCACATAAACCAAGACAAACAAAGTATGTTTTCCACTATTATAGTAGAATAGAGAGGTATCAGCCTTTGAAGGCATAAAATCCAGCGCCTCCAATTTTCTACACAACCTTGCATACCAGGCACTAGGCGCCTGTGTCAAACCATATAACGCCTTGTCCAGTTTGCAAACATAGTTTGGATGTGACTTATCTACATAACCCGGCGGCTGTTGCATATACACCTCTTCCTCCAACACACCATCAAGGAATGCATTCTGGACATCAAGTTGGCGAAGGGACCAACCCCTTGACACTGTAATAGACAGGATGAGCCGAATCGTTGTAGCCTTTACCACTAGACTGAATGTATCCTCATAGTCTATGCCATAACACTGCTTGAATCCCTTTGCAACAAGCCGTGCCTTATACATATCAATTAGTGCCATCTGATTTTCTCTTGATCTTGTACACCCACTTACACCCAATGATGTTCTTACCCTTTGGAGGAGGCACAAGACGCCAAGTCTTGTTACGCAACAAAGCTTGGTGTTCACAATCCATTGTTGTGACCCAGTTTTTATCTCTAAGGGCCTCATCGAGTGTCGAAGGCTCGCCTACAGGTGATGTAGCCAGCATGCACCAACATACCATACCATCAGAGTAGGACTTGGGCTTGCTTATACCTTGTTGGAGCCGTGTAGTGGGCCGTAGAGGCATGATGGGCACAGGTGAGTCACCAAGTGCACCATCCACAGTAGATCCAGGCGATAGATTCACAGGATCAGCTGCCTGCTGCTACCCCCCTCGCTGGGATCCGTCTATGGCGGGCTGGCGGTGCGGTAGAAGTGGGTGCAGAAGATCCAGTCGGGGGCGACGGCGCACCCATGCGCGTAGGGGACAGCCGCCATGGTGACTATGGATGTGCCGCCGATCCCGATGTAGTTGCGCCGCCACCTGCAGTATCAGCACCAGGCAGATCGACCTAGGAGTCAGCGCGGTCGGCAGCCGGTGGACACATAAAATGACGCCGTGAAAACTCCGTTCCTTCACCAAATTTCACCGAATTTTCTCCTGTATCATTCAAAACCAAACCAGGTCTTGGCAAGGGATTAGTAGGCGTAGGAGAATTCAAATGCTGATCATGCATTATTGCATCCCCAAAGCTAGTATGTGAGCCAAGCAAGGTATCAGGAAGGAGAGAGATCTCGGAACATGGACGGGCACCGGCGTTGGGATGTAGTGTGGCAAAGGGAAAGAGATGTCATCAAACACTACATCCTTGGATATATAAACACGCCCTTCTTTTGGATCCAAACATTTGAATCCTTTGTGGGAATTACTATAACCGAGAAAGACACATTGCTTGGAGCGAAACTGAAGTTTCCTTGAATTGTAAGGCCTAAGATTGGGCCAAACAGCGCATATCCAAAGGTACGTAGAAAAGTATAATCTGGTTGTTTACCAAGGAGACGCTCAAAAGGAGTTTCATCGTCTATCGCTTTGGAAGGAAGACGATTGATAAGAAACATAGTGGTAGAAAATGCTTCATCCCAGAATTTAAGTGGTACCGATGCATAAGCAAGAAGATATAGCCCCATCTCAACGATGTGATGGTGCTTACACTCTGCAGAACCATTCTGCTTATGAGCATGGGGACAAGAAACATGGTGAGCTATGCCTATACATCGGAAGAAAGAGTTTAATGCTTGATACTCTCCCCCCCCCAATATGTCTAGAAAGCAAGGATCTTGTGACCAAATTGACGTTCAACTAAATTCTGAAAGTCACAAAAACATTGAAAAACTTCAGATTTGTGACGCAATAAATAAAGCCAAGTAAACTTGCTATGATCATCGATGAAACTCACATATAGTTATGGCGCCCAACTGAAGTTGGAGCAGGTCCCCATACATCCAAAAAAACAGGTCCATAGGACTAGAAGACACACTAGTCGACCTAGGGTAAGGCAATTGATGACTTTTGCCTTGCTGACATGCATCACAGACCACTTTATTATTTAAATCACTAAAAAGGAAGCTTGTGGAGGCTTAGAACTTGCTGAACTACGCGAGTGGAAGCATCCCTAGCGTAGAGAGCCACAAGGGGGTTGATGGCTTGAGACAACACCAAGCACTTGTTTATTCGAAGAAGACCGCAAAGGGTAAAGCCCTCCTTCACATCTACCTCTGAGGAGGGTTTTCTTCGTCACCTGTTCCTTGATAGAAAAATGGTCGGGATGAAATTCAAGAAAGACATTGTTATCCTTTGCTAGTCGATTTACAGAAACAAGACTCTTGCTAGCTTGCGGGACATGTAGGATATTATTAAGATGAATCTCACTGCTAGGGGAATGCAAAATGCTATGACCAACATAATCAATCTCCATACCTATCATGTTTGCCACATGGACTTGCTCGCAGCTGGTGTACTTGTCACGGATGGTCAACTTCTCCAGCTCTCTAGTGATGTGGTTCGTAGCTCTAGAGTCCATGTACCAGTTCGTATCTACACCATATGAGCTGGTCACCAAGGAGGCACTCTTATGTGGAGGTCTAGTAAAAGAGGCATCAAACCTCTTGTAGTAGCGAAGGACGGTGTTCCCTTCCTTGTTGCAGAGCTGGCAGACAACGCCTGAGGAGGCACCTCCCTGGGTACTATCGCCATCGCCACCGTGGCCCCCTCTTTGGCCATGCCCTACACCACGGCCGCCACCGCGGCCACGTGAGTTGTTGCCGCCACCGTGGCCTCCTCTTGCTGCCATGTTGGTGGAGGACTGATATCCCCTACCATGGATCTCCATGCGCTGCTCGAAGCTGACGAGCTATGTGTACAGATCACCAACAGAAATGGGTTCAATGCGCGCCGCCACTTCCAACACCACCGGGTTGAAATCAAGGTCCCAACCAGTCAAGATGTAGGACACAAGTTCCTCATCTTTGAGCGTCCTGCCCACCGATGCCATCTCATCAACCAATGCCTTCATTTTGGCAAAGTACTCGTTGATTGAAAAGGAACCCTTGGACGCGGTGGCCAATGCCATTTGGGTGCTGATGACCCATGCCCTTGATTGGGATGCAAACATCCCCTCTGTGGCGGCCCAAGCCACCAACGTTGTCTCCTTCGTGGAGACTTGGCCGAGAATCTCCTTTGAGAGATGTCAGCAAGTAGCTTAGAACTTGCTGATCTTTTGCCAAGTAGATGTCATGTAGCACCTGGTTTTAAGGATAAAACCAGATACACACCATATGTGTGCCCAGGAATGCAATTCACACATATAGCTACAAATGAAGGGGTAATATCAAAGACAATGCCTTAAATACTTAGCGCACAAATATTTGTTACAAAAGATGTAGTCTTACTTTATAGTATATACTATAACTCTGATCTTTTGGCGAGGCCTCCAACACCATAGGAATCATCAACTGGTTGATCACAAGCCTAACACCTCTTGAAAAACTCCACTGAAGAACCTCCATCTGGTACCCATCCAGGATTTTGCCAAAGTATTGAAAAAAAACAAGCATAAGCTACTACCGCTTAGCAAGCATAACATGAGGGGATGTAGGCTCAAAAGGCTTGACATGACTGAACTGTGGTAAGCACTTTTAGTTGGTCATATTTTATTATTAATCATAAATTGCTAAGTTATGCTTAGGCTCCCAAATATGAATAATTAGAGATATCAACAATTTTAATCATAACCCAAACCATCCAAGTAACCAATTATTCAGTAAAGATCTAGGCCACTCGTGACCATGAGCTCGGCTGATATACCAGTTTTACACTCTGTAGAGGTTGTACACTTTCACCACGAGTCGTGTTACCCATATGCCCGGGTTAATTACTTCTAAAACACTTCCAAGGTGAGCAGGCAGGGTACACTATGAAGCTTTTCCCCAGTCATTATAATAAGGAGCAGACGCTAAGGATTCCATCTCCCAAGTGTTATGGAGTCATCTCCAAAAGTGGCACTGATACACGTAGCATAGTACACACTCTAGGGATGAGGCCCATACCCAGCCTGGTATGCCCCTCTTGCCCTTTCAGTAAACTGCTACAAACTAGAAAGAGCAAGGTACTATACTAAGACTAGAGCCATGTGGTCCTCATGGTTGTACTGTAAGTCCTGGGTTGTCACTTAAAGATGAGTCCTTATGGAGAGAAACTAGAGCACCATAAGAAAAGGTCCAATGCTCTAGCCCCCTTGGTTCCATGTTGCTAAAAACATCTTTTAATACCATGTTGCATATATCTTTAATTATATTCCTTAATCAATATTAGTTGGAGCAAACTGAGCTTACTACCTACATGCAAAACCCATAGGTAAATCAAGGACAGGATAATCAATATCAAGGTAGGTAGACTCCAAGCTGTGCATTAACATATGCATATGAATTGAGATTTCATTAAAGTGAATAGGTAACAAGGAGCCTCATATTATACTTGCCTTAATTCAAAGTATCGCTGCTGGTCTTGATCTTCAAAGAGTTGCTCCAGATCACCAACACAAAACTCACAGTCTACTCGAGAACAAAAGGCACCACACAGGCATCCATACAATCATGCATAGCAAACAAAAACCATAGATTAGAATAGTACACCAATCAACATAAAATCAAGATGAAAAGTTTGTAAAACAAAAATCTACGTCTCGCTACGATCACACAAACGCGAAGATCACAAAATTTGGAGCTAAAACGAAGAAGTTATGAATTAAACAAGATTTTCTTTAGTAAAATAATAGATTAAATCTAACCTTGAATTTTAAAAGTTGAAAACTTACTTAACAGTAGTATAAACATGTAGATTACTTAATTACGAACCTAACGCAAGTTGAACGGATCAAATCGAAGTTAAAACAGAGATTTTATGGCTAAAACCAATCTAGTGGCAAAACTCTAAATAGCTGAAAATGTATTTTAGATTTAACCGAAATAAAATACGCTTTCAAAAGAAGAAAACAAAATCTGAAAAGACGTTTTGGACTACGGGTTAAGACCCAAATACTTATAAGGGCTCTTTTGAAAGATTACGGGGACAGCGGGTTAAGACGCAAGTAATTGTAATGGCCTTTTTGAAAACATGCCAACGAAGGGGTACGTTCTAATCTGGGCCTTTGATTTTGGATTGGATGGCTGTGGTGGCTCCAGGACTCGACTGGCCAAAACAGAGGCACCGGCGTGGTGGACTCCATTGCCAGCGGCGGAAAACTCGCCGATGGTCTTCGAAAATGGCCTACATGCCATGGAGGAGCGAACCGAGAGCATGGGGAGCAAGAGGGAGGCTCGGCGAGCTCACCTAGGGTTTCCTCGATGGCAGATGATGGATGAAGACAGTGCGGGGCTCGATTTGGCGGACAAACATGTTCTGCAAGAGTTCGACGATGAAGGTGATCAACATAGAGAGCAAGAGAGAGGGAAAACGGAGCCTGCGACTTTGTACCACTATGCGGAGAGCGAAAGGTGGAGCTTGATGATGGGGAGGCGTCTAGCGGTGGCGGCAGATGTCGTCGAGCTCGGCAAGATCCGTATAGCGCGGGATGGTGAGGCTAGGGCTCGGGCGGCGCTGCTCTAGGGTCAAGGGAGGGCGGGGCACTTGGGCTTGCTATTTACGGGTGGACGGCGTGGGAAGCAAGCCAAGTGCGGTGTGGTGAAGGCAGTCTCGGCGGGGTAGAGTCTGTCACCACAACGGGAGGAGGAAGATGTGTCTAACGAGTGGGGCTACTCCGTCAGTCATAGTGAGAGATGGAAAGCGTGGGGCGGGCTATCCAAGCCAAGATGGGTTGGCTGCTGGGCTGCGGGGAAAGGCTGAGTGGGCTCGGGCTTCTTTCTGGGCCGGCGGGACAGGATAGGCCACGGCCACGGGAAGAGCAGCCCAGGACGAGCGGAGCGACTGGGCCAGCGCAGAGAGAAAATAGGCCTATGGCCAGGAACCAGAGAGAGGAAAATGGCCTTCGGGCCAAAAGCCAAGAGAGGGAGAGAATTTCCTTTTCTATTTTCTAAACCAATTCCAAACAAATTTTAAATGCAAATTCAAATCAATTCGAAATCCGATTTCAAACCACACAGTATAAAAATAATATGCAGCAGCATGAATGCACAACCATGTTGCTAAACTTATGATGAATTTTAATTTCAATAAAGATTATTATTTCCCCTAGGTTTAAATATACACAAAAATTCATAATTAAATGAATTTAATTCTATTTGAAGAAAAGCAAATTTTAGGGTGTTACATGTCACAATCAGGGTTCGACACTGGTGGTTCCTTGTCACCGTCGGTCTTGGGAGGCAGAAACTCCGACGGTGGTTTGTCCATCGGCTTGATGAAGTTGGCGACCTGGGCGCCTCTCAGCGCAGATTGGTGGTTGTTGCGGGTCAGCTTCTCGGTCACTGGAAGAAAGGCGATACCGAGAGAGGTAGCAGCAGATGCTACAGAGGAGGATGGGAGCACCATTCTTGAGTTCCGTAAGGAATGTGGCTCTAATTACCATGTGGAAATGAGTGGAACGAGATGCCTGTAATACCCCTAGTGTTACGAGCTTGTTTAGCACCGTAATTTAGGCCTAAGAAAATTTTCCGAAACGAGTTTCTTGGATTTTTGATTTAAAACATATTTGAAAAGTGATTTTTATAGAGCGACAATAATATAGAACATGTGTTTGGATTTTAATAAAAATTAAAGTACAAATTTTGTAGAAAACAATACAACTTTTGTTTTAGCAGCATAATACGGTTAGCCAGTGTTTCTTAGGGCCTAGAAAGGGGACTTGGATGTGAACCTAGCTCGAAGGTTTAGAAAACTTTCAAGTTAGAAACGGTTTGACGACACCAAGTTCATGAATTTATTTCATGAAATCTAATTAACGAGTAGTGGCATGTTTTAGCTTTGGTTGATAGCCCGATGCACCTTCTTGAGCGTAGTCTAGATGGTTGAACCCAAAATGAGTTAGATGGGGTTTCGCACGTGCTTTGAAATTCATGCACGAGCTCGGCCTCGGGCAGTTTGGCCTGTGGGGCGTAGTCACCACGCGCGGGCCAGCCGGTGCCGACCAGGCTTGGCTATGATGGGCCGCGGTGCCTACCGCTGGCCGTTTGCCCAGCCAGTCACTGGCTGCTGCTGTCCGTCGGCCAGCCGCTGCCACGCTGTGTTCCTGCGGCCTGTCCTGCCATAACTCACGCGTCGTCGGCTACTGTTGCCGCGCCCATTGCGCGCACAGGGTCGTGACACTGCTCGGGCAGCTCCCGCCTCCTTGCGGTGCCGTGCCGTGCCGGCGCCTGTGCTGGCCCCGGGCCGGGATGAGTTGGCCACAGCCGCTCCCTACCATGCTGCCAAGCCATGTCCGCCGTATCACATGGGGTCAAGCCGACGCTGTAGTCGTTGTCGCATGGCTGGCGTGGCCCTTGCCCTCGCCGTTTCCGCTCCACTGACCGCACATAGTCCTGGGGCATGCGCTAAGTCGTCGCGACTGTGTTGTTGGCCCCGGCCGCTGTTGCGATGGGACGACTTCCTGCTCTTCCCTACCTATCCACCACTTCCCGCTAGCCGACGACGGTGAGCTCTGTTCAGGCTTGGCCATTTTGGTTCAAGTGCGTCGCGCCAGTACTCCACTCACATGTGTGTACGTGCTTGCATCGCTCCACCGACCGTGGCTGCTCGCTTTAATTTGCCCGGCTCGCTGTGTGCTCTTCCCTCGGCCACGCCACGCCTTGGCCATTGTCTTCACCTCCCTCCTACGCGGCAGCGAGTTTCATAGCTCTTTTCCTCGCACCTATGAGTAGCTTGGGAAGCTAGCTAGGCGCCCTAACTCACTGAGCCTCAGCCGAGCACCGTTGGCCACCAATTTGGCGTTTCCCCTCGCTGTCTATCAGTTCACCGCCTGCTCTAAGATTTGGGAGTAAGGCCCAAGGCTGCGGTAGCAGTTTGATCGAATGCAATTTCTAACTCGCCTTAACCTCCTCTATCTGATACTCATCTCGGCTTGGTCAGGACCTTCACCGATGATGAGCTGACACGGCCGCGCCATGCTCATAGTGCCGCCGCCCTTCACCGCGCACGTGGCCATTCTAGCATGGGCCATTTTTGCTCCAGGCGACACCGTAGCCGTGTCCGGGGTAAGGTCCTGATGCTCTCCCATCTTTTCATTTCCGTCTCCGGGGTCGCAGGTTGTCAGAGCACGTGCGTCACCGCCGGTGAATCGTGCCGACATGGTCAGTCGAGCCCTACCCACCGTCGGGTGACCTGGCCCCCGGGTCGCTCTCCACGGCCGCGTTGTCTCCGCAGCGTGGGAGCCCGCACGCCTAGTGGCTCACCCCACGTCGCCGGCGAGTCCCTCGGCCAGAACCGGTGCCGGCCAGCCATGAGTTGCTGTGCTGCTCTGCTTTGGAGTCGCTCGGGGATCGCGATTTGTAAATATAAACAATTATAGGGTGCTAGGTGAAGAATAGATGACTCAATTGAATAGTGATCTAGATTGTAGATTATTAGTTAAAAATCTAGGGTTATTTTTGCAACAGGGACAGCGTGCTCTGGGCTTTCCTAGCTGGGCCGGCTAGTCGCCGCCCGCACTTGGGCCGCTGTCGGCGCGTCTGGCTCGCCCGCGCGCCATTGGGCTGGCCTATCGCCGCCACGCCTTGACCGTGCCGCCTGGGCCGCCGTTTGCGCTCGCCCACTGGGCCGGCCATCATTGTCGCACCCAGGCCGCTGCCGCCCACCCGCTGGGCCGGCCTGGTACCGCCGGTCTCCACTAGGCTGATTTGGTGCCTGCTGGTCCCTTTGGCTTTCTAAAACATTTAGCTAATTTAGTTTAAGAAATAAATTTGTAAAATCAAAATAAAATTGTGTAGGTGTCCAAAAATGGTGAAACCAGTTTTGTTGAGTTTCTAAAATCATGATCTATCTAATAGTGTATTTTGCTCATATAGACTCGGTATGTTTTTAGGGTTGCTCTAATTATTTTAGAATGCTTAATATTACGAAAATGTAAACTTATAGGAATTGTTATGGTGAATTGGTAATAGTGTTGGATTTGAAATTTCTACAGTAGGTTCCTAGCAATATTAGGTACTCATTGTAATTGTCGTAGCTCCAGAATAATTAGTTTGCTAAATAGATAATGATGCCCTATTTCGAATAAAGATCAAATGGATAGAATGGGATAAAGAAACAACTTGGGTTTGTATAACTAAAACAATTGTTGGGAAGTAACGCCTTATTCGACAACATGCATACGTAGACCAGCGTTAGAGCTATCTCGTTAGCTTGTGAGGCGTGATCGGGTTTCTAAACATTTCGGTTGTCGTTGATTATTTACATCTATGCATTTGCATCAATGCATATCATATAGGTACGATGATGGATCCACAGATCAATTGAAGGATGATTGGGAATCCAAAGATGGTGTAATGGTATTCTCCCTAGGAGATGATGCAATAGGCTTTCTATTCAGATGATGGTGGATGATCTGACGATGCCAATACTAACTTTTTAATATATATCTTACCCAGGCAAGCCCCGGTGCATAACCCCTACTTTTCTGCAGTTTAAATTATATTTGTGCATTAAGTTTTAAGGAGTTGAATGAAACCCACTTGCATATATATATATATATCCTATGAGTCTTACTAGTATGACATGATCGGGTAGATTGCTATGCTACAGGAACCGGTAGAAGTCGAGTGATTGCCTATCACACGCGAGATATAGGAAATATGTTACTATATCATTATCACTTGGAAAATATAAATGGTGGAAAGGAAAAATAGTGACCGGACAGGGATATGGTTTGGGTATTGATGGGTGTAAGAGGTTGTGTCACCATGGACGCGGGGCATGGCTTGGTTACACTGTTTTTCCTGTCTGTGTCGGTTAAGGACCGACCGTTGCATAAGATGCTAGGCAAGTCACAGATTTATTATCCCGAGCACATACTTGTGTGTGGGCGCTTGGAAGACTTGTTGCTCTCTTGTCGTGGACCGGCTCTTTCCGGACCGACTGTCAGGGTTTTGTTTTTTGTGGAGGAGGTCCTTGCACCGCATTAAGTCTGGGACTTAGGAGCGAGGGCTTGGAGTCCCAGTTTGGATGGGGGCCTGGACACCTAGGACGGGAGAGTGATGGGTTGGTCCTGCTTGTGCCCTGGGTACAAGCAGGCGTGTGTTTTTGAGGTACCCAGCTAGAGACATTGGTTCACGAATCGCCATCGAGTCAGTACCACTTGTCTTAACTCTAGCACCGTAGTAATAACTGAAAGATGAATGATGGGAGAAGAAAATCTGATTGCTTACCACATGCTTGAAAGTAGCACAGGTGCTTACATAGAATGGTTAGTTAATGAACCAATGCGGCTATTAATAAAAAATCAAATATAAGGACGCACGCTTAGTAATGCTTTCTACAAATGCAATAAACCCACAAGCCAAATATCCTTGGAGTCTTTTCTTTCCTCCTATCGGGTAAGTCTTGCTGAGTACAATTGAGTACTCAGGGTTTTATTTCCCCCTGTTGCATGTGACAGGTGGATGCTAGAGCTGACGCTTGTGTGTGGATTCCTCCTGGTGGGCTCAGAGAGGATTTCCTTTACGCTGCGATCATAGTTTTTATTTATAACTCTCACTAAATATTTTTATAAATAAAAGTATTACAATCTGTTGTCATAATTTACATATCAATGATTCAACATGCTATGATTAGATAATTATTTCTGCTGTAATTATGATCACATGTTTATATTCCACTGTTCAATTAAATTGTTCATAACTCTGATAATATGATCACATTCCGCTATTATAAATAATAAATGTTATACTCTGGTGTTATATGTAAAGTGATGTAAGAAATGGTTAAGAATAATGTAAGCTTTATTCTCTCATTTGTGATCCTGATGAAAAATATGGATTTTCGGGTTCTCCCCTAGGGTGTGCCCAACGGAACCGAGTGATTTAGTGTCCTCCCTGAGTGCTTAGTGTCTAATAGAAGACGAGCACTCCTATGAGGCATTAGAATAGGTGGTTCTGCCATAATGCCCGCCCTGGCCACTCGGTTGCGTGTTATATTGAGCAGGGAACAGCCCCTGCGTGGCTTGTACAACAAGATGAAGATTACAACAAACTCAAGATATGATCTATCCTAAACCACCTTAGGCTACATGCTAAAGAGTCCCCTACAAGTCAGGAGCAATAGCCTCACAACCGAATACAACTGAGTCATCTTAACACACTCGTCCTCTCCAAAAGCCTCTCGTTCACTCGTCCTCTCCAGAAGGCTCTTCACCGCTCCACCGCGCCGCCTCAGCGTTCTTCATGTCGTGCGGCATCTCCACCGCACACTAGCACGGTTGCCCATCTTCTCCCTCTCCATGGCACCTCCTGCCCACTGTGGCCGCCCACTGTGGTCCGTCTTCTCCACCGGAGTGACCCGCCATGGCCTTCTCCACCGGAGCGGCGAGCTCTACACCGGTGAACTCCACACACCGACGAGCTTCAATTCCCAAGCAACAAGGAGACCTCCATTACCAAGTAGCAAGGAGATGTCGCACTGAAAGCGCATGTTGCAAACATGTGTTTTCAGGTGTTTTAGATGTTTCAAAGGTATGTTGCAAGTGTCTCGTATCGGTGTTGCAAAAGTAGATCAGGATGTTGCAAAAGTGGATCGAGATGTTGCACATGTTGCAATGGCTATACACGTATGTTTCAAGTGTATGTTCCAAATGTTTCATCTGTATCAGACGTATGTTGCAAATATTTTTATCTGGATGTTGTAAAAGTAGATCTAGATGTTGCATATACATGCATGTTGCAAGCATATTTTTCAAGTCGTTTCAGGTGTTGTGCAAGTATTTCGTCTGGATGTTTCACATGTTTGCAATGGTTTTCAAGTGTTTTCAGGTGTTTTTGCAAGTATTTTAGACGCATGTTTTATGTGTTTCATCTGTCTTCTTTGTATGTTGCAATTGTTGTGTCTGGATATTTTAAAAGTAAATCAAGGTTGCACATGAGATGTGCGTAAGAAGCAGTCAGCGGCGCTAGCGATGTCTAGGGCAGCGCAGGTGACCGAGGCGGCATGGGCGATGTTCGGGGCGGCGTGGTCCCGCTGCTGGGGCGCTCGCCCGCAAGCCCGACGCCTGTGGTGCTCGCTCGCTCGGTGAGCGGGTATCGTCCGACACTAGCTCCCCAGATTGGACGTCCGGGCGCTAGCAAGTCCCCAATTAAAACCCTCTCCCTGGTGTCCCCTTGAAGAGTAGCATAAGCTAGATCATACATTCCACAACTGCAAAGACCAATCACAAATGACGAGTACCCATGTGCATCTGGTTTCACTCCCATTTTAATCATCTCAACCCACAACTTGAATGCTATGTCTGCCTTCTTTGCTTTTAAAAGAGACATAATGACTATTTTTAATGAATCAGCATTCAAATTTAACTGAGAGCATTTCATTTGTTCATAAGCTGCAACAACCATCTCTGCTTCACTGCTCTGTGTTACAAACTTGAGAACAAAATTGCAAACCCAAGCTGATGGAACATATCCAAGCCTGCAAAGATGACAAAGCATCTCGATTGTGGCTTGTGCATCATGGTATATCATGTAAGCCTTGATTAAGCAATTGCATGCAAATGAGAGTGCGTGAGACATGGCACATGTTTTTCTGTGGTGATTCATGAGTGCTACGATTTCAGGACCACTACTAGTAGTTGGCGAAACAATATAACAGAACAAGGATACCAACATCTCCTGGCATGAATGGGATAAAATGTGCATGATCTCTGAATATGTTGAGAAGTCATGACGAAAAGTAAGAAAGCTTACGGTCAGCTTATTGGAACTAACTGGGCTCATCCAATTTATAAATGGATTTGGAAATCCTCCTGTCAATATAAACATAAGGTCTTCTTTTGGTTACTGACTCATGACAGGCTTAGCACTCGCAATATTTTGAGAAGAAAGAACATGCAGCTAGCCTCCTTCAATTGCGTGTTATGCTCTCTGAATGCTGAAGACTGTTCAACACCTCTTCTTAGAATGTGATTTGGCTAACTGTTAACAACACCCTCGACCCTTTCCAGATGTTTGAGAGCTTTAGATTGCAGATCAGTGTCAACTTTTTCATGGAAATAATCATCATCATGTGCTGGAGCCTTTGGACGATCAGAAACGATGTCATTTTCAGAGGAATTCCTGAAGGCAGTATGCGCTGTTTAGAAATCTTCAAAAGCACCTTTAAGCTACTCTTATGGAGGGCCAAGAAGAAGTATTTCCCCGCTATTGAATCATGGCTAGAGCAAGTAGTGTAATTGCCTTGATTTTCTATGTCTTTTTTTGTTTCCTGAACCCCCCCCCCCCCTCTCCTTTAGGAACCTTCTTGTTTGCTTCTTTACTAAAATTCCAGTAGAGGCCCCTGGACCTCTCCTGTTCTCTCAAAAAAAGTAGGAACATGTGTAAATTCTAATATCACAAATCAGAATTATATAAACATTTTAGAAATCTTAAGAAATTGTTCCTAAATAGGATGTATTAAAAGAGTACTCCCAACTCATTTGCACCAGCAGAAGCAGCCAAAAGAACACTCTGGTTGTGATTTCGCCTCCGAACGACTCACTCTCATAGACACATATAAGCTGGGTCACGGTAGCAGTACCTAGACCACTTGCTCAAAGAAGAAAATATTCACAGGGGTTGTTGCATACTTGCATGGATCATAATATCACAGTGGTGCCGCCATGAGCGTCAAATCCCAAGCGGCCAAATAAGCTAGCAAGGGCAACATGAGTTATTAAACAGTCAAAACTTGTTATAAGAATTATAAAAAAGTATACAAAAAGAGAATGAACCATAGGGTTAAAGCGATAGCTTTGAGAAGACGATTCTAAATATCTTTCCCACAGTGTTAGACCATTTTGCAATTCCCACGGAAAAATGATGACCGGTATTACAATTAGGGGTGTAAATAGTACTAATATTTCTTGACATTCGGTCCGAATGAAGGGCTTCGGTATCCGTTGCATATCTGTATCAAGATCTTCAATTTTTTAAGTGAAACATGAGGGGTTTTACCCCCTACTGAGCTTTATATTGTAAAAGAAAAGGTACAAAAAGGTTCCCTAAAACAAAATCAGGAGACAAAAACGGTTACAAAGCAAATTGAAAGGATTACACATAAGCTTCTAGCAAGATATTCAAATTTGGATATATATATATATATATATATATATATATGGAGAGTATATTCAGTAGCTAGCTACAAAATAAGTTATTCTGTAGCCACCTCTATTTACGATAATTTTATATACTAATTTACGATAATGTCAATACATATTTACGATAGTTAGGTTACTATAACACATGGGATATTTACCATAACATTATAGTAAATCACTTAGTAAGGAGTTACTATAATCTTATAAATTAATATAGTAATTATCGTAACTCAAAGTGGCTACATAATAAGTTATTTTATAGCCAGCTATAGGATAGTATATATATATATATATATATATATATAAATGATGTCAAAAACCATTCATATGTTATCTGACAATACAATGTACTTAAATCCGAATCTGATGAATACTGTAGCTATCTATATTCGTGCAAAAGGACATGTGGGTGGAGGTCACCGGCAGCCAATGACGTGTGGGTGGGGTGAAGATAAAAAAAAGTACATCAAAAGTTGAGTGGCAAATAATCAAGTATAAAGAGGAAAATTCACGTGTGGTCCTTCGAGTTGGTAAGAGGTGTCATCTAGGTCCCTCTACTTTCAAAATTTTAATTCTGAGTCTATGAACTTGACTTCGAGTGTCATCCAGGTCCAAACTCGCTCTGGATGTTGATGCGGCGCACTGGCGTGGCTCCTACATGTGGGGCCCACATGTCAGTTGGTTATATTTCTGTTTATTTTTTTTTTTTTTGCTGATGTGGCACACCGACTTTTTCAAAAAAAACAATTCATAACTTTTTCATATAAGCTCAGATTAAGACAAACTTTATATCAAAATTGTAGCCCTCGACAGGATATACAACTTTGTAGTTAAAAAGTTTTTTAATTGAAACCGTTTAGAGTCCCAAAATATTATTCTAAGTTTATAGATTTTAAAATTTAAAATTTAAAATTATAAAAAAATCTCGGATGTTGACATGGTGTATATGAAAGTTATAGTTCTCAATATAATCTACAATTTTGTAGTTGAAAAGTTTTTTATTTAAAATTGTTTAGTGTCCCAAATATGTGTTCTAAGTTTATAGATTTTGTAGTCTAAACTATTGCCTTCATGCTGCTGGCCATTCCATCTGACATCACCAAAATTGAAAACACACGGCTTAAACAATTGCCAGTTCGAAGTTTTCACTAAAGACATGGTTTCAACAAATGTTCAACATAATTAATCATGGCCCATCATCCATTCCAGCAAATCATACAGCACAAACAGAAAACCTTAGTTCCTTGCATGTTACACACTCCACTTCTACTAGTAGCTCCGCTAACAGCATCCATCAACGCAAATTCATCAGAAAATGGACGAACAAAATCCGAACGCCACCAAAGCATGTCAGACCAATATTTACATCATCATACTTATCATGTATTTTACACAGAGAAATTCACCAAAACAGACAGGGACCCCCTCAAAAAAGCACAACAAAGCATGTCAGACCAATATTTACATCATCATACTTGTGTTGTATTTTACACAAGGAAATTCATCAAAGCAGACAGGTACCCCCTCAAAAAAGCACAACAAAGCATGTCAGACCAATATTTACATCATCATACTTGTGCTGTATTTTACACAAATTCACCAAAACAGACAGGGAGCCAATAGAGCCTAATCCTTCAGCACAAAATCATTTACAAGCACCATTTTCTGCTCAGTAAATGCTGAACTCATCAAGGCATTTCCAAGCATTATGGCCTACATCAGCAAACCTCCATCAATCTTCAGAACCTGCACAAAATGGCCAAAATGGCAAATAGTTAGTTCGATGAAGAATCCTTTTGCAGAACCCAAGGTTGCGGTGTGCATTAGGAATGACACGCACCTATCTTGTCATGTAGTTTCCTACAGGATTTAGGACCAAAAACTCAACTAACCCTGCAACTTCCTCGGATATACCATATCGTCCCGCAAGTCACATCAATCATCAGTATTTAATTAGTATTTAGTGGTGACTAAAAATAATGAGCTGTGTAGGGGATGTGACTGAAAATAATCCAAAAGTCTAGTCCTATATAACTTCATCCACACCTCAGTCTGGGTGTGGATGAACTTGTTCAGGGAATTTGGTTCCTATATCACTTCATTGTTTTTCACTGAAAGAGTTTTTTAGTTACTTGTAGAATTCGTGTATGATATAATAATTGTACTTGGCCAAGGTGTACACATTAATTCAAGGGGGCAAAAGGCTACAGCATAATGCACATCCAAGGGGAATAGCTGACAGTTTTCTCCTATCAATGTCCTCTCCAATTTCAGCAATGTGTCCAGGTGCAATAGTATTCACCTGCATATATTCAAATCTGTTTGAGAAGTTGCGCTACCCTAAAGTTTTATATGAGCTAACAAAAGGATGAAGGTCAGACCTTGATGTTCTCATTTCCGTATTCCTTAGCTATTGACTTTTGCCTTGTTCGCTTGGCTGATAAGTCATGACTGAAAGTACTGTTGGCTGATTTGTTGTGAGAGAAAAATAATGTTCATTGGCTGAAAAAGTATGGCTTATAAGCCAAGCGAACAGGGCGTTTGTAAAGCCAATGAGCCCAGCTTTAGAAAAGCACAATAGTTTGATTGCACAGTATTGCCAGCAATACTATTGGCGTTGCTTAACTCATATTTTTCACCCGCCAATGTACATATAAAACCCATCCAAATAATCACCAAACCTAGTAATAGGGCTTTAAACTAACGAATTCCATGAGTTTTGGTGAGTTGATCATTTGCAGGACACATACATGGAATACATATAAGAAATGGTCAAAATGCGCAAACAGAGAAAGCATAGAGTAGATCCACTCAAACAAATAGAAGGAAGGCCCACTTACCTTGCAGACCTGGGCCCCAAACCCACCGAGGAGGAGTCTAGGCCCAACACGCAATCGCCATGGGAAGGCGGTCGCGGGGAGGTGCCATCTAGGTAGCCCCACCAACCACCTCCAGCTGCCATGTGTCGCCTCTTGGTGCCTCCCCCAGGTCGGTTGCATGCGGCATCCTGTGGAATATGCTCTCCAGCCAACCATAAGGATTGCTATAAATAGAGGGAGAACCCTCCTCATATCATGAATGCAACACAACACAAGAGAGCACAATGTTACAAGAAGAGAAGAGCTACACTCCTATTTTTAGTTTTAGCTAAATATAGTGTAGGGAGTGAATGAGTAAGAGTGAGGAGTATCGAAGATGTCGACTTCCTCTTCACTTGTACCTCGACGGACCTTGTGCTACTTGGAGTACAAAGTTCGTGTTCTTCTACAGTGGTGATTTCTACTTTAAGTTAGTCTTGTTCATTATTTACTTGCGGGTTCATCGTCCGTTCTCGTAGCGGATACTCTAGTACAGGGCCCTGATAAAGACGGATAACTCTGATCGACACTAGAGTAGTAGTCGATAGCGTAGACATGGTGTCTAGGCAAGAGGCTACCTTCATTTGTCTCGTTCTCCATAGTTGAGGGGATAGGCGGTAGGTGGTGACAGCCATGTCCGTCCTTCGTAATCCCCCACATTCGGGTTTGGTGTAGAGCTGCAAGCCGGAGGTACTTGGCAGACCAAGTATAAGCTGGTGCCCGAAGTAAGTATGTAGTAGCAAAGCTATGTTAACTTAGGACCTCTATCCTTAGAAAACCTCGCTACCCGAGCTATCCTTCTTTTTGTTATATTAGGTGAACTAGTTAAGAAACTTCTACACTACCATTCCTCATGGAAATACGATACCCTAAATACTTCTGGGTGAAATGTTACAACGGTAATTTCATGCGCTTGCGGATTATTTCTGTATGCGTTAAGAAATACCAACAAGTATTTCTGGCGCCGTTGTCGGGGCACGGTTGTCGTATTATCTCCAAACCTAGTTCACCCGTGTATCCTTGTGTTTTATCTTTCTTTTCAAAAGGAAAAAGTTATTCCTTCTATTCTTTTTCACCATGAAGCCCTTCCATTAAAAAAATCTTTCTGATCCTTAGGATGAGTTCTTAGAGCCACCACCATCGAAGCCAATCACAGCTTCTGGCTATGAACTCGGTCCTAGCATTGGTGGTCAAGCTTATGACCATAAACAAAGCATTGCCGGGAGATACCCTGGACTATCAAGAAAAACAACTTTTCTTATCAATAAAAGCAAGAACATGCTACCTAGATACTTTGCACCTTTGGGTATTCTTGTTTGCTAACCATTTCAGGTTAAAAACAAGAAGAATAGGGACAAACGATGCTTGAAAACATGGGAGTTGCATCAACTATACACCATGATGTTCTTTGGTGATGGAATACACTCAAGAGGAGACCCTGACCCTACACACTTGAATTTTACACAAAAGTCCAAGTGTGGGGGAGGATGGTGAGAATCTCAAGTTCCATACACACCAAAGGCCATCCTGCTAAAAAAAAAAAAATGATGTCAGCTCTGCCTTGCTAAAAAAATAAAGAAAGAAAACTAAAAAAGGGGAAGAAAAAAAGAGAATATATATATAGAAAAAAAAACAAAGAGAAAGAAAAAACAGAGAAAGGAGGGTTCCCCTCTCCTGGACCTTTGCTATCACTAAGGGCCTTGATCCATACACACTAGATGTGTGTGTGGCCTAGCCTTGTGGTTCGCCTAAGTTGGACCATATGCAATCATGCAACCGCTACAACAACTTTGAAGCTCCATCCACATATGCTGCCTGGTAAGTCTACTCAGGTATGCAAAGTTCACTCATTGTTCACCAACTCTTTTTACTCATAGTTATCGCCATGAAAATATAGACTTAATCATACAAATTCATGCTTCCTTTATTTATGATGTATGCTCTGGTTTGGGTGTATTCATGAATATATCCATAGTGTAGGGAGTGAGTGAGTAAGAGTGAGAGGAGTACCGGAGATGTCAGCTCCCTCTTCACTTGTACCTCGACGGACCTTGGGCTACTCGGAGTACAAAGTTCATGTTCTTCTATGGTGGTGAGTTCTACTTTAAGTTAGTCTTATTCATTATTTACTTGTCGGGGGTTTGTCGTCCGTTCTCATAGCGGATACTCTAGTAGAGGGCCCTGATAAAGATGGATAACCCTGATCGATACTAGAGTAGTAGTTGATAGCGTAGACGTGGTGTCTAGGCTAGAGGCTACCTTCATTTGCCTTGTTCCCCATGGTTGAGGGGTAGGCAGCAGGTGGTGACAGCCTTGTCCGTCCTTCATAATCCCCCACATTCGGGTTCGGCGTAGAGCTACAAGCCGGAGGTACTTGGCAGACCAAGTATAAGTCGGTGCCCAAAGTAAGTATGTAGTGGCAAAGCTATCTTAACTTAGGATCTCTATCCTTAGAAAACCTCACTACCCGAGCTATTCTTCTTCTTGTTATCTTAGGTGAACTAGTTAAGACAATTCTACACTACCATTCCTCGTGGAAATACGATACCCTAAATACTTTCGAGTGAAATGCTACAACGGTAATTCTGTGCTCTTGCGGATTATTTTTGTATGCGTTAAGAAATACCAACAAATACCAGCAACTGATGCTATGTTGATGACTTTTCCCTGCATTCCATAAAGCAAGCTGTTGACGGTAGTTAACAACCATCATAATCCATCAATATAATTCATATAAATGCATGAATATGATCACCAACATATATTTAGTGGTTTAAACTAACAAATTCCACGAGTTTTGGTGAATCCGTGTTTTTAGCAAAGTTTACCAGAAAACCGTCAAGGTGGACCCATATGTCAGAATTAATCGCGCTTATCCGTGATGAAATCAACTCCAGAAGACACCAGAAGGCAAACCACCGAAGCAGAGAGGAGGATGCTGCCGGCCCCACCTATAGACCGGCCGGCCCCTAGGCCTGCATGTCATCTCCCCTTCGCTACGTCGGTTCTCCACCACCTTAAGGATTGCATCTACACCGTTGCTTTAAGTCGGTTTGATCCAATGGCTCAGGATTGATGGTTCTCCCTATATATACCAGCCCCTTCCACCCCCCTGAGGCATCAACTCATTTCATCATTGAGAAACCCTGGTCAGAAGAGAAGAACCTTAGAGCTCCACAAATATTATAGGGCATAGCTAGCTAGGTTAGATCTAGAGGGAGGCAAGCTTCGTTTGGATTCCTGATCTTGTGAAGAGCGTGGATTGGTATAGTCCCTTGTATCCTCTTTTGTATCTTTCATTATTCATATGATTGCTATAATTGATTCGACATTGTTCTTAATATTATTCATGTTCCTAGTTATCATATTCATCGTCTATTTTGATTATATGCTTACTATAGTTAGATTATCTTTATGTTTAAGCATAAGTTCATATAGCGCTCGCTCTAAAGTACACGGGGTGAGTGATCGACATTGTGTAAGCGTGGTCCTTAGACGTTGTTTACCTACGGATGCACCCTATATTCGGGCCATGTGGTAGATCGCGAGTGTGACACTCTCGTTGAGTCCTTTGTAGTCTAGTCCCTGAATATAGGTCAAGTAGGATCTAGCTATGAAGGAAGTCAAGCTCTATTCTTGATCTTCTTTAGTAATATCCCTTATGTGTAGATATGAAGTTGATCTTAGCTATGATTATTAAGTGTAATTGCACTAATCATAGTATGCTTTGACTTGTAATTAAGAATGACTTAGGAATTATTTCTCTATTGTATCTACTTAGTCATGCTAATGCCATAGAAAGGAGTACTCTGAGTGTTCAACTATTAATTATTAATGATCATTTATCATATATTTATTCTATCATATGACTTACCCCTGTTATGAGTGGAAGCTTGGTTATGGTTTATCTCTACATCATATGTATAAGTTATCAATATATTCCATCTGTCCGTCCTTCCCTTTGGTAAAAATATAAATAATGATACCTGAAATACTCCCAGGTGAAATGCTACAATGATAAATTATCTGTGCGCTTACAGATCCCTTCATATGCATATTTGCATTCTTTCTAGTCACAATAAAATACTTAAGTACTTCTTAGTGTCATTCTAAAAGTGACATTAGAAGGTACCAACAAGCATTTCTGGCATCATAGCTAGGGATGACAACTTAGCAAAAGTGATGTTAAGAAATGTCAACAACATTAGGTGGCTATGTAAACAAGTGACATGTTAATAAATACCAACACAAGCAGTACTCATGGTAACATAAATATGAATAGCAAGCTATTTTTTAACATGACTTCTTAAAGTCATAACACAAAACAAATACAGTTCATTCTATTTTGAAACCCAATTAAAGTCATTGAGCGTAAGCAGTTGTAAAATTAACTTTGCTATCACAAAGGTGTTTCTATCATAAAAAGGTATATGTTTCTAGATTTCATATGTGCTATCAGAAGTTAACTACAGAAATAGCAAAACATTCTATGCCTCTAAACAATACTTTTTTCTTCTTCATCATGATCTTTGTAGCAGCCTGCAAGAATGTGTAGATTAGGATGAATAAAGTTCATTCAAGTAACCGAACAAAGAGAAGGGCAACAGAAACTTACTTGGGTACAGAGGAAAGTGCCAGTAAGATTCAAATCCATCACTTCCTGCCATTCAATTTTCTTCATTCTT
Source organism: Miscanthus lutarioriparius (assembly GCA_904845875.1). Taxonomy (NCBI): domain Eukaryota; kingdom Viridiplantae; phylum Streptophyta; class Magnoliopsida; order Poales; family Poaceae; genus Miscanthus; species Miscanthus lutarioriparius. The sequence goes on along the minus strand of CAJGYO010000014.1, from coordinate 57,878,460 downwards.
GTCAACAAAGCATCTCTTGTAATGCCTGATAACAGCATGTTGCTTTATTTTCAGGCGGAAGTCGATTAAAGAGAGCTAAAAAATATAAAAAACACAAACTACAATGGGGCCCAACCTGCATTGTTCACGAGAGCATCTATTGTGCCCCACTTATCAACCACCTAGTAGATTACCAAAGTAATCGTAAGTGAGGTTATAGTGAAGAATTGATATAAAAATCAATTTATAAGTTCAGTTCCATTACATAAACAAACTGCACTTACTGCTCTCATCATAGATTTCACATCATCCTCATTAGAGACATCTGCCCTAAAGGCAAAAGCTTGACCACCGGATGCTTGTATTTGGAAAAATAACATTGAAATTAACAGGTTGAATCTAGGAAAAGAAAACCATATCGAATTCTGTATGCTGTAATTTTTATATTCATAGGTAGATCTCTATATTCAAAATTCGATAGAACTACCTGTTCTGACCGTGGCGAACTTTCAAACTGATCTAAAATAACCACATTTCCTTTTAAATAAACAAATTTGCTATAAATATGGTTCAATCAACCACATTAGACAAATATATTTCTATTGCTTGCTAATTATTATTGTTACTATTACTATCTACTAGTTTGTAAAGAAGTTTACAAAGTGCCAATGAAATAAATGAAAATATGAATGTATAATTAGATTTTAAATTGCAATTGGATTGACTTCTGAAAAGTGCAATTTTTCTGGAGTTGCATTTTCTCGTGAACAACAATGCTAATTCACCATAATGATGTCATTCTTACTCACAAAGAACGGAAGATTATAAATGATAATACTTTAATGTATTCTAGTATAAGGATAAAAGGACAGAAAAGTACAAAATAGAATTAAAACATCCAACAATTATGAGATCATGAGAATAAGGAAGCAACAAAAGTTCTCCCGGGCATAAACCGATTGGCTTTAGTTAAACTAAAGCGACTAACCAATAAGCATTAGATAGTGAAAACACACATGAACCTTTATAGGGTCAACCTCATCTTAAAATCTGACATGAAATGGATAGGTAACCAAGAAATAGCAAACAAAATATATCTGCAATTATGAAATATGTGAATCAACAAGCTCACTTCTTTGGACACCTCGTCGGCCTCTTTTGTAGACCGGGCATAGCTTGTTAGGGTAGGGCGGCTGTGCCTACCCTTCCATGTAAAAAGGCCCAGTGTCCAATAGATCTGAGGACCTTTATGTAAATTTATGAACCAAAGGGGGTAGGGAGGAAGATTGCCTCCTCCCACCTCCCTTATAAATAGAACCCAAAGGGCAAGGAAAAAGGGGGCTATCCTGATTTTCCCATGACCCTAATCTTTTGGCACTTGTACCCTTTTCCCCTAACATCATGTATTCTTGTTTAAATCATGCTCCGTTTGCTGAATCTGATTAAGATCCATAAAATGAAATTCAATTGACAAATTTGATAAGCTAATGTCAAAAAGAAAAACTTGCTTTTCCATCAATGGCAACAAAGGCTGATCAAACCTAAGATCGCACTCAATATAGTGGTACCTTCAGCACTAAATTTAAGAGGACTTTGTATTAGATTTAAACAAGCGAAATGTAAAAAACTAAACATACTACCATAGTGTACACTAGCCCCTAAACCCCTAAACCACATAGCTCGATCTCCGTGCCTAAGAAAACCCAGTACTATGCCTACCACAACGACATGGAGGCACATTACAACAGCACGAGACGTAACGGGAAAGGAAAGAGATGATTTTACTAGGTAACTGAGCACCAGCAGAGAGACACAGAGAGCGTGAACTGGTGGCCTCCGCGCCATAAGAAATGAGGCATGGTTCAGAGTCATCTGGCAAATCTCACATCACCCTTCTCCAAAGGGCTTAGGAGGGAGAGGGCCTCTTATCCCCACCTAGGGATTGCAATCAAATCTTACTTACAACATCAACAAAGAACTTATTTCCAACTTTTTTTCTCAACAAACACCTCCATTACCAAAATGAACAAAACCCAAATCACCCAGAACCGATCTTGGGGCAAAGAACAAGAACAGAATACAAGCTCAACATAGTTCTGAAATCGCCAAGAACAAAACAAGAACCGAATAGGAGCGCAACTTAGTCCCGAAATTGCCAAGAACTTCTTTCAAAACCAAGAAACCTATTCCCAAAATTACCCGGAATCGATTCTAGACCATGAAGCATAAGAACTTACGAAGTGCGGCTCCCATGGATGCGGTGCACACCGTCCTAGTGGAGGCATGTCGACAAAAGATGCTCGGCGGTACTCCGAGGGTATCCCACAAAGGTAGATTGATTGGTGAAGGTGCGCGTTATCAGGAACTGGATGGTGACACAAAGCGTAGAGACAACGATTTAGACAGGTTCAGCCATCTGATCAACGTAATACCCTATGTCCTGTGTCTTTGGTGTATTGTATTGAGATGTATATAGATGTATCCATCGACTAGGGACCCCTGCCTCTCCTTATATAGTCTAGAGGGGTAGGGTTACAAGGAATGTATCTTATTTGGTACTATACAATATCTTGTGGTGCATGTCGACCAGTGTCGTGCACGCCTTGATCTTGTGGGTTGGGCCACCTCTGATGGTGCGGCCCATGTCTTGTCTTATGGATACCGGGGGTCATATCCCCCACAGCTAGTCCCCGAGAGCCTTATATCCTTTGAGCAACGCTGTCTTGAACAAGTCCAAGCACTTTGACATGAAGCCAATCAGTTTAACTAGTGATTCGAGAAGTGGAAGTCAAAACCGACCAGTTTAACTGGTGACCTAGGCGGTGAAGGTCGAAGCTAACCAGTTTAACTGGTGACCTGGGCGGTGAAGGTCAAAACCGACCAGTTTAACTGGTGACCTAGGCGGTGAAAGTCAATACCGACCAGTTTAACTGGTTAGGAGACCTCAGACTTAGCCAAGTAAGGCTTGCTAGAAGGATGTAAGGGGCTCAAGATAAAATTTAAAAATTCTTTCACTTAGGAGAAGTGTAGCCACTTAGACTCCATCAATAAGGAGGGTAAACTCAACAAATAAGCACTACATTCATTGCCAGGTGAAGTGTAGCCACTTAGTCCCCGAGCCTGCTGGAAGATGAAGAATGAATCTTGTAACAGGGTCAAAGAAAAGAAGTCTGAAAGCTTGCTGACGTCATCTGACATGCGCATATCAAGACCCCAGACGTGCTGTCCAAGATCAGCACCCTGATCCAAACAGCATGGAGCGGCTTGATAGCACACCGATGAGACGTCGCAAGATCCAACCATCAAAGGAGTCCTCGGCTTAGCTGGCAATGTCTGAGCACCAACAAGTTCTCGACATAGCTGGCGATGTCCGAGCACCGAGAAGTCCTCGGCGTAGCTAGCGAGCACTAAGGATTCCCCGACGCAGCTGGCGAGCACCAAGGAGTCCACAGCGTAGATGGCGATGTCCAATCACCGAGGAGTCCCTGGTGTAGCTGGCGATGTCCGAGCACCGAGGAGTCCCCGGCGTAGCTGGTGACGTCCGAGCACCGAGGAGTCCCCGGCGTAGCTAGCGATGTCCGAACACCGAGGAGTCCCCAGCATAGCTGGCGACGTCCGAGCACCGAGGAGTCCCCGATGTAGTTGGTGATGTCCGAGCACCGAGGAGTCCCCGGCATAGCTAGCGATGTCCGAGCACCGAGGAGTCCTCGGCGTAGCTAGCGACGTCCGAGCACCGAGGAGTCCTCGGCGTAGCTAGCAATGAACAGTCGGTCAACTGGTCAGCAGCAAAGTGAGCATTGAGTAGAAGCGACCGGCGAACAGTCCGATCAACTGGTTGATGGTGAAGTTCATGAACCTAGCGGTTCGACCAGTTGATCGGTGGAGAAGTCCAAGCATCAGATGGTCTGATCACCTAGACGAAGATCCTGCAATACAAATATGTAGAACGGGTAGTACATGATGTAAGATATATGAACTCTGGAGAAGAATCAGCAATGGTGATGAAATATCATATGCAGCTAGGCGATCAGTTGGTGTGAACACTTAGTGTTATTCTGAAGATGTATTTATATTTAATATAAACCATCTGACCAGTTAGTGTATAGCTGAGTCTCCAGCCCTAACTAGCCCATTAACCATAACGTGGAGCACGGAGCCTGTGTGCGTGTAGGAAGAACAAAGTGTTGCTAAGAAGCCGTTGCCGACCACCCATAATGCAGAGGGCAGACGCTCGTGCACGTGTAGGGAGGAGCCAGAGATAGGGCCATCTCTGGGGACATTCGAGCGTCAACATGACTGTTTGGTGATTCGCCTTAGACTTAGTTGTATGTCATCTTTAAGATGGTATACGCGGAGAAAATCATTTGGAGAGCAAACATGGAGAAACACAGCTCGGAGAAACATTATGGAGATATACGAAGATTGGAGAATATTTAGAAAAATATTAGAGCGTGACTTAGCTATAGACAAAATGTCTGGTCAACGTCGTATGGCGTTATCTGGTCGGCGACGTGGCCAGCTCGCTTAGTGTCTCGCTTGACGGCTGGAACAAAGTTGATCTCGTGTTGGAGTAGGACGGACATAGTCGGAGCTTGGTGGTGTCAATCCGCGTACGAATATGTGCGCCGTGGTTGTCGAAGGATGTCGATGCGATCAGCCGAGTTACCGCGAAGGATGTTGATCTTGAGTTACGCCATCTGGTTCGCCAGGGATTAGCGCGCACGAGCCCCACGGTCGTCGCCAACTGTCGACAAAAGATGCTTGGTAGTTCTCCGAGGGGTATCCCACGAAGGTAGATTGATCGGTGGAGGTGCTCGTAATCAGGAACCGGATGGTGACATAAGGCGTAGAGACAACGATTTAGACAGATTCAGGCTGTCTGATCGACGTAATACCCTACGTCATGTGTCTTTGTTGTATTGAATTGAGATGTATATAGATGTATCCATCGACTAGGGGACCCCTGTCTCTCCTTATATAGTCTGGAGGGGTAGGGTTATAAGGAAAGTATCTTATTTGATACTATATAATATCTTGCGGTGCATGTCGACCAGTGCCGTGCACGCCTTGATCTTGTGGGCTGGGCCACCTCCGATGGTGCGGCCCATGTCTTGTCTTATGAATACCGGGGGTCATATCCCCCACAAGGCGTGACCGTAGACGTGGGGCTGGAGGTGCACACAGCACACCGTCTTGGTGGAAGCCGTAGACGTGGGGCTGGAGCTGGGGGTGGCGGTGGAGGCAGCAGAGCTCCATCGCCGTCGGCCACGCCATGCCTCATGTTGCTCGCGTGCGAGACGGCGTCGAGCTAAAGCGATGCTCTCGTGTGGCGGAGCCACTTCAGCACCATCTTTTCACAAGACGGGGGACGGTTTTACCCTCGCCTGATGCAATTTCTGATGAAACCCTTGTGTCTGTTTTTAGAACTGAAACCCTCATGTCTTTTGCAAATTTTTGGAAAGTGTTTCTGATAATGGATAGAGGGGGCTGAGCTAAATAGTGGGGAAACTTAGGAGGTTAGAATTAAATAGTTGGGGACACTTGCGGGGTAGTATTTTATCTCAGGAAAAAATTAGTATTTTGGTAATTTCGACTTCCTTCTATGAAATAATAATGTCGAGATGATTGAATTTGATTTTAAAAAGATAAAAAGTGTTTCATATTGGTGTGGGGGGGATTCTGAAAAAAATGGGAAGTTCTGCTGACTTTGATTATTTAATATAGATTAAAAAATGAAAATTTAGTTTTTTCACTCAGGTGAAATAATTCCACCTCTTTTTTTCATAGTAAAAAAATCATTTCCTTGCAAGGCTTGTGATTTTGATTAGTATATGTGCACTTATTTCCTCATCTATAAAACAATTTCTCATATATTCAGATTCAGCCAATATTTGACGATAATTCATCTTTTTACAGTGATTTAGTATGACTTGTATTTGATGTTTCAATAATTGCAACTCAATGTTGCACATGTGCCATCAAACTGTTTCACGGAGACTTAATAGTGTGGCTAATAAGGAATATTTGTTGACACGGAAGAGAGAGAAAAAGAGAGACAGGACATCGTTGTTATGGGTAACGGCTCTTCCTCTTATAAGCTGTATTGTTTTAGTCGACAAATAGTATTTTTTTCTCACGATAAATCAGCCAACAGTATTTTTAGCCATAGCTTATCAGCCAAGCAAACAGAGCAAACATCGTTAAAGCATCCCAATACTTTTCTCTATCCTCATAAAATTGTTGTATTGAGGACGGCTATACTTTTTTCTTGCTCCGAGCAGTTCCCCAATATCTCTTCTTCTTTTTATGACTACCGATATTTCCCTCATCTCCCTTCAAAGAAAGGGGAAGATATAACTCCCATAATACTATAGTGATCATCCCAACTACTACTTTTTAGTTATATTTTCTCTTATACTCCTATGAAACCCACCTTCTATAAGGATATTGGGGGGTATATATTGAGGTATTGCTGTAGCAATTCCTCAAATATTAACAAAAGATAATATTGGACTACCCCAATATATGTAAATTGCGAAAAGATTATTGGGAACTGGAGATGCTCTTAAGTCTTGTTTAGTTCCTCACTCTAAAGTTTAGTCCCTATCACATTAGATATTTGGACACATACATGGAGTATTAAATATAGACTAAAAAATAATTAATTGCACAGATTACGATTAATTTACGAGATGAATTTTTTAAATCTAATTAGTCTATAATTTAACAATGTGGTACTACAATAAACATATGCTAATGATAGATTAATTAGGTTTAATAAATTCGTCTCGTGAATTTATAAAGACTTTTATAATTTATTTTATTAATACTACGTAAACACCACCTAACATCTCAGCTCTCGCGCATCGCATTGCCGGCCGGCCGGCCTCCTTTGTCTGCCGCTCGTTCTTGTCCTTCTCCCTTCACGGCTTGCTTCCTTTGATAACTCCAAGGCAAGCATCCTTCGTCCACTGTTGACCACTTGGCCTCACTCACTCAGCAATAGCTGCCACTGCTGCCGTGTCTCAGAAGGAGGCGTTGCGGCCATGGCGGCTTCGAAGCCCATCCTGTACAGCGCGTGGATCAGCTCCTGCTCCTTCCGAGTCCGGATCGCCCTCAACCTCAAAGGTAACTGGATCAAACCGCTGGCTCTGGTTTCCTGTTCCACAGTTGACGGCGAATCTTGCCCAAAGCAGGGGTCTCGTTCCCGGGAGATGGGGACACTGGGACCTTTTCTTGATTTATTAATCAGTTTGTCAGATTTTGGGGGAAATGGGTGGCTAGCTACTAGGCCACCCCGATTTTGGACAGGCAGTATCTTTGGGGTTTGTCTGAATCTCTGGGCTCCAGGGACCGGGCCACAGGGATGATTCCCAGTCCGTTGTACCAGGTGCTTTGTTACTTATTACATGAGATAAAACAAGTTAATTTTGATTTGTGCAAATCTTCACCTGTCTTTTGCTATGTAGCCTGTGAGAAATGCATTAAATATGGTAATGTTCTATCTAATTAATTTATGGACAGAAAAGAAGTATATCTGCATCCAACATATAGTAATAAAATTCTGTAAATGCTCAGTCAGTAGACTACTCAAATTTGACTGCAAGTTGAAGCACGCAAAATTAAATCTTCTTGTACTATTGCTTGTCATTTGAATATTTGATCATTACTTTTTCTGTGAACTAATTGTTCCAATTTCTCTATGATGAAGGTGTGGATTATGGGTACAGGGCTGTGACACGGACCGATCTAGGTTAGCAGTAAAAATAATCTTGTATTACATACATCATCTTAATGGCTGAAAGATGTGATACATGGAGGGAAAGAAATGTTAACTAGTAAGTTGTTGACATTAACCATAATAGTTCCCATAATTGTGACCCTATTTTAGATTACGAAAAGATCAATCCAATCAAGTATGTCCCGGCATTGGTTGATGGGGATTTTGTTGTTTCTGACTCCCTGGCAATCATATTGGTGAGCTGTATTCTTCTGTAATTTCTTGATCATTAAATTGCCACTTTAGTATTATTGACAAACTTCTTGCTTTCTGTTTAGTATCTTGAAGACAAATATCCTCAACACCCTCTTCTGCCTCAAGATCTCAAAAAGAAAGCTATAAATCTGCAGGTACCCAAATACTCGAGAGGTTTTATGCTATGAAACTAAGGTTTTCTTAAGGTTTTTGAAATTACAAGACTACAGGTATTCAAGCATTTAATAAGATATCCATGCTTTATTTTGCAACTTTTTTTTTTAAGAGACTGTATTTTGCAAGTAATACTCACTTTTAAATAACAAATAAAGGAACAAAGGACCAACAGGGTCCCAGGATCATCTCAAGTGTACAGATCTAACATTGTAAATCACCAATGCCATATGGATGATGGATGTTTCTTCTCTGCAGATTGCAAATATAGTGTGTTCGAGCATTCAACCTCTTCAATGTTATGCAGTAATTGTGGGTTCATTACAACCAATGACTGTTAATGAAATATTGTGTTTCCTTTATCAGTATTGATGTAATGATCCATGGTTTATGCTATTCCCATGGCAGGGTCTGGTTGATGGCAAGTTAGGCTCAGATGAGAGCCTTCAGATTGTTCGGAATTACACCGACAAGGGATTTAAAGGTGTGATTTGTTGCACTCTGTAATTGAATTTTTTTTGGTCATTGCATATCGCTCTTCCTTGAGTACGCCTCTGAAAAATTGGGTAGAAATATGGTGTACCATAACAAATGGCATTTCCTTGTAACACCTAATAAACTTGGCCTTTGTCAGTTTCTTTCATACTCTCTTGTCCTTACTTTTTGTTGCATATATTTTGTGTGTACCCACTATGACTTTTCCCCTGGATTTGCTCAGCAATCGAAAAACTTCTGGAAGGTTGTGACAGTAAATATGCTACTGGAGACGAAGTCCAACTGGTTAGTGCTTTAGACTAGTCCTGCAATCATCTTCCTTGTGCCTAAAAGGTTCCTGTTGCACTGGTTCTGTCCATTTGCTCTAGAGTGCTTCCTGAATTTATTTACTTGATGATCAATTTAATATGAACCTTGATACTTCAATTACTGCATTGTTTCACATTGGATGTTACCAAATATCTGCTGGTGTGTGTTTTGTGCTCTTGAACAGGCAGATGTCTTTCTTGCGCCCCAGATCCATGCAGGCGTGACACGCTTCCAAATTGATATGGTACGATATGAAACCTGACATCACCTCTATCTAGATGTAAAATCATTTCTCCTGAGCAATGCTCAGAGGCCAGAAAACTAATGCATAGAAGCGGTTGCTTTGCTGCAGTCAAACTACCCTCTTTTGGAGAGGTTCTACAAAGCCTATATGGAGATCCCAGCATTTCAAGTAGCGGCTCCTGAAAAACAGCCAGATGCGCCTGCGTCCCCATACTGAAATGAAATCTGCAGCCATGTTCAGATAGATGCCTGTAGAGATTCAAAATAATTTACTTGGGTCACGTTGTCTTCCATCCTTCCACGGTAATCTATGGATTACTTAGGGATGTTGCAACCAGTTAAACTCTTCTTCTGCTTAATGAAATACGTGTCACAAGGACACGCTCTCGGAAAAAAAAAAATCTGCAGCCATTGTCAGATAGATGCCTGTAGAGATTCAAAATATTTAGGACGTTTGAAGTAAATGAAGTTGTTGCTTCGTCCACCTAGTGTGGAGGCGTGTTACAAAAAGGAACTAGAGATATTTTGGAATCGTGCTGTACTAGAAAATTCTTAAACTCGCTCAAAATATTTGAAGCTCCAAATATGCTTTGGTCCCTTCAGCCTGGCCTTTCAATCCATCGTTTTAGCTCGCGCTAAGCCGCCCCACCGGCTCCGGCTTTGAGCCTGCGCCATCGCGTTAAAATGCACCTCAGTCCAATAGGCTGAGCCGGGATTCATCGACGAGCCCAACAAACAACCAAACGAAATTTTGGGCTCTAGTTTATGCCATAAGCTAAATTTAAGACCAATTTAGTAATTGAGTAGCCTGTTGCACAAATGAGCACAATTAATAAAGAAGGTCAAATAAAAGAACATTTTAAACAAAGTGATATTTCGAAACTAGCTCTACTTTATTAACCAAGACTATAACAACATTACCTGCAACCAGCAAACTCAAACATTGACAATAACTTCTGCATGAAGATTTAGTGGATTATAGATTAGTAAGTCAAACTGTGGCTCTGTCAGACTGCCACAATTACACAAATCTTACAATACACACAGTTCATTTAGCAACCACCTATTTCAACACTAGAAAAAAGAATAGACCTCATCAAATTTAACAGCAAACAGGAGGATAGAGTCAGGCAGTAACTACTCAAAGGATAGGCATGCACCACCCTCTGCTTCAACACATTCAAAGGGATCGCTTATAGACAAATCATGGGCATGATTGATATGCAAAAACTCATGGAGACAGCTTTTAGTAGTAAAATAAAACCGAGCGCATCTTGAAGCCCTTTTCTCCAGCTGGAGCAGCTGATGCTGCTCTGCAAGAAATCTAGCAGTCACACTGTACCTTTCACATTGAAATGTCATAGACTCCAGCATCTTTGCGTTCAGTACAAAGAATGTTGCAAAGTTAACTTGTGACTTTATGCCTCGATAATACTTATTCAACACAACAGTCTTGAGACGGATGTCAAGGCCTTTGATAATATTACGATGTTTACACCGCCATAAATTCTTGTCTCCATCCTGGCATGACTGAAAAGAAAAAAAAAACAGTATACAAACACAACCAATTCAAGAAGAATTGACACAATAGTAAACCAGATTCAAAGAATATATGAACACAATGAATTTACTAGTTTAGTATGTTTACCTGGATATACAACTTCGCCAAGCATGGGAAGCATCTCATTAAGTCAATAATCACATCTAGGCTAAGATTAGAAATATAGACTGCTAAAATCTTGACAGTACAAGCCGGCGTTGTCGAGTTAATGACCCGGAATTCCTTTATGCGGCATGGCTGCATGAAACATGCGTCAGCACATTTATAAAATTCGATATTTTCAAGTTTTTTCTGCACACAGAAAAAGCAACTCAAAATCTGTAGGCAAGAGGTAGAAAACCAAGAGGTACCTCAATAATCGTTGAGCCCAAAGCGAGCCTGGAAGAGCCGTCAGCATAACTCAGGCAACCCAAGGTCTCCAGTTTAGGTGCTGAAATAACTGATACTCGTAGTCCCGTGCCCGTTCGTGGTGATCGAAGATACAGAATCCTTTTAAGGCAAGGGGCATCCTCGACAATGAATTCTTCTAAGATGGTCATTGTTCGGTCATACGCAGCACTCACCCCAATGCTTGTAAGGCTAGCTGAGTTGATCCTGACACAGCGGCAGCCAAAGATTCTGCGAAGCAGCAAGCCCTGGAGGACGGGAGAAGCAGCAATGATGCTATGCAGGGAATCCTCCCAAATGATGACCCGTTGAAGTGCGAACTTCTTGAGCCGGGGGAACTGAAGCGACTGGGTGATGTCGTCAGAGGTGGCATTGGCTGAAAGTGGCGACGCAAAGGGACGACGAGAACCGGAAGGTAGATGCTGGCGGAGGTGGCAGTTTCAACCCGTCCGTCGCAAAGCAGTCAATCTCCTGGATGTTGTCGAGGGCGGGGGATCGGAGCCAAGCATCCACAGTGGCGGGGTGATCCTGTAGGTGTTGTGCGGGGAAGCGAAAGCGGCGGCCGGGGCCACGGTGGGCGGAGAGGATGCGGGAGATGACATCGATGGTGACGAGCAGGTCACCGCCGTCGAGGTTGAGAGGGGCGGAGCGCCAGAGATGGCGCCACCGGGTGGCGAGGATTTGGGTGCGGGCGGCATCCTTGGTGGGGAGGAGAGAGATGACCTCACCCAGAATGGCGTCCGGGAGGCGGCTGATTCGGTCGACCCCATCTTCTTCCTCTCCGCCGGCTCCGGGTTCGTCTCCCCCGGTTCCAGGAGGACTGGAATCAGGCGCACTCGTCGCTGGTAGCGGCGAGATGTTTGCTTCGCCCTCCTGTTCCAGGCTCTCGGGTGCCTCCAGCTTCCTTTTCTTGGCACGGCGAGCCGCCGCCAGAGTCTCCATGGCCGCCGGCCGGCCGTTGGGTTGATTGGGGGCGGGAAAAGGGAAAACACGACGGCTGGCTGAAGCTCCGTAGGGTTTGGGTGCGAACGTGCGTGCAGCATCCAGATTCCAGAGGCCTCCCGTTCCCGGCCCATGGGCTTTTAACTTCAAAACCAATTTTGATTTTCAAATGCAGCACAACTGCCTCCACTCAAAAAAAAAAAAGCACAACTGCGTAACGATTATCCCCTCCCGATTACTACATAATGCAGCATAGGGAAAAAATTTCTTTCGATTAACAACATCAGCATCATCGGGTTGCTCTCTGTTTGTGCAGATAAGGGTCTTCCATGCCCAATACATAGCATATGGACACGCCCAAAAAACTGCATGTGGACCATACCTTTTTATTAGATTGAAGTCCATTGTCAATCGCCAAATATCTGAAAGACCTTATATATTCTGTTTAGTATGACTGCATATATGAACATTTTGGTGATTATAAGCAATAGAAGTATTTTAGATTAAGTTGTAAGGAACTCTCTGACGCAAAATTTTCTCTGAAGGTAAATATAGCTCGTATGTTACACCTTCTAAATGAGGTTTACATGAATAACAGAAGTATTTTAGCTTAAGTTGTAAGGGTCTCTCAGATGCAAAATGTTCATTCCATTCAAACGATTTTTGCCAAAAGCGTTATAACAGTCTTGAAGGTAATTTAGGATTCATATAAGGACAAAAAGCATGGGGACTCGTGGATGTCAGTTCACTAAATGTTAGGAAAATATAAGTTCAGTTTTTCTGAAGGATAGTGTTCTTGATATAAAAAAATGGTGTTTCTCGTCCATGTACCATGTAAAGAGGTACAATTTCAGCCATATTTTTTGTCTGGCATATTTTTGGTCTAGCCTCCTTTTAAATTCTATGCGTTTTCAGTGAAGACTACTAATCCTACACGTTTTCATCGGAAACTCAGAACAAAGTTCACGTATACAACAGGGCAAACAAGAAAAGTTCACGTATACAACAAGGCAAACAAGGAAATCTCCTACCTCAGGCAAGTAATTGGATCGAAGTCGAATCCAAATCCAAATAGAAATAGAAATAGAGAAAAATACACCATAAATACGTGATTGCACCAACAAAAAACCAAACGATCGGCTCGATGCCGTGTTGCCCACACGCCGTGCTTCAGGCGCTGGTATTGGTCCCTGCAACGGCGGCGGCGCCGGCGCTCCTCCATCTCCAGCAGGTGGAGACAGCGGAAGAGGAGGATGAGGAACACGTAGGCGATGATGAAGCGCGACATCGATCGGAGACGAGGCAGATCCGAGCAGGAGAGAGCTGGAAGAGACGGAGGAGCTAAAAAAAGAAGCTTTTACCAGCCCTCCTGTCTCACACAGGATGGGCACCGCTGCTCCTAGATCCACGCGCTGCGGCTGCTCCTCCCTTCTCGCGCGCGTAGCCGGCGATGGAGAAGAAGCGCGAGGGGCATCCGGCCATGAACGGATTGCGGGAGACAGGGCGGCGACGAGGGGCGAGATGGCGCGGCAGGCGCGGCGGGGGAGGGGGGGCGACGCTGCAGGCGGTTCGGGAGGGGTGGCGCGCCGACGCTCGGTAGCGCGACGGAAGGTGCGGGGCGGTGGTAGTTGGCTGAGCGGGCGCGATGGGGCGGCGGAGAAGAAAGCGAGACCGTGGTGCGCGAGCCGTGAGATCCCGGGGATGGGAACGACGGAATAAGGAAAAGGAGAAATAAATAATAAAATACAAAAGAAGAAAAAAAGAAAAGGAAAAAAGAAAAAATTAATGGAAGCACGATTTTTTTTTTTTGGTGTTTCCTTTTAGCTTTGTCTGTCTACTAACTTCCGCCCGTCACTTTCGTATACAATTCGTTTGCCAGCTAATTTTACTGAGAGTTAGTGAAGCTCAAAAACAACTAAGAGTTATTAGTAATATATGATGAATTAGAGATTAAAATCTTAATTATTTAATTGCCTTGTACTTTTGCGCCGTACTCATGCGAATTGGATAGTGTAATTCTAAAATGCCTTAGAACGATGACGCAAGATATAAATCTCATTACGACGCACGGACATTCAGGGATCGATAACATGAGTATGAAATATGAGTAGCACTTGTCCAACTACGACAGAATAGAATCGCACAACTAATTGAAATACATTATGTGATCATTAATTTTTATACTATAAAATATCTAGGATCATTTAAGACGTGCGTCCCGTTGCAACATACGGAAAGTTTTGCTAGTAAATATATTAAGGTCACAAGCATATGAACATGGAAATAAACTATCCCCATCAAAAACAAACAAAAAAGCTCTTGTGCAGGCAGTAAACTGCTAAGGTATCAAACAATAGAATCCATGGCATTAATATGATGGAGGCAAATGAAAATACTTGCATATTTTCGGCAGGCAAGCTATACAGAATCAGATCTAGATCACAACCAATTTCTACAGCCGAAACAATTTTGCACGCACTATTACAGAAAACTTAATGGAGGCGACCGTTTTAGGTTTTTGGAGGTGGGCATCGAAAGGTCTCGGTAAATGCGGATTAGCGGAGGCGGTTACTTTGCCCACCTTGAAAAATAAAATAAAAAAAAAAAAAAAGGAAAAAAGCTCGCAGCCCGAACCAGGCCTAGATCTACTGCCTAGATCTAGGAGGAGCTGTTGTCCTCGCGCGGATCCGCCACTCACCCCCGCCCTGCCACTGCCGCATGAGCCCCACCACCACGTGAACCGCGCCGGATCTGGGCTCCTCCTTGCCGGATCGGGTCCTCCTCGTCGGATAGGGTTCCTCCTCACCGGATCTGCGCGCCTACCGCTGCTGGTGACTGGATCCACGCCCCTCTGCCTCTGGTGGTCGGTTGGTGGCCTAATCCGCGCCAGGTGAGGGAGAGGCACCGCCCTACTTGCCGGTGGTGGAGAGGGAGAGAGGGGGGGGAGCGCCGCATGGGGGAGAGAGGGAGCGTCGCATGGGGGAGAGGGAGGGGTGTCGTCTGCACTGCATAGGGGACAGAGGGAGCATCTCACATTGCGTGGGGGAGAGGGAGGGGTGCCACACTGCATGCCGGCTATGGAGAGGGAGAGGGAGAGGAGAGGGAGCGCCGCATGGGGAGAGATGGAGGGCCGCCCGCGCTCGGGGGAAGAGAGGGAGGGCCGGGCACTCGATTGAGAGGGAACCCTAACTACTACTCTTATACAAGCCCGATTTGGGCTTTGCCGGCCGGGGCTAGTATTTTTGGAGAGAGGGAGGGCCGGGCGAAAAAATGGATTCGATTGAGAGACGGAACCCTAACTATTTTTTAAGGCTACTACTTATACAAGCCCGATTTTGGTTGGGCTTTTGTCCCGATTCAGGCCGGGACTACTTAATCGAGACTAAAGGTGGTGATCTTTAGTCGGTTTGCTGGGCTAGTATTTTCGGAGACAGTTATAGGATGCCCGCCTCCGAAAAAATGGATTTAACAATGGATGGGATGCTTTCTTAACTAACCCACCGACTCTGTTCCAACCGGGAAAATAGACTATTTTTAAGGCTAAAGGTTGGAGGACTTATTTTAAAACAGCGCCTCTAGTCCCGGGACAAAAATCCATCTTTGGAGGCGGGCATTTTCCAATGACCTCAGTAAATAAAAGGACCGTCTTCATAAATCGATTTTATGAGATGGTTATTTTTTTGTGCCTCAGTAAATAAAACGACTGCCTCGATTAATTATTGGCATTTTTCGAAGCGGTTGAATTTTGTGACCGTTTCGATTAATGTTTGGGAACAGTGTCTCGTAAAATCATCTTTGCAGTAATGACGGCTTGCCTCGTGTAACATACGAGAAGGCCCTAGTTTGTCTCGTGTTCATCACTATACAAAGCGTTCTTGCACGGTTCTGAACTTTATATCCTCAATGTATGCCTTTGTTTCATACATTCTGGTTTGTTCGAAGAATTTGACAATAAATAAGCAACTGGGGCCAGATGGTTTGTGTAACTGTGTTAACAGAAAAGGAAACAGAGTGTACGGCTCCTGTCTGACTACATATGCCAATTAACCTAATTGTAACCTGCGATTCTGCCAACCAAGTGCAAAGGCCTCTTGTTCGCCAACTGAGCTAGAGGGAGAGGGACGTACGCGGCCGGGCCCTGACTGCTGATCGAGTAGATCTCTACTGCTGAGGGACTTGCATTGGGACGGATAAGCCACCTGATTGGTGGGCACGGATGAGGGCTCTGTGGCGAAGTAACAATTTTTTGTAGATCGTGCTATGCACGAGTTTCATTAAGAGAAGGGAAACGACCTACAAAATTAGAGAACAATACAGACCGACAAGAAAAAAAAGAGAGCATGCGGAGTGCCTAGAAAACGAGAGAACAAAGAGAAAGAAACAAAAGGAGATACAGACTACCTAACTACACACAGCTCAAGCCACATTTGAAACTATCGCTCCTAAAACTACTATACGTTGGAAATATGTGCCTAAAATATATTCTAGAGTTTGTTTGGAGGAAAAACTCATAGATAAAAAATGATGCAAGCATATAACACAAGTAAACAGACAATATACTGACTAGAACAGGATTACGCAAAGAAATTACACAATGATCCCGCGCAGAACGTAGTCGAACGTGTTGAAGTAAATGTTGCAGATCACCAAGCGGTCGCATATAGACGCTGCCCAAAAACCTGATTGCCGCCCCGTGCAGAAGTCTCGCGGCAGTGGTTTCGGAGATCCCGCTCTCTTTAAGTCCGGTGCACACCGAACTCAAAGGTCGACGAGGCGCAGCAGCGAGAAGCTCAGCACAGCAAGTGAGAAGGTGAGCGTGTGAATGCGCACCCTTCAACCAGGACGTCTCCTGGTTTTATAGGCCTTCATAGTGTATCAATTCCCCTCATCAAGTAGTAAAAACTGTCAAATTGAATGACAGAAAATGCTGCAATCAAATAGCAGAAACTGATACACCTTATTACTGTTTAAAACGGCAGTTTCAATCACATTGAAGCGCCATTACGCTCAGCATAAAAAATAGAAACTGCACAAATAATAGCTTGTTGTACACGTACGCGTCGCGCTCGTCGCAAGTCACCAGTCACGCGATTTTTCACGCAAAAAATGCGCGCGAGCTGCGCGTGCGTGTAGCAACAGTCTCCTTCTCTCTCATTTGCACCTATTTTGCATAGAGAGGAGACTCCCATATTTAAGCAAGGCAACCTCTCCTTGAATTAGCAATATGGGACCGTAGGTTGTGCATGCTTTGGAATTTTTCAGATTGGACCAAACATGGGCCTAAATCCAACAATCCCCCACCAATTCCAACACTGCTATACTGAACATTCTTTATATATACCAGATTTTTAGTATAAGTCCCGTACAGGTTGAACTTACACCTAGATGAACCAGGTCCATCTTCCAGCAGCTTGTGAATGGACTAAGCCTTGAATTCATAGCTTTTTGCTGTCAGATTTCTCTTAAAGATCCAACTGGTACTAAGCTACCAGAACGCCAAGTCCAAATGGAGCTTTTAAAGGTCTTGCTCCTCGATCTTCTCATGAGCTTTCCAAAGAGTACCCCACTCTCATGAACTGTGACCTAACAGTTTAGCTCACATAGGTGTATTCATTTTAGGTATCCTATAGGACGATACATTTTCCCTTGGTGGACACTAGAATACATTAAGACATAATAGCCAGCCTTCCATACAGAAGAGAGTACATTTTATGGAACATGGGTATATATAATTTTTTTAAACAGTCTGTACTCCCTGTTACAACAGTAACCTGTTTTTCTCATTTTCCAAATCAGGGATCTCCTATCAAAGAAAATGAGTTGTCATTACTTTGCAACTAAATGGGTCTCAACCCCATGTCCATGTTTGCAACAGAAATCGTTGTCCGTGCAAGCCCTTTTGTAAAGGGATCTGCTAGATTTTTCTCACTGCGAATATAATTCACAGCAATTACTCCGGAGTTTTTCAGCTTTCTAACAGATTTAAGCCTCTGCTTCACATGTCTCGAGGACTTCGAATTATCCTTAGTACTTGTAACTTTGATCAATACCGTTTGGTTATCACAGTACATAAGGATTACCGGAACTAGTTTCTCTACCAGTGGCAAGTCCATGAGTAGCTCTCTTAGCCACTCGGCCTCAACAGTAGCCGTGTCAAGTGCTACAAGCTCAGCTTCCATGGTCGACCGCGTCAAAATGGTATGTTTACATGACCTCCATGTAACTGCAGCACCTGCTAGTGTAAACACATAGCCACTCGTGGCTTTAATTGCATCTGCATCAGAAATCCAGTTGGAATCACTATATCCTTCCAATACAGATGGATAACCAGTATAGTGAATTCCATATTCGATTGTACCTCTCAGGTAACGTAGCACTCTCTCTAGTGCATCCCAATGATCCTTCCCTGGATTGGAAGTAAGACGACTTAATTTGCTCACAGCAAAAGATATATCGGGACGTGTTGCACCAGCGAGATACAAGAGGGACCCAATTATTTGTGAATATCTCAAATGGTCAACCCTTCGCCTTTATTTGTCCTTAGCTTTACACTAGCATCGTAGGGCGTAGGGGATACTTTGGCATTCTCAAAGCCAAAGCGACATAGTATTTTTTTCCACATAATGAGATTGATTTAGAATAACCCCGTTCTCATTTTTGATCAACTTAATATTTAGGATAACACTTGCTTCTCCCAGATCCTTCATGTCGAAGCATGAAGATAAGAATGATTTGACCTCGTCAATCACGGCAGTGTTAGTCCCAAATATGAGTATATCATCCACATACAAGCACAAGATCACTGTTTGACCCCCACCATGGCGATAATATACACACTTATCTGCTTCGTTTATAACAAAACCGGCAGAGGTTAAGGTTTGATCAAATTTTTCATGCCATTGTTTGGGTGCTTGTTTTAGGCCATATAATGATTTTAACAATCTGCAAACTTTACCCTCCTGTCCCTTAGCCACAAAACCATCAGGTTGCTCCATATAGATTTCTTCCTCCGACTCACCATTAAGAAAAGTTGTCTTTACATCCATTTGATGAATGTGTAGACCATAGGAAGCTCAGCAGCGAGAAGCTTAGCACAACGAGTGGAAAGGTGAGCGTGTGAATGCGTACCCTTCAACCAGGACGTCTCCTGGTTTTATACGCCTTCATAGTGCATCAATTCCCCTCATCAAGCAGTAAAAACTACCAATTTGAATGACAGAAAATGCTGCAATCAAATAGCAGAAACTGATACACCTTATTACTGTTTAAAACGGCAGTTTCAATCACATTGAAGCGCCATTACGCTCAGCATAAAAAAATAGAAACTGCACAAATAATAGCCTGCTGTACACGTACGCGTCGCGCTCGTCGCAAGTCACAGTCACGCAATTTTTCACGCGTAAAATGCGCGCGAGCTGCACGTGCGTGTAGCAACAGTCTTCTTCTCTCTCATTTACACCTATTTTGCATAGAGAGGAGACTCCTATATTTAAACAAGGCAACCTCTGCTTGAATTAGCAATATAGGACTATAAATTGTGCATGCTTTGGAATTTTCCAGATTGGAACAAACATGGGCCAAATCCAACACTATAAAGGAAATAAAAGGATCGACTTTGCTTGGGATCAGCGACCTGCTTCCTCTTCAATACCATTGACCAGTTGCACACTTGCACTGGTTGAAGCGATTGTCCTCTGAACACTCGAGCGATGTGTTCCTTCTACATCCTCCAAGTGATTAGGACCACTATACGGAATCAAACATTCGAGGCTTCGAGATTGACTTTCTTACCCGAAGCCACCAGTCTATCTAGGAAGATTCTGAACATGACAGCCGGTCTTGGGATTGTAACTCAAATGCTCTTAGAGCCGTAAACCATGTTTCCCTATTAAAAACACAGTTAAGCAATAGATGTTTAAGTGTCTCACGCTCTTGTGAACAAAGCGTGCTACTACGCAGTCCATGTCTTTGCATCCTCTTTGACGTTCAACAACGACCAAGAAGGACCAGCCACATAAAAAATTTGCAATCGTTTAGCACCCACACCTTACAAAGTTGTTTTATTTGTGCCGAAGATGGTTGTTTGCCCCACAAAAAGGATCTATACGCACTCGAGGTCGAGTACTGAGCATCACTTGTTTATGCCCTGTTCGCTTGACTGATAAGCTATGGCTAAAAGTAGTGTTAACTGATTTGTTGTAAGAAAAAAATACTATTTATTGGCTGTAAAAGTACGGCTTATAAGCAAAACGAACAGGGCGTTTCCACGAGAAAGCGTCTGGCATGTCCAAAAGGGCGTGCGTGTTCCACAGAGTCCCAGGTATCCAAATAATCCAAAATTGAATGAAAGGAAAGCAGCCCTCCGGAGATATCTTGAACCCAACGAATGGTTGGAGTCTTGGAGAGCGCCTCCTTGACTGCACGGGAGTTGTGAATGCGCGTACTAACCAGAGCATGAAGTCTAGGTGCAACGTTGAAGATGGAGTGCCCGTCTATCCATTTACCTCTCCAAAACAGAGTGAATGCCCATTCCCATCCTCCACTGAAAGAGAAGCCTCGAACAGGGCTGCAACTGCTTTGTTCGTGTGCGACCGGAACCCCTGCCAGGACTTTGTTGAGTCCGTGTGCCGGAGCCACTCCCAACGTATCCAAAACGCGAAGCGAAGAAGTTCTAGGCCATGGAGGTCAAGTCCCCCCAACTCCACAGATCTACTAGGCTTTTCCCATTTCCACTAAACAGTGCCCACCATTCACCGCCCCTGTTTCACGCTCAAGAAATGCTTTTTGCGGATCTTGTCGATGGCAAAGTAACAAGGCAACTTAGGAGAATCCCACCGCTAAATGTCTATAGCTCGCTATGTTTACAAAAATGCTTACACCCGGGCGTTCATCCGCCCGGACGCTTGCTTACTGGGCCTGCGGACCGGCCCAGGTAACCGGCCTCTGGCCTCCCTAACTCTTCGCGTAGTCCTGAGCATTTCCCCACTCCCGACTGTAGCGGCTGCTTCCATTGCGCTGTCTGTGTGCAGCGGCTGCCTCCACCGCGCTATCTGCCCACTGCGAGCGCGACACGCTGTCCGCCCGTGCCCCTTTGCCTCGCTGCCGCGACCATCCCCCGCTGCGTCCCATCCTGCGCCGCGACACCATCCCACGCCGCGCCCAGGCCCATCTCCACCTCGTTTTCACGGCTACGGTGTTCACCGCACCACCCCCACCCCCGGCGCCACCAGGAGGAGGGCGCCGCTGGTGCTCCTGCGCTGGGTGTACATTGGGTCCTTGTTCTCGATGTCCCCTTGACCCGACCTTGCTAGCTACTACAGTTCCCCACCAGGTAAGTCGTGGCTGTCGGCGATGTCGTGTATCAAGTGTTCAAACGCATTTCAGACAGATGTTTTAAGTGTTTCATCTGGATGTTGCAAAAGTAGATCTGAGATGTTGCATATGTTGAAATAATAATATATACATGTTGCAAGCGTATGTTTCGAGTGTTTCAGACCTATGTTTTAAGTGTTTCGTTAACATGCATATTGCAAGCGTTTGTTTTAAGTGTTTCATATGTACGTTGCAAGTGTTTCATCTGGATGTTGCATATGTTTTGCAATGGCTACACACGTGTTTTCAAGTTTTTCAGATGTATGTTGCAAGTGTTTTAGCTGTTTCCGAGATATATTGCAAGTGTTTCATATATGGATGGTGCAAAAGTAGATCTGGTGTTGCACATATTACAATGTGACCCATCTGCCCCAGCTGTCTGTTGCAGTTGCTAGGGCGCCATGCATGCACGAGAAGCGAAGGGGGATGGCGGCAAGGGCGCCATGCGTGCGCACGGGAAGCAGGGGAGCGGCACTACAGACGTGGAGGGGAGCGGCGCAGCAAGGAAGCACAGGGAGCAGCGGAGAGGAGAGGGGCGCGGGAAGGAGGAAAGTGCAAGGGAGCGGCGCGGGAGGCCCCTGCCTGTACGTGCAGTAGGCGGTGGCGTGGGCGTGCAGCAGGCGCGAGCGTCCGAACGGACGCTAGCACTACCCCTATGTTAAAACAGTGCTCTGTTGTGGTCTTGAGCTGAGACTGGTGTTTTGTAGTCCGACCACCGGTTGGTGGGTGCCCTTGCCGAAGTTCCCGCGCTCCTCGCATGGGGATCGGGTGGGAGTTCTATTTCCACGATGACATGCCTCTCGTGTTTGATCCTGCCATGTTGCCGCAATGTGAGGTGTTCTGGTGGTGTGGAGAGGGCAAACGTTGGAGTCAGAGAGTGGCCACCATCGCTGTTCATAGTACACGTCTTCTCAATGGTGACCAGGCGGTGGACGAAGAGATTGCTCATCCGTGGCGGCGAGGCTATAGGAACCGTTGCTGAAACGCAGTTGGACGGACGGTTGGTTCATCCTCGTCACGCTGTATATTGGCGGGGTGCACTCTACGTCCTTTGTGAAAAGGATTTCACCATGAGGTAGATAATTTTACCATACTATACTTCTTTAGCCACCTTAATTTTTTCACTTCTCCTATATTTCAGGTGCCTGAATTTTAGGATGATTTCAGCCAACACTCTGGTACTATCAACCAGTACAAGTAAATTGTTACTTTTGTAATTTGTTATTTGTCTTTATATCATAATATATCAAATTTTTATCCTTGTCTGACTATAAAAAGAATTATAAATTGTTAAATTGTCTTTGTGCCAACATATATCATATTTTGCTAGGTTTGTGATTTTGTCTGACGGGTTTTTTATTCTCAAAACCAAAAATTGCATATTATGCGTACAGAAATTGCGACTATCAAAACCTACAATTGTAATATAAAATATATGCAATAACTGTCGCATAAGAGCAAGCTAGCAAATCCCTAATTTTTTTATGTTTGGTACATTCTTCTATACTAATGATGATATTCTTCATAATTAAGTTCTTTTGCCATTTGGCTAATAATGTATATAATACATCCTTTTGTGTAGATTATCACTCTCAGACCACACATACCGAGTAATCAAGCCACCCTATGGTGTTGAGCTTGAACTCTGCCTATGGCCGACGTGCGTTCATCTTGCAAGGTCTGAGGAGGGAGTTTACTTTGCCTTTTTTGACGAGGAACGCCGGCTAGATCTTGGAAAACACTAACTGTGAGAAAGGTGAAATCTTTGAGGCATCTGCGGAATAGGAATCTGAATGGAATTCAGATGACGATGAAGATAGAGATGGAAAATGTCGTCCACTACCAACACTTTGGCATCCTTGGGTTCCATCCTCACAGAGAAATTGTCTTCTTGCGTGAATCAGTGCGCAGAGGGTTGGCGTACCACTTGAATAGCTCAAAACTTGAAACTTTGGGGGACATATGCCCAAAATATTACTCCAAGTGGGTCATGCAACGCTTCATTGAAGCATGTTTTTCGTACACACCATGTACGATCTATGATGGGAGAGATGCCTACTAGATTATACCTTCCCCTTTGGGCTTGCCTCCATCCTTCTCATCCATCCATCATCTTCACTTCTAACGTCACCATGTTGAGCATTTGCACCTTATGGTCATCACCATCTCCACCATGGATCCATGCCTTTCTTAACACCATCTTATTGACACCTAGCTTAACAATTTCCAATGAAAAGCATTAGTCCACCACTTGTCACTTATTACCAAAATCCAAAAGGATCTTTCACCTACTTGTGAGTATTTAAAGGAGTATGGTCCATATATTGTTTTGCAACTTCCTATCAAAGTTGTCAAGACAACATAATATTGTCGATAATATAAACTATTGCTCGCTCAATTCGTTTATCATGATTTCATGGTGATTTGTAACATAAATGGATCTCATAAAATAAAGTGACATATCTATTGTTTAGCATTTATTCTCGATACACGGCCACTTAAACGGGCTACACAGTCAATTAAACAAGATAAACAATCAATTAAATGGACACGGTTGGTCACTAAATAGCATTTAAAAGCCATGTAAATGAACTACACGGTTGTTTACAACTGAAAGCATCTAGGCCTCTAGTTGGGTTTCGGTGATTAATGACAACGCGAGATTACTATGACTAACGTGTGTTTTGCTAGAGGCAATTTAAGTTAGGTCATGGTAATGACAATTGATTGGGCAATCAAGGTTGTCATGCCCCTGTCGATGGAAATCGTTTCAGTTTTCAAAGGATAGATGACAAGGTTAAGGACGGACTAGTTCTAAGTGTCGTTTGGTGTTGAAGAGACACTTAGAGTAGTTTAGGACCTTGTTTTTCCTTTGGCCGTACTATTAAGGAGGGTATAGACTTGTAGCTTGACCTAGGTGAGTCTAGTGGGTTAGGTGTGGCGCACATTTGTCAAACCTAGCACTAGGTAGCTCAGGAATAGCCCTAAGATCAATTGGAGTAAACTTCATTCACATAGGATTTCGAGTTGGAAGTGAATGGAGGGTCAAATGATTGACCGGACGTTGGAGGGTGAGTCCGATCAGTTCATTTGATCAACTGCAGTCGTCTGCTACTGACCGGACGCTGAATAGTGAAGTGACCGGACGCTGGATGCCCGCGTCCGGTCAACTCCAGAGAGGTTTTAGAAAGGGTTTTTCTTAACCGGACGTGTCCGGTCGGTGCTGACCGGACGCTGGTCAGGATCCGGTAACTGACCAGACGTTGAACAGTGAAGTGACCGGACTCTGGGTGTCGCATTCAGTCAACATCAGTAAGGTTCTAGAGAGCATTTTTCTTGACCGGACACGTCCGGTCAGTACTGACCGAACGCTGGTCAGAGTCCGGTCAGAGCATAACGGCTCTTTCTGACACAGTGGCGGGTATAACTGACCGGAGAGTCCGGTCACCCCGCAGAGTGATGACTCAGCCTCCAAATGTTATGTTTTGAATGAGGGGTATAAATACTTACTCCACTCGTCCAAGGGAGGTCTCTTGCCCATTTGTTCAAGCTGAGAAACACCTTAAGAGTACAAGGAAGAGTAAGAGCCTAGTGTGGTGATTGAGATTTGAGAATCCAAGATTAAGGACCTCATTAGTGCATAGAGAGTAGCAAGTGTGTATCCACCCTTCTCATTAGGCTTGTCGTGGTCAAGTGAAAGTTTGTGCTTGTTACTCTTGGTGATCGCCATCACCTAGATGGCTTGGTGGTGATTGAGAGCTTGGTGATCATTCGGTGGAGCTTGTGGATGACCCAATTCAAGTTGTGAGCGGTTGTGGGCGATTCACCACGACAAAGTGTCGAAGAATCAGCCCATAGAGAGCACTTGATCCTTGCACAGATCAAGGGAGAGCTACACCCTTGCACGGGTGATCCAACGAGGACTAGTGGGGAGTGGCGACTCTCCGATACCTCAGGAAAATATCGTCGCGTTCCTTTCCCTCTCTTTACTTTGAGCATTTACATTTGAGCAATTCATTTCATGTCTTTACATTCCTAGAATTGTCATGCTAGAGTAGGATTGGAACCTAGGGTGCAATACTTTTGTGCGGTAGAACAATAGAAATACATTCTAGGCACAAGGGGTGAAGTGGGCTAAGTGTATGGCTTAATTATTGTAAAGAATTTAGAATTAGCCCAATTCACCCCCTCTTAGGCATCTTGATCCTTTCAATTGGTATCAAAGCCTCGTGCTCGCTAAATTAGGCTTAACCGCCTAGAGCAAGATGTCCCACAGGGATGGACCCCCTCCTCTCTTTGAGGGAGATGATTTTTCTTATTGAAAAATTCGTATGGAGGCTTATCTAGAAGCATTAGATGTTGGAGTTCTTAGAGACGCCTCACAAGGCTTTCTAAAACCTAAGGATCTGTCGATGTTTTTCCACCGATAGCCTACCACGGGGGTACCGTGGTAGTATCGTTCGGGTCTCGGCGTATGCTGAACTCGATGGTGAACGCAAGAGACAGTCGATTTATCCTGGTTCAGGCCCTCGATCGTAGATCGAGTAACGACCCTACGTCCAGTCGGCGTTTGCCTTTTGCGTTGGATTGATTATCAAGTGTTATGTCGTACCAATTGTCCCTCTTCAGGAGCCCTGCCCTCCTTTATATAGTCAGGAGGCCAGAGTCCTAATCGGTTTACAATGAGATTTCCTAGTAGGATTACTTAATAGTTCTATTACTAAGATTACATGGGAAGAATCCTAGTTGAACTAGATCTCTCTCTCTTGCGGGGTATCCTATGGGTCCCATGATCGACAAGCCCAAGAGCACTTCATGGTTGAGCTCGAAAGTCTCGCTTTGCTCCTTCAAGTCTTGTTGGGTAGGAACAAAATGTTATCCGAAAGTGCTTTACAGGTGAAACCTTGTAGCGCTTCTTGGAACCTTCCAGTGGTGAGTGTTTTGTGAAGAAAAAGTACATCCATCTGGTTTGTAGCCCCGAGCCTCTTGCTATTTGGAACAAGGAGCTGGAGGATCTTGTCTTGAAGTTGCTCACGATTGTTCGTTGAAGTTTTGTCAAAAAGAACTCGAATATGGATCGCCCAGGGTTCTTTTTGTCGCAATGTCTTGAAGTTGTCTGCGTTGAGTAAGTCTTTTGGTGACGTGCGCTTTTTGAAGAAAAAGCGCACTCACCGAAAGTGTAGCCCCGAGCCTCTTGCTATTTGGAACAAAAAATTTGGAGGGTTCTCAAGTAGTCCCGAGACTTGGATTATGTCATCATCCGAGTAGTTTTTTGTGGTATCTTTCCAAGCGGTCCTTTAGTCTGGATTAAACCATCATCCGAGTAGTTTATGTGGTATCTTTCCGAGGCGGTCCTTTAGTCCTGGATTAAACCATCATCCGAGTAGTTTATGTGGTATCTTTCCGAGGCGGTCCTTTAGTCCTGGATTAAACCACCATCCGAGTAGTTTCGCGGTTTGCAGCCTCCGAGCCTACGTCCGAGTTCTTTTTGGTGGGTGCAATTTTTCATAAAAATTGCACTCACCGAGTGTAGCCCCCGAGCCTCTTGCTTTTGCTTGCAAAAGTTGGAGGTCCAGATTCTGTCTTCAAAAATTTCGGGGCTATGTATCCCATGACCTCGTGCCTTCTCCGAAGTTCTTTTCTTTTGAAAAAGAAGTCGGTTGAAAAATCTGATGCGTCGTCGTCGTAGTAGTCTTGAGTTTCTTGTACTTTTTGTCTTTTGTCTTTGGTTACGAGTCCCCGGAGTAGTTGAAATGAGTGGCGGATTCACGGCTTAGTGTTGATTGATCTGTGATGCTAGCCGAGCCCCGAGCGTATACCCGTCTTTGTTTTGTTCGGGAAGAACTCGGATGCGAGGTCTTGGCGTATTCTTTGATAGTCTGCTTCTTTGTCATATGTAGTTGTATGGTGGTGGTTGAGTGTAAATGCTTTTTGTTCACGGGTTGTCTTGTGATGGTATATCCTTCCGAATATGCTCGTCTTGAGCACCTTCGCTTTTCCTCTCTCTTTGAGTCGTCCATTATTGAGTCTGTCATTTCTTTGTGTTCTTTGTCGGGCTTATTTCATCGGTGCTCTCTGGTCCATGTGCGCCGCTCCTTTGGTCTATAAATACTGATCCAGAGTGCTTGTTTTCATCTATTGGATATCCGTTGAAACCTTCGTGGATATGAGCATGGTAGTTTGTGAAGTGGAACAGCCCCGGGCATATTTTGTAGTTCTGTGTGTTTTGTCGTAGGCTGGAGGAAGTCTTGTGATAGGGATTAGAGGTAGGCTAATCCATGACAAAGATTGTGCTGGGATATATGTGGTGGTAGTTGGAGGAAGTCTTATGATGTGAGCTTCGTTTCTTCATCTGGCGATTACAGGTTGATCCTCGTCGCTTTGTCTTGAGGCGTCCGGCAGATCAACACCATATGTGATATCACATCGGTCTTGGGTGAGCAGATGCCCGCCCGGCCTTCTCTGCTCCAAGTTGCCTGCCGTCTTTGCCGATTTCCGCTTTGAGTGCACTGCGTCCTTCCTTTGAAGAAAGCAGTGTAGGTGATGGCGGTCGTCCTTCGAGTAGCAATTTGGGACACGTAGTCGCGTTCGAGCCTAGCCGTGTCAGCGTTCCTCTTTGCTACCTTGCTTTTCGTAGTGCCGAGTTCGTTGGGTCTTGTAAGATTTGTAATCTTCTATTTTGAAGTCGCTTGTAATGTAACGAATCTTGTCTTACGAGTTGTCTCTTACTTTCTCGCATTGCGATCCCCGTTATCCATGAGATTACGGGTTCTTTCTCAAATAACCGGGTTCTCTTGTTCCTT
The DNA here is from genome assembly GCA_904845875.1 of Miscanthus lutarioriparius. Lineage (NCBI taxonomy): Eukaryota > Viridiplantae > Streptophyta > Magnoliopsida > Poales > Poaceae > Miscanthus > Miscanthus lutarioriparius. Next base: position 57,850,220 of record CAJGYO010000014.1, on the reverse strand, counting down.
TATGAGGTAGCCTTTTCTTTCTTCCTTCTTTCTTCTTGTTTTGGCGAGTTGTTCTTGTAGCGATTTGATAAACCTGTCGTGGTCTTTGGACGGATAAGTCTGAAATCGCCTGGTTGGTTTGTCTTGTTGTATGGATTTGTGCCCTCCATTGTTTTAACTGCGTCGGTAAATGAACCGTCGCATTCCCACATTGTGTTCTATCGGGCCTTGTGGGCCGTTTGTATTGCTGAAAAATCTATTTAAAGACCCTTTGCTGCCCAACTCTTGCCTTTAAACCCTAGCTTTCAGAAATCCGCCGCCGCCACCGCTGCTGTAACCCGAGCATCATCATCCTTCATCCTATTTAGCGCCTCTCTTGGTTCCACCAGTTCATGGGAAAGAAGAAAACCGCAAGCAAGTCTCAGGCGACCTTCGTAGACGAGGAATCATCCCTTTCATTGATCCAAAATCAAGAGTTTGTGGCTATGAGGGCTGCTCGGAAGGTTTGGCGGCCCCAACAACAAACGAAGACCAGCATGGCTTCGTGAGCTCGTTAGCGATGGCTTGATCCAAAGCCAAGTCATCGCTGAATGGAGGGTTCCGGCGAACATCGGGTTCCGGCTCCCGGTCCCGTGAGATTGTCCTTTTTGTTTCCTTTGTCCGCGCCGGACTTTGCCTTCCTGCTTCCGCTTTCCTTCATCAGTTCCTTGGTTATTTTGGGATTAGTCTGAACCACCTAACCTCCAATGCCATTCTCCATCTTTCTGTTTTCGTTCATCTTTGCGAAGCTTTCCTTGGAATCCCTCCTTCTCTGTCTCTTTTTCACTTTTTCTTTCGTCTGAAACCTCAACCCCGCCGTGAAGAGACCAGCGTTCTTGGCGGTTGTGGGATTCAGTTTCGTCAGGGTCTCAAAATTAAGTTTTTTGACTATGACCTGGTCGATTCTGTAAAAGATTGGCGTGCCGAGTGGTTTTATGCTGCCAATTTAATCCCTTCCCTTGCCATTCATCCCGGGTCTGGTCCTGTGCTGAATGATCGATGGGACAAGAAACTTGAATCGCCTGCTGAGATTCAAGTGATCCAGCCACTCCTTGATAGGATTAACATGCTGAAGCAGCAGGGTCTGACCGGTTTTGGTATCGTCTCGAGCTTTCTTCGTCGCCGGGTTCAGCCTTTGAAGGAGCGGGAGCATCTCGGCTTTGAGTATTCTGGGGCCGAGGATCCTTCACGCATGGTCCCAGCTCTTGAGCTGACCGGTGAGGAGGTACTCGAGTGTCTTCAGAAGATGCTGAAAGGGGTGAGCGTCATTCCCCCTGCTGTCACCGAGTTCTCAGCCAACAACCCGCCCCCAGCTGTGAGTTGTCTATCTTTTTGTTTTATGCACTCTAGCTGCGTTTGCTCTTGCTTAGCTTTCCTTTGACTCGGTGTTTTATCCGTTTTCGCAGGAGTTTGGGCGGAACTTTGTCGACCCGGTCTCTCCTGACGCTTTCCTTGCCGCGGCGGAGACTGGAGATAGACTTGCAGGAACTTCTGCAGTTAGTAAGTCCCAAACCTCTGCCGCCCTTCCTGGGGTTTCTTCCGGATTTGTTGATGTATATGAAGAATATGTTCCTCGTCTAGTCCCTCGCGGTCCTCGCAGTGTCCCGAAGAGGGGGCGAACGGATGGGTCTTCATCTGGCCTGCCTGTTTCCAAGAAGCCTCGCAAACCAAGTACTCTCCCAGGTACTCCAGTTGTTGCTAGCATGCTCTTAGGTGAGCACATTTAATACTCTTTGTTCTTTTATTTTCTTGTTTCTCTCATGATCCGAGTACTTTTTACCCTCTTTTCAGCAGGTGCTCTGGTTTCCTTGGCTGAGGAGGAAGAAGATGATGAAGTACCCCTCATCATGCGGCGGTGAGTTGCTTTTCCTATTCCTGTTGCATTGAATTTCTCTTCTTGGTCTTGACCTTTAGTATTGATCTTTTTTGAAGTAATCGGAGGCCGGGAGTGAGTTTTTCCGAGGCTCCCGTGTCGACCTCTTCTGAAACTCTGGTGTCGAGTTCTTTGGAAGCTCCGGTACCGAGTTCTACCGCTCCTTCAGTACGGAGCTCTTCCACGTCTCCAGCTCCGGCTCCTTCCGCGGCTCCAGCTCCGGCTCCTTCCGCGGCTCTGTTGCCAGCCGTTCCGCTCTCGTCGCCGGGTGGCAGGGGCGTTTTTACCGTCATGGTTCCCCCTGCGAGGCCTTCTCTCGGCTTCGCAAAGAAGAAAGTGGTCGGGTGAGTAGATTCCAGCTTTATCTTTTTGGCTTTTATTTTCCTTCCTCTGGTTCTTATCGGCGCTCCTTTTTATCACTTTTCAGTGTTTCGTCTTCTCTTACTCCTTCCTCGACTTCTTCTCTGCCTCCCGCCGTGCCAACGAAGTTCTGAGCCTCAGGACTCACAACATTCTGTTGATGGAGTCGCTGTGGGGGCTTCAGAGCTACCTGGCGAAGTTGCGGCCTTGGCCGCTCCGGAGGTGACTGTGGCCGTCGCGCCGGGTCCTTCTGAGGGTTTGACTCCGGCTTCCCTGAAGGTTGCTTTGGTCGTTCCTTCTTCGCTCCATTCGGCTTCTCCTTCCCCTACTCTTGCTTCCGGCGGTCCTTCTTTTTCCGATGACGTGGTGCAACAGTTTGATGCCACCCATCGGTTATCGGAGCTGACCGCAGCCTGGGAGCCTATCGACTTCTTTTGGTGAAAAACTTCAGGTAGGTTTTACTGCCGTTCCTTTTTTGCATGCTCGTTTTTCCTCTGTCCTTACGCTTTATTTTTCTTTGTCTGTTTTGGCTCAGTCTTTCTCCCGTGATCATTCTGGCTTCTTTTTCTCATCTGAAAATGAGAGAAAGTTGTCTTCGAGGTGAGTGTTCTAAAGGCCGATCTTGACCTTCTCCGGCTGAGTTGGAGATGAACGTCGAGATGCACCAAAAGGAGGAGAAAACCCTTCGTGCTCCGGGTCTTTGGATTCGGAGACCGTATGAGGAGTCTGCGAAAAATGAATGCAAAGGTGCCGTGGGCTCTGCACATATCTTGTATTTTGATTTCTTTTTCTTTCTTGACTTGTTCTTGGGTGTCTGTCTAGTTCTCCGAGCCGAGAAGCTGAAACTCTCGGAGAGCATCGATGAGATGAAGGCTCTAGTCCGTTCTAGCCATAACAAGGTGAGGAGGTAATTACTCATCTTTGAGGAAGAACTTGCCCTTGCTAAGCTGATTAGGCGTGAGGTGATAGAGATCTTATGCAGGCCCAAAGAACTATTGAAAGCTTGTCCGAGAAGTCATGGCGGCAGCCACCGAAAATTGGAATGTTCTGTGGAAATCTTTTCGATTCGAAGAGCCGATGTTCTCCGGACTCCAATGGATGACGGGCAATCTTGGTAGCAGATTCATTCCCGGATTCGGTCGTTTTCAAGAATTTGCGAAGAAGTGTGCCCAAATATGTACCAAAAATGTGCTAGCCCAGGTCCGGGTCCTTGCTCGAGGCGCCTCTGTCCAAGATAGCAGAGGGAGCTGAAAGCCAAGAATACCTTGACGCCGTTGAGAGGATGGAGCCTGAGGTCGACGGTTTAGCCCGTAGGGTTGCAGAAAATCTAGATATTGACATTTCCCTTCCTGATGATAATGCCTGACCCGACTGTCCGACTTCTTGTAAAGCTTCTTGTAATATCACACTCTCTTTAAATGAAGATTCTTTGTTTTCGTTGATGTATTGTTTGCACAGGTGTGGTCGAAGTTACTTGTCCCTGCTTTGAGTATTTTGTCCCTTTTCGTCTCGCTTCACAAAACGACTCGTGTGTTATCCTCGACGAGACCCCTCGATTTGTCGAGTGCTTTGTCTCATATTTGTGACTTGTGTTGACACGCGCTATGAGAAAACAACTTCGGCATAGAATGCATAGAATGTTGCCTTTTGGGTAGCGCTTGTTAAATCTTTGTGTTGGCACGGCGCTTATATGAAAACGACTCGGCATAGAATGCATAGAATGTTGCCTTTTTGAGTGGCGCTTGTACTTTTTACGAGGAAAAGTATTCCTATCTGGATGTAGTGTAGCCCCGAGCCTCTTGCTTTTCGGAACGAAGAGTGGAGGGTCCTTTAGAGTTCGATTTTGGTTGACTAGTTTTGGCTTCATTCTTTGTTTGGTGTTAGCTTTTAGCTACCCTCATCGGCGGGCTCAAGCGTATTTTCATCTATTTTGCTCTCGGTTGGGAAGCTCAGCGTGCTTTCAACCATTTTGCTTTTTGTTTGGTGTTAGCTTTTAGCTACCCTCATCAATGAGCTCAAGCGTGTTTTCAGCTATTTTGCTCTCTAGGGAAGCTCAAAGCGTGCTTTCAGCCATTTTGCTTTTTGTTTGGTGTTAGCTTTTAGCTACCCTCATCAATGAGCTCAAGCGTGTTTTCAGCTATTTTGGTCTCGCCGGGAAGCTCAAGCATTTTCAGCCATTTTGCTTTTTGTTTGGTGTTAGCTTTTAGCTACCCTCATCGGGTGGCTCAAGCGTGTTTTCAGCTATTTTGCTCTCTAGGGAAGCTCAGCGTACTTTGACCATTTTGCTTTTTATTTCGGTAAATAACTCGTTGGAAGTCATGATAAGACATGTTGTGGATGAATATCATCTTTATTGATCATGAATATGAACAAATACATATGTTGTCGAAGAATATCGTCTTTAAACGTCGATTGTGAATGTTGGTCCCTTGTGGCTTGCATGTCTTGTTTTTTACGTAGAATCTTCTTAGTGGGTGATGTGCCATGTATTGCTTACTTCCTTTCCATCTTGGTTATTAACTTGTATGTGCTGGTCCGGTGACTTTTGTGACAATGAACGGACCTTCCCATGGGTGAGGAGCTTATGTCGTCTGGTGGGTCTTTTGTATCCTTCTTAGTACTAAGTCTCCAACTCGTAATGATCGAGGATGGGTACTTTTGTTGTAGTGCCGCCTTAAACCTTGTAGGTATCTGGTGATTGTAGGGTGGCATTTACTCGACTTCTTACGAAATGTCGAGTTCTAATCTTCTTGTTTGTTACGCTTCTCCTTCATCGTATTGTTCTATCTTTGGTGATGTCCAGATCAAGTCGGCAGGTAGTACGGCTTCTGATCCGTAGACTAGGAAGAAGGGTGAGTGGCCTGTTGCTCTGCTTATTTGAGTTCGTAGCCCCCATACAACTTTTGGCAATTCTTCAATCCATTTGGACCCATAGTCAATTAGTTCTTCGTATAATCTTGGTTTTAATCCGGCTAGTATGAGTCCATTGGCCCTTTCTACTTGTCCGTTGGCTTACGGATGTGCTGACAGACGCATAGTCTATACTAAAACCACGGTCTTGTGCCCGACTTACGATTCTCAGCTGTGAAAGGGAGCCTAGATCTGTGATGATTCGATTGGGCATGCCAAAGCGGTGCGTAATTTCTTGGATGAATTATTCGCTTTGGTTTGCGCTATACTTCATGAGTGGTTTGTATTCAATCCACTTGGTGAACTTGTCGATTGCCACAAAGATGTACTCAAACCGCCCTTTGCTTTCTTGGGGTCCCACTTGATCCATTTCAACAGGAGAAAAAGGCCAAGCGGGTGGGATGCGAGATAAGATTGTGAGTGGCACATGGGCTTGTCTTGCAAACATTTGGCAACCTTTGCATTTTCGACAAGTTCTTCTGCGTCTTTTAGAGCGGTTGGCGAGAGAATCCAGTGCGAAATGCTTTTCCAACCGGTGTCCTTGAAGCAAAGCATGATTTCCATGACAACTTTGAGTGTATCTCGTCTAGGATCTCTTTGCCTTCTTCAAATGAAACACATTTCAGAGTACTCTGATGAAGTCGCTCTTCTATAGAGTCTATCTCCTACTAAAACGTAGTTTTTGCTTCGCGAACAACTTGGGTAGCTTCCGCTTTTCTCTTTGGTAGTTTATTTTCTTTGATATAGTCGATGAAAACTTGGGTCCATGAGGTGTTGATTACCAAGATCTGAACGCCTTTAGCCTGAATTTCATTGGATGCCTCACCGGGTTGTTTGATAGAGGCGATAGCTCTTCTCTAAAACACGCCGGGTGGAACCTTTGCTCTGTCGATCCGAGCTTGGCAAGGACATCTCACGCAATGTTGGAATCTTGTGATGCGTGTAAAATTTCTAATCCTTGGAAATATTTTTCAAGTTTTCCGTATTTCAATAAAGAAGCACCCATGTTTTCTTTTTGTGCAATCCCAATCTTTGTTTACTTGGTTGATGACTCTTGCTGAATCGCCATATACAAGTAATCTCTTTATTCTGAGGGTAATTGCCACTCGTAGCCCGTGGATGAGGGCTTCATATTCTGCTTCGTTATTTGTAGCTTGCCATAATATTTGAAGGACGTACTTGAGTTGTTTTCCTTCTGGGGAAATGAGGAGAACGCTTGCACCGCTCCGCCTAGTTTGAGCGACCCATCAAAGTACATCTTCCGTTGATCAAGGATTGTATCGATAAAGGTTGCTGAATTTCATCCACTCGGCCACAAAATCGGCAAGGGCTTGAGATTTGATTGCTTTCCGTGGGTAAAGTCGATGTTAAGAGCTCCAAGTTCAACTGCCCACTTTGATATACGTCCTGTCGCATCTCTGTTGTGTAAAATGTCTCCGAGTGGGAAGTCTGTCACCACGGTAATTTTGTGGCTTTCGAAATAGTGGCGAAGCTTGCGTGAGGTGATAAGTAGGGCGTAGAGAGTAGTTTTTGTACATGCGGTACCGGATTTTTGATTCGAGATAATACTTCATCGATGTAGTATACCGGTCGGCATGTACTTTGTACACACGTCCTTCTTCTTCTCTTTCCACGACTATTGTCGTCTTTGACTCTGATAGTAGTCGCCGCAATGTATAGCATCATGTCTTCATCTTTCCTTGGGGGTGTGAGAATTGGTGAGGATGTGAGATATGCCTTAAGCTTCTTGAAAGCTTCGTCGGACCTCCTTTGTCCATTCAAACTTGTCATCTTCTTTAGTAGTTTAAAGAAAGGTAACCCCTTTTCTCCGAGTCTTGATATGAAACGATTGAGGGCCGCCATGCATCCTGTTAGTTTCTGAACATCTTTGATAGTCCTAGGTTGCCTCATTTCTGTTATAGCTCTAATTTGCTTGGTCTTTGGCTTCAATCCCTGTTGGTGACCAAAAATCCGAGTAGTTGCCCTGAAGGAACTCTCGAATACACATTTATTTGGGTTCAATTTCCATCTCCATCTCTTCAAGTTTTCAAATGTTTGCTTTAAATCTTCAATCATCTTTGTTCGGGTTCTTTGTTTTAACCACTACATCATCCACGTATGCCTCCACATTTTCACCGATTTGATCCCCAAGGCAAGTTTGTATAGCTCTTTGGTATGTGGCTCCAGCGTTCTTTAGTCCAAATGACATGGTCTTGTAACGATAAGAAGCACCGAACGGGGTAATAAAAGAAGTCTTGCTTTGGTCTTGTTCTTTTAATGCGATCTGGTGATACCACGAATAGCAATCGAGAAAGGATAACGGTCACGGACCCATTTGTTGAGTCGACTATCTGGTCAATGCGTGGTAGCCCGAATGGATCTTTTGGGCAATGCTTGTTTAGATCCGTGTAGTCGGCCACATCGCCACTCATCTATGTTCTTCTTTTGCACAAGGACCGGGTTTGCTAGCCGGTCCGGATGAAGGATTTCTCTCGATGAATCCGGCTGCCATCGCTTTTGTGATTTCTTTTTTAATCATTTGCTTTTTGTCGGGTGAGAATCGTCGTAGCTTGCTGCTTTTCTGAGCTTGGAGTTTTCATTAACATCAATTACGTGCTCGACCAACTCTCTTGGGACACACGGCATGTCGGCCGGCTTCGGCGAAGATATCTTTGTTGTCCCGAAGAAAGTTGGTGAGCCTTGAGTTCTATTTTGCCGAGAGGTGAGCACCGATGGTTCTTTGTCTTGGAGGTATCGCCGGTGCCCAAATCAATTTGCTTGACGTCGGCTTCTTTTGGTGGTGTGATAATCTTTGGGCTTTTTAGCGGTATTTCTAATTCTTCTTGGCTTATCTCTGCAGCAATTGTGGCTATTTGTTTTCTCCCATTGTCGGCTGTGCTTTTGCCGCATAATTTGGATCGCTGAACGTCATGATCAAAAGCACGCTTCAAATCGCTTCAAGAGAAAGGATACCGTTGGGTCTCGGCATCTTAAGCAATAAGTACGGGTAATGTGGTATTGCCATGAATTTTGCCGATCTTTGGGCGTCCGAGGATCGCATGATATGACGAATCGAAGTCCGCAACCTCGAATTTGATAAACTCATTCGATAGTTCGCAGGAGTTCGAAAGTGACGGGTAAAGTAACTTGTCCGAGTGGCATGGCTGCTTTGCGGGTACTATTCCGTAAAAGGGAGTGCTTGTTGGTGTAATCATCCCAATGAGTTGTAGTCCCATCTTCCTTAGAGTTTACGAAAAGATGATGTTGAGTCCAGCTCCCCATCGATTAGTACTTTGGTGACGATCATCCGGCAATAGTTGGGTCTAAAACCGGTGGGTAATGGCTGCGCGTTTCTCACGCTAGTCCATTGGTCTTCTCTTGAAAATTGGATTGGATATTGTGACCAATTGAGATATCTTGGTGTAGCCGGTTCTGCTGTCATGATGGTTCGTAAGTGCTAGTTTTTCTTGACGTTTGCTTGTGCAATCTGGAGCTCTGAGAAGATTACTGGCTACCGTTCCCCGGGTTTTTGAAATCCTTTGTCCTCGTGGTTGTCTTCATCTTTCTTGTGATTGTCCTCTTTGGTGTTCTCCTTACTATCTTTTCTCGTGTATCGATCATTGAAAGTGTAGCAGTTTCCGATGGTGTGTCTCCCGTTAGGGTGTAATGGGCAACGTATGTTTTCAATGTCTTCATATCTTCTGGCTTTAGAAAACTTCTTTGATTTGTCGGCCATTGCCACGGTATTGTCTGGTCTACGCTTTCTTTCTTGATGTCTGTTGCTTCGATGATTTTGCCTATCCGGGTTGTCTTGATTGCTTCTATCCAGGAACCTTTCTCGTGTTTTTTCTTCTGCAGTAATCATTTTTCTACTGTTCGTCTGAATTCATCATTGTTTCTCGGATTTTCTTTGCAGAAATCTTGAAATTGCCACCTAGCCATGATTCCATGAGAGAAAGCTTCAATTACTTCTCGTTCGGTGATGTCATGCACTTGAGCCCGCAGTTCACCGAATCGCCGATAGTAATTTCTGAGACTTTCGCCCCCCTTTTGCTTGAGTCCTTTCAGTTCGGCATGAGTGATCGGGTGTGTGATGATACCTGCGAAATTTTCGCAGAAAGCTCTTTGCAAGTCTTTCCAAGTTCTGATCGATCCTGGGTTCAATTTATCAAACCATTGGAGGGGCATCGTTTCCAGTGCCATGGGGAAGAACAAGGTTTTAATATCATCGTCTCCTCCGGCTAGTTCAATTGATTGTGAATATATTCTGAGCCATTGTCTTGGTTCGGTTTTGCCATCATACTTGGAGTGATTAGACGGTTTGAATTTGTGAGGTAATCGAACTGATGCCAACCTGTTTGCAAAACAGGGGAATCTGTCATGCGTTCCGACTTCTTTGAATTCGGATTCGGCTCCTTCTTCTGGCCAAGTGTTGTTTTGATGGGAATAATTCTGCGAGGTCATGCAGGTAGGCCCTCTACTCCTGGTCTTCCTTGGTTGCTCAAATTGATGGCCCCGACTATGTTCCCTCCTGCTTTCCCCGTTATGGCTTCCGCCTGGTCCAAGTCTTTCAAAAGCGGACTTCCTTTGATTTTGATCTTCTTGCCTATGGGTTGTTGATCTGGCAGGTATTCTTGATCGGGTTCTCTCTTCATGTGTTCTTGGGATCGTTGACCGGAGCAAGTCCGGAGCTGTTCAGTACTTCTCCCGTGATGTGAAGTTGCCCGAGTTCTTCTAATGCTTCTCGAATCTTATCGTAAGGCGTACTCACGTGTCGTCTCCCTTGACCTCTTGTTGTGATTTTCTTTTGTCGTATTGACCAATTCGACTCGTATCTAGTCCGAGCTTTCTCTCTTTGTCGAGCGCGTGTCTTTGGCGCCCTTGTTTCAACTTGTTTTTCCTTTCGAGAGCTGTCTCGACTTTCGGTTTCTCCATCATAGCCACGAGCAAAGGGTGATATGTTAGATTCTCGATTCATCGATGACGACATCGGGTATACAGGGGGTTTAATGGCGACCGAGGGCGTCGAACCATCGATACTTCCCGTGCGTGAGCTGTTCCGTTATTGTCGTTAGTTGTCATAATTGTCGGAGTTCTTTGATGACTTCGATTAATGCGCCTCGGCGTCGTAGATTGAGTCTCCTTTTGGTAAGGTAGAATAGCTGTTGTCGTTTGCCGACTAGTTGGGTTTCGCTATCCTCGAGAGCAGATCACGCCGATGGATGATCTGATCTTGCGATGTTATCGTTAGAACGAGGCCCTCCCGAGCTCTGTCGGCCAGTATCCCAAGTGTTGATTTGAAAGACCTTTCAAAGCTGTCCTTGATAGGATTTTGTCGTGTTGTCCAGCCCAAATGGAAAAGAACTCGGCCTTTTGAAAAAACTCTGAGGGTAATCCGAGTTGTTTTGGTTTGTATTCTGGAATCTTGCCAAACAAGAACTCAACTTCTTGAAAGCACTCGAATAAGACTTCATCTCGGATACGGAGCTTGAATTCGAGTCGGATGGAATCTTATTCGAATCGGGTATTATGAGCTGCGCGAATCTTCTGATGAGTTGATCCGTCGTAGTTGTCGAAATAGAGGATTCTTCATGATGATCCGGATCTTTGAGGAGATGACTTTGAAGCTTGCCGTAGTTGTCTGCCTCGCAGATCCACGAGCCGAAGATGAAAATCGATCCCGTCGGGAAGATCATGTTATTAAGGTCCATCGAGCTCTTGGATGCAAAGTCGCCGAAGGCCCCTACCTGGCGCGCCAGCTGTCGATGTTTTTCCACCGATAGCCTACCACGGGGGTACCGTGGTAGTATCGTTCGGGTCTCGGCGTATGCTGAACTCGATGGTGAACGCAAGAGACAGTCGATTTATCCTGGTTCAGGCCCTCGATCGTAGATCGAGTAACGACCCTACGTCCAGTCGGTGTTTGCCTTTTGCGTTGGATTGATTATCAAGTGTTATGTCGTACCAATTGTCCCTCTTCAGGAGCCCTGCCCTCCTTTATATAGTCAGGAGGCCAGAGTCCTAATCGGTTTACAATGAGATTTCCTAGTAGGATTACTTAATAGTTCTATTACTAAGATTACATGGGAAGAATCCTAGTTGAACTAGATCTTCTCTCTCTCTTGCGGGGTATCCTATGGGTCCCGCATCGACAGGATCCCACAAACCTTCAAGGCGATAAGGTTAACTATGAGAAATAGAATGCAAAGGCTAGAATCACCTTCTTTTAAAGGCCTTTGTAAAGATGTTTTTAACCATGTGTGGAACCACAAGAAAGCCCATGCACTATGGTCGGATATTTGTGTGCTCCATGAGGGAACTAAGAGTGAGCATGAGGAACGCTACCACCTTGTTATGAAAAAACTTAATTCATTTGAGATGCTTCCTAGAGAAAGTGCTAATGAGATGTATTCACGCTTAAATGTTCTTATAGAGGAAGTCAATGGGCTTGGACTCACACAACTGCAACCCTCCGATGTTGTAAGAAAAATCTTGATTGTCCTCCCCATTGACAAATATGGGCATATTGTGACCGTGCTTCATCAAGATGATCTTTTCACCGCTACACCAACTCAAATATTAGGAAAGATCAATGCACATTAGATGTATATGCACATCACACCACAAAATGGCTCTTCTTCCACCAAGAAGAAAGACTTGGCATTCAAGGCTAGCCAAGAGAAGAAGGACAAAGCAAGAGTTGATCATGATAGCTCAAGTGATGATGAAATTAATGATGCAAGTCTTGCTCTTATGGTGAGAACAACCGCCAAGATGCTCAAGAAGCTCAACAAGAATGGTGTCAAGTTTGATGGCAAGAAGAAGAAATTCTTCACTAGTAATAGAAGGAAGCCCATCTCCAAAATGGATTGCTATAATTGTGGAGAACTTGGTCATCTAGCTCATCAATGCCCCAAACCCAAGAAAGACAAGTATAAGAAGAAGTACAACGGCAAGAAAGATGACTCAAGTGATGAAGACGATGATGAGAAGAAGAAAAACAAGCCATACAAGAAGAAGGATGGCAAGAAGAAGGAATATCACAAGAAAAATAAGAATGGCAAGGTATACATTATTGGTGATTGGCTCACGAATATTGATTCATCAAGTGGCTCATCTGATGATGAAAGTGAGAATGAGAACGAGAAGGTGGCCGCTATTGTAATTGACTCTTCATTATCTTCACCGACACCACCGCCGTTATCCTCTACACACCTATGCCTTATGGCCAAGGGTGAACGAAAGGTATAAAATGATGATATTAGTAGTGGTGATGATAATGCTAGCAATGATGATGATGATAGTGATAATGATGAAGAATTTGAATCACCTTCTTATGATGATCTTGTCAAGTTGCTAAACCAATATACTAAAATCATTTGAAAGACAAGAGCTAAAAATGAAAAGCTAGAACATGAGAAGAACTCACTCTTAACAAAATGTGACATAGCAAAAAAAAGCTAGTGTTGAGCTTAGAGAAGAAAATAAAATTATGTCATCCAAACTCAAGGGGCTCAAATCCTCTAAAAAGGAGCTTAAAGAAAAACATGATAAACTTGAGGAGATACATATTGAGCTCACCACTAGCTACAATATGCTAAAAGAAGAGTACACCAATCTCAAGATTAATCATGATAATCTTGTTGTTTCTTATGAGTTATTATCCAATGAGCCACATGATGCTACTAACAATGTTGTTAAGATTGATATAGCTACATCATGTGAGGACTTGATTGTTGAGAGCATTGAGCAAGGTTCTAGTAGCAAAGGCAAGAAAGTGGCTGAGTCCGACAACTATGATAAGTATGTCAAGCTCAAGAATGAGAATGAACAGCTCAAGAAAGATCTTGAAAAACTATTAACCACCAACACAATTGTGATAGAGAATTTTGATCATGATTGTGATATAGCCCTCGAGAATGAGAAGCTTAAAGAAGAGAACAAGAGACTCAAGATGGGGAAAAATCATGATGAACTTAAAGAAGAAAACAAGAAGCTCAAGTTAGAGAAAGAACATCCCGAGACCGGTTTGAGCAAGTTCACGAGAGGCCAATATCTCCAAAGTGAGCTATTCATGAACACCGTAATGAAGATGAATAGAAGTGGCATTGGGTACTTGGCACATCAAGAGAAGAAAGCTCAAGCTCAACATCAACAACAACACAAGTCAAAGCCTAAGCCAAAGAGATGTGTTGAATATGGACAAGAAGGTCACTTTGCCCATGACTGTCAAACTCTACCACCACAACCCTTACCCAAGCATGCTAGACCCTTTGCCTTCAATGCTCATTACATGCTTAGAAATGATTCTAGTGGAAAAATAAAAGTCATGTTCTTAGGTCCTCCCAATAAAAATAGGCCTAAGAAAATTTGGGTTGCAAAGTCACTAGTTGAGAAAGTCAAGGGCCCCCATTAAGTTTGGGTCCCTAAACAACAAGCTTGATCTCTCGTGTATAGGTGAACTACAAGACTGGTGAAAGTTATTGGGTCATTGATAGTGGTTGCACTCAACATATGACCGGTGATCCTCGTATGTTCACCTCACTAGATAAAGAAGTAGGTGGTCAAGAAAGGATTATATTTGGTGATAATTCAGAGGGCAAAGTTCAAGGATTGGGCAAAGTTACAATATCAAATGATCATTCAATATCAAATGTGCTATATGTTGCTTCACGTAACACCCTAAAATTTTGCACTTTTGAAAATAGAGTTAAAATAATGGTTATCGATTTTTGTGCTCATGAAATATAGGAAAAGTAATATTTTTTTAAATTAAAATTCATCATAGGAGTAGCAACATGCGTAATTGTGCATTCATGCTGTTGCATACTAATTTATTGAGTTGAGTGGTTTTGACTAAAATTTAAAAGGATTCAAAATACTTTTTGAAATGCCTTTGAAAATCTGTTTAATAAAAAAAAACAAAAAAAAAACTCCCTTTCTCTGTTCTGGCCGAATTGGCCCAGCCGCTGCTGCAAGCCCATCTCACTCCCTCCTTCCTTGCCGTTCAAGTCCATCCGCAGTACCAGGCCCAGGCCCAATTGGAGCCGAAGCCCACTCTTCTGTCTCTGTGCATGACAGCCCGGCCCCGCATGTCAGCTCTTCCTCCTACCTCCCGTCGTAACTGAGCCGGACTCATGCCCGTGCAAGTCCCATCGCCGCACTCCCGATTTTCCCAGGATTGAGCGTGGAGCCCAAGCCTTGCCCCTATAAAACCCGAGCCCCGTCACGCGCCGCCCCATCCCAGAGCCCACAACGCCGCCGCCTCGCGCTCAGAGCCCGCGGCAACCACGAAACTCTAAAGCCGCAGAGATCGTTTCGCCGTGCCGCTGTTTTGCCGCCGCCGGTTTTGATCTCTAGACACGTCCACTTCCCGTCCTCTTGCCCAAGCTATCCCGCGGCGCTGTGCTGCTTGGATCGGCATCCCGCCGACGAGCAGACGAAGCCACCACCACTGTTTGCACCTTACGCTGCCTTGCCGTTGTGCCTAGCTAGCTGACGAGCTCAGACCCGAGGTAAAGCAGATGTCTGCGCCCTTCTCTCTGTCTCTTGCTTCCGCTGGTTCTTACGCGTCGCCGCCGGGCCTTTGCAGGAAGCTGTCACCGCCTCTCCGGCCGATCGAGTCGTACGCCACCAGCCCGCCCTCGTGTCATCTCCGTTCGAGCAAAGCTCTTGGTGAGTGCGACGTTGTCTCCCCTACCTTCCCGTGCAGGTCCTGTGCAAATAGAACCACCGAGACACAGACACGTACAACCCCAGCGAAGCTAGCAGACTAGCTAACACCATCGCCGGCCATGGCCTCCATCAGGTATTCAGGTGCCTTGCCTTGCTTTCTTAGCTTGATGACGTCATTGTTAGCTTTGATGACTTCATATCTAGCCTTGATGACATCACATGTTGTTTTCTTGCCGTTTTCCTTTAGAAAAACAAATCCAGGAAATACAATGAAAATACATATACACATACAATCATCTTGAGCACATCTCCATATTTTCTTTCCTCGCTGGGAATTACACTATGCCTTTGACTACTGCTGGCGCACGCTGCTTATGCATGTGTGACATACGTGTACATGCATGCCTCATCTACATGTATGGAAAATATTCATCATGCATCGATCAGCTATTTCTTTATTCAAAATTCTACATCGTCTCTTCTAGATCAATTCAGGTTATCTTCTTGTATCCATCAATTCATCGTTGTCATTCAGAGCTCATCGATATCAATGTTCCCTTTTGTATATAATTAAAAGTATATATGTATAGCTGTAAGTTAATATTCATTTTGGTCTTTATTAATTTATGTTGCTAGAAGGGATTAGAAATTATTAGCATTTAGTAACATAATATTCGTAAACTGTTCTAACAATATAAAAATAAAAGATCAAATAAAATATTAATGTGATTAATCTATATATAATGAGTTTTCACCTAGGTCGTTTATAAATATAAAATATGATTAATTTAACTTTAGTTTTCTAATTCAAATATAAATTTGACGTAATATAATATAGATATTTATCTGAAATATCTTACACATGCTTTTGTATATTTAAAATAATAGGAGCTCAGTTTTCTCTATCTAATAAAAGCAAATTTTCGGTAGTCGTTTTTTTACTGTAGCTCCGATTAGAGTGCCTTTCGTGCCTGTGTGTTCATAGCAATGCGTAGATTAGTTTTCAAACCTTTTTATTGATTGATGTATTGTTCTAAATTTACTATGTTTGCTATACATGTTTGTTCGGATGCTTGTGTGGTGTTCTTTGATAATGACCAGTTGGTGATTTAAAGGAAGTTGGAGACCGAGAAGCAATTCTACGAAGTTTTGGGATTTGAAGAAGGATTTGAGTTTAAGGCAAGTATAGCTTGGGTTTTCTTTCTGTGACCATGATCTTGGGCTTGTTTAATGAAATGTGATATAAACATAAATGATGAATGTTATCCTTTGGTTAAAGCTGGGACTTACAGTACAGCTGTGAGGGCTATATGGCTCTAGCTCTAGTTGCTTAAGAAACCCTTTTCTAGCTGGTTAGAGGTCTGCGAGTTGGATATAGGACAGCCTCTGTCCTGTTGAGCCTAGCTTTGGAAGCGGCCTTTTACTTTATTTATGGAAGGGGGTTCCTATATCTGATGACCCTGCGGCTCTGGCCGGTTAGACGAGCTCTTGGGTGGCTTTATATGGTTCTCTGTGTTTTGGGCCTAGCTAACCCGGGCATATGAGAATCATGACTCACAGTGAAAGTGTACACCTCTGCACAGAGTTTGATAAACTGGTATACTAGCCGTGCCCACGGATACGGGCGGCCCGGAAAACTGAGGGAATTGTTGTATGTTCATTTAAATTGTTTATGTGCGATTCATTATTCAATTACATTTGATCATGTGGTTATGGATTACACTACCTTGTTGCTATATTTGCGGAGTTCGACATGGATTCACTCTTGCAATTTCCCCCACACCTCAGGTTGGATAACAGTCTGTCAGAGACTTGAGAAGTTAGGGCTTGTGGTCAACCAGTTAGTTGGATCCAGTGGAGCGAAGTTTGCACCCGGAGATCAGAGTTGTCTATCCGTTGATTGCTTTCTAAGGTTATCTCTTTTGCTAAGTTCGCTATATATTAAGCATTATGAATTGATACTGCCCCTTCATTTGTAGCTATATGTGAGATTTGATTTCCAGGGCTTACATATGGTGTGCATTCGGCTTTGTCCTTGAAACCGGGTGTTACACTTCATTGAGCTTCAACTTGCCATCTGTTGGTCAATTATGTGATCTTGGTTTTCAATGCTTGTTTATCGAGAAGGAAGTGGTTGTATTAAAGAAAGATGATGATCAAGTTATATTCAAGGGTTTTAGATACAAGAACCTATATCTAGTGGATTTCATCTCCAAAGATACCAATTTAAAGATATGCTTATTCACCAAAACATCACTTGGGTGGCTATGGCATAGAAGACTTTCTCATGTTGGGATAAGCTCACTTAAGAAGCTAATGAAGAATGAATTGGTGAGAGATTTGAAGGATGTGAAATTTGAGAAGGACAAGCTTTGTAGTGCATGTCAAGCCGGCAAGCAAGTTGCAAACACTCATCCTACAAAAGCTTACATGTCAACAACAAGAGTGTTAGAGCTCCTTCACATGGATCTATTTGGACCAACAACTTATAAGAGCTTAGGAGGAAATCTCTATTGTCTTATGATAGTTGTTGACTACTCTAGATATACTTGGGTGTTCTTCCTTCATGACAAGACCGAAGTGGTATCATGTTTCGAAAAGTTTGCCAAGAGAGCACAAAATGAATTTGAAGTGAATCTCAAGAAGATAAGAAGTGACAATAGAAAAGAATTTGACAACACAAACATTGAAGCATAGTATGATGAAGTTGGAATCAAGCATGAGGTCTCCGCAACATATACCCCTCAACAAAATGGTGTAGTAGAAAGAAAGAACTGGACACTTATCACACTTGCAAGAACTATGCTAGATGAGTACAATACACTCGAAGCTCTATGGGTAGAAGCTATCAACACCACATGTTATGCATCCAATCGCCTATTTCTTCAAAAGTTTCTTGGCAAGACCCCTTATGAGTTGCTCAATGGGAAGAAGCCGGACGTATCATTCTTTTAGGTGTTTGGTTGGAAATGCTACATCTACAAAAAGCGGCAACACCTAGGAAAGTTTCAAAGATGTTGTGATATTGGCTTTCTTGTTGGTTACTCATCAAAGTCTAAAGCATATTGAGTATTTAATCATGCCACTGGCTTGGTTGAAGAAACATATGATGTGGAATTTGATGAATCTAACGACTCCCAAGGAGCACATGAGAATCTTGATGATGTAGGTGATGAACCATTGAGGAAGGCCATGAAGAACATTTCGGTTGGAGACATCAAGCCTAGAGATGATGAAGATGATGTACAAGTGATTAATCCACCTTCTTCATCAAATGTGCCACAAGATGATGATAAAGATGGGAGTGTAGAAAATGAAGATACTCGTGTCTCTCATGATCAAACGGTGGCACAAGCTCAAGATGTTGATGCTCCACAACCTCCTCCTCAAGTGGTTGATAGAAAAAATTCACCCCTACTACAAGCACATCCACAAGATCTCATCATAGGGAGTCCTTCAAAGGATATAATGACTCGCTCTCAAAAACTTGCTTTATTTATTGAACATCACTCATTTGTTTCTTGCATTGAGCCTAAAAAGGTAGAAGAAGCATTTCAAGATCCGGATTGGATAAATGCCATGCATGAAGAGTTGAACAACTTCACCCACAATGAAGTTTGGACTCTTGAAGAGCGACCACAAGGTGCAAAAGTCATTGGAACAAAGCGGGTGTTTCGCAACAAGTAAGATGATCCAGGCATTGTTGTGAGAAACAAGGCAAGACTAGTTGCAAAGGGGTTCTCTCAAGTTGAAGAGTTAGATTTTGGAGACACCTTTGCACTGGCTGCAATACTTGAAGCCATTCGTATCCTCCTTGTATATGCATCGCATCATGAAATGAAATTATATCAAATGGATGTTAAAAGTGTATTTTTAAATGGTTTTATAAATGAACTAGTCTATGTTGATCAACCTCCCGAGTTTGAAGACCCTAGATATCCTAATCATGTCTATAGGTTGTCCAAGGTGCTATATGGGCTTAAGCAAGACCCAAGAGCTTGGTATGAGCGTCTTCAGGATTTCCTCATTGAGAAGGACTTCACCATTGGGAAGGTTGATACCACACTGTTCACTAAAAAGCTTGATAGAGAAATCTTCATTTGTCAAGTATATGTTGATGATATCATATTTGGATCATCAAATGAAGATTATTGCAAAGAGTTTGGTGAATTGATGTCAAAAGAGTTCAAAATGTCTATGATTGGAGAGCTTATATTCTTTCTTGGTTTTCAAGTCA
Source organism: Miscanthus lutarioriparius (assembly GCA_904845875.1). NCBI lineage: Eukaryota > Viridiplantae > Streptophyta > Magnoliopsida > Poales > Poaceae > Miscanthus > Miscanthus lutarioriparius. The sequence goes on along the minus strand of CAJGYO010000014.1, from coordinate 57,831,147 downwards.
AGCAAATGAGAGAAGAAATTTTCATCTCTCAAGAAAAGTATACCAAGGATCTTCTCAAGAGGTTCAAAATGGATAAATGTAAGTCAATCAAAACATCAATGCCATCTAATGGACATCTCGACCTAGATGAGGGAGGTAAATTGGTTGATCAAACTCTCTACCATTCTATGATTGGTAGTTTATTATATTTGACCACATCTAGGCCCGACATCATGTTTAGTGTGTGTATGTGTGCTAGATTTCAATCTAATCCTAAGGAGTCTCACATAGTTGCTGTTAAAAAATCCTTAGGTACCTTAAGCACACACCAAGCATTGGTCTTTGGTATCCCAAAGGAGCTAAATTCCAACTAGTTGGCTATTACGATTCGGATTATGCCAGTTGCAAAATTGATAGAAAAAGCACATCCGGAGGGTGCCATTTGCTTGATAGATCACTAGTGTCTTGTAACTCTAAGAAGCAAAATAGTGTAGCATTGTCCACCGCCAAAGCGAGAATACATTGCCGTGGGAGCTTGTTGTGCACAAATTCTTTACATGAAGCAAACTTTACTAGACTATGGTGTAATTTTAGAAAAGGTACCTCTTTTGTGTGACAATGAGAGCGCGGTAAAACTTGCTAATAATCCGGTTCAATACTCTCGCACCAAGCACATATATATCCACCATCACTTTCTTAGAGATCACGTTGCTAAAAATGATATATCACTAGGTGTAAGGACCGAGGATCAATTGGCGGATATCTTCACTAAACCGCTAGATGAGGCTACATTTTATCGGTTGAGGAATGAGCTCAATGTGCTTGATTTTAGTAACTTCACAAAAAATAAGCTTGTGTTGTCTCTTGCATTGCATTGTAATATACAACATGTTTAATTTTTGGTAATGCACTTAGGGCTTGTCTAACATGGTTAAGATAACCACCGAAAAGCATGTGAAGAAGCTTAACCTTGGATCAAACTTGACAAGCAACTAGAATTACTTTCAAGTATTGCATTGCATATGCATGTGTGTTGCTTAGTCGTTTCTTTTCGGTTATCTTTTGAGCATCCGGTGTGTTTGTCCACAAATAGGGAGAGCATTTGAAGCTCCTATTGGTCATAAAACCCTCTTGTGCGGTCACATGGTACTCCTCGTCCCTTTTATTGCATATTTTCTTAAAAAGAATTATAGCCTAAGGCAAAATATTTTGAAAAATTTGAGGGTTTGAGAGAGGTCTCTCACATCAGCTCCAATTGGTGTTTATTTGCGTCTTATTGAAGTTGGAACTTGATTGGGAAATGGCAGCGCGAAGGAACTTTGAAGATTTGCTGAAAAATGGCGACCGGACGCTGACCGGACTCTGCTTCCAACGTCCGATAAGTTCATAGGAGGTGAATAGATGTAGCACAGGAGTGACTTGACGCTGAACAATATTCCTCCAGCGTTCGGTGTGAAGGTGGCCCTACGTCCGGTCCAACATTGAAGATGATGTCAGGATCGACCGGACTCTGTTCTGTGTCTGGTCCAGGGTAATCGGATGCGTCCGGTCGCGACTTGAGGGGTTTTGGACCTCTCTATTGTCAACCGGACCCCGGGTGACAGCGTCCGATCGCATTGCCACCGGTGCGTCCGGTCATATGAATCCACATGGATCTCAAACTTATTTTCTTCTCTATCACACGGGGGGCACCATATATATCTTTTTCATACGTCGCGCCGCTAGTGCAGCCCTAATCTCACCGCCGTGCTACTCCACTCTACAGCGCCAGTGCCTACCTCGCGCAGCCAAGCTCTGCACCACCGCGCTCGCGCTCGCACCTTCATGCCATCATGCCCTAAACGCGCCTCTACCACCGTACCCGCACCTGTGCCTCCACCACCATGCCTACGCCTATGTCTACATCACTACGCCCACGCCCATGTCACCACCATGCCTGCGCCTCCATAGCCTTGTCACGCCCATGCCCGTACCACCACCGCACCATGCCCACGCATGCGCCGCCTTGCTCTCTTCGCGTCGCCGTGGTTCCTACCATCGCGAAGCCCGAGGACCCAAGCCGCCATACGGGTCTTGCTCATGTCGCCATCCACTACACCACCACATCTCCTTGGCCATCGCACCACATCGCGCCATCCAGCCCTAACCCTAGGCATAAGATTGTTGATCCTGGTGGTGCCCCATGATTGTTTTCTTTGCTCGTCGATCGTCGGTTTGTCGGATTTCCTCAGGTAGCAAGCCATCACTTTCAATTTCTTATCTACTGCTTGCTTCTTAGAGTTTTGCACCTCTAGATGAATATAGTGATTATTTATATTTCCTATCTATTCTATCGTGTAGTGAGTCAGTGCTCTTGTGGTTGTTTTGGCAGTTGTCAGAAAACTCGGGGCCAAGCCCATGAGTATGGATTGAAGCCAAGCCTCACGAGTGTTAGTCGGCTGTTGTTTCCTGTCAGAGGCAGTAATTCTCATTAGCTTCAGCAATGGCACATTGCAAGAATGTCGGAGGTGGTCCTAGGGATGAGGATCCAAGGCCTCCGCCTCACCTGACTGCTCAGGAAAAAGGAAAGGCGAAAAAGACTATAACAAAGAAGCGGAAGTTTGCTGATGTGGAGACAGAGAGAGCAGCAGCAGTGGTAGCTCCCTCAAAGCGAGTGGAGAGAGATGGATCTAGGAGTAGCGTTCGTATAGGTGATCAGTTGTCACCAGCTCAGAGGGCCACCATCGAGAGGGTTGAGACTTGTCATGGTAGTCCATCTGGGACTGTCATGCTAGGAGGACATGTCTATTTAGAGGAGAGCCAGACTCAGGGGGAGACTGAGCAGCAGAAACACAGTCAGCAGAGTAGATAGAGGGTACTCAATAGGTAGAGCAGATTGAGGAGACAGAGTAGGCAACATAGCCACAGCTTTGATGCTCTGGTCGTACATGTACTTAGGTGTCACCGAGGCCTGAGACATAGAGGAGGGGCTCTCATCCACCTCCCAGACCATAGGGTCCGCCTCCGGTGGTTTCACCTTGACTTAAGGGCAGCTACAGCTAGACAGGTGCAACAACTATGGTTTGTGCCTCTGAGAACTTTTACACTATGTTGTAGGAGGATTTCTATAATGCACATCTTAATAGTGGTGTTGCTTTTAGATCTCAAAGAGTTTGCTCCTTAGAGTCCCTTGTTGCAGTTGTAGGCGAGCAGATCTATCCTCACCTTTCTTATCTGCCAGGCTTGATAGATCTTCTTAGACGGACTGGCCGCTATGTTCTATCATGGGTCCATGAGTTCTACTCCTCTCTTTGGATTGACCCGAGGTACAGATTCATTCACTTTTCATTCAAAGGCCGTGACTATAGGCTCTAGAGCTCAAGGGTCAGAGAGATTCTGAGGATTCCAGAGTCCCTTATTTGCCTTCACGAGGTATGCTATGGACAGACAGAGCCTTTGAGATGCCCTCATGGTGGACTTGTGCCACCTGTAGACCTTGTCAAACCATGCTTCATAGAGCCATTTGGCGAGGGGTCGAGCAGGACATCACGTGATCTTACACCTAAAGCTCGACTCCTTGAAGCTATTATGAGGACTCTGCTTTGAGGATGGGCTACCGCGAGGATCTGACTCGCATTCAGTTGTGGCTAGTGTGTCACCTTGTGTCTCAAACTGCTTTTGATATTTGGGATGTGATACTTTTAGAGATGGAGGACACACTAGTAGAGGGCTTCAGAGGTCACCGTCAACTGCCTTATGCTCATTGGATCACTTTCCTAATCTGAAAGGCAGTTACACAGAAGTCTCATGAGACAATGACAGAGTACATAGGTGCTACTACTGAGTTTCCACCATATGACATGACCCAGATGCTACGTCATAGTCGTGTGAGGACATCTTGCTAGTCGAGCCATCGCCCAGAGGTACCAGAGACAACAGCACAGCAAGATGAGATCATCAGAGGCATTGCAGCAATAGAGGAGGAGTAGCTTGATGCACAATAGGAGGATGTGGTTAAGAGCGACCCGATTGATAGCTCTGATGATGACTATCAGCCAATTCCATAGATGGCTCCTCAACCACATGACAGAGTGGCCAATGGCTCTAGCTTCGCTCCACCATAGCCACCGTAGACAGACCCAACTCTTCTAGCTGTACTTGAGCAGATGAGGTAGGACCAGGCATGCCAGGCATAGGAGACCGTAGCTACACTTGCTTAGGTTCAGGCTTGACAGGATGAGTTTTAGAGGCAGCAGCAGCCCATGCAGCAGCAGCAACTTATGATTCAGCAACAATTACTTGGCTTCATGCAACATGTCTTCACTGCTATTGGGTTTGCTCCTCAGTAGTCTACACCTCAGATAGGCTAGCCTGCTACCACCACTGCAGTGACTCTAGCTGTACAGCCCAGTGGGCTTCAGAGTCAGGGACAACTAGGTACTCAGTTTGCTTCACCTACATAGCAGGTGTTCTAGTGGTTTGCTTCACTAGTGACAGCTCAGGGTCCTCACTTTACTCCTATTATTATGGGCTTCACTCCACCTCAGAGTTCTTCAGTGCTAGTGATGGACATCCCAGTCTCCAGGAGTCTCGGTGCTACCTTCAGTGAGCTTATAGGGCAGCCTACACCTCTAGAGTTATGAGTTCTTGTCCCTACCATAGTTGCTCTAGTTACCAGGACTACTAAGGCAATCTCGTCGTCTGTTGCATCATCCGAGCCACCTCAGACAGTCACTCCTACACTTGAGGTTTCAGCGACAGTGGCAGATGTGGCTCCACTTCCTACAGTGATACTTCTAGAGTCATAGGCCACGCCAGTTACTGAGTAGACCTAGACCGCTTCACCTTTACTTTCAGCAACAGAGGGTCAGACCGCTCAGAGTTCAGGGTTAGAGGATGATGCTACTCAGTTCCAGATCTCTCACCACACCTCAGTGCCCAACTCATCTTCTCTTGTCCCTGCCGTCTGACCCTTAGGTTTTGGTGCTTGACGCCAAAGGGGAGAGGGAGCAAGTATGTTAGATCTAGGGGGAGCATTAGATCTAGGGGGAGTGTGTGATTCATTTCTTTTGGCTCTTTGAGTGTGATACTTTATGGGAGCGTTAGATCTAGGGGAGTGTGTGATTCATTTCTTTTGGCTCTTTGAGTGTGATACTTTATGCATTCATGTTTACCTTCATGCATTGTATTACATACATGTGATGGTGAGACTTATGTGACATGTGTGCTCTCTACATTGATATACATTTATCTATCATGCCACTTGATTATGCTCATTTACTTTGCTTCCGCATTTTTACTCCAATTCAAATGAGCTTTACTTTCATGTACTCATGCTTAATTCATATCTATTGAGTACACCATGTTGGCTTAGGTCATATAAGCATGTCTAACCCCTTTGTTCTTATTGTCAAAAGCTTATATGAACCAAGCACGTTCAAAACCTCACTCATCTCTTCTACATACTCAAGGTTATGTTGTCATCAATCACCAAAAAGGGGGAGATTAAAAGCATCTAGGCCCCTAGTTGGCTTTCGGCGATTAATGACAACGTGAGATTACTATGACTAACATGTGTTTTGCAGAGGCAATTTGAGTTAGGTCATGGCTATGACAATTGATTAGGCAATCATGGTTGTCATGCCCCTGTTGATGAAAATCATTTCGGTTTTAAAGGATGTACGACAAGGATAAGGACAGACTAGTTCTAAGTGTCGTTTGGTGTTGGAGAGACACTTAGAGTAGTTTCAGACCTTGTTTTTCCTTTGGCCGTACTATTAAGGGAGGTATGGACTAGTAGCGTGACCTAGGTGAGTCTAGTGGATTAGGTGTGGTGCACACTTATCAAACCTAGCACTAGGTAGCTCAAGAATAGCCCTAAGATCAATTGGAGTAAACTTCATTCACATAGAATTTTGAGTTGGAAGTGAATGGAGGGTCAAATGATTGACCGGATGCTGGTCTGGTTGTGAACGGACGCTAAAGGGTGAGTTCGGTCAGTTCATTTGATCAACTGCAGTCATCTGGTACTGATCAAACGTTGAACAGTGAAGTGACCGGACGCTGGGTGCCCGCATCCGGTCAACTCTAGAGAGGTTCTAGAAAGGGTTTTTTGACCGGATGCGTTCGGTCGGTGCTGACCGGACGCTGGTCAGGATCTAGTAACTGACCAGACGCTGAATAGTGAAGTGACCGGACTCTGGGTCCCGCGTCCGGTCAATATCAATAAGGTTGTAGAGAACATTTTTTCTTGACCGGACGCTGGTCAGAGTCCGGTCAGAGCATAACGGCTCTTTCTGATACAGTGGCGGGTATAACTGACCGGAGCATCTGGTCACCCTGACCAGAGCATTCGGTCACCCCGCAGAGTGATGACTCAGCCTCCAAACATTATGTTTTGAATGAGGGGGTATAAATACTTACTCCACTTGTCCAAGGGAGGTCTCTTGCCCATTTGTTCAGCTGAGAAACACCTTGAGAGTGTAAGGAAGAGCAAGAGCCTAATGAGGTGATTGAGATTTGAGAATCCAAGATTAAGGACCTCATTAGTGCATAGAGAGTAGCAAGTGTGCATCCACCCTTGTTATTAGGCTTGTCGTGGTCAAGTGAGAGTTTGTGCTTGTTACTCTTGGTGATCGCCATCACCTAGATGGCTCGGTGATGATTGGGAGCTTGGTGATCATCCGACGGAACTTGTGGATGACCCAACTCAAGTTATGAGCGGTTGTGGGTGATTCACCGCGACGGAGTGTCAAAGAATCAACCCGTAGAGAGCACTTGATCCTTACACGAATCAAGTGGGGAGCTACAATCTTGCGTGAGTGCTCCAACGAGGATTAGTGGGGAGTGATGACTCTCCGATACCTTAGGGAAACATTGCCGCGTTCCTTTCCCTCTCTTTACTTTGAGCATTTATATTTGAGCAATTTATTTCATGTCTTTACATTCCTAGTACTGCCATGCTAGAGTAGGATTAGAATCTAGGGTGCAAAACTTTTGTGCGGTAGAACAATAAAACACATTTTAGGCACAAATGGGTGAAGTGGGCTAAGTGTAGGGCTTAATTATTGCAAAGAATTTAGAATTAGCCCAATTCACCCTCCCTCTTGGGCATCTTGATCCTTTCAACGACAACACTAGAAAGAAATAACCATTGTGAGAAACTCACATTTGTCCAATATCATGGCTATATGATCTTCATACATAGATACATCAATCAAACAATTGGCCCAAACTATACCTTCAAATTATTGGAGGCAAGAAAGTTCTTGGAATTAGTTTGAAGATCACTTCGACGAATAAGACCATAAATGTCTCTATGTTACACTTAGAAATAGTATCAACCCAATATTGTACTTCCACATGTTTGCATAATATCATGTACCTTCAACATGATACTCTTATTCTATTAAGTTAAAGTTCATATTGAATTTTAATCTACTCTATGTAGAATCATTTGGGATTCCAATCATATGGCAAATGATTTTGTATAGTGCACCATTGTATCATTAACACAATTATACGAGATTTTCCTCTACCTATGGTCATTCAAATTTTAATCATGGATGCATCCATGTATCTAGATTCTCAAAATACCCTACACAATTTTGGTGATATCCGGTAGCATGGTCTCCATATGATACCCAATACTTAGAGTAGTGATTAAAATTTACACTCAAATTCCTACAACGGATATGAATACCCAATACTTATAAGAAATCCTTTTTCATACTTATAAAAAGCTCTTGGAATTAGTTGCATATAAAATAATTTTTCATCTTTGATCACATCAAGACTTGGCATGTTTGTCTTGATAAAAAGTTATTTACAATTCCATTGGTTGCAAAAGAAAACCAAAACCAGTTGATTTTGTGTGCACCACATACGCCACAAGGGAACTAATGTTAAGGTCCTTCTACCTTAAAATTTGAATACCAAGCCACTCAATTTCTTGAACGCACTCAAGACATATATGTGGACTTATCTGGTCATTTCTTGGATCAACTATGTACTCTGCATGCTTATAGATGAATCTACATAGTACTCACAAATATGTTTCGTACTCATAAGGCAACACAACTAAATTAATTGTTCAAATTTTCTAGTTTAAGGCGGTTCTAAATTAGAGTCCGGCTTTTGATGTGGGTCAACATGTAGCCATACTAGTTTTGTTATTATTGGGTCATTTTGAATGGATCTCAACATAAAAAAAATTATATTAGATTGGAGATTGGACAACTGCACATTAGTCATGTTGTAATAGGGTTGAATTGAATATTTGGATTTTTTTTCTTTGAATTTTAAGTAGACTTCTCTATATGGATTTGATCCTAACTCATTACCACATCTATCCACATGATACATCTTAGTATGACACTATGCATCATGTTTTCAGGACAGAGAAATCAGCGCCCTAAGACAATCGCAGCACTGCCAGCATGGTTTAACATCGTTCTGTGGGAAATTTTGAACTTAAAATCACCTGATTTGCAGCCAAAAAGTAGTAGGAACAGCTGCTGGGGAGGCTCAACGCAGCACCACTATCTTTACGGGCTTGCGTTGCGTGTACTGTATGGTGCAGATCGTCTGCTTTGTTAACCGATGATACGCCCATGCGTGAGCACTGACGCATGAACAGATAAAGATATATATAGAAAAGCATCACGAGGCCATGCCATCCTCAAACAAAGTTTGCCTCCTCGGTCGACTATTTGTCTCTTTCTCTGTTATCCTCTGCAATCAGAATCAGTGGTACACCCTCACACGCCACCCCCGGGACTTTGGGTGTGTTTGGTGGACAAGGTGATCCATGGATTTATCCACGTTGTCTGTTTGAAACGGGCTATTTTTCTGTTTAGTTAGATTGGTGAAATTAAATATGATAAGAATACTTGACTAATTATATCTATTATTTAAAAATAATAATAACTAATTATACATTAATAAATATACATCGACACTAATCTTGTCATTATAATCATTAATTAAAAATAAAATATGTTAATTAGCACTATACTACTCTAATTGTCACACAAAACATACGCTAATCAACACGTGGATACACTCATCCGCCAGATTTCTGAGGACCACGATATCTAGTATCTGCGTAGAATATTCTCTATCGTGGATATCAGATTCAGCTTTTCCATCGAACCAAACATCCTATGTCTATCTATGAATATCCATGTCGCATTCAAGAATATAACCAAACACCCTTTGTGGATAGCTCATGGGTCCCAGCTGGAAGCCACTCAGACTTGGCAAAGAATCATCTTTCTTCTCTGTTGAATTCAACTCTGTTCTAGCAGTGCCAGTCTAGCTCTATCTATTCTATTCTAAGGGATTAGGAGCAGACCGGAGACTTGGGGGGCTCACCTGCTACTCAAGAGTCTAGAGTCTATCATTATCTTGGCTACACCTGCACCTACTGCTGTATCTCATTACCATCTGGTAATTGCTGATTGAGGAGGAGACGACAGCCATGGCGACCGCGAAGCCCGTCCTGTACAACGCCTGGATCAGCTCCTGCTCCCACCGTGTTCGCATCGCACTAAACCTCAAAGGTGAGTACGTGATTCTAGCACTTATTGATACTCTGGGCTCTGAACCTGGTTAGATTGCTCTTTTGGTTGGTTGTTAGGCATAACCTATGAGCTTGATCTTACAGAATAATTCAGCAAAGCATATGGCAAAAACAAGGGAGCCGGCTTCTTGATGCTATATGACCTCGAGCTCTTATTATCCTCTTTTTTCAGTCTAAGATATACCTCAAGTTTCTCAAGAATTGGATACAGACTCGTCTATTTTTAGACAAATTCTGAAGTTTGTTCAGTTAGGGATTAGCAATTCTGTATTTCTTGGTCTGTTAACTGTAAAACTGTGACTAGTTACTTGTTCGATAACCCCAAGAATATTTTGCTTTCAAGTACTTGAGCACTACTTGTCTATTGACAGAACAAGAACGGCTATATGCAACACATTTGTTTTAGTCTGTGCGCCCATTGGTCTTGTCAGTGCCTCAGTGGTGCTTGACCTTTTTTGTTTAACAAACCTGATGCTATGTCAATTAATGCAAACCTCTTTCCAGAACTCACTAATTCAAGCTGTGTATATTAAATGCTTTATTATTCTGAAACCTGAAAGCTAATTTCATGGATTTTTTAATCATGAAGGTGTGGATTACGAGTACAAGTCAGTAAACCCCAGGACAGATCCAGGTAGTTGCAACACCTTGACACATTTCGTGTATTTCAGTTGACATCTCATTCTCGCACTTACAATCAATGGGGACACAAATGTGTTCTAAAAATTTTGATATTACTTATTGTGGAAAGTTCATGGTTTAATGGCAATTCCATTACTATGTCTTCCCTTTCATAGATTATGAAAAAATCAATCCAATCAAATATATTCCAGCATTAGTAGATGGGGACATAGTCGTTTCCGATTCTCTCGCTATCTCATTGGTGAGTTACAAATGTTGCTTCAGCAGATTTTCATTGTCCAGTTATGTATATATATGTTCTTTTGGCATGCCAATGCATGCATTTGTTAGTCACTAACAAGCTATCGGATTGAGCAGTATTTGGAAGATAAATATCCTGAGCATCCTCTCCTGCCTAAAGATCTCAAGAGGAAAGCTCTTAATCTTCAGGTCATGTCCAGATCAAAGTCTCGTTGTATCTTGTTCACAGAAGTAAAATAAAAGTCTGACCAACAATTTGTATGTGGGGAACTATATTTGTATCTTGCATTTACATTTCCAGTATGGTATCACATATACTTGCTATATATTGACGATGTTGTCAATTGAAAACGTCAACATTCTAATCATCATTTGGCATCTCCTTTCAAATGAGTCCTTCACTTTCTTGGTACAGATTGCAAACATTGTTTGTTCAAGCATTCAACCTCTTCAAGGCTATGCCGTTATTGTGGGTATTACCAGTACCTAGCTATAGCTGATGAGACTTTGGGCATGTACAAGATCTATTTACATAACTACTTTACAGGGTCTGCATGAGGGTAGGATGAGCCCAGATGAGGGCCTTCATATTGTTCAAACTTATATTGACAAGGGATTCAGAGGTGTGATTTCCTGAAACTTAATGTTTGCAAAGTAAAACTGTCTCTTCTTTTTCCAGTACATAGACTCAAGTTGTGTTTTCAAATCTAGCAATGCAGCTGTGTTGGAAATTAAGCTACTTGTTGAACATTCAGCGCTATAATGCACCTTCAATCCCAAATAAGCGAAAATGTACTTTGTGTCAGCTTCATTCTTTCAATATTACTTACAATGGCAATTTTGATTCAACTATTTTTGTCAGCGATCGAAAAGCTCTTGGAAGGATGTGAGAGTAAATATGCTACTGGAGATGATGTCCAATTGGTTTGCTTGTCTACCCAACCTTTTAATAATACACATTGATCAATCATTTAGAAATGGTCTCCAGAGTCGCATCATCATATCAATCATCCATAGTTTTTTTTCTCCAAACTACATTTCAACAAATTTCTCATTTAGTTTAGTCTTTTGACATCCAACTTTGAGAAAGTGTCATCTTACTTGAATTTTAGTAAGAATTAATGCGCTGCAAAACAATTTGGCATCATTTGTGTTTCCTCTGGTAAGTGATCTGAACTAATCCAATGTTTGCATATTTTGTGCTCATGGACAGGGAGATGTGTTTCTTGAACCACAGATACATGCTGGCATAAATCGCTTCCAAATCGATATGGTACCTAACATTCATCTGCTATTCCATGTAAAACAAAATGGATAGTGTGGACCACGGCCACCTGACTTATTCAGAAACTAGCCCTTCAATAAGTTCTTGCTTTCTTGCAGTCGAAGTACCCGATCTTGGAGAGGCTCCATGATGCATACATGCAAATTCCAGCATTCGAAGCTGCGCTTCCTAAAAATCAGCCAGACGCACCTTCATCATAAAAATCAAGATTGTCTCAATAATTTGCTTGTCCTTGTGTAATAATTTGGATAGGGAGCCACCGCTTCCTCCATCCTGCAGTACTCTAGGTTATAATCTAGCTTACCCTTCTGTCATGGCTCAAGAGTAAATGATTGACACTTTGCTCTTTCCCTAATGATGCCCATACTTTGTATGAACTCCGAGTGCTTCTCATTCTGAATATTATGGAAAATACAGTGATTTTGCATGAGACTATTCATGAGCTACACAACAACAAAAAAAATGGAATCATTTTCAAAATTAATTTTGAGAAAGTTTATGGTAAGGTTAATTGGGATATTTTACAACTAACATTAAGACTAAGGGGGTTTGATCCTTTGTGGTGCATCTGATGAAGGCATTTGTCCATGGAAGCAATATTAAATTGAATGAGCAAATAGTGTCTTATTTCCAAACTAGGAAAGGTCTTAGGTAGGGTGATTCTCTTCCACCAATCTTATTCAATATTGTGGTGGACATTTTGGCTATCATCTTGTCTAGAGCCAAGGAGGAAGGTTTAATAAAAAAAAGGGGCCAATCCTACATTAGGTTGAAGACTGTCTGAGCATTCTACAACATGCAGATGGAATCATTATTTTTATGGATGATGATATTGAACGTGGAAATAACATGGAACTATTACTTTACGCCTTTGAACAATTATCAGGTTGTAAAATTAGCTTTCACAAAAGGGAGCTCTTTGGTTTGGACAAGGAAAGGAGAGTGAGGAACAATACTCGCAACTCTTTGGTTGTAAAATGGGTTCATGCCCCTTTCGTTATTTGGGGATTCCCATGATTTTTAGAAATTGAACAGTAATGGTTGGAAAATGATTAAGGATAGAATTGAGAGGACATTGTGTGGTTGGAGGGGTAAAAATCTACGGTGGTAGACATGTTGATAAATTCAGCATTGTCGACCTTACCATGTTGACGCCGTCTTTCTTTGAAATCCTAAAGTTCTTAAAAAGATTGATTATTATAGATTGAGATTTTCCTGGAAAAACACAATCAGTAAAAAAAATTAGGCTAGCTAAGTGGTCCATTTTATTTGAACCAAAGAAAAAAGAGGGAAATGCAAAATTTGGGTCTACAAATCAAGTGCTTATTGAGTAAATTTATTTTCAAGCTTTGTAATGAAGAATGTCAGAACTTCTTGAGAAACCAATACCTTAGAACAAAAATTTTGAGTCAAGTTAAGAAAAGTGTTGGTGTATCACACTTGTGGATGGGTTTCATGAGGGAAAGTTCCAACTTAATGTTTGAACACAAATCAAATTTTGGGAGGATAAATGGTTGCCGTGTAGCTCTGAAACTTCAATATCCAAATTTATCTAATATTGTGCATAGGAAACATGCAACTCTAGCAGGAGTTGTTAGTCACTCAAATTTGGCCCAAGGACAATTTTGAAGTATTATCGGAGGTCATAAAAAAAGTTGCTGGAATGTGCAAGAAGATTCGCACAGAGTGAGCAACAACACAGGGTGCATCAAGTTTGTGTTAATTGGAGACATGTTTGGGGAGCCCTGTCAAAGGCAAAATGAAAACATGTTTGGTCTGTCAGAGGCAAAGTCAAAACATGCTTATTCTGTCAAAGGCAAAGTTATGTCACACCTAGTAACCCTTAGATAACAATTTCTTTAGAGTTCCCCTCTTAATAGTACGGTTATCTATCCTAAATCCGACCACACACTCTATAGTGTCTCGGCCGGCAAAATAAAAAAAAAAACCTAGCATATACCTTTGCCTTCGAACTTGTGTTCACCTCTTCTTCTCCTCTCCAAGTGTGAGCTTGCTCCATGTGGCTTGCTCACTAGCTTGGTGTGGACCCTAACTCAATCACAACTAAATTGAAAGCATTAGTCCACTGGTTGTCATTCAATTAGCAAAACCAAATTTAGGGCTTTGAATTGCCGATAGCTATAGTTCTCCATCTTCCTAATGGGACACCAACATCACCGCTGTAGCTCTTTTCAGAGAACAGGTCAAGAGGGTGAGCGGGGATTAGGGAATGGCTAGGGTCAGGGTGACATTTTGGGCCGCTGTTGACATTTTGGAGCACCGCGTCATGAAAAATTGAAGAAGCTCGCTCTGATTTCGGTCCACTAATCCTCTACAAACTATTTAGTGAGTAGTTCTGCTTGTTTAGTGCTCTAATCACCGCTACTAGCAGTCACGATCATTGAGTGTTAAAAGGCAACTCTCCTGTCGTCACCCTTACAAGTTGCTAAATCCGGCTATAGCAGAAGCTATATCTGGCTATTTGAAACATTGGTAAGAACTTTGGTATGATTTTTTTTCTTTGAAGAAGTCTGAAACCGGACTTTTCCATTATCTAAAATATCGTGTTTGGCAAACTATAGCTCACCAATAACTGCATAACTACAACCTTGATATAATGAACAACCCAAGCAGGGTCAAATGACAAACGTGCAATTTGTCATGGACCATAGCTATCCATTTTGTCACTCATGGATGATGGACCACGTCCGTTCCTGTCACAGCTAGGCCATTTCTTATCGTGACATCGTACCCAATCTGATTTGACAGCCACATGTTTAGGCTGACTTCACCTCCGAAATTTCTGAACTACTCCAAAAGAAGAGGAAAAGGCATTGGACACTGGAAAAAGTTCTTTGTTTATCGCTTAAAAAATACAGAATTAGTTCAGTAGAAAACTTCAAGCATTGAACTTCCAAGAAGTTATCTGATTTGCAGCACAATTACCTCAAAAGTATAACAAGACTAGTTCAATAAACACTAACACAGTACAAAAATGGGGATACATCATACACCACATTAAAAGTTATCTACTAAACCACTGGGCAGTAAAAATAACGTCACAAAAGCCATTTAATCCGAAAGGGACACGGCATATCTTAATTAAGTGCCTTAGACAATTTTTAGCAGTGAATAAGATAGTCCCTTGAACTCGATCAAGAATTCAGATCACATAACCACCTCCATGTGGCATGTCCTGTCCTAGTGCTGGAGGCTTAAGTGTCAAACCTGGAGCAATTTCTTATTCCAGTGACATTGTGGGGATGACGCAAACACTGTGTATTGACTTTTGTACAACTACACATCACAAGAAAGATTTAAACAAGTAGCGGTCGGATGCTAGAAAAAAGAATACGAGATTGCATCTTTTTCTAAGTACAAGGTGCATGCACATCCTTGGCAAAATGATACTAAATGGGGCTGTATGCATCAGAGGATACAAAAGTCTGGAGCTATATATCTTTCCATATTATGATCATAAAAGAAGTTTGAACATGGGGAAGGAAAAGCTGATAGCAGACTTGAGTCTAACAAAAAAAATGTTGATAAAACATCATTATATTTGAATAGATTATTGTCCGATGTTTTTGCCACGCGCATTTGATAAAGAAAAGAAATTACTCCAAACACAAACATCTGATAAGAAATTGATGCATGTGGTTAACTGAAGAAAAAATCATTAATTTTTGGATGCCTTGCCCTCGAGGTTTTGAGTTTTCATCATGGGCCTGTTTGAAACGTAGGAATTTCGCAGGATTCACAAGAAATTTACAAGAATTAGTTTAAATTCACTGGAAAAAGCAAGAATAGGGAAAAGAATCCCATGTTACAAATAGGGCCTAGGCATGCCTAAGTCCTTTTGATAACTTAAAGTATGTTTAATCACATAAAGATAATGATAATGATAATAATGATAATAATAATAATAAATAATAATAATAATAATAATAATAATAATAAGTTAAACTAATCTAATTGTGATCAAGCATGCTAGATTATAGGTTAGATTATTATAATCCAAGCCTTAGATTATAATAATTATGTAATCCACCTTGGACCTACTAATTGGAGATTATAGACACTAAGTCCATGTTTTGATCATAGTTGCATTACAGTAATTAGCTAAAATAATCCAATTATATATGATCCAAACATGCTAGATTATAGTTTAGATTATTATAATTAGATTTTAATAATAATATAATCTATCTTCAACGTACTAGTTGGAGATTATATTATGCTCTAAAATAACCAACTTGTCTGTTACCACCGTCACACATGTATTTTCGTTTCTCCGTCAGCCGAACTACAGAGCGCCTCCTCTAGAGATCCGTCGCCTCCCCCGTTTCCCATCCTACCCCTTCCACCGATTCCCATCCTACCCCTTCCAGGACACCGGCAAGAGCAAAATCCAAAGTTTGGCGCCAAATGCATTGCTAGTGGCCAAGCACACACAGGAAACATCTAGCGACAATGACTGGCACCAAAGTTTTTTTTTTTACAACAAGACTGGCACCAAAGTTAAGGGTAGAACTGGAATCTAGGAATCCAAGGTCATTCTCAGCGGAGAGTTTCGTAGCGTTGTTTCAAAATAACCACGTCATATAAAATGAAATGAAATAATTATGAAACATCTATCCTCAATGCATTGTTTCATTCTATTGTTCCATAGATATTTAATTTGATGACTTATATAGAGTTAGTAATCATGCCAACTTGCCAAGAGAGATGAAACTCACTTCTTGTTTTTCTTCTTAAGAACGCTGTCATGTCATTAAAACAAATATTTTTGTAGCAGCCTATTAAATGCAGATGAAACTAATATGAAACTACAACTGAGACTGAATGCATAATTGCAATCATGATAATCCAACTATGATCCAAACAGGGCCTTAATTGTTAGAAAGTGACATGTTCCATCCATTATTGAGCAGATTAGATAATGCAACTAGGATGATCCAGCTTATGCTCCAGGAGTACTATATCAATCAACTAGGACTTGCAACCATTTGTAGGAACACATCGTGCAGTTGAGAAGGGTATGAGCTGGTTCGTGGTAGGGTTTAGCTTATGTTGGTCAGATAAACAACTGAAATGTTATTCGCCGTACAAGAGAAAACAAAACATAACATGGAATACCTACAACTACAACATCCAAATTAAAAATTTCCACAAGTTTATATGCTGAACATACTTGCATGTGCCTGGAATTCTTTTGCTCTTTTGTTCGGACCAAAGACTTTGAGTGCACATGCGTTTGCACCCATACCCCTATCAGGAACTAAATTAAGAGCTAAAATTGCGCAAATTAAGAGCTAAATTAGAATCTTGTCGCATTGAGTAATTGCGACCCAGCACCCAACCACTAAATTAAGATCTAAAATATCGCAAATCCTGTCATTTTCCTATTGCAAGTTGCACGCTGTTGACTCCATCTGGTCTTCCCCTAATTCCTTTTTCTCAAATCTAATTCAAAGACTTGGTATGCTATCTACTTATTGGATGAGCTGGGACGACATGTTCATTTAATTCATATACATATAGAAGATGATGAACTATATGGATCGATATCTTGACCAGTTCAATGAATATACAATTGAAGCCTCATTTCCTACCTTACACACCAACTAATATGACCTACTGCAGTTCTGCCAGAGCTTCTGACCTCGAAGAAGAAGATGAGCAGCTAAGAGCAACTCGGCGACATCTCAAGAAACTCTCCAGAAATGGAGCTTTCTCCATGGCTTGTGCTCTCGTTCGGTTTCCTTGCGCAGGCTCTTGTCATCTTGGCTGACACCAATGCGCAAGATAGTATGTTTCAGTTTCTCCCTGTTGTCCTTGTTATTGCAGTGCTCATTTGCTCATTCTGTTGCTCTTCTGTGCAGCTGCTGGACTCAACGGAATTAAAGATTCCTGGAACAAGAAACCATCAAACTGGGTGGGCACTGACCCTTGTGGAGATAAATGGATTGGGATAACCTGCACCGGAAACCGGGTCACGGACATGTTAGTATGAGCAGCTAGCAGAGATCACATACGGTCGTTTCCTTCAAGTTATCCATTTTATAGATGAACAATTCATCAATCACTGAGTTGTTGTTGTTGTTTCATGGTGTCTGTTTTTGCAGAAGACTCTCAAGTTTCGGATTGTCAGGGTCCCTTTCAGGCGACATCCAGTCTCTGTCCGAATTGCAGACCTTGTATGAAATTTCTCGCCTTTTAAAGTTTAGATTTGAGTACTTGAGCATCCCAAACAAGTACATAAATTGGAATTTTAGCATGGTTGCAAGCATGTGAGCCTGTGAGGTGATTGCCACCTATTTTTGGCAGGGACTTCTCCTACAACAAGGACTTGGGTGGTCCTCTTCCTGCATCCATTGGAAGTTTGAGTAACCTCGAAAACCTGTGGGTAGTTTGTCCGAATTGCTCACTGATTTCAAGATTTCAATGCATGAATTGTTCTTTGACTTATTTGCTCTCCGACTCCTTTGCAGAATTCTTGTTGGTTGCAGCTTTTCTGGAGAAATACCGAAAGAATTAGGACAGCTCTCCAAGCTTATATTTTTGTAAGGAGATCAAACCTGATAGCTTATGTCTATGACTTTGATCTTTTAGCTACCATAAACAAGGATATATTTTTGGGATTGTATCTTCTGTTCAACAAAAAGCTTTTACCTATATATCTATCCAACTATCACTTGGGGATCAACTTTAGTTTGTCTTCTACCAACTCGTTCTAAATGTTACTTTGTTCATTTCAAACATACAAAATTACTGGATTCTTTAGAAGTGACTGCAAGCAAATGTCCGTTTGATGATAGAAATAGAATTGCCATCATAATGTCATATTACTTTTCAACTGAGCAAATCCTCAACCTTTAGCTCTGTTGTGTGTTCATCTAACCAGTATTGGACCTGACTGCTGATCCTCACAGCATTTATGCATTTAGGTTCAGTATAATATGATTTTTTTCCTTCACTGCCACTATGATGGGGGAAAAAAAAAGAAAGATTTGTCATTGTATTCCATGCCTGCAGATCTATGAACTCAAACAAGTTCAGTGGTTCCATTCCGACATCACTCGGAAGACTCTCGAAGCTATACTGGTTTGATCTGGCTGACAATAAGCTCTCTGGAGGACTTCCAGTATTCGATGGCACAAATCCCGGGCTGGATAATCTGACAAATACAAAGCACTTGTATGTACAATTCCGATCCCCAGAATTAAATTCCTTGATATTGGGATACTTTGAGTCCCCTGATCGAGTTGTGGTTTCATGACCATTTCTTCGCAGCCACTTCGGGATCAATGAGCTCTCAGGAACCATACCGAGCCAGATTTTCAACTCACAGATGAAGCTGATACATCTGTAAGTAAGGAAACCCAAATTGTCAACTCATAATTACTTGCTTATTTATGTTGTGAAGCTCAGACAGTGGATGGCTTGTATTATGTATCCAGGCTTCTTGACAACAACAACTTCACCGGAAGCATTCCTCCTACTTTGGGCCTTCTTAATACACTAGAAGTCCTGTAAGTACATCGCCTACATGTCATGACTTAGAAGAGAAAATCTAGAGTTTTTTTCACTAGCAAGTAGGAGTACTTCTGACCGTGACATGTATGGACCTTTTCTGATCGTGAGATTATTATGTCGGCACAGGCGTTTTGATAACAACTACCAGTTGACCGGGCAAGTTCCTAGCAACATCAACAACCTCACCAAGCTTGCAGAGCTGTGAGTCTGTTACTCTGTTTTTTGTGCATGCTCTTGTTGGTCTGTCTGTATCAGTTGTACAATAGTACTAGGAAGCTGCTATAACCCTATCCTCTCTCGCTCTTCTCTGTTCACACTAGGCACCTAGAAAACAACCAGCTGACTGGTCCACTACCAGACCTTACAGGAATGAGTGCACTCAGTTTTGTGTAAGTGACTCTTGCTCAAGTTTCTCCTTTTCTTGAGTCATAAAAGAATTTTAAGTTCTGAATGTAATGTTCCTTTGTGACAGGGACATGAGCAACAACAGTTTCAATGCATCTGATGTTCCTTCCTGGTTCACTACTCTGCCATCATTGACCTCATTGTAAGTAAACCCCTCTCTGCACTCGTTCCTTATCCTACTCAAGTCCAGAACTTGTGTCTGAAACTCTGAATGTTTATCGGTTGCAGGTACCTTGAAAACCTGCGTGTTACAGGGCAGCTGCCGCAAGACATCTTCAGCCTTCCTGCAGTTCAGACACTGTGAGTGCTTGCTTCTCCACAAGTTTATACTAGCACTCTATGCACAAACTGCTCATGTCAAGGAAAATATAGGGATAGAAACGATCAATCATAGAGGTGAGTCCATGCTTCAAGTTCAGTTCTTGATGGTTGGGTACTTCCTGACAATCGCAGGAGGCTCCGGGGGAACCGTTTCAACGGCACGCTAACTATCGGATCAGACTTCAGTACTCAGCTCCAACTGATCGATCTGCGAGACAACCAAATAAGCCAGATAACTGTCGGTGGTGGATCACAGTACAACAAACAGCTCATGTACGTAGGAACTGAACATTTTGCTCTAATTTTGTGTCGCAACAAACTTGCAGTGCACTGAAGGCTGTGGATTCATCATTTCTAACAAGTCGCATGCATCTACTGCTTTTTTCAGACTAGTCGGAAATCCCGTCTGCAGCGCGGGGAGCAACGAGAAATACTGCACGCCGCCGGGGCAATCCAACCAGGCGACGCCGCCGCCGTACAGCACTCCGAAGAACTGCTCGGGGCTGCCACCGCCATGCCTGTCAGACCAGCTCCTGAGCCCAAGCTGCGTCTGCGCCGTGCCCTACAGGGGCACCTTGTTCTCCGACCTGAGCAACGGGTCGTACTGGGGCCAGCTGGAGAGCGGCATCAAGGCCAAGTTCCTGAGCTTCAGCCTCCCCGTGGACTCGGTCGCCCTCCATGACCCGTCGGTGAACTCGGTGAACAACTTGCAGATGGCGCTGGAGGTGTTCCCGAGCGGCAAGACCCAGTTTGGTGAGCAGGATATCTCTGACATTGGGTTCATACTCAGCAACCAGACGTATAAGCCACCCCCTGTTTTCGGCCCCTACTATTTCATTGGGCAGCAGTACAGTTTTGGCAATGGTAAGACGAACAGGAAAAATGTACACTTTAGGAGTTCAGCTTGCACACCATGCTATATATGTGACTGTTTTTTCATGAACGTAGAGCTGCTGATACCATCCAAATCGAAAGCGAACAACTTACCTCTTATCATCGGAGTCTCGGCCGGTGGAGCGGTTCTTGTGGCAGGAGTTCTTGCGCTTGTCATCTTCGTCGCAAGGAGGAAGAGGAGACCAAAGCAGAACGAGGAGAGGAGCCAGTCTTTTGGTTTGTACAGTTTCTCTGTTGTGCTTGTTAGTTGTTACTGACAGAGGTATAACCATCTCTGCTGCTGCTGCAGTTTCTTGGGACATGAAGAGCACGAGCGGCAGTAGCGTGATCCCGCAGCTGCGAGGTGCGCGGATGTTCAACTTCGACGAGCTTCGGAAGATCACCAACAACTTCTCGGAGGCGAACGACATCGGCAACGGCGGGTACGGGAAGGTGTACAGGGGGACGCTGCCGAGCGGGCAGCTGGTGGCGGTGAAGAGGTCGCAGCAGGGGTCCCTGCAGGGGAGCCTGGAGTTCAGGACGGAGATCGAGCTGCTCTCCCGTGTCCACCACAAGAACGTGGTCAGCCTGGTGGGGTTCTGCCTGGACCAGCAAGAGCAGATCCTCGTCTACGAGTACATCCCCAACGGCACCCTCAAGGAGAGCCTCACGGGCAAGTCCGGCGTGCGCCTCGACTGGCGCCGGCGGCTCCGCGTCGTGCTCAGCGCCGCCAAGGGCGTCGCCTACCTCCACGAGCTCGCCGACCCGCCCATCGTGCACCGCGACATCAAGTCCAGCAACGTCCTCCTCGACGAGCGCCTCAACGCCAAGGTCTCCGACTTTGGGCTCTCCAAGCCCCTCGGAGGAGACGACGGCAGGGGACAAGTCACCACGCAAGTCAAGGGCACCATGGGCTACCTTGACCCTGAGTACTACATGACACAGCAGCTGACGGAGAAGAGCGACGTGTACAGCTTCGGCGTGCTGATGCTGGAGGTGGCCACGGCGAGGAAGCCGCTGGAGCGCGGCCGGTACATCGTCAGGGAGATGAAGGCGGCGCTGGACCGGACCAGGGACCTGTACGGCCTGCACGACCTGCTGGACCCGGCGCTGGGCGCGGCGCCGTCCGCGCTGGCCGGGCTGGAGCAGTACGTGGACCTGGCGCTGCGCTGCGTCGAGGAGGCCGGCGCCGACCGCCCGTCCATGGGCGAGGTGGTCAGCGAGATCGAGCGGGTGCTCAAGATGGCCGGCGGCCCGGGGCCTGACTCCGCGTCCAACTCCATGAGCTACTCCAGCCGGACGCCGCGACACCCCTACGGCGGAGATAGCCCCTTCGCCGACTACAGCAGTGTCGGGTTGCCGTCCGCCAGGGTGGAGCCCAAGTGAATCTACAGCAAGCGCGCGCCGCGAGAACATGGGCGGAAAAGATGCACTCTTCTTCAACAAAAGCTAGCTGTTGAACTGAATGTACAGGGTACTATACTGTACTTATA
This sequence comes from Miscanthus lutarioriparius, assembly GCA_904845875.1. Lineage (NCBI taxonomy): Eukaryota > Viridiplantae > Streptophyta > Magnoliopsida > Poales > Poaceae > Miscanthus > Miscanthus lutarioriparius. The sequence continues at coordinate 57,808,808 of CAJGYO010000014.1, read as the reverse complement.
TTAGTGTAAATTTTGGTTACTATGAACTTAAGATAGGTGTGCGATTGGATTAAGAACTGATTTCTTGATAACGGGATTGTTGACATGATAACTTTGGTTTCTATTGTTGAAAACTTATAGAATTATTAGGACCATCTAGCCGGGCACTTGCTGATGAATAGAATCATAAATCCTAGAACATCTATGTGTGCAGTAACAGTAGGTAGGACGAGAAAAAGGGAGGGGTAGAAGATGGACGTGTCAAACCTGACACCGCATTGGAGGAGGATCCGCACGTGTCCGTCATGGAGTCGGTGTCTGCGCTAGGGCAGCGACGGTCGGAGAAGATGGGTGGCGGCGCAGTGCAGTGGTCACGGTGACGCAGTCCGGTGGTGGCGCGGCTAGTGGCTTCCCGTCACTGTCTACGCGCCCTCTAGACCGGGTTTAGGGTTTGTCGGTGGGGAGCTCGGCTCAGGGGAACCTCGTGACTTGAGCCGCCGGCCCCCACCTCTATTTATTGCACAGTGTGATAGGGGCCCTCCAGCCATAGCGGGCTGGGCGCCCCCGATCAGGGCGCGGATCAAAGGCCCAATTGGGTTGTTGGGCTCAGTTTGGTATTAGAGATCAATTCAACAATCTTCCCCTTGATGTCCTACCATCTTTCAATTTCATATCATTTACTTTTATTTATTCCATTACAGATTAGCGCATAGAGCATGTTTCATCGTCACGGTCAATTGCCAATAAATTTAACAGCTACAACACACCACTCTGTTCTGAAATAGATACTTAACTTTTTGGGCCTTCTTTTGTCTAGGAATTACAGGCTTTCCCTTGAACCCATGCCGGTTACATGTTCTCTGAACACGTTGGGTGGTAAGCCTTTTGTAAGCGGATTTGCGAGCATCTTTTCGATACTTATATGCTCAAGACTTATGACATGATTCCGGACTTTATCTTTCACAACATAATATTTTATGTCAATGTGTTTGGCAGCACCACTTGACTTATTGTTGTGAGCATACTGTACTACCGGATTATTATTGCAGTATAACTTAAGTAGTCTATAGATGTCGTCAACCACCTTCAAACTGGGTATGAACTTCTTTAGCCAGTTCAACTGCCCCGTTGCCTCATAACACGCTATAAACTCGGCATATATTGTGGACGATGTAGTGACGGTTTGCTTTGAGCTTTTCCATGAAATAGCTCCCCCTGCGAGAATGAATACATATCCAGACGTTGATTTTCTATCATCTCCCGCATAATCAGAATCTGAATATCCCACTATATGGAGTGAATCAGATCTTCTATACGTCATCATGAGGCCTTTCGTTCCTTGCAAATAACGCAAGACTTTCTTTACTAATTTCTAGTGTTCTGTTTCAGGATTGCTCTAGAATCTACCAAGTAACCCGGTAACAAATACCAAGTCAGGGCGCGTACATACTTGAGATTGCAAGCTTCCGACAGCTGAAGCATATGGAACCACTTTCATTTGATCGATCTCATATTGGTTCCTGGAGCATTGAAAATCTCCATATCTGTCGTCCTTGACTATAGGAGCAGGTGAGGGGCTACATTTGTGCATACTGATTTTTTTAAGATCCTTTCTATGTATGCCTTTAGTGACAGTCCTAATACCCCTTTACTTCTATCTCGGTGAATCTCGATCCCTAGAACGAACGAGGCTTCACCAAGATCTTTCATATCAAATTTTGAGGACAAAAACTTCTTTGTCTCCAGTAGTAGACTGACATCACTACTAGGAAGTAAGATATCATCCACATATAGGACAAGGAAGATAAACTTTCCATTCTTAAACTTTGCATAGACACAATTGTCCTCTACATTTTTTTAAACCCAAAATTCCTTATTGTCTGATCAAACTTCAAGTACCACTGTCTTAAAACTTGTTTTAATCCATAAATGGATTTCTTTAGGCGGCATCCCATTCGTTCTTTTCCTTCAATGACAAAACCTTTTAGTTGTGCCATGTAAACATTTTCCTCCAAGTCCCCGTTGAGAAATGCCGCCTTTACATCCATCTTATATAATTCTAAATCGTAATGTGCCACTAATGCCATTATGATTATGAAGGAATCCTTACATAAGACTGGAGAAAAGGTCTCATTGTAATCAATCCCTTCTCTTTGCGTAAAGCCTTTTGCCACAAGTCGCGCTTTATATCTCTCTATATTCCCTTGAGAGTCAAGTTTTGTTTTGTAGACCCATTTACAACCTACTGTTTTGGCTCCTTTAGGAATTATTTCCAAGTCTCAAACTTTATTGGCATTCATGGATTTCATTTCATCTTCCATGGCCTCAAGCCACTTTGATGAATGATCACTTCTCATGGCTTCTTCAAATGAGGTGGGATTATCCTCCATTTGAAATTCCTCAGTATTGTATACTTCATAGTCAGTAGGAATAGCTGATTTTCTAACTCTTTGAGACTTTCTAGGGGCCTCCACATTTGGCACATCTTCTATTTGAGGCTGTTGTTGCCCCCCCTCATGTGTGGCAATAGGTTCTATAGGATCCTGAAGAACAGGTTCCTCATCGTCATTTATTGTTGCCATAGGCAGAATAACAACAGGTGCTGGCACCACAGTATCTTGCACTGTCGGTGCAGCGACAGCAGGTAGTGAGAAAAAAGGCTCATGAATCATCGGAGTGGGCGCATACACCCGCTTCTCTTCAAGGTCAATTTCTCGAGCTACCATGCTCCCCCTCATCATTTCATCCTCTAGGAAGATGGCGTGTCTCGTTTCCACAAACTTTATATGTCTGTCTGGACAGTAGAAACGAAAACTTTTTGACTTTTCTGGGGAGCCAATGAAATGGCAACTCACTATTTTGGGATCTAGCTTCCCAATGTTTGGGTTAAATACTTTAGCCTCAGCAGGGCTCCCCCACACACGCAAGTGGTTTAGTGAGGGTACTCTTCCTGTCTACAACTCATACGGTGTTTTGGGCACCGACTTACATGGTACTCTATTGAAAATATGAATGGCGGTTTTTAACGCCTCCATCCACAGGCTCAATGGTAAGGTGAAGTAACTTATCATACTGCGCACCATATCCATCAGGGTATGATTGCGTCTTTCAGCTACTCCATTCTGCTGAGGTTCGCCCGGTGTAGAATACTGGGCTACTATGCCATTCTCCTGTAAAAACCTTGCAAAAGGTCCAGGAACTTGGCCATATGGGGTATGCCGACCGTAGTACTCCCCTCCCACAGTCGGACCTGACTATCTTGATCTTTAAATTGTGTTGGTTTTTAACTTCTGCCTTAAATATCTTAAATCTATCCAATGCTTCTGTTCTTTCTTTGATTGGATAAATGTAGCCATAACAGGAGTAATCATCTGTGAATGTTATGATCGAATCATAACCATCCACACTCTTTATAGGAAATGGACCACAAATGTCTGTGTTAACAATCTGTAAAATTCATGCGCTTCGTTTGACATCTTTCTTAATTTTCTTTACATACTTTCCTTTTAATTATTCTCTGCATTGTTCTAAATCTGAGAGCTCTAATGGAGGAAGAATATAATTCTTAACTAGTCTTTCTATTCTCCCCCTCGAAATATGGCCTAAACGATAGTGCCATAATTTCGACAACGCATCGTGAGCTCTCTTTCGTTTTCTGTTTACATCCGCAGACGAGGATACATTCTCATTGTCGCACGCAACGTTCCCATCATCGCATACAACATTCACATCATCACGTAGTGATAACAAATAAAGCTCATTTTGTAAGATAGCAAGACCAACACATGCATTATTAAATGTTATCTTATATTTGCTATTTCCAAAATGGCAATCATATCCATCATTGTCCAAGCATGAAACACTAATCAAGTTTCTCTATAAAGAGGGAACATAAAGAACATCTCTAAGTAAAAGTGTGAAGCGATCAGCAAGCTCTAGAGAAAGATCGCCAGCGGCTTCAACATCTGCTCGGACTCCATTTGCAACTTTAACGTGTCTTTTGCTTCTTTGCGTAGTCCTCGTCGAACGGAATTCCTGTAAAGAATTAGCAACATGAACAGTTGCACCTGAGTCAATCCACCAAGTAGATTTCGAATACTGTACATACAGGGATTCATTTATGAACATAATAATGTTCTCACCTTTCTTTACCATGATCATCTTTAAGTAATCGGGACAATCTTTCTTATAATGTCCCGTCTTCTTGCAATAGAGACACTGGTCTTTCTCTACTGTGAACTTGTTCTGCTAAGGCTGATGCAGCATGGGACCCTTTCCCTTTGGCTTTGAGGAGAAGTTAGTATTAGTATTCTTTTTCTTGTTGTCTTTCCGATAATTGATAGTGCCACCATTGGCAGCTTTCATTCTCTCCTCCTCTTGCACACACATAGCCATGAGCCTCTCCATGTCCCACTTCTCGGGCTATATGTTGTAGTTGACAATAAAAGTGTCAAACTCCCTTGGCAAGGAAGCAAAAATCAGATGGATAAGGAACTCTTCCTTGAGAGCCAGATCCATTGGTTTTAGCTTGGATGCCAAATTGCTCATCCTTAGTATGTGCTCTCTTATGCCACCATTTTTAGAGTACCTCTGTGTCACTAGCTGCTTTATCAGCTGGGTAGCATATGTCTTTTAAGAGCTAGTGAACTGACTCTTTATTCTATCGAGGTACTCGGTGACGGTGTCACACTCTGGGATTGAGCCCACAATTACAGGCTCAATTGTGTTCTTTATCACAGCCATACGTTTCTTGTTGGCAGTGACCCACTTCCTATGCTTAAGGTCATAGGACATCTTTTGGGATCCAAAATCCCTTTCTCTTGTTGTCCAAGAGGCATCAGCCTCGTTTGTCTCCCTCACCGGTGCCACAGGCTCTGTGGGACATGGTGAGGTGACTACCCAGTCCACCTCAGCCAAGATGAAGGCCAGATCAATCTTTTTCTTCCACTCCGTGTAGTTATCACCTTTGATACAACCCATCAAGTTGTATCCGCCTAAAAACACAATTCATATAGAGAGAACATAAACATAATAATAACAATTGCATACCTTAGTTCCAACGTTGATCAAAATTAAAACATACAATTGTCCTCTACACTAATTCTACATCACCGTTGGGAAGAAATAGAATTAATGCATGACAAAACATCATAACATTGCCATTAATCAACGTTGGTCAGAATAATAACAATATTATAATAAACTAAAATATATCCATTTTTCAAAATTAAATTCTTCCGTTGGTTCGAATTTAATAATGAAAATAACAACTTTAAATACGCAGAGGAAAAAATGAACTCTTTTTCTTGAATTTTACCCACGGGAAAAATTCGTTTTTCTGATTTCTTTTGAGCCATTTTCCATTTTTCAATTTTACTAAAAAGAAAAAAGGAAAATTGGGCTCCCTCGTTACTGCTACTGGGCCCAAAGCCGGCAATTCGGCTCGGCCCCCACCACCACCTGGCGCCCTCAATTCACCGACACCATAACATGGGCATGGGCATGGGCAAGGTCTCATGACATGGCACATCCCACACTGGCCTTTGCGCAAGCAGCCGCTTCGTCTGAGCCGTCCACGCCGATTCGACAGCCGAGCGGTGTTTTCGCAGGATAAAAATCCCCCGGCCGCGGTCGCCCCTGAAACCCTAGCCCATTCTTTTCTTTGCTCTTTCTCTCTTCGCCGCTCTCTCTTCTCTCCTCAGTGCAGCAACGGCAGCAAGGCGAGTCCAAGCGAGCAGACGACGGAGGGCGAGTAGAGCCTCGGTAAGTAGTCCGCCGCCTCCCCCCGAGCGTACTCCCACCTTTCTTTACCATGAGTGCGCGCCGCCGTCAGCCAGTGCTGGCTGCATGGCGCCCCTTGGCCAGAGCTCGGCGAGCAGCACCACCGGCTCGGCCTTCTTCTCTTCCCCGTGAGCCGTGACACACTACTGGCTCTGGCCGGTGTCGTATGTGGTCGAGGCAAGCCTCCCCTTCCCCTTCTCCCCCTTCTGATTTGTTCTTTTCGGATTCAACCGATTGGGGATCTAGGGTTAGGGTTTTAGGTTAGAGTTAGGGATTCGCTCTGTTCTTTTTTTCCCGAATTGATTTTGGGTTTAGGGTTCGGTTTCGAGTGGACTTGAAATCGAGCCCTCCTTCTCTTCTTTCTTTTACCCAGTTAGGGTTAGGGTTAGGAAAACCCTCTTCTTTTCTCAGATCCAAACGGATCTACACTGTGTTTTATCGTTCACCCGTTCTAGATCTAAAACCCTAGAAAACACTGGCTCTGGTACCATTGTTAAAAACTTATAGAATCACTAGGAGCATATATCTAGCCGAGCACTTGCTGTTGAATAGAATCATGAATCCTAGAACATCTACTTGTGTAGTAACAGTAGGTAGGACGAGAGAAAGGGAGGGGTAGAAGATGGACGTGTCAAACCTGACACCGCAGTGGAGAAGATCCGCTCGCGTCCGCCATGGAGTCGGTGTCTGCGCTAGGGCAGTGACGGTCGGGGAAGACAGGTGGCGGCGCAAGCGTGCGGTGGTCGCGGTGACGATCCGGTGGTGGGCTTGGTGGTGGCTTTCTCATCACCGGCACGCGCCCTCTAGATCAGGTTTAGGGTTTGTCGGTGGGGAGCTCGGCTCAGGCGACCTCGTGACTTGAGCCGCCGACCCTGACCTCTATTTATTGCGTAGTATGACAAGGGCCCTCCAACCATAGTGGGCTAGGCGCCCCCGATCAGGGCGCGGATCAAAGGCCCAACTGGCCCGTTGGGCCCAGTTTGGGATTAGAGATCAATCCAACATCTTTATATGAACTTAAGATAGGTGTGTAATTGGATTGTTGACATGCTAATATATTTCTGCCGGTTTGTTTTAAAGCACAAAAGTAAAGTCAATTTTGTCATGTTTGATTGCACCGGTGAACACTACAAAATTCTTTGAGCATGCATTTTCTCCTCATGAGATGGTGTTATAATATTATTATATGCCCAATGACATATGTTGTCACAACTCACAAGTTATACCGGGGGAATTCCTTTAATTTTATGTGTATGAACTATTTTATCGATGTGTGGTTTTTGTTCTCCGACTACAAACCAGATATCCTACAATTTGACTTCCAAAACTGTTTAAATTACCTCACTGGTGGATTGGAAGTGCTTTCCAAGACAGCTTCTTCTTTTAATAGTAAAAATAAATCCAATAAATACCTAATAAGGTCTTAAACCATGAAAAATGTCTCTAAGCTTCGAAAATCTCAAGAAAAAATTCAAGAGATAAATTGAGACACAAAAACCCAAATAAAATATCTCGAGCTTGTTTAATATCTCTAGAAGGATCCAAGAATTAGATTTATCTCTAAGAAGATGCCAAAATATCTTCAAAATTTTTGGAAACACCCAAAACGTTCTAATTGATATCTAAATGCATTTAAAAAATATCCATAACAAATGAGATGCAACCAACAACATAAAAGATACATTTGTGCTATCCTTTCATGCTAGTTGCGTCTCACTTTTTTGTGGAAAGTTTTCAAGCATGCTCGTTGCATCTCATGATTTTGTTACAGAAAAATTTCAAAACATGTCATTTTTTTGGATATTTGTTCCACTCTTCTAGAACCTAATCTAATTTTTGAAAGCTTCCAAATATACTTTCATTAGCTCTAAATATCTTATTTAAGTTTGTCATGTCCTAGTCTATCTATAGGATTTTTCTTGAAACTTTTACAAGCTTAGATACATTTTTCGTGGTTTCAAAATCTTATCATGTATTTACTTCATTTTTAACTACTCCCTCCATTCAAAAATACAATGTATTACAGGTTCAAATTTTGTTCTAAATTATAAGGCATTCTAAATTGCTCAACCCGATCCATATATGCCTGCCTTTCAAACCCATATGCCTTTTGAACACCATCTTGTACAAAATAGCGCTTATATTTCGTAATCAAAATTAATGGCATGCATGCATGTCTTTTTAAACTATACATTACTAGGAAACTAAACAAGTTGCTAGCAAAACTACCTAATTAGAGATGGGAAATTTATAGTCTTTGGTCAGAGTCTTTATTTGGTCTTGAAATCGATCACTTGGATACCTTAGATTTATGACATAGGGAGTATAAAGACCGATGAAATTGCCTTGACAAACATTTCAAACCCGGCAGCAAGGTAACTTAAATACTTTGAGAGTTTAGGGCTAAGATGTCCATTTTTAAAGTTTGATGATGTAAGGTCAAGATGGTTGACTAGAGGGAATCAGTGGTGACGATCTTGTAACCCTCCCTTTCTATGACGAAATCAGGCATCGTCACAAAAAACATCATAGAAGAGTGCAGGGTTTCGTCATAGATCACTCACGCGACTCATCTGTGACAATCTCCTTTAAAACTATGACGAACATGGCTTCGTCATTGAACTATTACACATCTATGACGAACAATATTCGATCTATAACGAACGGATTCATCATAGATCTCCACATGGTACTTTCTCCTTCCGACGTGTACCTGTGGGACCTGTAGTTACTCATCCGTGACGCTTGCAATTCATCATAAAAGTCTCCGCTCGATCATATCTCTATGCGATGTGTACATGTGGGATCTACAGTTACTCATCCGTGATGCTTGCAATTGGTCATAAAAGTCTTCGCTCGGTCCTTTCTTCATCCAACGTGTACCTGTGGGACCCTTCAACATCCGACTTGTTGGACCCAATGGCTTACGTGCCATGTGTACCTATGGAACCGTTCTCCATCACCATCCGACCTGTGGGACCCGATGGCTTGTGTGTCACGTGTACCTGTGGGACCATCCGACCTATGGGACCCGATGGCTTGCGTGTCACTTGTACCTTTTGTGCCACCGGGGTCTAATAAATTCAAAAAAAACCTCAATGCCTAGGAGTCGAACTCAGGACTTGGAGGAAGGAATGCACGGTCTTTACCATTGCGCTAGATGCCTGGTTGTATTGATATGTCTTTAGAGTCGTTATAGTATTATATTCTCTATGTAGATGCCCTATAGGTTGACCTATATTGGATATTTCCCCTTCAAGTGGAAATAAATCTATGCCCGTTAGACTAGCGGCGGCGGCGGTGGAGGATCCTCGGTGTGCTGTGGTGGCTCTGGTGTCCTTTTGGAGGCTAGGCGATGGGGCTTGTCGGTGGAGCGCAGCTACATTGGCGACCGTGTTCCGTTATGTGTGCCAGCAGAGGCGACAGATCCGATCCGCATGTCTCCTTTCTCGCCTTTTCTTGTTCACTTCACTGTTTTGGTCCTTGCTTGAACATGAGGTATACAAGAAACATTGTAGTGTTGCAGATCTGGTTAGGCCAATGCTGATGAAAAGAACTAGGAGGTGGCACTGGTTGGTTTTCTGCTGGTGTCTTGGTTTTTGCATATGTTCAGTGTTCTTACTATAAATGCCTGTGTACAACTAGGCCTATTAATCATCAAGTGCTTGCTTGATTATACGTATCTGTCTAGACAAACATACAGGCCCTTCGCTTCTGCCTTAAACTATTTTTTCTGTCTAGTGCTTGCTTGATTTTATATTTTTGTTTCGTATGCTCCAGTGCCACCAGTGAGTCCTTATGGTATTTTGAATTTATGACATATCTGAGGGTACATTTCTATGCTAATGATGTCCACATGGCTGTTGGATGTATTAGGATGCAGCTCATATGTTTGCTTTCTGTGTCTTCTCCTTGTTGACAACTAAGTTATCCATTTGGTTCTAAACAAGAGGAAGGCATCGAAAGCAAATCAATGCTTTGTGTCCATCATTCATATCACTAAGGCCAATAATGTTTAAGCTGCACATGTTGCTACTGATGCCAATGATGATCACTACCACTTGTTCACTGACATTCTACTTGTGAAAATTAAGGAAGCTCAATTAACTGCTGAAATTGTAATGGTTATAGCTCCATTAACTGCTACTCTAGTTTGAGTTATATATCTATGTGGTGCTACTCTAAATTTGCATGAGGTCGTACCATAAAAATTGTTAATGGTTGTTAAAGTTGTAATTTGGTATGAGTTGTGGACTTCACTGATGGATCTTTGTTGGATTATTTTCCTCTTCACCCATGATGTTGGCCATGCTGTTGGTGAGGCTCGCTTGGCATTTGATCCGATAGCCTCCTCGCACTTCCATGTGATTGAATATGTGGATGTCAACGTTGTGTGCGCATGTGTGGAGATCTACTCATCTCAAACTGCAGCATGGATCTATAAGGAATTTGAGGGGTGAGCATACTGATGTGACATTTTACAGACAACCAAGTGTGTTTCTTAATGGTTGTCTATACATTATGGGGCGCTCTGGGGATTACCCTATGATACTTGTTGTGGATATGGAGGGAAACACATGGAGGAAAATAGATGGGCCTAGTGGTCTTCAACGCTCCATGCATCAAGCTCAGGGTCACTTGTGCGTATGTACTTTTGGTGGTTCCAATGATTCCAAGCTTTCAATCTAGATCCTTGAAGAGTATGATACTGATAATTGGACATTGAAGCATACGGTCACCACGCGGATCCTGTTTGGAAGGCCTAGATTTTGTTGACGAGGACATAGTGATTACAGTTCACCCAGAATGGAATTTGAATTTCTTTGCTAGGGAGGATGGAACAATCATCGCATATGACATGGACCGCATAAGTGTTCGTGTCATCCCTACCTGTGTCTTTCGGTATGGTAGATGTACCATTAAAAAGAGTTCATCTGCAGACTATTATATCTTACTTATGTTCCCTTGTTCTTAGATTCATTAGCAGAGCAGTAAATAAAGCTGCATTTGATGTATCTCTCTGTCATGCATTTTAAATGGACCAATGTTGTTTGCTTGTCTATGGACATGTTAATTTCCTCAATGATGGATGTTGTCATTATTCCATCTAAACTAGTGTGCCATCTTTGTTTTGTTTGCAAATTGAATTATTTGTTTGGTGCACACATGCGTTACGGTGGTGTTACAGCTCCCATTATCGTTTCATCCATTAATTTAGTTGTAGTAGAATACTTATATTGATTTCTAATGTCATGGGTACATGGAGTATGCTGATGAGGGCACTCCAAAATACACAAAATGACACTTCAAAAGCACTACAATGCACCCGCCATATTGTACTACTAGGCTATGCTACTATTAAGTTAGCCAAACTTAAGATCATAAACGACACAGTAACAAGCATCACAGGAAGACGAGGAAAAACTACGGAGGATACTATCAGACGCGTTCAAATATATAGAGGTCAAACTTTCTTATGTGTGCAATAATATTTCAACACCAATGGCTCCTCTGCTCTGCTAGACTAAGGCGAGACTTGCGGTCAGACTTTCTTACGTGTGCAATAACATTTCAACACCAATGGCTCCTCTGCTCTGCATTAGACTGAGGCGAGACTTGCTCCTTGCTGCAAGGTTCTTTCAAGTTCAACAAATTTTATCAAAGACACAAGTTGGCTTCAACAGAGATCAAAGGCACTCATGAATGTTTAGCATATTATTGATTGGATCAAAGACAACTAGAAAGAAATCTGCAGCGAAAAGCAACCAATAGGGGCTACAAACCAGCTACAAAATGACCAAAGGACCTGAGCTACACCACGCTCAACAGAGTTTAACCCACCTAAGGCCCTGTTTGGATGCGCATGTATTCATCTTAATCCACATATGTTGAAATAGATTGGAGTCAAATTAAACTAAATTCCATTCCATTTCACTCCAACACATGTGGATTAAAGTGGATACACATGCATCCAAACAAGGATGTCCATGTATTCATCTCAATCCACATGTGTTGAAGTGGATTGGAGTGGAATTAAACTAAATTCCATTCCATTCCACTCCAACACATGTGGACTGATGTGGATACATATGCATCCAAACAAGGCCTGATACAAAGTTCAACAAAAGTTAACACCAACATGCAAATAAGAGTTCACATATTTTGCAATGGCGTTCCGTAGATCAAACTTATTCATGACTACTAATACTACTGATATGTCCCACAGATCAAGGGTCGAGGTTGGCATGCAGGATCTCATCCATGTCCACCTTCCGTAAGACGGCGTTGGCGCCCGGCTCAAAACTCTCGATCAGATAGGCGATGTCATCGTCTGTCGAACGCTTTGTTGAGACTCATGTAGTCAACACACATTCTCTATTCCCCACTCTTTTTTTGTACAAGAACAGGATTAGCTAACTACTCGGGGAGGTATACTTCTTTGATGAACCTGGCCGCCAAAAGCTTCGTAATCTCCTCGCCGATGGCCCTGCGTTTCTCCTCATCGAAGCGACCCAGGCGCTGCTTCATCGGCTTGGAGCCTAGCTTGATCTTCAAGGCGTGCTTGGCGACTTCTCTCGAAATGTCTGGCATGTCCGAGGGTCTCCACTCAAAGATGTCTCTATTGGCGCGGAGAAAGTCGATGAGCGCGCTTTCCTATTCGAAGGAAAGCGTGGTGCTAATGTGCACCACTTTGCCTTTGGAGCCGCTGGGGTCTATGAGGACCTCCTTGGCGCCCTCTATAGGCTCGAAAGACCGGTCGACCGCTTGGGGTCGGGTGCTTCTTCGACGACCCCCTCCCTGATGGCTACGCAAGCTCTCTAGAGGCGATAATTGCCATGGCATGTTCGCATTACTCGACCTCACACTCATAGGCGCGCTAGAAGGAGGTGCCAACGGCGGCATCTTCAATTTCAAATAGGTGTAGTTGGGGACGACCATGAACTTCGCGTAGCATGGACGACCCAGGATGGCGTTGTAGGTTCCATGGAACCCGACCACCTCGAAGGTAAGGGTCTCTATCCTATAATTGGTCGGATCCCGAAGGTGATCGATCTGCCCAAGTGGCATGGCCTGCTTTCCTGGCACGATGCCATGGAAAGGCACCCCGGTCGACCGGATGCGCGATCGGTTGATGCCCATGGCGTCGAGCATTTTGGCGTACATGATGCTGAGGCCGCTGCCTCCATCCATCAGCACCTTGGTGAGCCGCTTCGTGCCGATGATCGAGTCAACTACAAGCGGATATCTTCTCGACTATGGGATGCTTTTTGGGTAGTCGGTCCGATCAAAGGTTATGGTGGACTCCGACCATCGAAGGAAAGTAGGCGCGACCGGCTTGGTCGTATAGACCTCGCGGCGCGCAAGCTTCTGGTGGTGCTTGGAGTCATAGGCCGCCAACCTTCCCCTCGGTGTCATCCGTGGTCGACTTGGGCTCCTTTCTATGCTCCCCCTTGTTGGAGCCTCCGGACAAGAACCGCTTCATGAGGACGCAGTCCTTGTATAGGTGCTTGATGGGGAAAGCATGGTTCAGGCATGGCCCTTCAAGCAGCTTCTTGAAGGGGTCCGAGGTACCCTTGATAGGCTTCCGACCCCCCTTGTGGTCGACAGTGGCCATGAGCGAGCTCTCGCGCCGCTGCTTGTTCTCCTTCTTGTTGGGATGGTTGGAGGCGCCTTCACCAACGTCCTTGTCCGGCTTTGCCTTGCCTTTGAGGTGGTCAAAAATCGCTTCAACCGCCTCCTCGCCCGAGGCGTGGTTGGTGGTGATGTCGAGGAGTTCTTGGTGGTTCGTGGGCCCTTATGTCCCATCTTGTGGACCAGAGACTCGTAGGTGGTCCCAGACAGGAAGGCTCCTATGACGTCGGCGTCAGCGACGTTGGGCAGCTCGTTGCACTACCAGGAGAAGCGCTGGATGTACCCATGAAGAGTTTTCCCAGACTTCTATCGGCAGTTTTTGAGGTCCCATGGGTTCCTAGGACATACGTATGTGCCCTGGAAGTTTTCCACGAAGATCTCTTTTAGGTCCGCCCAACTTTGGATTCGGTTGGGCGGAAGGTGTTCCAACCATGTTCGCGCTGAATCGTCCAGGAACAATGGAAGATTGCGGATAATGAAATCGTCATTATCCGCTCCATCGGCTTGGCAAGCAAGCCGATAATCCTCGAGCCAGAGTTCGGGGTTTGTTTCCTCGAAGTATTTTGAAATGTTAGTCAACAGTCGGTACCGTGGTGAGAAGATGGCGTTGAGGATGTGTCGGCCAAAGGCCTGAGGTTCTAGCAAGTCGGGGCACGGGCTTCGGTCCTCACCACTGTCATAGTGTCCACCACGACGAGGGTGGTAGCCACGGCTAGCCTCCTCCCACACATCCCTGCGGGTACTCCTGTGGGTGTCGAGGGTGTCACGCGCATCACGGTGGATGCCGAGACATTCATGCACCGGGACCGCGGTGTGTGGCCTACCACCTTGCTGCGCCTGGTGGACCGACACGTCCTTGTCCGGTCGCTCTGATGGCGCGCACTGGCTGGCGTCGAGCTTGCGTCATCAGGACAGTGAGCCCTCGGCCTGCTGCGTCGTCGCACACTCGAGTAGTGTGCGAATCTCCGATGGGCCTGATGATCCTCGGGCGTCGCGGGGCTCGGAAGCCCCTGGAGCAAGGCCACCACAGCAGTGATGTTCTGGCTTGCCTGGGTGAAGTGTGGGAGGGCTTCGTCGTCCTCGATGATTCTCCGGTTCACGTCATGGGACCACGGCGCGCGCACGCCCACCGTCTCCGTGGCACTCGAGCTCCATGCATTCCTGCTTGAGCTAGAGCCATGCTTCCTCGATCTCTTGGTGCCGGGCCTTTAGCTGCTTACCCGCAGGTGAGGTGGGGCCCCTGCATCCCCTTGACCTCGTCGTTGAGGTCGTTCGTTGGGGTAGCCTCTCCCTCATGGATGCTTTCGACGTATCCTTTGAGAGTACCTACCATGAAACATTCACGAGAAGGGTGATGGCTCCCCCTGTTGGAATCAGATTCGGAGGGCGACCCCAATTCTCCCGCAAGGAGGTCATGGAAAGATTCTGCGATATATTCGGTCATCCCCACGAACTCATCGTTTGCGGGGGATGGAGGTGTGCGTTGCGCCATAAGGTGGCCAACGGTCTTTGCGGCATTGCGGAGACCGGACGGGAGCGCTGGCGGGGCACTCTGGATGAGGTATTCTAGGGAGAGCGGCTCTCCCCCGGCCAGCTGCATCATGATGTTGGCAAAGGAGAAGGCGAGGCGACCTAGGTCCTCCCGGGATGGTCGGGGTCCTAGGAAGGCACCGAGCTGGCGCTCTAGCCTCCCATAATCGAAGCCGAGGAGCTGGTCGCTCCCGGGGGCGTGGGCCTCCGATGCGTGCAACTGCAGCTCCTCAAGCGCCTCAGCGATTGCGTCGAGGCCGACGGAGTGGAGAGGTTGGACGGCGATAGGAGCCTGCATCAACTCTCTCTTCATCGTGGCGATGAAGTCCAGGTTCCCGAACCGCACCTGCGTGCCCGGGACCCAGCAGACGTCGTGACTAGCCATCCGAGGCCTGATGTGGATGTCGAGACGCACAAAAAACCCCTACCTAGTGCACCAACTGTCGGTGTTTCGAGTTACCACCGATGAGTAAATTTCTAGTATTGCGCGTCTGGCTTGGATGGTGTGCTTAGAGGACATGAGGTTTGTACTGGTTCGGGCAAAAAGTCCCTACGTCCAGTTCGTCGCTGCTGCTCATGTTACTAGCACTGAAAGTTTGTAATAGAGGTTATAAACGAGCGAGAGAGGGATATGTCCCAAGTCTCTGATGTGCGTGTGCTCCTAAGGCATGTTAGGGCGTGTGTTTTGATGTCTACAGCCGTGTAGAGTGGTGAACCGCCCTCTTCCTGGGACATCCTGCTTCCCCTTTTATAGACGAAGGAGAAGAGCAGGTTACACAGAGAAAGAGAGAGAAGAAGCAAGGAGAGCAAGGCTTCTAGGACCGCTGGGCTTTTCTTTTCCTTTGTGCGGGTCCCACCGACACTACAGATGGTGACAAGGATGGCTCCATGCCGGGTGCCTGTTCACCGCTAATGCCACGCCCTGGCGTTGTCAGCGGGTCGTGACGTCCCATTCCGCCCCGGTGGGCGACACGGCGAACCAGCGTGCTGATCAGCGATCATACAGGGAGTAGGCAGTATAGTGACCACGCATCTATCACTGTTGGTGATGTGAGTTTCCTGTAGTGACATGTCGCAGGCATGGGTCATGTTGAGATGTGCTAGCTCCATGCACGATGCCAGAAAGTTTAACCTTGGATTGTGCTTTCTGGCCCGTAGTGGTTGGTGGCGGTATGGGCTTCCATCAGGAGCCGCGCCTGAGGGGTCGGGCGAGACGGAGCCCCCGACCCAGAGGTCGAGAGAGGTGGAGCCTGCGCCCTCGGGGTCGGGCGAGGCGGAGCTCGTGGCCTCAGGGTCGAGTGAGACGAAGCCCGCCCCCAAGGGTTAGGCGAGGCGGAGCCTGCGCGCCTGGGGGTCGGTTGGAGCTATAGTCGCACTCTTGACTGCTCGGATGAATCAATGTTGATGACCATTAGCTTCTCTTCGGATACCCTAGTATTGGTCCCCGACAGTGGGGGTAATCCCGTCCAAAACTCTCTCCATGCGCCCAAAACGACTTTATTAGTGAAAACCACTCCACCCCTAAAACGACGTGATTTCTAAGTACGGAGGGAGTATATGCTTCGGTTTGACGCGACTGGTAATCCCTATAGACAATGAGAGGACTAACCGGTGATGGACGATAAAACTCGCCAGGTGTGGAAATTTGGGAGGATAAATCCACGCGGATGGCCTGGCTGCTCTCCATTTTATTCACGGTTGAAGATAAAAAAAATCTAATATCTAATATATAGTTGCCTATGCTCCTACTTTGAAAAATGCAAATATTTGAGTTTTAAATCGTTTCAAAAGGCAAAATGAGATTGTTTACAAGGAAAACTACTCTCGAGCAGTTGGTAACGGGTTACGGGTCTGGTGGGAAAACTACTACTGCAAAGGCAAAAGTCGAATCAAATAACAGTCTGGTAGGATGGTAACGCCAACGTGTCGAGACGATTATATCAACGATCTCAAAATGAGCCAATTAAGGCTCTGTTTAGATCCCACCTAAAATCCAAATTTTTTCAAGATTCTTCGTCACATCAAATCTTGTGACATATACATAGAGCATTAAATGTAGGTAAAAAGAATAACTAATTGTACAGTTTGCCCGTAATTGGCGAGACGAATCTTTTAAGCCTAAATAGTCCATAATTGAATAATTTTTATCAAATACAAACAAAATGCTACAGTAGCTAAAACCTAAAAAAATTCGCATCTAAAAAAAGGCCTAATTGAGTATCTCTAGCTATCAGCATACCTGATGGGACTCTGTCACTCTGACGCCTTTGCGCATGGACGTTTGTCTCCATCGTACGTGTCGAGTTTACGAGTACTCCCTCCATCGTACGTGTCGAAATATTTTTAATTTTAACTAAATATATATACATAATTAGTTTTCTAATATAGATCTTTGAATATATTTTTATAAACTTATTTCGAGATACAAATATTGTTAATATTTCTTCATAGATCTAGTTAATTAAATTTTAAAAGGTTTGATGAATCCTATAATGATTTTTTTAACAGAGAGTAGTAACTAGTAGGCATATGTAATGAGCCTATTGCACTACCTAACATAAAGTAAATGCATAGACCTGTAGCATGTACAGAGTCCCATTAACATATGATGTATTTGTTGGTTGGAAAATTATTGGCTGACTGATAAAGCCTGGCATTGAAACCAACAAACGGATAAGCTGAGATAGTACTAGTACAGCCGTAAAATATCATTTAAGACGAAGATTAGTTAAACCAAATTATTGGGTTTTAAAAGCATGTAAAGTTACTCATGTCGTAGAAATTTGTACATGAGATACTTGCAATATAAAAATTAAGAAGGAACATATTCTTGAACAAATTTGTAAACAGAGATATGCATCACATAACATGCAGGAGCGAGTAATATAACTTGGTTTTCATATTTCATTATCTATCTAATCACGCAGTAATTTTCTGAAACCAGTAGAAACTAGATGAGTTCAATCAAATGCAGATTGCAGAACAGAAAGCACATGTACGTAGTAATTTGTTCGATCTAACGATGAATCTCTGTTTCAGGGGAAAAAATAATAAACAAACAAAGAAGAAGATTTCCATTTCATCATTACACTCATTTTATCGCCATATACAGAGAAAAGGCCGACCGGAAGAATTTATGCAAACTCACTAAGCAACTAGTAGTTACAAGTAGGAGGACGCCATGGTCCTGACATCCGACGACGGCACGAAGGTGGCGAGCGCGGCGAGGAGCAGGAGCAGGCAGACGGGCACCAGCAGCAGCAGCGGCGGCGGGGGCGGCAGCGGCGGCAGGACGAGCGGCAGCACGACGAGCGACACGGCGACGCATGCCAGCGCCAGGAACGCCTCAGCGCTGAGCCTGCCCGCCGCCGCCGGCGGAGGCTTGGGCGACGGCGGTGGCGGCGCGTTCTGACGCCGCTGCTGCCCCTTGGACGCCGCCGCCGCGGCGCTCTGTCTGCAGACGGCCACGGCCACGGCCTGCCTCCTGCTCTGCTGCCGCCTCGGGTGCTGCTGCTGCTGCTCCCACCTGGCGAGCTGGTCCGTGTCCAACTCCATTGCCATGAGCGACGCGGCAACCAGCATCTAACGCGCAGGACTGAGCGAAGTGAGGTTGCTCTGACGACGTACGACCGATGGAATCTCAGTATCTGCTCACCATTCAAAAAGACAAGAACGAAATCAAGAACGGCTTGACATGATCAGGATGTACGATGAACAGACAGACAAATCTAGATTACAAAGGTTACATTACACTTGAAGGAAGTTTTGGTAGGTACCTCTGATCTTAAGCTACGTGATGCCGGCTTGCCGCGCTGTTTCTTTTCTTCCTTTTCTTGATCTCGTCCCAAGTGACCGGATCTGTCTCCAGATTAATAGCACCACCCGGGATGGCCAAGAACACAAGCCGAGAACGGCAACCCGCCGGAATTTCCAAAAGCTACCCGGCCAGGAGGATAGATTTGACAAGGAGAAAGAAAGGAAAACAGAGCTGGAAACCAGCAGCAGAGTTGCGCAAGAAGAACCAACGCACGCCAAAAAGCTCAGCGGCGACCTGCCGCTCGACGGTACGGTAGCCGAGGCGCGCTGCGCAGTGGAGACGGCGGGCGGTGTCCCCAATCGGAAGGAGGAAGGAAGGGGAGGGGGGCGAGCGGCGTGGGGGCGGGCGCGGGAATCTGTGGACTGGAGGACGGCGGTTTTGAAAAGCTGGGAGTGGGACTGTGGGAGTAGTGGGGGGTGGAGCGGCGGCAGAGAACAGGTGCGCTGCATCGAGGACCAAGTGGAAGCCACGGTGGGGCCAGGGCCTTTCCGACTTGTAAGCCACATCGGTTTTTCGTTTTAGACTTGGCACAGGGCAGTGCATACGAATTTTTGGTCGTCGCCTCTACGGCTCTACAACGAACATGTCCTATCACTAGGATTATTTGGGCCTAGGTCGATTTGTCTTTGCTAAATGGAGGAGAACTCGTGAATATTAATATAATTTGGCACTAGTTCAAGACTAGTCTTTGCTTATTTCTTTGTTTGCTGAGATACTAGTGAATTACAGACGCTCAGCTATAATCTCCATCGTAACAAATCGAACCTGAAGGAGAACTATCGAAGAAATTGGTTATTCGGTATGCGGAGAATAAAGTTATTTTCTGATATTAGATTAGAGCTAGGTTGCTTGGATTCCTACACTTTGTATCGTCTTCATAGTGCATTCACTTGGTGCCATTGTATGTGCAATCGTTGTCACCACACATGTTCCTCCCTAGCCAAAACCCTCTCAATTGTTTTGAAGTCGCTGCTACTCCGTATAAAAACAATTTTTAGGAACGTGACTACTTTTTACTATATATAGAGGCGGCTCTTGATTGAGCCATCTCTATAGTGCCATGCGAAATAGTCCACCTATGTAGATACATCTTCAAAGGCGGCTCGCTATCTAGCCGCCTCTATAAATGGATCTATATGGGCCCCTAGAGTTACAAACCACCTCTACAAATCCCGTGGCAGAGGTGGCTAGATAGCGAGCCGCCTCTAGTTTTTCTGTAATTAATATTGCCTGGCCTCGCTCACTCTGCCTCCTCCTCGTCCAAACACTCGCCTCCTCCACTCCCCTCGAGTGCACGGCAATGGCTGGTCGCCGTGGGTGGAACGCAAAAACCCGGACGCGAGCGCTCGAGGGCAGTTCTCCCCTTCGAGCAATGGCAACGGCGGCGGACTCGACTAGATCACGGTAGAAAGGCAAGGTCCTGTACCTCATCAACTCCGACGAGGAGGTCAAGCCGTCCGCGATGCGCCTTGCCCTAAAGGGCGCGGGGGGAGTCGTCCGCTGTCGCCGGACGGGGCAATGGCGCGGCGTCGAGGACCCGGGCCGCCGGGTGGGACAAGGATCTACGTTGGTGACCCACCTTTGTCTTTGTCACTTTGTGCCTTTTCTTCAGTTCTTCTTTACGGTACAATAGAGCCTTTTTTTTTAAATAGCACTTGTTTATAGTTTATTTAATCTAATCACTTGATCTATATCTCAAATAGTGAAATCCTCTTTTCGATTAGGTGGTATGAAGAGGAAAAAACAATTCATAGTTTCTTTTTAAGTCTATTGGTTCAAGTGCTAATTCTATTCTCCCACAACTAAAAAGAACAAAGCGTGGACACATTTTGGTGCGACATTCCAACGTGGGCCAATAGTCTTGCCTGCTGCGTTCCCGCAGCCTTGCCTTGTCGGTCTGCCTCCTTCCTTGCAATCCAGTCTCCCTCCGTCGCGCGACAATCATGGGCAAGATCTCATGCAAAAGAACCGAAGTTCATTGCCTTGCATGTAAGGATGAAAACGGTACGAAAAATATCTCGAACCGAACCGCATCGTTTTCTACATTTGACCCGATCGAATTCGTATTTTCGGACAAATTCGAACAAATTCAAATTCGGTTCAAAATACGGAACACCAAATTCGAAATCAAAACGAAATCGGTTTAGACATTTTCCGACCGATTTCTACTTTTAATTCGGAATATCCGAATTCGAAATTCAGTTGAAACCGAATTTAGACTACTGCACAGGTCACACTGCCCATTTACAGGCTGCTCACCACGCAGCCGTGAAGTTTCTACTAGGAGCCAGCTGCCCTCTCATATAGACGGCGCCCAGCCTCATCTCATTTCACCTCGCGAGGTGGTACTAAACTTCGTGGCCACCAACATCTTCTCCGCTTCCCTTCTCAGCTTACCAGTGCTACACGCAAAGCTCACCTGGGCCATAGCCCATCAAGCTCATCTGTTTAACCCCCACCTGCGAAGTCACTGACACGTTTGATAGTTTTTGCCTCAGCCGAATAAATTTTTGTTACTCAAAAGAAAAAGCTGAATAAATCTTTAAAATAAAATATTACATCTATTCCAAAAAGAATAAAATTATCCTGACTCAGTTTGTGTTCACGTTTCTATGATTCTAAAATGGTATGCTAGTTGCTACATCTAATTTTAATTCCTATTATCCTGCTAGCTGTTAATTAGTTGTTCTATACTTGTATTTGTATGTCTGCTATTGTATTAATACTTAAGACCAAGGATCATGCACTTGTTAATTATTATATGCACTTGAACTTGATCATCCATGTACATGTACTTAGTCATGCACTTGTTAATTGTCATGCACTTGAGCCTACGGGTCAGTATTCCGTATCGAATTTTCGTAATCGATTGTGTTCGACATAATTCTGCTCGAATTGGTTTGTTTTCGGAATTATCGATATTCCGTAAGTTCGCGTTCGTTTTCGTGCCCAGCTTTACCGTTTTCGCTTTTGTTTTCGTATTCAAATGTAAAAGTTGAAAACAATTTAGGAGTTTTTCGACCGTTTCCGACCATTTTCATCCTTACTTGCATGCATGTGAGCCAATCGTGTGCATGCAAGATCAAGAAAGGAAACTACTATTTTGATTGATTGATTGATCCGGTCAATCCTGCCATTAGTGCCCTCATGAATCACGCAAGGATTACATCACGCGACGATCATCTCGCACTGCCAGTTAAGCAACCGTCCTCCCTATGCACACCGCATGTCCTCACCCTCATGCACAGTGCCCTCGCACTTGCCCTTGCGTGCCGCCCTCACCTCCTCGCCACTCGTCCTCGACGTTGCCCGTCGCCGTCGCCTTGTCCGCGCCGACCCGCTTCCTCATCCTCAACGCCGCCGGGCTTGACTTCCTCCTCGCCGCTATAGTGGAGAGGCAACATCAACGGATCGTGCACCGCCTATGTTTCAATCCAAGTGTTCCCTCCCTTCCTACTGTTCATGATCCGGTGAAACCGTACGGTTCATCTTCCTAGTCGGGTTCAAGGCAGAAGGCACACGGGTGGTTCAGAAGAAGTTTCGTTGTTGAATACAATAGATGTCCTTGGGTCATTTGACCATCTTTGTTGCTGTTTTAGGAGAGCGTTAAAAATAGCTAATTTAAATTCTCTCCACCAGCCGTCACAGTATATTACTGTACTTGAAATTTTGTTGTATTTGCCTTTATAGTGTATTGATCAGCGGCGCACAGGCAGATTGATCATATGGAGGTCTTGAAGTGTAATGGTGGATTACCGAGGGAGCAATGCAAAGGCCTCTGAAATCTGAAACTCTGAATGGTGCCTCATGCCCAGTGAAGGGGGGAGATGGTCCGTTCTTCCTCCCAGATGCCTCCAGGCCTGTTTGCCTCATGTATTGCTTGTGGAATTGTCCAGGTATTCTTTTTGTCCTATGCATCAGTTGCCATGGATCCCATTCTAACATTTTGATGGCACATCCTGTTATAGAATTAATTTGCTCAATATAAGTATACAATTTATAGATTGAAAAAAGCAATCCAGTGTCGGGGTGATATGTTGGTGTTGGGTGATAACCGTGATATTCTAATAGAAAATGGTTTGTGACTATATGTTTACATAATATGACTTGCATCTACTACAACTTTTTTTTGTTTGGAAAATAACATGAACGATAAAAATAAATTGAAGACCTAACGTATAATATTTGCAGGCTATGGAAATAATTTGTTTCCTCTGAACTTCAGGAAAATAAAGCAGACCGATGGTAGAAAAAAATATTGCCTGATCTAGACTGAGATTCTATGTACTATCTGGTAGTTTAATGTGGACTATATCAGGCACAAAACATGTATCATCATGGCATTAGTTCTGAATGCCTAAATCAGATTTTTCTTAATTTGGAGCTGTAATACCCTAGAATTTATAAAAAAAAATAATATGCTGGCTGAGTAGAGTAAAGAGAAAAAAAATAACTTTTTGAACCATAAGTCATATAGACGATCAGAGACCGTGGTTTTGTAGATCTTGTCGAAACGAATCCGTTTGACTACCAACATGTTTTGTTTGGAGGTCGGATGAATTTGGGACAAGCTGTTAAATTTGGGACATGCAAAATAGATTTATCACAATCTTGATTTTGGATTGGCTACTAGACGTTTGGTGGTATTATTTGTCCCGTTGCAACACACGGCCACTCAACTAACTTAGAGTCATCATCGCTTATAATAATAATATCTATGATTTAACTATTTCTATATATTGCTCATGCTGAATCTTGACACAAACACTTAAATAGATATCTTATTCTACAGTATATGTCTGCGTGGAATAGATAAAGCCACACATATTTATACGGTGAGTACAACATACTTTGTTTTAAGGTTTTGAGAGAGATTTTTCAAGACACGCAGTATTACCCATGCGGTAGACACTAATATTTACATATATACTCTAACCTGTGTACATGATGGTATGGAGATGCGGCGGAACTTATTCGTGCATTTATTGGTGTATGAAAGAAATTGATATCGGAGATTTGTTTCTGCCGATATAAAACATTATCTTAGCCGCATCACGGAAAGGTCTATACAATAGGGTTTTGTGAGCCTGCGATGCCGCGCTCTATGTGATTGTGTTAATTTCACAAATTTTGCTTTTTGGATTAAATGTCACTTTAACGTTGGTATTTAATTTTATAGTATTGTTATCTTATCGTGCGATCCGTGTGCTTTTAATATAAAATATTAGCTATCCCATAGCAACGCACGGACATAAACCAGTCATGCTAAAAATCCTAACGTGGAGGTGGAAACTAATGCCCCCCTATCCCTAATTCCTGGCTCCGCCCCTACGAGGATGGAGGCAAGCATCAGGACGGGCCCGATACCTGTCATAAAAAAAGTGTGGTCACAAGAGGTCCGTTTTCTTTTCTGATTGTATAACAGGCTAAAGGAAGTAAGCAAACCGATCATCCAAACAATATTTTCTGAACTAGCTTGTATAATTTTCCAGACCTGCATTTTACAAAGGTATTTATTTGGCTTAATACCTACCGATCATCCAAACAAGACTTCATTGGAAAACCAAAAGCTTTAGCTCACCTTGACAAAATGGGCGAAACTCAAGCCGGATTTTCCTTTCCTGCTAGGTATGCCAGAGATAAGCAGGGGTGGGTCACCTAGATGGACGGGTCATCACGCTGGATGGAATTCCATGAATGACTGAAAATTCTTCCCACCGCTTTGAGTGTTGAAGTGAGGAGATATTCTTCCACGGCACTTTTGGACAAAGTGTTGAAGGACCCAATTCACTGAAGGTTCCTCCACCGCACCTTTGCTGCTAACTTCCTCTGCTATCCCATCCATCCATGTGTTGATTTTTACTCAGCGGATCCCAGTTCTCACACCGCACACCGCGCCCTAATGCTGCCATTCTCCAAATAGCATATGGGACCTTTGGATTCCAAATGTGCGTTAAGACTTCTCTCAACAGCCTTGTATTAAATTAAATGAAAAAAATATGTCGAGATTAATGGAGACTCATCTTCTTTCTAATAGCATTTCTAATTTCAGTATTTATCGATTTAATCGTTGTGTGTTACTCTCTCCGTCCTCAAATAAATTAATTCCTAGAATCCGTGCCAGTCAAACTTTTTTAAGTTTGACTAACTTTATAGAAAAAAGTAACAACATCTATGACAAAAAAACAAGCACATTATGAAAATATATTCTATGGTAAATCTAATGATACTAATTTGATAACATAATCTTAACGTTTTATTCTAGAAATTCAATCAAAGTTCAAAAAAAATTTGACTTAAAACAACTCTAGAAATCTATTTATTCAGAGAGGCAGAGGGAGTAGCATGATTGATTAATTCCGTAGGATTCCTCCGGCTTCCCTTATTATATTTCAATGAAAAAAGTCCAAATTACTATCCTCAGGTTTGGCATATGTCCAGATTACCCCCAAAACTCTTACATTTGATTCAATTTACTGTCCCCAACTATTTCAGTTGGTCTAGTTTACACCTTAACATGATTTGTTAGTTTTGTTTTTCCACGTATTAGTTGAGTCTTAATATCAACTTTTGTGATATGATAGAGAACATCATAAGTTATGTTAGTAAAATATATCTTAACTTTTTGCCACTATTTTGATAGCTTAGGAAATTTAATAATAAATTAACACTAGAGATACAATATCGTAGAAAACGTTTGATGAAAAATTCATAGTGCATTTTTCTAACACAAAATACAATGTCCTCTATCACCTCACAAAATTTCAAACTAAAATATAATTTGTACATAGAGAAATAAAAAAGGAAAATATCTTTAAGGTGTTAGTTGGAACAACTTAAATATAGTTGGAGGGAGTAAATTAAACCAAATGTTAGTTTGGGGTTATTTGGACATAGGCCAAACTTGGAGAGAGTAATATGGACTTTTTACTATTCCAATTTCCAAAACAGGGCCGTTCAACTACTTTTCATTGAACTCGTGGCGTGCAAAAGTGGTGTGTGCCTCATGTGCTTTGTTTAACATGAGTTTTGCGTTGAGTGCGTGGCGGATCAGGATATCTGATGAAGATTATGAGCTTACCTTACGGACCGGAGTAAAACGAGAAAAATGCATTGGTGCTTCTTGTTGTCGCAGGCAGGTACGTAAATGCATATGCATGCACCTGTTCCCTGGATCGTGCTGAGCGTCGTCGTCGTCCTTGTGCGTGTCGTGCCCACGAATCAGAAAAGCCTTTATGACCTGCAGCAGAGCATGCATGCATCCAGCCATCCCGGCCGCCGACAGCGGGTTACGCTGACCGACCTGCTACAACTGTGGGCGCATGCACGCAGCATGACACTGCACCGGCCTCTGCCAGCTCGCCAGTCGCCGCCGTCCAGTCTCGCGGTTCACGTGTCCGCACGGCACGCGCATGCAGAGGTCATTACATTTTCCCACAAGTTACACACAAAGTCGTCATGGAAAAATCAACAGCCTGGAAAAATCGTAGATTATTTAGCATTGGCTGGCAGAAAAACACTGATTTGAAATTTACGATCGCTAACATGCTGCAAGTTAGCTAGCAGAGACTTGGGCTAATCAAGGAAGAAGAAACGCAAAGCAAACCATGCTTTTCCAAGATAAGCCCAAGTTCATTGAATTTTATTTTCTTGGTGGATTCTTAGTTCCTATCTATGCATGTTTCGGTTCAGTGTAATTGGTGTACCCTTTTTCTTTGAGCAAACAAGCTAGGTCCGATGCGATTGTTTTGATCATGTATGTATGCATGTCTTCAGTCCGTTCTATCTCAAGATCGCATATGCATGCATTAACCTTGTTGAAAAGATACACTACTAATGAAGGGTTAATTCAATCAAGGAGTAAAATTGATCAGCGGTACTCGAACTTGGCTAGAGATGCTAATTAGGTCCCACAAACTCTCAAGTTGTTGTATTCTTTTTAGATACATGAATTTGATTCGGGTTCTAGTGAGGGTCTAAATGGGCACAGACTTGACCGATAGCCCATATGACAAGTTAAATTCATCATTAACATAAATAGCACCACATCTCCTCTCATATATACTCTCCCTCCGCGTCTTCTCCGTCGTGACCGCAGTCACCGATGGCACTGTGCACTCCCCACCCCTCAGGCTCACTCTCAAGCATCACCATACTTTGTGCCCCCATCCCGCACATACCGTGCTTAAGATCACAGCCGTCTTTTCGGCTCATAGTCAGTGGCAAGGCGTATTCTCCTGACCAACGCTCGACCGGCACAGCAAGCTCAGCCAGTAGCAGGCCGACTACGGCCGAGGGTGCCCTTCGTGTTTGTCGGCAAGGAGGGAGCAAAGGCGGACCTCAATTAGAGGATCATTTGATAGTCATTTGAATAAAAATCATGCTCTATATGTTTTCACTCTCCAATAACATTTTTATATCTTGTATGTGCACTCTAGAGAGCTAACCCTGATTTCCATCTTTGACTAGCGAGAAATTCAGAATAGAGGGATATGCAGTATTTGGAGATTTAATTGAAAAAAGTTGTTGGTGGGTATCTTTTTTTTTCCCCAAAATCTCTATTCCTATCAATTAGGCAGGGTATAAAGAGGGCCTAGGAGTTACTCTAATATAATGCTCCTCTGGCCTCTAGGATAGCTTGTGTGCTCCACATGAATAGGGCACTCTTTAAATTCTAAATATAGATCCCTACAGTTTCCTTCAAGGAGCGAGAGTTTGAGAAATGATACAATGGTATTGCCAGATGCGAGGACATGAGAGTAGATGATATACTCCCTTAATCATAAATATAAGAGATTTTGAGTTGTCCTAAGTCAAATTGTATTAAGTTTGATTGAGTTAATGGAAAAGATTAATGACACCAAATTAGCATAACTAGAAGGATACCACGCGCGTTGCTACGGAACTTTCTTAAAAATAAAATTGTTGCATGTATAGATTGAACCTATATGTTCTTACATCCATTCTCACCAAAATTAGACAAGGCAATGAAAGAATCCAATGAAAAACTAAAAGAATTAGATCAAATTATAAGATGATGGGATAGCAAAACAAATAACAATATATGAATGCCCTCTATATTTCTTATATATTGAAATTAAATTGTACTTAGTGGAAATGGTGTGAACAATGAAAGAATCCAATAAGAAAAACTAATACAATTAGATTGAATTTTAAGACGATGGAATGGCAAAACAAATAGCAATATATGAGTGCCCTCTATATTTCTTATATATTAAAATTAAATTGCGCTTAGTGGAGATGGTGTGAACAACTTGCATTAAGAGATTGAAAATTAGTGGATGACATGGCTATTAGTGGGAGGTGATGTGGATAGGTAGTGGGAAATGATGTGGATGTCTTGCATGGATAAACTTGTAGTGGGGTTTAGCTTTATAAAAGATATAGATTAGATATATATATATATATATATATATTATGAAATGAAGTTTTATAATTTAACTCTTTGATATGGTAGACATTAATACCCTTCTCTATAAATTTGCTTAAACAAAGAATAATTTGACTTCAGATATACATCTCTTATATTTAGGACAGAAAGAGTACATGATTAGTACAGTCTACACAAATTACGTGGCAATTGAGGGGTGGTAGATCACCTAGAGCTATGCTAGCAAGGCTAATCGAGAGCAATATGTATTTCAGATTTATAAAAGTTGGAGATGTTAGACTCTAACAAATTTATAGCCAATGATTATCTTCTTAAAAAAACGAAACAATCTGATGCTTGTAAGAGACTAATGTTGTTGATAGTAATATATATAGTTTTCAAAATCATGATTATATTACATGATTTTATAACTTATGATTTTAATTAATCGAGTTGATTTTGCCACTCTTAGTAGAATCTATGATTTTGTGATTCTAGTATACTGCTAGACATGATTTTTGCAATCGCTTCCTATTTTCTCCAGAGGGGTTAACTTAGTTAACACCTCTATAAATGTTGTGTAGCAGTATAGCTTACAAATCACCCCTACAAATCAATCTTCATAGGCGGTTTCTTATGTCACTCATCCACATTTTCAGGGGCATTGACTTAGTCAACCATCCATAGAAATCGATTTTTGGGGTACTATCCTTGAAAATAGCTACTGAACAAATAAATTCATATTTTCCAAATGAAGTTAGATGAAGATACACAATATGACTTTTTATTTGAGATCATTCAGGGTCAAAATATACCTTTAAGTTTCTATATTTTGAAATTCAAAATTTTTAATATTTTCAAACAACCACGAATGGAGATAGACCATATACCAAAGTTATTGTGCTTGACAAGACAAAAACTTTTTAGTTAAAAATATTTTCTTTTGAGATCGTTTAGGAGCAAAACATATTTATAATTAGTCAAACTTAAGATACTTTAATATGGTATTTATGATTATATGGTTTGCGCTTCTACATCTTGAGTTTTGAGCTGATTCCTGATTATTGAATGCATGGACGCTTTATTGAACACCTTATGTATTGTTCTTCCAGCAGAAGCAAAGGTCGTTCCTAGCATCCACCCCATTCTTTTTGCTCTACTACCAATCATTTGACATATCACATATGTGATGAGTATGCTTGACGTTGAAGCTACAAGCTAGCCGTGTGGGGGGACAACCTATGCACCCAACCCACCCTGAACAAAATTTCATATGCAAGCTTTGTCATTACATGCGAGAATTTGTATCCTATTTTAGTCGTTGACCTTCGTAACCATGATCTGTATATGCTCGGTGTCCGTGATACCGTACGTGTGGTATTGCTTCAATGACCTGTGCTTGTATAGTAAATTAAGGTCGTCAACGGCTTGCTAGATTCCCTGTATCTAAAGGCCAGCCTGCTAGATTGCCTGTATCTAGATGGAGGTCAAAACCGTACAGTCATATCAATACAAAGACGTCAGCGTGCTGCTCCAGATGTTATGGCAGTTTCAATGCTACCAACTATTTGGGGAACCTATTAATTTCTATAGATAGTACGGCAAATGTTTAAATTTTGTTCTAAATGAGCTTATTTCTCCCTCTGAATCAAACTTTTTTTTGCCATAATTTGACAATTATTATTCAAGTATATGGTTCTAATCCTAGATACAAAAATAATAGAAAAAATCTAAAAAAGTCAGTAATTTACAATCAAACTATATGTAATTAGTTATTTTTTATCTACATTAGAAATACTCCCAATACATGTGTCCAAAGATTTTGATGTGATCACAGAGATTCTCTCTCAATTCTTTTACCAATATCTCTTCAAACAAGTTCTACGTATAGAAACTATGGTCCCAATAAATAATTTTTACAGAATATTTTTTTATCCAATAACTACCTTGCCATATCAGTAAAACATTTAGGTAACAGTACAATTAATGTCTATAGAAATTATGGTGGTTTCTGCATTAGGAGTGCCCTTATATAAGAATTTAATGGGGATATATATTAGGGCACACCCGTAGTTACCAACTCTAAAACAACTTCTCCAACAGTGTTGTCTTTTAGTACATAGCTTACATATAGATAGCCCACATGACACAATCAAATTTTTTGAAATGTATACAAAATATGAAATAGTATGTTATGAGCCAAGTCATCGGAAGCTAGTTTTTCTCTCTTGCATTACAATATGAAATAATACGCTATGAGCTAAGTCACTGTTAGAGGTCTATATATATTAATGATCACCCATTCCTACTGCAATAAATGTGTATTTTCATGTTCAGCGATAAAAAAAAAGGTTTTGTGATGATAACATTATATTTCCTATTCAAACCAATATTTTGAGTGTATGAAAAATGGTAGTTATTGAGTTGGAATAATAAGCAGAGGCATTGTGAGCATTTATGTTTATATAAGGCTAGTCCTGGTAGATAGTACTAACATGCATATTAATTAGATGCCACGTACTATAATTTTTCGCTAACGTGTCAATGAGTTTGGACATAGTATCCAAGGTTAGAAAACCGTGCACAATCCTGACGTAATGAATAATATTGGCTGGTCCCAAATTGAAAAAAAAAAAGCATTCGAATCACAATAGCATTATGGGCTGTAAGATTAACAGAGTATCACTTTGCTTACATTCTCTCATGTTCTCTTCGATCGTTCGATGCAGAAGCATAAATCTGATGCAAGCAAAAAAGCTGGAATCAGGATGAAACTCTGTTCACCATTTGCCTGCGGCGTATGAGACTGATCCAAAGTTCCCATCGTCATGTTATGAAACTGGAGCACTGAAAAAGCAGCAGTTTCAAGTCACATTTGTTACGGCTGCCTGTCTAATATGATCCTGAACTCATGAATTTTTAATACCATTGTACTAGCTTGTGTTTGGTGAATCGGTGCGATACACCCTTCTTACAACACTGATGTGCATCTGATTGCCACAGATATCTTCGACAATTCAATCAGCTACCGAAATAGCATACATAGCCATTCAGTGCGACATAGATCTGCCTTCTATTGTCATTATCACGTTGTCCTAGTTCTCCAAAACAACCAGACAAATCTGATACTCGATATATGGAGTTAAGTACCAAGTGTTCCAACTACATTAGTACTTGAAGTCTTGAACGCATAGACCAACTAAGTTTTATAACTAGACCAGACCCAATGATAACGAGAGTTGCAGAGGATATAAAAAGATGAACGACTGCCGAAAGAACCTAGTAGAACACAAGCAGCATCGCCATTGCCATCATAACCTTCACCATCATCTCCTATCTCTACATCACCATGACACTGAAGAAGGCACCACCTTGATTGTAATTTTAGTCCTGCAAGGGGCAAAAAAAACATTGCAGATGCAATGGAACCATTACTTCCCAGTTCCCACAGTTTTGATAATCTAGGTGTGTAAATGTTTTTTAAGAGGACTTAGGTGAGTAAATCTGAAGTGCATAAGTTCAGCATCATTGCCAAAGAGTATCAAAATGGAAGGAGCATCAAAATACTTTTTTCACTGACTTGGAGCAGACTCCATACATTGAAATCATTAATTTGCATGAAAGATTGGAGAATAAGAAAGAAAATGACAACAAATTTACTTGCAGCCAACCCTAACAATACGCAGTCATGCACCATTCTTTGGTCCTTGAGTTATAACTTATAAGATAAAAAACGATGCAACTATATGATGTCAAAAAAGGAATGAAATAATGCTCTTCTTTTCAACATAAGCTACCTTAGTTACAACCCCAAATATCTACGACAACACAAGAGAAATAAATGTGTAATATGAGGAATGTTCCCTGAAAAACTAAGTTCCAAAAGGCGCCAAACACAGATTAAACGTGATGAGTGTTTGTGCCTTTTTTTAAAAAATCATTATCAGGCTCAGACTTAATTCTGAAATTAATGCAAATGGCAGAAGTGTAAACGTTGAGAGCACTAGTAATGGCATTTGGGGTTGGGGTGTGTGTGTGTGTGTGTGTGTGAGGTAGCACTCGAAGCAAAACAATCATCGTTAATAAGTGCAGCATTTACTGCCTATTGGCCTTTACAAGTAATTTCCAGTTTAGCGGCTATGGATGGAGTGGTCTTTCACAAGACAAGATTGACAGAACACACATTAGTAAACCATTGACAATAACTGGAGTGAAAATAAGTACGAGTCCAAGGACATGCATGAAAACAATACCATAAGCCCATTAAAACTACCAAGAGCCTCTTTGCCAAGCTTAAGCTGAGCCAGTTACATACAACAAGCCATATTTCTGTAAGCTCAAAATGATGTTTGTTAATTTAAAAAATAAAATGTTGAAGAAAACATCACTAAAACTCGGTTCCCATGCTCTTACAGATCACAATACACTGAATGAGCCACTATAACGCAAGCAGGCAAGCCAAAATGTGATTTTCCACACATGCAAAAAGTTTCATAAAGTCATAATGATGCTATAGTCAATGTTTAGGAAACTAAGCTTGGAAAGATAGTCAGCGAAGAGACTAATCACTACTTCAACCAGATTACAAGGATATAGACGAACTTCACAATTCTTCTACAAGTCAACTGCTACAGAGGTACCTATGAAAACAATGAAACAAGAGATGCTAGTAACATGATACAATGAAGGGAAACCACTGAATCATAACAACATTATCTGTTTGTTTGCACGCGGTTTTTCAGAAGCCAGAGTATTTAGACAAAGTGTGAACTTAACAACAAATGCCATTACAGTTGTGAAAGAACCAAGAAGGGTAAATGAGAAGTTTAATTTATGCTTCTTGCCCAAGTCCAATAGCTTGTGGAGAAATCATATTTTTCAATTTATTAAGAATAGAAGTATGTTCCATCTTTCAAGACACGCATGATAGTACAAGGTTCCATTGATGTGGCACTCATTGTTGAAAACACACACACACACACACATATGGACCGGCTTGTTTCCATGATAGCAAAATACATCAAACCACATACAAACAAGAATAACCTAATAGTCTATAGCTTGGCAGGAGGCAAATAGCACACACACTACATGGTGACCAAAAGGATCTAGAGAAGATTTTGACGCAACTGCAATCCATGGTACACATGACAGTTTGTATAGGCAAAACAAGAACACGACAAAAATAATCATACTCCTATGTGATGTAAGTGACAGTGCCTCAAAGAAGAATGCAAAAGGGCAGTCAAAATTATGATAAAAGACTTACAGCTTCATATCCTTCTCGGTGACAAGAACGCTGGGTACCCGAAGTACAGAAACGGAGTGTTACAAAAGTCGCCACTTTCAATGGGTGTCAAACAGACCCTCACAATCTCCAATGTCTTGATATTAAGTGAGAAAAACACTAACCTTGTAGGACAAGAGACTTTCTCAAAGCATAATAGGATAATATGTCCTTCTGCTGCACCCAAAACTCAGGATTGCAGTCTCCGGTGTGCGCTCATTGTCATTCTAAGCATCATTTTGCCAAATGGAGTGCAGAAGCTCAGGAAATTCTGGACTGGCGCGAGTAATTATCCCAATCCTTCCTTCACCAGCCTCCACAACAACAACACACCGATTTTCATGGCAAGGTGGGAGGCCAACAACCGAGAATTCCATCCTGTTAACGTTGAGCTTGAGCAACTTGTTGCAAAACTGAAGTTTCCAGTAGAAGCAACCATACGCATAACTGGGGCACAGATCCACGGGTGTCGTGAATTGTTTGTGAACGTGGAAGCCTGGCGCATCCGAACCGATAGAAATACCATCAGACTAGGTGCCAGAAAGCGAAGAGTAGGCAAATGCCACAGCCAGTGCTTCACAGTACCCCCAGGCAACCACCCTGAACTGTGTCTCCTCGTAGTCTGCTGCAGGGACAAAGAAAGCGATGAAATTTCCAATGTGCTCGTCCCGTGCCGGACCAAGGACGGAGGATACTAGGCTCTCTGGTATGGTCGGCTGCGGCGTGCACCCCCGCGTCAAGAGGTCGCACACGGCGAGTTCCGGGAGGATGATATGGCCGCTCGCATGCTCAGAGCGCATCAGGAGAACCCGGCCGTCGCGGGCGTCGCAGTGAATCCAGCCGGTTCCTTGGCACTGGGAGAAGTCGGCGGCGCGGACGAGGGCGTGCGCGCTGAGCGCGTTGGGGTGGCGAGCTTCGGCGGGCAGGAATCTTCGGGCCGTGAGGACGCCGAGGAGGAGCGGCGGGTGGAGGGAGCGGTAGCGGCGGAGGAATGAGGCGGCGGCGACGAGGCGGCGGAAGGAGGCGCACGCTGCTGCGGCGCGGGCAAGGTCCGCGGGGGAGGCGACCCGGACGAGGATCTCCTCGACAAGGTGGTCGGGGAGCGGCGGCGGCGCCTGGGCTCCGGGCCCGGGGAGGATCTGCGCCATCGCCGGCGAAAGGGTTTGGATGGACAAGAGCTGCACGACGAGTGTGGGGTGTGCCGTGCCCGTGCGGGCCTGGGCGGCGCTCGTGTGTGCTGGGCTGAGCCTGCGACCGTCCGGCCCACAGCATTTTCGGCCTGTGTCCATACAGCCCATTAGAGCTCAGCTTAATCAGCCAGCCTATATTTTCCTCTGGTTCTCCCGTCGCTGTCATCCTCCGCTCAGGCAGTCAGGCTCCACTCTCCTGTCTCCTCTCCGTTGCTGTGCCGCTCCGCTCCGGTGCGCGGTCCGGCACTCGCATCTCGATCCCTCGATCTGTCTTCTCTCGGGTTCGTGCTCTTCACCCGGCCCTCCCGTGATTCTGCTGCATTTCTTTCTCGTGTTCTTGGGGTTCTAGGACTGGGACGGACGGGCCTTGATGTTCTGGTTGTGCCGCCGCACCCGCAGGGAGGAAGAAACGTGACAATGGAGGCTCCACCCGTGGCGCTGTTCGACTCCCTCAAGGTGCGCACCGCGAGTTGCTTTTGTAATTCTCACCGTCATCTTGGCTGCGGCATTTCATCGATCATCCTGCGGGCTGTTCGGGGTTTAAATTCTTGCCCTTTTTTATTCTGCTGCGATGTGGTAGCAAATCTTATTACCTTGTTCGAGTGGATCTGAGAATTTGAGCATGTACAGTGGAATTCCAAGCAGTGTATTTTTCTAGTTAAAAGGAATGTCGACCGTGAGAGTGTCGTGTCTGCTGTGGTAGTTTCTTCGTTTGCCCTCACATGAATGATATAGACGACAGCTAGTGTGATCATGTGTTATGTACTGTGTATTCTTTTTATCAATCTCAGTCTTGCAACAGGCTGCCAAACCGTTCTTCTTGCTGGCCGGTCCCAACGTGATTGAATCGGAGGAGCACGTCCTGAAGATGGCCAAACACATTAAAGGAATCACAACCAAGTGAGCACGAAGTTTGGATCAGTCTTTTTTCTCTAATAAAAAAACCGGGGCTAAATTAAACCTACCCTGTTGCCTTTCGTTCTCCATAACAGGCTTGGAATTCCACTTGTGTTCAAGTCCAGCTTTGATAAAGCAAATCGTACATCATCAAAATCGTTCCGTGGTCCTGGTCTTGAAGAAGGCCTAAAGGTGAGGCATGTTTTATCCTTCAGACTAGGCATTTCCTAGTTTTGACTTTTGATTACATTGGTCTTCAGTACAATGTGCAAATTCATGTCAAGCCACTGTTTCTCTTATGTGACACTAGTTTAGTTCTCTGCAATTCATATGATAATCAAATTGGCCATACTTTTGTCATCAGTGATTACCTGAATTATGGGAAGTGGCTGGACAATTAGAATTACCTGTTCAAATACCTAGTGGTATATTGTTATTTTGGCCTAATGGCCTAGGTTGAGATTCCAGGAGAAACATTAAAAATTTGCCGTATCTTGGGATTTGTTCAAGTACTAATGGCCTGTGTGATGTGTATATGTACCTAATTGTTGACACAGCTTTTCATGTGTGATAGTGTGTTTATATCATATTGTTTTTCAATTTCCAATTTTGGTCAGATCCTTGAAAAGGTGAAAGCAACATATGACCTTCCAGTAGTCACTGATGTGCACGAAAGCCACCAGGTAACCCATCAAACAATTCTGCTATGTTAATGCTTGATTTGGCTTGATTCTTCACCAGATCATGTTTCCTTTGTACATTTTGTACTGTAAGACATGTTTCTTGTTCTTAAGTAATTTTGTGAACAAATTTGTTCTTTTGTGCTACTTGTTCTTGCATTCCAGTAACAGTGAGACATGTCTGAGTTTTTTTTTCCCATTCCAAGCTCATAAGGAAACTGCCAAATGATTCTCTGTTTCATACTAGGTACCACTAGTCATGTTATGTTTCTGTAGTCATATATAATTGTCAGAAAGAAACTTTTGACCCCATGCACTTTTCTTTTCCATTTTTTAAGATGCATCTCTAGTTTTCTACACAATTGAAGGTATTGAATGGTTTGGTTTCATTTCAAATCCTGGATTTGTACTCATACCTGGATTTGCTTTTCATAATTTCATCCTTAGTTTGAGAGGTGAGCTGTTACTTTTCTGAGCATATGTGGAACTCAATAACACCATTACCCACTCTATCATAATCAAACAACCCATCTTATTGCTAACTGCGCATTACCTGCATTGCCCTTTATCAAGTCACAATCTCCTACTGCATATTATTTGCTCTAAAGAGATAGATGATTCCTAATTATTTCATGAAATCAGTGTGAAGCTGTTGGACGAGTTGCTGACATTATACAGATTCCAGCCTTCCTCTGTCGCCAGGTACAATTTTGAATGAAAGGATTTTCTGTGGCAAACAACAGTTTTTTCATATATTTAAGCATGATTCTGCATATTTATACCATGTTCTGCATCTCTAATGCAAACATATTACTATGATAACAGACTGATCTTCTAGTGTCTGCTGCTAAGACTGGAAAAATTATCAACATCAAGAAAGGACAATTCTGTGCGCCTTCTGTAAGTTGCATTTTACTAGCTGGTAGTATAATTGAAATTTGAATACACGAAATTTTAGCTACTTGCTAATTTAGTATTTAAATCATTACCTTAAAAAGGTTATGTGCTATTAAATGTTGCACAAAGTAACAAACATTCCATAGTGTACTTAGTCCTACTTTTCATAGTAATCTGGCGAAGTTTCTTACTTGATTATTATGAATGAGGTGCAGTGTTGAAAGAATGCGGAACTATTTGCTCTTACCTGCAAATTTTCATTTAATTGAGTCTAATGAAATTTCTGAAGTAACTTGGCTTAAGTTGATAGAATTTTCGCATTACTTCAGCTGACAACATGAAATTTAACAAAAATCCAGAGACCCAGGTTCAAGCCCTGCATCCTCTTAATTAAAAAACAGGGATGTGGTCTGCTCCATCCCGTCGAGTTTTTTAAATTTAACAAAAATGATATCAGTTTGTACCTATCTGATCTATGATAATCCATTAATCTTCTTGTTGAGTTATAGTGCATGTTTCTTCATATGACCTTTCCCATTTAAGCATATATTTGTCTGATATTTTTTATGGAAAGACAATTATCCAGACATATGCCGTCTTCATATTACTATAACTATTTTTTGACAAGATACACAATTTTGAGGATGTTCTTATAGAATTACCTCCTGGTTAAGGCTTGAAGCTAATTATTTTACCAGATTTACTTGTTTTACTTTTACACCTCCAGGTTATGGTGAACTCTGCAGAGAAAGTAAGGCTTGCTGGAAACCCAAATGTGATGGTCTGTGAGCGTGGTACCATGTTTGGCTACAGTTAAGGCATCTTTTGGCTCTTTCTTTTCTGTTTATTGCCCATGTAATAAACATGAAAAAGAGAGAACAATTAATCATTGATGCTGTTCTAGGACATTGCCACTAAGGAGAGTAGGTAACATGTTGTAGGGTTGTAGAATGACTATGAACCAAATAGCCTTAGTGGGACGAATGCTTCTTGAAATATGTGATGACACTGTATAATCGTTTTATGAATTCACCAGTTGAAGTCGTGAGAGCTAGATTAGGGTTGCCTTCAGATCATTTGGCATGCAACAAAGTAATTGATACCGTCACTTCTGGAGTTGTGGTTGGAAATCAAGCTGCAGCTCAAGAAGAAGCATCTAGAAGTTCCACAGCAGTGCACTAACTGTCTCTTATTGCACAACTCATATTATCACTTTCTTCGTTATTAGTTATTTCTGCATTGGTACACAAAGACTGACATTTGTTTCAACTAACACAAAGACGATCTAATTGTTGACCCAAGGAACTTTGAGTGGCTGAGGGAAGCAAACTGCCCAGTTGTAAGTATCGAAACCTCATTCTCATCCCTAACTGCATAATCCACCTCCTGTTTAGATCCATCTAACTTGTTCCTGATTGAACACTTCCATCTAGTTTATCAATATTTCTGGCATTGCAAAAGTCTCAAATCATGGATCAATTATTGAAAAGAATCAAGTTAATATTTAAATCTTACATAGATGCAACCTGATCGTTATAATGGGAATGATGACTCCTTTGTGTCAATTTAATTGTGTTAGCATTGAGCCTTTTCTCTTCTCCTGATCTGGTGCAGTTGTTTTGACATGAAAAGGTGGTCTGGCTCTCCTGTTGTCAAAAATGAATTTACGTTGATTAAGATGACGCAGATGACTGCTGTGCTTTGTTTATTTTAAATTTCAATTGATTAAGATAAACATTGATTTTCCAACCAAATGACACAGATGTTAACAAGGAATGTTAGTACTGGAATAGCATCTAACCAATATTGGACGAAAATAATTTAAGATCAAGCCTTTCTACATTTCACCAAAAGTGGTTGTATTTCTGTCTGATGCTTTGGGAAAAGTTCCATTTTATTAATATCCACAACTCATTCGTGGTTTGTCATTTTCATGCTTCCCGTTTTCCTTTTTTATACACCTTTCTTGATCGCACTATGTGGTAGCTAGCAACAACTATGTTGTAGATTACAGACCAGTGATATGCATTTCAGGTAGCGGATGTAACACATGCTCTACAGCAACCGGCTGGAAGAAAGGTATCTTCATCAATTGTGATGTGCATTTACCAATTGCTAACCTGATGTAAACTTGCATGCAACATTTTAGGTGCTATGCTGTTCCAGTCATGGTCTCATCTCTATATGTAATAACCACAATCACAAGAATCTGTAATGTCCAAAATTTGGGCCTTCGGATCTATTTTTAAGTTTAACAGTCTCACTATTATGTTGAACTTTTACCTACTATAAAAAAACAGCCAGCAAAACATTAGTTGTTTTAACTTTTATCACAACTTCATAACTACCTTATATTGAATTCGTTGTTTTTGCTGGTGTTTGTTTTAGTTAAATTGGGGATTGCTGTGTTCTATTTTGTAAGCTTGATGGTGGAGGTGTTGCAAGCGGGGGGCTACGAGAACTAATACCATGCATTGCAAGGACTTCTGTTGCTGTTGGTGTTGATGGTATTTTCATGGAGGTAAAGAGATGTGAAAATAAAGAAATGAGGATGCTCTGTTGTTTCTTTTAACATAATCTGCTATTATGCTCATTGAACGAAATTATCAAAATTAAATCTATTTTATTGCATAATCCCACAGGTACATGATGATCCCTTGAATGCACCATGTGATGGCCCAACTCAATGGGTATACTCCAGTTCATTTATGCAATCTTTTCCAACTTATATAGCATTGATGATGTTTATCATATAACCCTCATACTATTTGTTTGCACTCCTGTCTTTCTTAGCCATTGCGCAATTTGGAAGAGCTATTGGAGGAATTGATTGCAATCTCTGTAAGTTTAACATCCTTCATTCAGTATATTCAAGCCAAATCTCAGTAAATTTACCTTTCGTTTTTTTCCACCTTTTTCTCCCGTCATATGAAGCGAGTTACCAAGGGAAAGAAGCCATTCAAGATCGATCTCACTCCGTTCCAGGAATGATCTGCTTTGGTTGATAGAAAGACTCAACAATTTGGATTTTAATATGAATGCTGTACTTGTTACTGTTTCGAGCAAACCTGCAGTAGATGTGACTGTTGTCACCGAACGAACTATTGAATTGAAATCTGTCGGGTTGGTTTGTGTTGTTTCACCAGTTGTACCAACATGTTATTGGACAAACAATATCATCGCTAGTTGAATGCAATTGTTGGCTGATTACCAGCTTGTCGCTTCTGTGCATCCAGATGATAATGTTAAGCTCGCTATCTGCAGTCAAAATGATCAAGATAATCTGTGCAAAGCAGAAGGCCCCAAATGGAACAAACCAAAGCGTACATAAAGCACAATGCATCACTTCACGGCTGGAAATGCAGGAGAATTGCACAATAAAGTGATAAACTAGAGTACTGAGCACCAGCCTTTCTTCAAGCGAGCTTTACAACAAGAAGCAGTTTTGGAGTTCAGCACACCAGATACATGCAGCAAAATAGAAATCACTTCACAAGCTGCACTAGCCCATCTCTAGTCCCTAATTGCTGTTAGTGCTTTAACGTCTACTAGTCCTTGTCTCTTACTCCCTAATTGCTTAGGTTACTGCTTTAACCGTCTAGTCCTTTTCCTCGTGGGTACATGACCTTTCTCAGATACAGCGAGCCTTTTCTCCTTGAAAGCCCTGACCATGTTGTACACCTGTATTGAAGCTCACATATTAGTCTTGATTGAGTTTAATGCAATTTCATATTGTATAAATGCTTCAGTTGGAGTTACCTTCCGAATACCAGATGTTAATCCCATGGACTCCATGGAGGATTCGTTGACAAGTTTCAACTTTGTGCTATCAGCTCCCTTTTTGCATAGTCGATCCACACCATCTACATTGTAGTTAGTTAGCAAGCAAGATTCACAGTAACACAAAGATAACATATTGTTTTTTTTTCTGGTGATTAAAACCAACAAACTCTACCTTTGAGATTAATAATCATCAGCTCCACATGCATTGTCAGGCGAATGTGGGAGAAAATGTGGACATGCTCACCAACATCCTCCCGGAAGATCACATCAGATCTCTGTCCCACGTCGATGCTAAGCAACTTCGACAAATACTTGTCCATTGCTTTCCTCCTGTTCTGAAAATCGGTCTTCCCTTCATCCACAAGGATCAATGGGAACTCCCAGAGCCCCGCAAGCAGGCCCTCCTCTGGTCTCTTGATCAGCAGAAAGAGATTGTCATTGTCCTTTGCATCTGGTGCCTCTTCCTCCAAGCCTTGTGCAATCTGAACGACACAAACAGCAGCGAAATCTCTCCGAGGTTTGGCCTTTGGAACCACTCGTGGGAAGTCCATAACTTGGACTGATGAATTTTCATGGGAAAGTGCAAGTGCTTGGCAGTGGCTAGAGATTGGGCATTCAGAGCAACCAGGCTTTGTCTTGCTACATAATGTTGCTCCTAATTCCATCATTGCTTGGTTGAAGTCTCCTGGTCTCAGAGGATCAACCATCTGATCTGCAAGCTCCCTATGATGAAAAATGTACATTGTGCAGATTCTGAGATTGGTGTAAAGATTCCCAATTCAGAATTGGATTTACAGCAAGACAATGTGATTACAGATGAATCAGTATCAATCAATGTCTGTCCAACTATGGATAAATCCTGTACTGAGGTTAGGAGGGGTTTGAAAATGCAAATCAAGATTTTAAATTAGATCAAATATGTGCATTTTTATTTCAACTGATGATACAGCACACTGTACAGTATTATTCAGGTCTATTGTAGTGCACAAAAGAAAATGTAGGACAAACTACAGTACGTGGTGTCATTTTACTAGAAAAATCCAACATTGTAATAAACACTACAATGAACAATCAACTAACAAGATGAATTGTGAGGTGTTTGGTTTGAGGAACCACCACATTCTAGATGAAGTGGCCGATCGTGAGTTCAGCCCATGAATTCCGGACTTCATCCCTCATGCTTATAGTAATTATAATAGTTTGTGAGGGATGAGGTGGTGGTGGATTAGCCCATTCCATTCCACAAATCAGTAACGAGTGAGATGATGATGGATCAACCAAACACCTCTGTAAGCTGTCAAACAAGAAGAAGGATAGTGCTGCCTACCAGAATCTCTTCACTGTTGAGGATTCCTTTGGGTTGTCAGCAATGGCATAAAGCCTGCTGATCACTCGTACAACATTTCCATCCACAACTGGGACAACCTATAATAAAAAGTCACAAAATCGTTTGAAAAAGGAAAAGAAAATGCACAAGCTAATTTGACGAGTTGCTAAACTGTGAACAACCTTGTTGAAGGCAATTGAAGCAATTGCTCCAGCTGTGTAATCCCCAATACCACGAACCTCACGGAGGGCTGACGCCGTGCGAGGAAACACCCCCTTTTCAATGATCTGCTTTGCTCCCTGTTTCTCCATCATAAAGAAGATCGACCATAAACCACAGATAGAAATCCTTCATTCTGGTTTATAGTGTTATATAAAGACCACAAAACTGTTAAAATTAAGGTAACTCGTATAAGCTGGAAACCAAAGAACAAGAGAGGAAGGCCACATAAAAGGCCAAATTCCTGACAAACTGCACAACACAAAATTTCAATATCTTGACATCTCAAAATCAGTTCAAATGCAAAGTGAATGATGAACTACTAATCAGATTTCCTTTCCTTCATTTCAAGGAAAATGGAACTCTGAAATAATCTTCCAGGCTCTCTGAGGCAAAACATCAAACAGGGAACGTGCGCAGCAGCAAAGGTTGCCAAGCAAGCATCAACCATCCAATAGAGACGCCCCCAGTCATCCGCCATCAATCCATTGCGAGCACAACTCACCTCCAGCAGAAATCGAGCCCTACGGTAGTAGCCAAGACCCGCCCACATCTCGTTCACCTCCTGCGGAAAGCATCAAGCCACGAATCAAGAACTCCATTATCATTTAATTTAACCCCACAAAATTTCGACGTCAAAAGATCGAATCTTCCCCACAAAAAGAAAATTTTTTTTGCTTCTCTTGCCCAATTGATTTATGAACTATTGCTCACCTCCTGCGTAGCGGCGGCGAGGCTTCGCACGGTGGGCCACCGCGCCATCCACCGCTCGTAGTAACCGACGACCACGGGCACCCGCGTCTGCTGCAGCATCACCTCCGACACCCACACCGCGTACGCCCTCTCTTCCTCGCCGCCGCTTGCGCATCGCCACGGCAGGTCCCGACGGTGCGCGTCATACCACCGGAGCAGCTGCGCGCGCAGCGCGGCGGGTGCGGCTGCAGGCACTGCGGGAGCCAGGTCTTCGATGTCAGGAGCGGAGGAGGCTGCCGGCGCCGCCTTAGCGCGGCGCGGTTGGGGCCTTCTTGTGGGAGAACAGCCACGGCGGCTGTCGGCCGCCTTGGGGTTCTTCGCCATTGATTTTCAAATTTTAGGGCTTTGCCGCCACTGGGGTGAATGGGTTTGTGGGAACAGAGGCAAACAGGCAGGGCAGACAGCAAGCAGCCGAGCGATTGTCGCGCGGGGCGCCAGGGAGGAGCGGGGAACCTACCGGCTTACAATGTGTGTGTTGTCATCATGGTCGTGGATGTTTTGATGAAGATGCCTAAAATTTAGATAAAAGGTGTCGTGAGTGTTAAGGTAATAAAAAAATAAATTCGAAATTCATCATATTAAGCATAATTAATCATTAATTATCACATAAGCATACACTAAATTGTCAAATCATGGACTAATGAGGCAGCAGATCTTGTAAATAGAGTCGCAAAGTTTGTGCAAAGTTTCTAACGGTCTATATTTAATACTTAATACCAAATCAAACATCGTCGGATATCGACTAAAGTTTAAGAGAGGTGAAAACACATTATTCACCATAAAGTGTTGAAGATCGACCTTAGATTAAAAGAAGAGGTCAAAGTCGTCACATCAAAAGCCAACCAACTGAAACAAAAGTCCAGATATCAAGAAAGGATCCACAGACCAAACCTTAACCAAAGATCAA
Source organism: Miscanthus lutarioriparius (assembly GCA_904845875.1). Classification (NCBI taxonomy): domain Eukaryota; kingdom Viridiplantae; phylum Streptophyta; class Magnoliopsida; order Poales; family Poaceae; genus Miscanthus; species Miscanthus lutarioriparius. Next base: position 57,764,738 of record CAJGYO010000014.1, on the reverse strand, counting down.
ACATTGTCGAGGTAGGGAGAGGCTGAAGTGACATTATTCCAAAGTATCACCATTGTCACCATCTCGATAATAACACCAGAAACTAAAACCAGATCAATAAGGATCCACAAACCTAACCAAGAACTATGAAGTGGAAAGGAATCGAGACCCCGCTGCTCTATCCACAAACCTAACCAAGAGGAGGGGGGACCGTGCGATGGCCTAGAAGAGAGCGGTGGCGGCGGCTGTTGTACGATGGTTCCTTGTGTTGGTGCGAAATAGAGTATTGGGTTCCATCATGGCAAGCGGGCATCGCTCCATTGCCATCCCACAAAGGCATGGGAAGTGGGCATCGCTGGATTGCCATCCTGCAATGGTACTTCCTTGGATAGCCACTATGAAACATGTGCAACCCGTTAAAATATCATTCGGTGACTTTGGATCTCAGAAAAAATGAAAAACAAAATTTTCTTCCACCTTTGCCCCTGCCCTTTCTTTCTTGTTTTCACGTGAGAGCACATGGACGAAATGGAGGAGGAGAAACAGATCGAGCGAGCGCTTCTTCTCGAGCAAGCGCTCCTCCGCTTCGTCTTCTCCACGTCGGAGCCGAGCGCCACTGTAGGGCCTCCCACCACGACAACGCCGCCCGCTTGTCTTCTCCATGGTAGTGGCCCCGCGATAGCGCCGTCCGCTTGCCTTCACCGCCCCATGGTAGCGCCGCCCCCAAGCCATCCATGGATTATAGCACGGCAGCCCGGACCCAACGCCGAACATGGATTACAACAACTCCTCAGCAGGGCCAAGCCGAAGGATTTCTATAACGATCCGAGTTCATTACAATATAGGTAGTCATTTTGACCATCCGAGTGAACAGTCATCCCAACCCTCGAATAGGTCCCTGATGCCTTGAGCTGGACCAACCATCAAGAACCTATCAAAAAGGAACCCGCAGTTATCTCCCGATAGCCATGGTCAGGCTCATACTCAAAGCGATGGAGAGAAACCTGAATGGATTAAGAGATCTCCTATAGACATCATCAACACCAACTCAACCTCAGAGAACACCTCAAGATATGGCAACTCAGTCTACAATACCCAACCAACCCATGATAGAATCAATTGGGCAAAGACGGTGATATACCGAACAGTCCGCCAGCTCTACCGGACCGTCCGATAGATCTCAAATCAGCTATAGTAAGTGGGAAATGAGTTGTTTGCCACTTATGAGAGTGGGACCTACATATTAGCACGAGTTGGGACACTTCATCAGCAAAAGTTGCACCCTTTCACCCACTCTCTCACCCACCCATTAATTTGCCACTCTACCTCTCTCTCTACACCCCAAGAGCAAGGATGAACCCTAGAACTAGAGAGAGAAAGGATTGGAAGGGGGATTGGAGAAGGAGAAGAAGAGAAGGGAATGAAGCACCAACACCACTTCATGGACAACATCAACATCTTCAACCTTGTTCATGGTGAGCTCAAGAAGAAAAGTTTTATTTCTCGGATTTTCCTCCCAAGAGTAATTTGTGGTTTTTGGTGAAGGATGGAAGCATTCCTTGTGGATGGTGATTCCATCGCATATAAGTGAGTTAAAGGAATCTTCATCTAGCTCAAGTACTCAAGCATCTCATGGATTAATCTTTGATTCATCTTTTGGTGCCATGCAAGAAGAAGCCCATGAGTGACCAATCTCTTGGATGAAGAAGTAGTAGTGAGGAAATCTTGGATCTTCAACCTTTTGACTATGGAAGCTCTCAATCTTAGAGCTAAGAATTCCATCCCAATCTCATGGCTTTATCGTTATGTTCTTGTATCCCTAAGTTTGATCCTTAACCTATAGCCACACTTAGTAAAACAAGCTTCAAACCTAGCTATCTTGAGCCTAGTGAGCCATCTAAACTATCCTAGAGATATCTTGTACATGCATAGATCACAACTGAGCACATCTAAGTTTGGAACCCAAGATCACCCAAGAGCATAGGTTTTGTCGACAGTTTGACGGAGTGTCCGTCATATCGACGGAGTGTCCGACAGCTCTAGAAAATCAACCACCGAAACCTTATCTTCTGTCGACATGGGCCAGCGGAGAGTCCGTGGTATCCCACGGAGTGTCCGTTGAATTATAAAGACTTATAGGCAGTGAACTCGAGAGCACCAAGCCTATACCGGAGCGTCCATCACTCACGGTGGAGCGTCTGATGAATTATAGGGGACAGTAACCCAGCAATCTGAGACCTCCTAGTTCCTACCGGAGTGTCCGTCACCACCGATGGAGTGTCCGTCAACCCAAGTAGAGTCGAACTAGAGCCAAGTCACCTCAAAACCCTAACCTAATGGAGTGTTCGCCACCTAGGTCGGAGTGTCCGTCGAGTTAACAGTAAGGATGAAGTTGTCTAGTGAACTTACTGAAGAGGTCAACAATACTAGATTAAGCATAGATTCAAAAGGGCAATGGTAGAGCCATAGATAGAAGCCTCAATCCCAAGTCCTAAGCCGAGTCTTGTTCCTATGCCTTCCTCGGTTATCTTCAGCCTCGATCCTCATTTTCTTTCAGGACCCGAGTAGCATAAGGAACGTGTGTGAGATGTCGTCTACAACCTCGAATTCATTCGAGCGGCAAAACCAGGCAGACACCCATTACTATAAACCCTATTTTGGATATTTATCAAGTTTTATTATGAGTTATGCATTACATGTAGTTTTGGTTATTAATCTTGTTCACTCTACACTTATAGTCACTCATTAAGCTATTAGAAGCCTCTCATCAAAACAATGGGAATAGAAATGCTAAATTGCTTATTGCTTAGTTGCTTAGCAATGATAGAAGTTGAGCATGAGGAGAGAACTCATTCTCGCGCATGTAGGATGCTACACTTGGATAATTAATAACTAAAACCAATGAGGGTACAACTTGATTTACTTTCCTAATCTGGATAGGATCCACTGCACTTAAAGTTATAAAACTTGGATACCACCTTGATAACTTCGCTCATGTGAGGGGTAGGTCATTATGAGTGTGGGATCTCAAGCGACGTAGCTTGTGGAGTAGTTAAGGACCATTTATTGGGATACGTGAGTCCGAGTAACCACCCATACAAATCACATGTCATGGATGGGGTCGACAAGCCAAGTAAATAATTACGACCTGTTTATCCGTGAAACTGGCAAGGGGGTGGCGCTGGTCGGGAATATCTAGGACATTGACCGGGCACCAGTCGAACCTTTCATAGGATACTTGGGCCGGTTTAGGGAAGGTTTGAAATCGTGAGACAACCAATATTCTAGGATCTGAAATATGGTGGTTAGTCCCGTATTTTCGTGTGGATACAAGTTGTACACCTCTACATAGTTTTGAAAGCCTAAAGTCCCTCGGGACGGACCCTTTATGGTTGTTCTTACTTTCTATACCCATGGTAGAAGTAATGATGGAACTTTGATGATGGTATGGTTTACATAAGTTGATCACTTCTTGTTATCATCAACTTCTAATGCTATCTTCTTAAAAATGAATCATGGCATGTCAATTGTTAACCTACTTCATTGATTTTCTGCAAATGCACAAATGCCTGATATTATCCTTTGCATCCACCAAATATCTATGTGTTGGAATTAAGCCCTATGAGTATGAAATGTACTCACGGTGCTACCGTTAAGTTGTTTTACAGGTGTTGTTGCCTCGGTGGATGCAAGGTAGCACTATATTCACTGCTACATAGTAGACCTTGGATTGGGTGAATCCAAGATGACCTATGAGTTAACTCCGATAAGAATTCGAGCGAGATATTCAAAGCATTGAGCCTAGAGGGAGAAACTAAAACTATATAAACTCTGTGAATCATGTATTTTCTTGTAAGCTTAATAACCTGGATAGTTGGGCATGATTTTTGATGTTATGTGTGTTGGTTTGCCACATGGGGTGTTCCATGTCACTCTACAATTACAAAGATTCTAAAGTGTCATGTGCGGATTGGCGGCGCGCTATAGCGGACGGGTATCGGAGCGATGGTTGACTTACACGAGCAATCCATTTGTCAAACCCCATATAACCCTCAATGTTGTGTCCTGAGTAGTTTTAAACCGATACTGCTATGCTTTAGTGTCACCTCTATGAGTTAAAGTAATCCTTACCTCACTAGTTAATCTTGCCTCTTGTCCTAGGCATACAAACTATGTTTCAACTAAAAAGGTGTCTTGTATCATAGGAATCAAGAGGGAACAGTAGGAGCACCCAAGTGAGAACTAAAATTCGAATCTAGATCGCCCTGAGTAGTAGGCATGTTATGATATGAGAGTCGAAGAGAGCGGTTCTAATTATCTTAGCTATTCTCCCTAAGGCCTTCGAGTTCTTATCTTTCCTACCCTAGGAAGAGTCCCATAGCCCATCCTCTAGTTTTCCCCAAAGCCTAAGAGCAGCCCCTCTATCCCTTATCCTACCTCAGAAGTTTTTGATAGTCTCCCTTGTACCCTAGCCTTATCTCCCAATCACCAGGATAGAGGAATCACGAACAAGGAGGCATGGACACACACCATGATAGGGACAATAGACCATAAGCGACAAACATCGACATACTTCAGTATGTTCAACCAAGCAAGCAAGTTAGAAGTACCCACCACCCATCTCGATGGATGGGACACAAACAAATCAAGTGTATCAAACGGCGACACAACAACAACCACATGAGTTCATCACCATCAAGACTAACTAACAACTAGTTCTAAATCAAGACATGGAGGTTGAGCATGGAAACCACCAAGACCTATGTAGTAGCAGCCAAGCAGAGGAGTCAATCCTGAGACCCACGGTGACGTGATGCGCCATGACCATGTCCTCGACCACGACCTCGACAAGCGGGAGGTCCATGACGGGGAAGCACCTATGGAGGGCAAATGAAAGAACGAAGGATCAAAGCCTTGAAAGTTAAAGTAAAGAACTACAAAAAGGAATGTAGAAGCATGGAAAGTGACATCAACAGGAAACCCAGAGAGAAAAGTTACCTGTAGCACTGGAACTGGAAGCAAAGGGAGGACCATGGTACATCCCCGATGAAGGCGGCATGACCTCAAGCAGCAGTGGACTGTCTGGAGGAATGATCTCTAGCGGGACGGGCTCTATATGATCGGAACACGATTGACTGAGAATCTAAAGACCCCACAACAAAGTAAGACGCCGAGCCAAATGCAGTATGAGAAGAAAAGGAAACTATTGGAACATGCCTGGGGAATTTGGTCTTGGAATCTTGCAAGCCATCGAAGATGACTCCCGTGCTAGATAGCTCTCATCCTTAATGAACGGCCAATAGACTTGATGATTGATCTCGCAAGCACCACCAAAGTTCTCAATAGTGCGGAGCACTAGAGCCATGACATATGGCTGAAGAATCATTGGAGCTTTCACATCCCACTTGCACTCCAACATCTGATGCACCATCCAGTCCAACAAGTTGATCGAGTCACCAATCATCACAACATTGATGATCTCAAAGGAGGGCCAACCAACAACATTATCATTATCTCCAGCAGAAGGAACCACTATGCACCTCAGAATCTCGAAGATTATCTTCGGAAGCCTCCTCAAGCCTCCCTGTGGACCATAGACCAATGTCTCCTAGTAGCAGAACCTAGACACCTCCTCTGTCCTCAACACCAGAAGGTCAATGACCAACTTGCCCCGCTTCATGCCATGGTAGCTCAACTTCATAGCAGCTGCAAGATCCTTGAACATAGCCTTGAACCTACATGTGCCAGTCATCTAGATCAGCTTCTCCTTTTTAGCCCGAACCTCCAACGTGGCATAGAACTACCGGATCACTGCTTCATTCCAATCTTTCCTGAACTCCAGAATCCTCCTCTAGCCCATGACTCCGAGAAGGTCAACCAAGCTGCCCATAGAAGCAAAGAACTCCAACTGCACCCAACTCAGCCATTGTTGTTCTGCATGCATCGGCCTGATGTCAATTCCACCATGGTATAGTCAGAACTTATCATTGGTGTGGAAGAAGGGAGTTGGAGAATCCTTTGCTTGTCCAAAGTGCCTGGACAAGGCAACCTTGCTGAACTCAGCTGGGACCCAGCGATAGCATCCCTTGGGGATAGCTGACATGTCCATTAGAAAGACTTTTTCATCGTCATCCTCATCCAAAGAAGATGCCAACACTGCCTTCTCAGGCCAGCGGCTAGAACCTGCACTAGACCTGCAACATCAAAGGTGAACTAAAGGATTAGCAATGTGTGGATAATTAAGAGAAATGCTTACTCTACTTGTTATGTGGAGAGAAATGGTAAACTGTAGTAATCATACAAGTTGCGTAGATCACCTAAGAAAAGCCTCACAAGATTTGGATATCAACTGGATCAATATGGAACGAAACAACAAATCACAGACAGTTGACGGAGTCTTCGCCAAAAAAATTGCGGACTGTTCGATGATTTATAAACCTATAGTCCCCAGACAGACAGAGGGCAATCTACAAAAACTTCCCAACAGAGACACCGAAACGTTCTGTCAATACAAGCAGTATATAGGGACAGTACAAGACACGCGAATAGAATTTGCGGAACATCTGCTGTATTTCGCGGACTGTCCATCAAGGTCACAAATCAAACCAGTATGATCAGACTTCAACGGAGTAATTGTAGAATGTAGGGGAACCTTCCGCTAACCCACCGGATTGTCCATCACTATTGAAACTAGCAATATGAGAACAGTAACCGCAAAAATTTGGAAACCCTCAAATCCATGGAGACAAACCATTTTGCTGTATAGAACCGTGCATGAGAATGGTACTAGAGATACTCTACCAAATCCCTAAGATGGTTTGTCCCAAACCCTAACAAGATCACAGATCAGAACAACCCTAGGTGCGGGAGAGAGAAATAAAGTAAGGAGGTGAGAAAGGAATCAAATGTACCCTCTAGGCATGATGAGGAAGCACGTGGAAGACTTGGACCACGAACGGGATCACCCAGAGCATGTGCATGGTGACAGCGGTAGCGTAGGGGACGACCGTGATGGTAGTTGCTAAAAGTGGAAATGAGATAACCCTTTCAGTAACTGTCAGTCTATTTATAGGTCATGATTTACCGGAAAGTCCAGCACCGACGACGGATCATCAACCAACCTGGACAATTGAAACCCTAAGTTACTGCCAACTCTCTTAAGCCACCGGATCATCCGACATGGACTAGATCGTCCACTAACACATAAGAGATACTCAGAAACATCGGGCCCTTGGAACTAAAGCCCCACCCTCGAAAGATTATAAGGATCATAACCAACATCAGTGAGAAGGAACCTGAACTGCATTGGTCAAAACACCCAAGTTAAGTAAGAGATGAGATGATACTTGGAATCTGAGAGAGGAAAAGGTCTCTGTGACCTGGTGTTGTTAGAACAGTCACCACAAGATTCCCAATCGTTAAGAGTTTCTTTCAAGTACCCTCGGGCGAGCTCGAGGACGAGCTCTATTTTAAGGAGGGGAGGTTTTGTAACGAGCTGAGTTCGTTACAATATAGGCAGTGATTTTCGACTATCCGAGTGAACAGTCATCCTAGCCCACGAATAGGTCCCTGATGCCTTGAGCTGGACCAACCATCAAGAACCTATCAAAAAGGAACCCGCAATTATCTCCTGATAGCCATGGTCAGGCTCATATTCAAACTGATGGAGAGAAACCTGAATGGATTAAGAGATCTCCTATTGACATCATCAACACCAACTCAACCTCAGAGAACACCTCAAGATATGGCAACCCAATCTACAATACCCAGCCAACCCATGATAGAATCAATTGGGCAAAGACAGTGATATACCAGACAGTCCGCTAGCTCTACCGGATCGTCTGATAGATCTCAGATCAGCTACACTAAGTGGGAAATGAGTTGTTTGCCACTTAAGTTAGTGGGACCTCCATATCAGCATGAGTTGGGACACTTCATCAGCAGAAGTTGCACCCTCTCACCCACCCATTCATTTGCCACTCTCCCTTTCTCTCTACACCCTAAAGAGCAAGGATGAACCCTAGAATTAGAGAGAGAAAGGATTCGAAGGGGATTGGAGAAGGAGAAGAAGAGAAGGGAATGAAGCACTAGCACCACTCCATGGAAACCATCAACATCTTCAACCGTGTTCATGGTGAGCTCAAGAAGAGAAGTTTTATTTCTTGGATTTTCCTCCCAAGTGTAATTTGTGGTTTTTGGTGAAGGATTGTTGGCATTTCTTAGCGCAATCACTAGGATTGGTGTTTCCTAGCAATGGCACCAGAAATGCCATGACAATATTTCTGAACGCATGCAAAAATATTCCGCAAGCGTATGGATATATTGTTGTTGCATTTCACTCAGAAGTATTCGGGTATCGTTCATTTATATTTTCCCAAAGGAAGGCATGGTGTAATCTTGATCATGGGTGCATGATGAGAATCTCAACAAGGGTCACAACAATTTGACAATGCTCAACATGATAACAAGTAGCATATGACTAAGGTTTTGTATTTGCAGAACATGTCATATGGCTTTGGTAGGAAGTATAAATCACTGAGGAACTTTTAATTTTAGAATTTTGAAAATAAAAACTCCGGATATCAAGTCTTTCTTAGAACAAAGTCATAGCAAATTTCCATTGCACCATATCTTATCCCGCAAGAACTTAGACAATATTAAGCATTTGCAACCCACAAGTTTCAAGTTTTTAGGATGAGACATTTTTAGCCAATAAACTCAAATCTTGAGGAAAGCTAAGTTATAAACTAGGCAGTCAAAATATAAGACATCAATTCATCATTTCAACAAGGATGAACTAAACATTTTTACTACACATATGTGGAGTGGATTGAAAATTATTATTATTATTTATCTATTTATTATTATTATTTATTTTTTGGTGCTTTTTTTGTCAAGATTCTCCCAACAAATTTTCATCTCTGTTGGTATTTCTTAACGAATGCAGAAAGATTCCACAAGCACACGGAATTACCGTTGTAGCTTTCACCCGGAAGTTTTCAGGGTATCGTATTTTCCACAGGGAACAGAGGTACTTCTTCTAGCTAGTTCATCCAAGGACAACACAAGGGGTAAAGCTGGAAAGGGTAGAGATGGATTCCTATGGCTTTTCTGTCTATAGAAAGATAAACTCTACTTTCACTTGTTTACTTCGGGCACCTGATTGCAACTGGCCTGTCAGTCGATGCCGGCCTCTAGCTCTACGCCGTACTCGAATGTGTGGGATTACAAAGGACGGACAGGGCTGTCACCACCTACCGCCTACCCCTCAACCAGAGGATACGAGGCAAACCAAGGTAGCCTCTAGCCTAGACGCCATGTCTATGCTATGGACTACTACTCTAGCGTTGCCTAGGGTTACCCATCTTCATCAGGGCCCTCTACTAGAGCATCTACCACTGGGAGGGACGACAAACAGGCAAACAAGTAAGAGTATAGCTTAACTAATCAAAAGACTTGATGCCATAAGAAACCCAAACACTTACTTAGCGAATATTCTGTCGAGGTACAAGTGTTCGTCGAGGTACAAGTTCAAGGAGACACCGACAAGTCTGGCTCTTCCCCGTACTCTCCCTCACATCTCTCCCAAACCAAGTCTACTAGCTAGCTAGGGCCTAGACCCTTTGGAGTGATGCTCTTGTGGTGTAGCTCTTGTCTTGGTGTGTTGTTCCAAATGAGGAGAGGGGAGCCTCCTTTATAGGTGGAGAGGAGGGGGCTCTTTGAATAATGCCTCATCCCCTCATGGAAAGTGCAAACCGCCTTGTAGGTATGTTGAATCTGCCCGACACCATGTGAACCACCTTTGGAGAGGCGGTATGAACCGACCTAGCAAGGTTGGGCTTGAGGCAGGCCAGCATGGGTGCAGCCGCACCATGGGTGCGCCTACACCCCTATTGGGCGACCTTGAGTCTAACTTTGTCAGGGGGTCTTCTTTGATCTTCTAGAGTGGGCCTGTGTTGGTGTTCTGCGAAGATAAGTTGATTTGATTTGGGTTTATCCTTGTTCTCCACTTGCTTGGGCCCTGCTTTACCTAGTTGTGGGCCTCTCTTCTCTTTTGCTATGTGTATGATGGAAATGTGCTTTGCGTGATTGCATATTCTTGGTCATATTTCCATGCTTTTCATATAAGTCATCCTGCAAAAGATAATTCACCAAAACTAGTGGAACTTGTGAGTTGTAAGCCCTAATTCTAAGTTTGGTGACCATTTGTGTAGATTTTATGTGAGAGTTGGCTGTTAGAAATAGGAGTTAAGGACCGCCAACAATCTCGAAGACTTACCATCATGAAGTTGATAAATTCCTACAAGGGTTAGTCCATATAGTCAACCAATATCTACACTAGCAGTTTTGATTCAACAATCAAACTAGACACCATGTCTGGTTTGATCAAGGTAGGCTAATTATCCTAAGCACCATGCTTAATTTTAAAAATCCTATGGAAGTATGATCATTACATCTAAACTAAGCACCATGCTTTGTTTAAAAGATGTATGACCAACCCCCAAACCAAAACATGCTAGCGTAGATAAAAGGAAGCATGGAAAGATAAACAAGATTCATCCAACGGAGGTGAAGACATTGAATGGTGAACATGACAATCATAGGTTTTTTATTTATTATTAGTTCTTCTTCTTTTTTTATGCAAGGTGCATTTCGACTATAATTCCATTGTATCCAAGTATAAGTGCCACAAAAATAAAAGTCTTGCAATACAAGTGGAACTATGTCAATAGCAAAGGCATATGCGTGCAAAACATGTTAGTTTTCTCCTTTTTGGAATTAAGTTGGCGGTAGAATGTTGTTGATAAGAACCGCCAACAAGGATGGAAGGATTCCTTGCGGATGGTGATTCCATTGTATATAAGTGAGTTCAAGGAATCTTCATCTAGCTCAAGTACTCAAGCATCTCATGGAATAATCTTTGATTCATCTTTTTGTGCCTTGCAAGAAGAAGCCCACGAGTGACCAATCTCTTGGATGAAGAAGTAGTAATGAGGAAAGCTTGGATCTTCAACCTTTTGGCTATGGAAACTCTCAATCTTAGAGCTAAGGATTCCATCTCAATCTCATGGCTTTATCGTTATGTTCTTGTATCCCTAAGTTTGATCCTTAACCTATAGCCACACTTAGTAAAACAAGCTTCAAACCTAGCTATCTTAAGCCTAGTAAGCCACCTAAACTATCCTAGAGATATCTTGCACATGCATAGATCACACCTGAGCACATCTAAGTTTGGAACCTATAACAACCCGAATTCACTATGCCCTACACAGTCATGTTTAGCTATCTAGGAAGTCACCTTCCGAATCACCCGAAGCTCGTTTAACATAATACGCCAGACAAGACGCAGAAGCACCCAATGCGAGCCCGGATAGCTATGGTCAGACTTACACCCAGAGCAATGAAGGAAAAGGACCCGAATGAATTAAGAGTTCGTTCTATTGATACCATCGACAACAATTCAACCCTAGGGACTACTTAGGAGCAAAGCATTGGCCACCAATGACCAACCACCCAATGACTTAGTCAATTCAGCAAAGGTAGAGACTATCGAATAGTCCGTCAGCTTACCGGACCGTCCGATAGAGCATAGACCAGCAGCAGAAAATGGGAAATGAGTTGTTTGCCACTTGAGTGAGTGGGACCCACATGTCAGCACAAAGTGGAGTGGGTACCTCTCAGCTAAGGCCTAACTCTCTCACCCACCCACCCACCCATTTGCATCACTCAGTCTCTCTCTCTAACTCACTCAAGAACAAAGCAAGAACCCTAGGAGCTAGAGAGGGGAAAGATTGGAGAAAGCATTGAAGAAGATGAAGGAGAGGAAGGCAGGGAAAGCATCAGTAGCAGCTCATGGACACCCTCCACCCCTCAACCCCTTCATGGTAAGCTCAAGAATAATCATCTCCATTTCTTGGATAATCCTTTGATCCATCTCGTTGGTATGTTGCAAGAGGAAGTCCACTAGGAGCCAAACCAAGTTTGGATGAGGAATATGTGAGTGAAGGAAGCTTGGATCATCAACCTTTTACTATGGAAGCTCTCAGTTCTTAGAGCCAAGGTTCTACCCCAATCTCATGGTTTAACCCCGAGTTCTTGTATCTCTAAGTTTGATCCTAAGAGCCCTAGCCACACTTAGCAAAACAAGCTCTAACCTAGCCATAGTGAGCCTAGTGAACTACCTAAGCTATCCTAGGAATATCATGCACATGCATAGATCATAGCCGAGCACATCTAGACTTGAATCCCAAGATCACTCAAGAGCATAGGTTTTGTTGCCCGACTGACAGAACGTCCATCACTGGAGCGGAGTATCCACTAATCCTGAGTCTAGCCACCAGCAGTCTAAATTCCACTCTGGCAGCATAGCAGAGTGTCCATCAACCGTGATGGAGCATCCACCAAATTATAGAGAACAACAACCCAGCAACCCAAGAGAACCTAGTTCCCACTGGTGTCCATCAACTAACCGGACTATCTAATGTGAACAGAGAATCCCAGATATGCCTAAGTCCCAAACCTATACCAGAGTATCTGTGTTCCCCACGGAGTATCCAATAGGCTGAGTAGAGCCAACTTAGAGACAATCCACCTCAGTACTTGGTACAACAGAGTGTCCGACAACATACAAAGTGTGAGACTGTTCAACCTTCCTACCCAAGGAGTTAATGCACTAGGTTAAGCATGGTTTCCACAAGGGCAATAGTAGAGCCATAAGTTGAAGCCTCCATCCCGAGCTCTAAGTTGAGATATGTTCCTAAGTCCTCCTTGGTTGTCCTTAGCCTCGATCCTTGTTCTCTTTTAGGAGCCGAGTAGCATAAGGAGCGTGTGAGAGTTGTCGTCTACAACTTCAACTTCGTTCGAACGGCAAAACCCAAGCAGGCACCCCACTATTATAAACCCTACTTTGGATACTTATCAAGTTGCATTATGAGTTATGCATTACATGTAGTCTTGGATAATGATCACTCTTATACCACACCTAGAGCCTCCTAAATTATAGGGCCCATATGCACCTGTCACTGTCCAATGACCTCTGACGACTATGCATATGTTCTCGGTAACTTAAGAAGCCTGTCGGGTGTCCTCGGGAACCCCGAATCATCCATGATTTTTCTGAGCAGGATCCATTACAGAGTCATTGTAGTATTACAACAGTTTATTCATTAATTTACATCAGAGCAAAATAACGGAAGTCTTACAATAACTTAGTTACAAAACAGTTGTTTCAAACCTTACAAACTAAGTACGATTATTATTACAAACCATAGTAGTGGAGTAGCTTTAGTAACATGAAACATGACACACAAAGAAAGTGCCCTGCCCAAGGACCACACATTTACTTATCATCTTCGATTTGAAAAATCGTCATGCAGCATGGTCCAAAGCAGACCTGCTCATGAGGCTCACCTGCAACAAGGGTCAACGAACCCTGAGTACAAAAGTACTCAACAAGACTTAACCGAAGTAAAAACTGATAGGACTCAGGAATGCAGGCTCAGGGATTCAAGGTAAGGCTTTAGCAATAAACAAAGTTCTTTTGCATAAAAGCTCTCTAACAAGATTCTTTCTTTCAACATTTAATCCTTATCAAGATCATATATGAATCTGTCATGATCCGTATTGAGATCATGACTTTCATATCAAACTCCTTCTTAAATCTTCCTCAAGTTTCATTTATTAACTACGATGATGAACAGTGAGTTGAGTCTCCATAACCGAGGAGCAACGATGATTCAAACCGATTATAACCCAGCTGGGGATTCCCAACCACACAACATATGCAGGTCCCTGACCTACATATACCAACCCACCCTCAGATCCTCTAAAATAAGAATGGGTCCGCGCCACCCAAGAATACAGTATTCCACCAATCCAGCCCATTGCCACGTGGGTACATGCTACTCTCGCCATCTCTCCACTCCTAGTGCGTGAGTATCCATTCTCATAATAGAATAGCCGAGTTAAGGCTTACTGGAGTATGCGGTTAGTACTACAAAGTCTTACCTCATGCAATTCAACAACGGATGGTTCTTAATCGACACAGGCGGAAAGAACCCGCTCACAAGACATCCATGTCTTGTGGCTCTCATACACCGAGTCCGCCCGGTCTAGATTTATTACTCCAGAAGATTATATCTCGTGATAACATAAATAACCAATCGTAACAAAAAATCCATTTATATATCTCACATGTGATAGGTAATCACCTAACTTTTATCTGTCTAAGCATGGCTAAGCATAACTAGGTATTCTCGAATTAAAACTGGTAACAAGGTTGATATGGAAGAACAAGGTTGGTAATGCACCAATTAGGTTTTCACTCAACTCCTAATCACTTAATGCAATATATAAAAGCAAAAGCGATATAAATTTGTAAAACACAAGGTAGGTTTAAATGCATCCGGGGCTTGCCTTGATTGTCGGAATATTCAGGTTCTGGAGATGTTCCACAGATATCAAACCCAACCTCAACAGGTGGGTTGACTTCCTCAACAACTTGGTTGACTACCACGTTTTCACTTTCATTCACTACACGTAGTAATAATGCCATGTTTAATATGATGCGAGATATGAAACATGATACTTGACGATGGATGCAAAAGGTAATAACTTGAATACAACTTTCCTTCACGGTACAATTGCAAGTAATTATCATAAAGCATTTTTAGTCGTTCTTCTAACAAGTCAAAGGTTCACTTATCATACATGCTTACCAACTAAAGCTTCATCATGAAAAGACATGTATAAACAATATACAAGGAAATGTATAACTTTTACTTCTTACCCAAGAGGTTGCATCTAAGAAGCAATCAAGTTTATTAACATGCATTTACTAATGAAATTCTTAATTAAGTCATTTAGAATTATTAACTAAAGGGTGAACATAAGCATATCAAGAAGGTAATCACTTGGCCATGACACAGCAGGGGTGGGGTGTTTCATGATCTATAATCAACTCCAAAAACCATTCAGGACATCTCATGATTTATGTTTATCATTTTGACAATTATTAACTAATAATTAAGGCATATAAATAAGAGTATAATTAAACATCATCAAATTAATCCCAAACTTTTTGTGGAGGCAGGTTTTAACAATAAACAGATACAATAAAAGTTTCATGGTCACTGGATATTTATTTTGGCCTATAAAAATCACACAACAAGCATTTCTTAATTAAAAGGACTAATTTTTTAACATCCAAAAACTAATCATTTTCATGGTTTCATATTTTTCATATATATATATATCATCTCATTAGAAAGCTACACAAAATGTTTTATGAATTTATCAAGCTTCTACAAATTACTATGAAATTAACAAGAATCAACATATTTACGGAAATTAACAAAACACATAAAAAAGAGAAGGCGCAGCAGGCCCAAAGCGGGCCGACTCAGCCCTGCAGCGCGAGCAAACCGGCCCAGCACGGCCTGCCTAGGCGCGGCCTGACAATTTTGCAAAAAGTACCCTGTGCTTTAGAGAAAATAACCTACAGTTCACATGCACTATTCATATGAGTCATGGTTTTCTCACCTAGCACCCTCATCTTTCTCTTATTTACGTTTCCTCGTCCTCGCCCTCTTCACAGAGCAAAGCACACTATGGGGTTGAGTTGACCGGCGACCGAATCAACCCAGGGTGGCCGGCGATGGCGGCAGTGATGCGTGGGGTAGAGGCGTCCCAAGCCGCATGCATGAATTGCGGTGGCCTGGACGGGACCGACCGATGGTGGCACGGCCACGCACGACTGCGGCAGAGCGACCGGCAGCAGCGCGGCTATAGCGGGGCGGCGGCACTACGCACGGCGGAGCGGCCACAAGGCACAAGACCGTCCGGCTAAAGTCAGGAGAGGCACGGAGTAGCTCACCACGACTCGCAAGGCTAGCCGGTTGAGGCAGAGGCAAAGCAGAGATGGCTGGCCACGGCGCCATGGCGGCTCGCCCGCGGCAAAATTAAAGCCGACAGGTGATTCCGGTAGGTAGCAGTAGCGCATATGGATGAGGGAGCAGCGCAAGGAGCAAGCGAAGCTAAGGGAGAGAGGAATTTGCTTGAGACTGCTCGGTTGAGGCCAATTTTGCCGGTGGGCAGAAGATGACCGACGGCCGCGTTGCGAGGAAGAACCAGAAAAGGCAGTGGCTGCGTCGGGCTGTTCTAGTGCCTTAAGGAGCGAAGAGGAATATCTCAATTTTGCCAGGGGCTCGGACTAGCCAATAGGCTGGTAGCACGGCTTGGCTCGAGAACATGCCAAGAAGACATGGCGACGCCGGTGAGCAGGGAGAGAAGCAAAGGCAGCAATGGCTCTGGCACTGTAGCAGCTATTAGGCAGAGGCTTTTCCCTTTTCAAATTCTCCCAAAACGGTTAAGCAAAGTGATCAACACCCTTAAGCAATGTTGTTCACCATAATTAGATTTTCAACTTTGTTTTAAGCATCCTATTCAAATTCAATTTAGTTTGGAAATTACAAATTGAAAACCAATGCTATAGGCACTGTTCACCCAATTCAATTTCAGAGTTTAATTTAGTTGATTAGCTATTTTGAGAAATTATCTAGTGATTAATCATAGTCCAAACTATTCAACCAATTTCACCACTCATATGCAACATATACATGGTATAATTTGAATCATGAAATGGATATATGCCATGATTCCTGATGATTATGCATAATAATGATTATGATTAAAGTTTTATTAAGTGCTAAACATCTGGGATGTTACAAAACAATGGGAATGAGAATGCTTAATGCTTATTGCTTAGTTGCTTGGGCAACGGTAGAAGTTGAGCATGAGATGGGAACTCTTACTCGCACATGTAGGATGCTACACTTGGATAAGTAACTACTGTCGGTGCAAAAACGTGTTGCTGCGCCTGGCACACAGCAAGCCAGAAGGATCAACTTGATGGAGCAAGGCTAGAGATCCATTTGGCTTCAATGCAGGACCAATCGACCCTGTGAATTCCTGAAGGCGTGCCAGTCAATTTGACCTGCAATTGACAAGGAGAGAAAGTTTATCAGTAATTTAAGGTGGAATATGCTGGTTTTGCCCAAACAGTTCCAAGTGTGATACTTTGGGAGCAGCCAAACGGGAAAATCGACTAAATAGCCGATACGCGAAGAAATCAGCTGTTAAGGACTGTAAAGCTCATGGGTTGCGATTGATTTTATGATGACAAGTATAATGCACGCAGGTATAAGTAAAATCATCAGCTAGATGGATATTACCAGTGTAAAGCATTGAGCCGATGAATCTAACGAGAAAGGATATAACATGCGAACAAATCGACTGTCTAGTACAAATGGATCTACAAATGCTCTGAATCTAATCTATTACCATCAACAGTGAGGTTCGACCGAATCGATGGCAGCTATGATGATAATAACAAACTAAAACTAAAGAATCTATAAAACCGTCTATACATTGACATGTTTTCTGAAAGACATGCTATATGTGTGAAAGCACAAGCGAATCGGCTGAAATAGCCGATTCATATAGAAAAGGGACTACAGCATGTGAACAATCGACTATTTAACATGGACAGATCTATAAACTCATTAGACCTAACCTATTATCTTTAACAGTGGGATTCGACCGGATCGATGGCAGCCATGATAAAGACAACAAATCAAACCTTTAAAATAAACAGATCTATTCACATTTAACAGAATCATGGAGACACACTGTAGGCGTTAAAGCAAAGGCGATCGACTATCTAGCCGATGCAGGCATAGCAAACAGCCAGGGTCATGCCTGGTCAAAATCAAACCTACCAACTAGCATCCTCTGATCTAAAGGACTAACAATGAGGATCGATCGGATCGTTACATCCATAATAGCGAGCTATAGACCAGATTCAACTAGCTAGTTAATCTTCTTAAGATTAGACATGCCCTAACCGCATACTATGCGTGATCAAGATCGAAGTAGAGTAGCCGGTGAAACATAATCCGTCATTTAAAGTAAGAACCGTCGCAATGTACAAAAATCAATGATGGACTAAAAAGGATGTGAGGCCGATCTAGATCGATCTCGATCGGACTGGTTGATATTGCTGAAATTAATGACAATAAGAACATCAGCAAGATTGATAACTTAATGAATCTACCTGAAGGACGCCACACCTAGGTAGACCTGATAACTTGACCTTAATCTAATTCGAGCAGTGGAGGTCGAACTTAACCGATGCAGCTGTACTTGAACTAGATAAGAGTCAATAACTAGCTTATACTAGAGCTCGCAAGAGATCGGCCAAACCGATGCAGCCTTACAAATAGAAGTATAAACCATGATGATACTTACAGACAAGCCGGAGGTCAGCCGAACCGATGCACCCCTACTTGTTGAAGAACTCACCGGGATCTACACTACTCCTACTCCTAACGGTTGGCGTAAACCTAAAAAAAGTAATTAGTATTGATTGATTGGATGTCCTTTATAATAGCCGGGGTCCAATATTTATACCCCGAACCGAAGCATGAATCATACTCAAGTACGACTTATTACAAACTTTGGTATAAGAGAAAACATTCCTAACTTAAGATAACTTGGACCCTAATCTTTCCCTTTTGGTAGAGTCCAACATTTTCCTCGACGCCAACCGTAGCTCATTGATGTTATCCGAAGAGAGCCGATCCCAGTGCCGCATCTAAACCAGCTGATATTAATCCTTATGCAATCGATTCCTTGATGACACAATCTTGGAAGCTTCGAGTTCCTGCATTCTTCTTCCCAAATTTTGGTGTAAACACATGCCCCCCAATTTTGGGATAAAAGTAATTTTATTCCAAAATTACCACGTCTGTACCGTAGTCACGGGTAGAGAATCTAGATCTAGGGCCTACTATTCATCACGTCCACCAACGTCCTTGCCTGCTTATGAGCCCATACTTCAAAGTTTCATGAGAGCACTATTGCTTCACGAGCGCTTGGATCTATCCTTCCAGATCGACTATAAATGTCTATACGACTCTGGCGAGAGCAACCCAACAACTCAGTTATGTTCCTCTTATGCTTGCCTCCTCGAGTGCCCTTGGATCTGCCAGACCCTCCATGGTCTAATTCCTTGTTATGAGGGTCTTGAGCGGTTAGAAGAATTCTTGTGCATAGGGTGATTGTGTCGCTCATTTTAGCGCCTTGTCGAGAAAGAGGATCTGCTACTGCAGTTATAAGAATTCTTGTGACATCACCTGAGTTTTCTCACCATGATCGTAGAGCTGTTCTAGTCTTTGCAAGGGTTAAAATGTGTGGACACCTTTCCCTTGTTCACTTTATCAAATGCTCATCGAGGAAACCACAGACTTCTTTCCCACGGTTTCCCAGCTACCGAGGAATTGGTTGGATATATGGGCAGTAGGTGGCCTTTTCTCTCCCTTGATGCCCCTTCTATCTGTGGGCCAATTTCTCATAGTTTCCCAGCCACCGAGAAATCGGTTGGATATATGGGCAGCAGGCGGCCTTTTCTCTCCCCTGATGCCAATTCTATCTGTGGGCCGATATGACTCGGTCTATGATGACCTTCGGCCTTGTGGGGATCTGGACTCCCTTCAGTCCAAAGCAGTCTTAGTGGGTTGATCGTCAGTTATTGTAAACCTTTTGTATCAATCCCATGGTATCTTGCAATTATGGGAAGCAATAAGTCCAAATCCGTTGTTTTTTATGATCCGTTCTTGAATTTCTGGAGTGTTGATCCATTTCCATAACTGACTTTAATTCCATTACCCCAACGAAGCCTATCTTCTCACCTCCTGGGCTATATATACGGGCCATGGCTGTGGATCGAAAAACAACTTGCTTCATCCCAAACCTTCTGTGTCTTTGGTGCGATTTGCTTTTCAATAGGCTCGAAGGCATGGAGAATGGCAAGAGGTCTGCTGAAGAGGCCCTTAACAAGTCTGTGCCACCACACCAGTATCTTTGTCATCAGGAGGATGCAACCTGTGATCTAGGGTGGATGGACCTTCATCTAAACGTGTTGTAGGACATTCTCACCGTCTCGGAACATAGGGCCGACTCCACTCAAGCGAGGCTGGCCGAGGCTGAGGCCAGAATCATGGGTGAGATGTCCACCATAATTTTCTATTTTTCTTAGTTTTGTCTTCAAGATCTTGATTATCTCTCCCTCGAATCTTTCTAGACCTATCGGCCCAGTTGGAAAGCCTTCAATCAGCTGTAGAGTATGCGGCAGGGTTCATCAACACCAGGGGTGCCGTGCCGGTGGTTCACCTGTATGATGTCCCAAACCAGGTTAGAGAGGTTGCCCTTCACGGTGTTCATCATGGTGCTACCATGGCATTGGCTGTCGCACAAGCTCGTTCTGGCCACGAGTTTTGACTTCTTCCCCATGGTTTCCCGGCCACCGAACACCCTGAGGACCTTGAGCGCCTGGTCATGGACTTCTTCAACACCGCCAACTCTGTAGCCCTTGCTTCCCAGGTCGAAGACATAGTGAACAAAGTGTTCCCTGTCCATTAGCTTGTAATAAGAGAAGCTGCAAACAATCTCTTCGTTTTAAGTGGCTTCTCTTTTGCCCTATACTCATGTTCCATGTACCAATTTGTCTGTGTTTGTTTTTTGCTCTATAGGCGTTACATATCGTATCGGCTTTTACCACTTCGGGTCTATTTTTGAACTAGAGGCGATACCCTTCTGGTACTAGCTATTAGAGCTGATGACTAAACAAATCGGCTATCAAGTATTAATCCAAACGCTAGGATAATATTTCTTTAGATATTTTCCATTGATTGCTCTATCAAACTCCTCTTCTCCTCCTAGTGTTTCCAAAATATAAGCATTGCCAGGCGCACAACGTTTAATCCGATAAGGTCCTTCCCAATTAGGTGATCACTTGCCGAACTTGCTATCTCTTGAACCGATCAGTAATTTCACCTTCTAGACCAAGTCCCCTTCAGAAAATTGTTTGCTCTTAACCTTCTTATTGTAATACTTCACAATTCTTAGCTTATTAGCTTTGATATTCTCAAGAGCATGCAGTCGATGGCAACTTAAGTCTTCTAAGTCATCCATCATAAGATTCTTATAAACTTTGGCAGATAAATCATTTTGTAGCATGACACACCTCGATCCAGTTTGAATCTCCCAGGGAAGGACTGCATTATGACCATACACAAGTTCATAAGGTCACGCTTTAATCCATCCATGACAGGCCATCCTATATGCCCATAATGCCTTGTTAAGCGTTAAATGCCACTTCCTTGGCTGTTCTTTGATCTTTTTCTTAATCAGCTTAATCATATTTTGATTGGACGCTTCTGCCTGGCCATTAGCCTGAGCATAGTAAGGAGAAGAATTTAATAACTTAATTCCCATACTGGCAACAAAATCTCTGAACTCTCCTAATGTGAACATTGTCCCCTGATCAGTAGTGATAGTTTGAGAAATCCCAAAACGATACACAATATGCTCCTTGACAAAATCAACCATGCTCTTTGAGGTTACCGTCTTCAAAGGAATTGCCTCAACTCATTTAGTGAAGTAATCTGTTGCTACCAATATAAACTTATGTCCTTTACTTGAAGGCAAAAAAATCTAGCCAATTAGATCAATTCCCCAACCTTGAAACAGCTAGGATTTGATTATTGGATTCATAGCTGATGCGGGCGATTTCTGAATATTACCAAAACGTTGACAATCCTCGCACCCCTTACAATATTCGAAATAATCTTCTAGTATTGTTGGCCAGAAATACCCAGTCCTGCGAATAATCCATTTCATCTTATAAGCCGATTGATGAGCTCCACATATCCCTTCATGTACTTCACCCATCAGCACTTTGGCCTCTTCTTGATTTAAGCATTTAAGCAACATCCCATCGACTGTGTTGTAATATAGCTGATCATCTAGCAAAACATACTTAGTCGATTTATACCTTAGTTTCCTGGTAACCTTCTGTGATGGATTTTTAAGGAAATCGGCTGTTTCCACTCTCCAATCATTAGTCAAGGTTTCACTACTTAAGATCTCTTGAAACACTCGATAACCTGATAGACTTTGAGCTAACCGATTAGCCTCTTGATTCTGAGCTCTCGGAATATGCTAAAGGGAAGCATGAGGAAACTCCTTGAGTAACCTCTGGCATTTATCATAGTATCCCCTCAGAACATCATCTTTACATTCATATAGGCCGATCAACTGAATAATAATTAACTGTGAATCTCCAAACACTTCGATCGACTCGGCCTTTATTTCATGAAGAAGCTGAAGTCCCTTAAGAATAGCTTCATATTCTGCTTGATTGTTGATAATTATTGGCTCAGTTGGAAAAGCAAATTCAAAACTTGCCCCCTAAGGTGAAACAATAACAATATCAATGCCACCACCTTGCTTACACGATGATCCATCAAAGAATAGCATCCAAGGTATCAGCTCTACATAGCCAATACTCGGTTTATGATGCTGAGTGACAAAATCGGCTATTACTTGCCCTTTGACTGCTTTAGCTGATTCGTACCTCAAGTCAAATTCCGACAATGCAAGAATCCACTTCCCCATTCTCCCATTTAATATTGGCATTGCTAGCATGTGCTTGATCACATCAGCCTTGAAAACAACTGTACACTCAGCCGATAGCAAGTAATGTCACAACTTAGTGCAAGAGAAATATAAGCACAAGCATAACTTTTCAATAGGAGAATATCTTGTTTCTGGATCCAAAAGTCTTCTACTTAGATAGAAAACAACTCGTTCTTTTCCTTCAAACTCTTGCATTAAGGCCGATCCAATCGTTTGGTCATCGGCCGATATGTATAACTTAAAAGGTTTACCTTGTTGAAGAGGGACCAGCACGGGTGGACATTTCATATATTCTTTTATCTCCTCAAACGTCTTTTGTTGTATGTCACCCATCTAAATTCTTGATCATTTTTCAACTTCAATAAGGGAGAAAACGACAGAACCTTTTCTGACAAGTTTGAAATAAACCTCCTGATAAAATTAATCTTACCAAGCAAAGATTGTAACTCTGTTTTAGTAGTCGGGGGCACTGCCTCATCTATTGCTTTCATACTTTTTTGACCAACTTCGATTTCTCTCTCGTGGACCATAAAACCCAAAAATTGTCCAGCTGATACTCCAAAAGCACACTTATTGGGATTTATCTTTAGACCATGTTTTCTTGTTGTCGCACCCAATTTTGCATAACAAAACCAAGTGCTCATATATGTGCGCCCAGGATGTCCAAACACACATATAATCTCAAATTGCAATAATATCAAAGTAAAGTACTTTATTACATCGCATAATCTCATCACATAATTGTCACAAGTCTTGCTCGTCGACAATATTATTACATAGAGTAGATTTTTAAGCCCAATATGCCACAGGGACTCCAACTGGGGGACATCTTCCTAGTAGTCCTGGACATCCTCTGGAAACTCTTCATATGTACTATCTGTTACCCATCCGGTATTTTCATTGAATGTAAAACAAGTGTAAGCTCACCATGCTTAGCAAGTATATCAAAGGGATCTATGAGGCTCAAAGGCTAGATATGGTTTGACTGCGGTTAGCAATTTTAGTTGGTCAAGTTTTAGCATCCTGAATCACTACTTTAGTGAATAAACCCAACCCAAGTGGTACTAATGAATAATCAAGATTATATCAATTTCCCAACCATCCATAGTAACCACTAATCATGAAGGATCCAGATCGCTCGTATCCGTGAGCACGACTATTATAACAGGTTAAATATTTCTACATAAATTGTACAACTTTACCCACCAAGCCGTGATTCCCAACGCTGGGGTTTACAAAGCCCACATCACCTCTACCTAGGAAGTGTGGCAGGGTTTCACTACGTAACCCTTCACTAGTCGCACTAACAAGTCGTAGCTGCTAAGGTTTCAGCCGTCTAGCCGTATGTGGCACTCCTCTAGGAGTGGCACTCGTGGTCGTGGCATGGTACACACCCTAGCAGGAAAAGAAACATACCAACTAGTGCCCCCCCTCTTGCCCTTACGGAAAGCTATAGACGAGCTAGTATAATCTAGTTAACAGGTTAAAGTCAGAGCCATATGATACTCTGGGTTGTACGAAACCGGGGTGGCCGCTTTAGGATTAAGTCCTTATGGAATGGCACTAGAGCACTCAACCCAGTACTCTAGCCCCCTAATTGTTGCTAAAAAGCTCCATTTTAACATATTGCATAATACCTTTAGTCATGTTTAACAATTATTTTATGTTGAGCGCTGCAGCATCTATCCAAAATGCATCCCAAACCATAGGTATCAAGGATATGTGGTACAAGTAGTAATCTAGGTAAAGTCCTTAAAGGTACTTCAAATTTAAACACATGCATGTATATGAATTATAGAGTTCATAGGTACAAGGGGCCTTTGCTACACTTGCCTTCCTCAAAGTTTTCCTCCTGGTACTACTGGTCTCCCAACTGGTCCTTAGTAACCTCGAACTGATCACCCTCTAAACGTGTTCCAATTCACCAATCAAACATCCATTCCAATCATCACATGCATATAAAGATACTTCTATTAGAACAGTACACCAAATAGTAGAAACATAGACTGAAAAGCTTACAAAACTAATCTACGTACTGCTACGAATGCATGAGTGAAAGAATCACTCTAATCGAAGTTAAAACACAAAAGTTATGCATGAAATAAGGTTCCAGTGGCATTCTTGTAAATAAAACAAACTCAAATTTGAATATAAACCGAACTGTAACGTGTTCTTAGACTACACGCACAATTACTTAGAAATATAGGGGCTAAATAAGAAGAAAACAGGACTGTATTGAAATGATTTTGAACTACGGTTGGACTGCGGGTTGATTCCTTGAAAACCCGAGGGCTAAACTGCAAAAGCACACGGCTGACTGCGGGTTGACCGTGTCGCCGTGGACTGGACACCACACGGCTGCGTGGGATTGGTGCAGTGCGCCATGTGTACGTGGACTGGTGCGCTGATGTTGTGGACCGTGTCCACAGTCCAACCGGTGGACCGGTTATAATCCCCGAAGGGTTACGCGATCTCGGTCGTCCATCTAAAAACCAACGGCGCTGGAGCAATGGCATAGAGGGTTGCCGGGGAAGACAGCTCCCGTGGACAACGCCATGGCCAGCGGTGAGCCAAGCTCGATGGTCAATGCTACAACGGTGATTCCGACCACCTCGTTCCAAACCGAAAGCATAAAAAGAAAGCGCGGGTCCACGCGAACTCAGTAGGGTACAAAACAAGGACGGGAAGCACGTCAAGACGATGGCTCCCACGGCGACGCCATGGCTGAGATGAATGGGAGCTCACCTAAGTGGTGCTCCAAGGCACTAAACTCAAGGCCAGTGGGACAGGAAGGTCGAGCGGCTCACCGCGGGTCCGTTGGAGGCATTCGCGGCGTCCAGGAGAGCTCCGAAGGGTCTAGTCGACGGCGTTGGTGGACTAGAGAGAGATAGCCACCGGTGAGCATAAATACACGGAAACCAAGATCAATTCGAGAAGGAAAGGGGACCTATGGTCATGGTGAAGCACAGCGAAGCTCCTAGGCATGACCTCGGCGATGAATGAGCTTCGGAGCGGGCAAATTAGAGGTCGGCGGTGCGAGCTCAGGTGTGGATGTGAAAAAGGGAGAGAGAGAGGGGCTCGACAGAAGGGGAAACAGGCGCGACAGAGCTACGGGATCACTGGGATTTTGAAAGCTTGGCCTGGCTAGATCGGGGGTGCGGCGGGCGGCCATGGATGGCAAGCGCCGTCACCGGGCGACGAAGAAGGAAAGGGAAGGGGTGACTGACGTGCAGGTCCCGCGTGCAGTGAGAGATGAGAGATGAGCGCGCTGGTGTGGATGCGGAGCATGCCTTCGCCTAGGCCGAACGGTGCTGAACTGGGCCGTGTTGTCGCGCGCGTGCAAAACGAAGGCGCAAGTGAATGGCTGCGGAGCGGGCCGCGCTGCTGGGCTACAAGCGCGCGCGCGTGCGTGCGATGGAGATCGGCGCTGGAGCAGGCTGCCGAGCAGGCTGCTGGGCCGCATTTGTGAAGGAAAGGGGAAGGAAGGCGCGTGGGGCCGGGCTACCGAGCAAGCCTGGGCCAAAATGAGGTGCAGGTGAAAAATAGAAAAAGATTTTTTTTTTCAATTTCTTGTTTTTGCAAACTTGATCCAAATTCAACTATATTTGAATTCAAAGCCACTCAACTCTAACCCTGCACTCAGACAAAAACCAAAATGCTTCAGCATGAATGTAGCAATCATGTTACTAAATCTTATAGTAAATTTTAATTAGCCAAAAGTTATTATTTAGCCTAGTTTAAAATGCATAGAAATTAATTAAATGCTAAATTTTAATTACTAAATTGTAATAAATTTTTAGGGTGTTACAAACCTACCCCCTGAAGATGAATCTCATCCCTGAGATTCAGATGATTCGAAAAGATTAGGATAGTCAAATTTTAGATCATCCTCTCTTTCCTAGGTTGGCTTATCCACAGAGTGCCTGTTCCATTGAACCTTACACATTCTTATAATCCTGCTCCTTGTGATTCTCTCAGCTGTTTCCAAAATTCTCACTGGATATTCTTTATATGAGAGATCCTCTTGGATATCTAGTTCATCCAAAGGTAACTGCTCCTCAGGTACTCTCAAACATTTCTTAAGCTGTGATACATGGAAAACATCATGAACACCTGAGAGCTGTTTCGGTAATTCTAGCTGGTAAGCAACTTCTCCTCTCCTGTTGATGATCTTGAAGGGTTCCACATACCTAGGTGACAACTTTCCCTTAGTATGGAACCTCTTAACTCCTCTCATAGGTGAAACTTTGAGATAAACAAAATCTCCAATTGCAAACACCAAATCCCTTCTTCTCGTGTTAGCATAACTCTTCTATCGAGACTGTGCAACCTTCAAATTTTGCCTTATTGTTTGTACCTGTTTCTCTGCCTGTTGCAAGACTTCTGGTCCAAAGACTTGACTTTCCCCCATTTGATTCCAAAACAGTGGTGTCCTGCACTTTCTGCCATACAACACTTCAAATGGTGCCATCTTAAGACTTTTCTGGTAGCTATTATTATAAGAGAATTCAGCATAGGGAAAACTCTTATCCCAGCTTGTCCCGTACTATAAAACACAAGATCTCAACATATCCTCTAAAATCTGATTTGTTCTCTCGGTCTGCCCATCTGTCTGAGGATGATAAGCTGAGCTAAAGTTCAACTTCGTGTCCATGGACTCATGCAACTTCTTCCAAAAATGAGATGTGAACTGTGTACCCCTATCTGAAACAATCTTCTTCGGTACTCCATGTAAACATACAATCCTTTCCATGTATAGCTCTGCCAACTTTGCACCAGAGTAAGTTGTCTTGATGGGAATGAAATGTGCGACTTTTGTCAGATGGTCTACAATTACCCAAATAGAGTCATATCCCCTCTGTGTACGGGGTAATCCCACTATGAAATCCATTCCAACTTCTTCCCATTTCCACTCGGGTATCTTCATAGGTTGTAGTAAACCTGCTGGCCTCTAATGCTCTGCCTTTACTCTCTGGCACGTATCACATATGGCCACATGTTCAGCTACATCTATTTTTAGTCTATACCACCAATATCTCTCTTTAAGATCAAGATACATTTTAGTACTCCCCGGGTGTATAGAATAGGCCGAGTCATGAGCTTCCCTTAAAATAGACTCTCTAATAGACTTCACTTCTGGCACACAAATCCTTTTACCAAACCACACTATTCCTTGATCATCTATGTGGAAACCTGGGGCTTTACCAATCACTATACGTTCAACAATATCTTTGATCTTCTCATCATTCAACTATCCCTTATGAATCTCTCGTTCTAAAGTAGGTTCTACCTCTAACTCCATAGTGTTAGCCACAATACCCAAATTCAGGTGTTCGAACTCATCACACAACTCTCTAGCCAATTGAGTTGTATAGGCCATGTTAACATAACTCTTCCTACTAAAAGCATCTACTACAACATTAGCTTTTCCCGGATGATAGTGTATCTCCAAATCATAATCCTTGATTAACTCTAGCCATCTGCGCTACCTCAAATTCAGATCTGACTGAGTGAATATATACTTCAAACTCTTGTAATCGGTATAAATCTCACACTTATGACCAATCAGGTAATGCCTCCAAATCTTGAGAGCATGTACCACAGCTGCTAACTCTAGATCATGAGTCGGATAATTTAACTCATGTGTTTCTTAGTTGTCTAGATGCGTAGGCAACAACTCTACCCTCTTGCATAAGAACGCAGCCTAGACCTTGCCGTGAGGCATCACAATAGATAGAGAAGCTTTTGGTAAGATCAGGTAAGACAAGCACTAGGACAGAAGTCAGTCTCTTTTTCAACTCCTCAAAACTATCCTGACATTGCTTAGACCATACAAATTTGGCATTCTTCTCTAATAGGGCAGTCATAGGTTTGACTATCTTAGAGAATCCCTCGATGAATCTCCTATAGTACCCAGCCATACCAAGGAAACTCTGAATCTCACTGACATCCTGAGGTGGCTTCCAACTCAACACATCTCTAACCTTCTTGGGATCTATTGCTACTCCTCCATTAGAGATTATGTGGCCAAGGAAGGATACTTCTTTTAACCAGAACTCACATTTGCTAAACTTAGCATAGAGCTGATGTTCTCTAAGCTTTTGCAATACTAGCCTCAAATGTTCCTCATGTTCTTCCTCATTCTTAGAGTAGACTAATATATCATCAATAAACACAACAACAAACTTATCAAGGTACTCCATGAATACTTTGTTCATCAAATACATGAAGTAAGCCGGTGCATTTGTTAGACCAAAAGACATGACTGTGAACTCATATAATCCATATCGGGTCACAAAAGCAGTTTTGGGAATGTACGAACGTCTTATTCTCAACTAATGGTATCCAGATCGGAGGTTGATCTTGGAAAATACACAAGCTCCCTTGAACTGGTCAAATAGGTCATCGATTCTAGGCAATGGATACTTGTTCTTAATTGTGACCTCATTAAGTGATCTGTAATCTATGCACATTCTTTGTGTACCATCTTTCTTCTCTACAAACAATACTGGTGCACCCCAAGGTGAAGAACTAGGTTGGATATAACCCTTATCTAGCAGTTCCCTTATTTGTTTCTTAAGTTCCGCTAATTCATTCACTCCTATTCTGTAAGGTCTCTTAGCTATGGGTGCAGTTCCAGGTAAGAGTTCAATTATAAACTCAATATCTCGTTCAGGTGGCATACCTGGTAACTCCTCAGGGAAGACATCTGGATACTCATTTACTATCTGTATATCCTCTATAGTTGTGCCCTTCAATTGATTAACTCGATAGATTTTTGAGGCTGACTATGTTGCTAAATACTCAACTTTCTCTCTAGATGGAGTGGTTAGATTCACGGAACTGTTCCCACAATTTATAACTGCCTTCCGGGACCTCAACCAATCCATACCCAAGATAACATCAATTCCAGATGAGTTTATGACTACAAGGTTGGCTTGAAATTCTAACCCCCTTATGATGAGATGTGGCAGAACCGCCTGAAATAACGCACTTACGGAGGCGCTCGTCTTCCACCAGACACTAAGCACCCCGAAAGCAAGCTACAGCGGGCGGGTTCCGTCGGGCACACCCCAAGGGAGAGCCCGAAGAGTCCACATTTTTCCCCAAGGATCCAATAATGAGAACGAGTTACAAACTTAGTCCATTTCATACATACAGAGTTCTTAGAAATTCATTATTACATTACCAAATTCAGAGTGCGGAATATTAAACAGTGGAATGATAATAAACATCTATCGATAATGAACAAGGATCCATCTGTGCCCCCCTAGAAGAATCCTTCACACAATGGTACTCCTCAAGTTGAACCTGCAACAGGGGTAAATAAACCCTGAGTACACAATGACCTCACAAGACTTATCCGACTAGTGGGAATAATTTCCCGACTCCAATGGATATGCAAAGCTTTATGGTTTGCTGGTTTCCTTTTTGCAGAAAGCAATACTAATAGTGGATCCTTATGTAAGTTAATATTAGCAGTCATGACTAATTTATTATCTAGCCATTCTATGTAAGCACCTGTTCTATTTTCAAGCAAGGGTTGAGCAAACAGTTCCATTTCATCACCTTTCATCCTTCAGTTCTTACTACGATGCCAGAGTTTAGACAAGCCATACCGGATTGCCCGCTGATTCACAAATCAATGTGCCCAGCTGGGTACCCCAAAAACACACGCCCCGCTTGTACCCCAGGCACAAGCAGGACTAACCCATCACTCTCCTGTCACGGGGTCCAGGTCCCCGTCCAAACTTGGAATCCAAGCCCCCGCTCCTGAGTCCTGGACTCAGTGCGGTGCAAGGACCTCCACCATCCCCGCCTCCCATCAGTCGGTCCAGAAAGAGCCAAAACCCATGACAAGAGAGCAACAAGTCTTCCCTGCGCCCATACCCAAGTATGTGCTCGGGATAATAAGTATGTGACTTGCCTAGCGTGCAATGCAATGGCCGGTCCTTAACCGACACAGACAGGGAAAAAGTGTAACCAAGCTATGCCCTGTTGGCCATAGGACACAACCTCTTACACCCACCATTACCCAAACCATATCCCTGCGCGGTCACCATTTTTCCTTTCCACCATTTTATCATGAGTGATCATAATTATCACCTATTGTGAGTAACGGCAGGTTACTCACGCTACCGAAATTCTGAGCATAGCAGCTACTCGACCTATACTAGTAGGACTCATAGGTAAGTATATCTATGCATGTAGGTTCCATAAAATGCCTGTAACGTAAATGCACATCATATATATATTCAGTGATCATTCAAAATAAGGGTTATGCACTAGGGCTTGCCTTGGGTAGACGGTGGGTCAACAAAGTCAGCAACGAATGGCTCTAGGGCTCCCTCCTGTACAAGAACCTCCTCCTCGTACTCCTTAATAATCTCCTCATAGTCTTGTTCGTCCGTAGGCACGAACTCTACCAACTCGTGATCTACATGCATGAAATGATGATGCAACACTTAGTAATACGGCAACATCAACTCTTAAAATAAAAATACATTTGTTAAGCTACTGAACTAGCTCTACCGGCTAAGACGCTATGTTACCTATCATTCCCACTAAACAGTTATGCAACATTTCATGTATTAACTTAGCAACTAAAGGAATCCCTATTCTTAGTATCGATTTACTCTATATATGATAAAATAGGGAGTACTAGCTATTCTACTTATCAACCTACTCTAGGGCTATAAAAATTACAGTGAGCACATAATAATCTAATGAGCCTACTGTAAAAATTTTAAGGCTAAAGCTATCACCGATTCACCACAAAAATTCCTACAAATATTAAGCTAAATAATACTAAGCTTTCTAAATTGAATTTATCAATCTATCATTATCATAGCTAACTATAAACTAACTACACCAACAGATTGAGGTGGCTCTGGTTCACAGCAAGCATGACGACGGTGTGCCCAGCGACCTGCTGCTCCACCAGCAAAACTGCTACACGGGCGAGTCAACCATGTCAACACGATGCAAAAGCACCGCTCAATTAAAACAACGGAGCACGGAGCGACACTCTGGTTGAGCACCCGCTTCGATGGCCATGGCAGACTGCCACGAGGAAAATGCCCCACATTACCTCCCTAGAGGATGAAAGCTCATCGGGTCAACTCCAATCGCGACCTAACTACCAGAGCTAGTTGGGTGCATGGTTAATTGGACAGAGGTGGACTATGCAAGGCCAATTAGATGGACGACTCCGCTCGGTCTTATGGTGGCTGGCGGTGGGGGAAATCCCAAATTGGTGCCCGGTAGAGCCCTACCATGGCAGTAGATAGGCTTGGCGTTAAATTAGGCTTCCCAACTCTCGACTGCTCCAGCATTTACCGTGGGAAAGACTAGGTGTTGTGAATTGGCTCGCCGGACGGAGTTGACAGAAGAGGGAGGTAGGCAGAGCTCGACCCGCATGGCGCCACCACGCGCTAACGCGCAATAAAGGAATCAGGCCAAGCGCAGCGTCACATCGGGGCAAGGTGACGATGCGAGCAAGGGCCATTGTGCCGGCTGTAGCAGGCCAAGTACGACCACATGTAGTGCCATTCATGGGCAAGATGATGGCGTGGGCAGGGCATGTGACGGTGCAACGGGTGCGCGCAGAAGCAGCAGCGACGACACGACGCAAGCCGCAGAGACCCAACTGAGTGGTGCCGTGCTGTCTCAGCGGGACGTGAGCGACGGCGGACAGGTGCACATAGGAGAGATGACTCGGCCTCAGACGAGCAGCACCCCACCGGGACAACAGTGGCGACTGGGTGGGGTCACGGTATAAGAGGGAGAAGGGACAATAGCGCGGCGGTGGCCGAGGAGGGGGCATAAGCTAGAGGTAGGCATAGCGGCCAGCCCAGCTAGGGCAGCCATGGCCGGCCAATTCGGGCAAGGCCGGCACGGCAACGTCGGGGCCGCGCGTTGTGACTGCGCACTACCTGTAAACCCACTAAGAACATGCTGAGCACGAATTTTAAAGCCTCTAATCCTACCCCACGGTTATCTCTCGACCTAAACCCACTTCATGATGATCAAGAGGACACATAGGGCTACCAAACTAAGCTAAGACATCTTGCCACTACTTAACCCAAATCTCCTACAAAAATTGTCGAACTTAGCTTCGTCAAAGCGTTTTCCGACTTAGGAAATTCGACCAAGTCTCGATCGGATTCGCGTCAAATTTGATTTCCAAGCTATTCGATACGCTAGCTAGTGAATTCCTTTCACAATCGTAGGTATTTCATCATCACCTACGAAGTTCATACTACAAACTTTATTAAAGTTTTGTCTATGCGTTCTATAGCATTCTCGTTCAATAAAAATTCGTTTAGAACCCTAAGTGATATAACACGACATGAAATATAACATTCGTTTCACGTTTCTGATGAACGTTTTGAGTTACGTACATTGCTTTACACCCTATATTACACACATTTACACATAAATATGATGCTCATGCAATGTTTTAGCAAAAGACTATACAGTGTAACACCGTGGCTGTTACATGAGACTAGCAGCTAAGCATATCCAATTTGCTTTCATTTCCCCTCCGGGTGAGTTTACTATCATGGGTTTCTTCATAACACATATGAGAATACCATGCTTCTTTATGAAAGTATATGCTATGAAGGAATGTGAAGCACCAGAATTGAAAAGAACTGTAGCTGAGTTTGAGTTGATCGGAAACGTACCGATCACTACATCAGGTGCCTCCTGAGCTGTCTCTGCGATCATATGATTGACCTTTCCACGGACATAGTTCTGCTACATATTAGCCATCTTCTTAGGATATCTGTTGGAGTAATGTCCTGGTTCTCTACAGTTGAAGCATCTGTTGTCATTGACTGCATTTGGCGCCTTTGGTGTGCCATTCTTTGGTGGAGCATTAGGAACATTGCCCTTCACAGGAACATTGTTAGCTTGCTGCTAATGCTGAACTGGTTGCTTATACTATTGCTGCTGCTGCTGTGCACACTTTGGTTGCTGGTTGTGGTTGATCAGACTGGACTGACCTTGATAGCACTGCTGTGGGTAAGCTTGCTGAGGAATAATGCAGACACGAGTGTTACTCCCAGGCTGTTGCCCCTGGAATTTCCTCTTCTTGTCCTCCATTTGACGGCGCTTGTTTTCTATAACCAAGGCCTTGTCCACTAGCTGCTGGAAACTAGCAAAGGTATGGGACAACAGTTGGTACTGGAGACCATCATTTAGACCTTCCATGAACAGCTCCTGCCTTTTCTCATCATCTTCCACTTCAGTAGGTGCGTACCATGACGATTGTATGAATTTGTCACGATACTCTGCCACGGTCATGCCTCCCTGTTTGAGAGCAAGGAATTCCTTCTTTTTTAGCTTCATCAACCCAGCAGCCACATGATGAGAGCGGAAGGCACTGCGAAACTCTTGCCAAGTGATGGGATTAGCTTCATTATGGCCAAAATGGAAAGAGTCCCACCAGTCAAGTGCAACCCCTTGTAGCTGTCCAGAAGCATACAAACGTTCTCTTTGTCATCACACTGTGCAATCTCAAGTTGCCTCTCAATTGCACACAGCCAGTCATAAGCTTGGAGTGGGCCAGTGAAATGTTTGAAAACAGGCGGATGTCCCTTCAGAAACTCTCCCCTCTTTCCCTAAATTGAGGGGGTGCATTCCCATTCCCATTATTTTGCATGCTCTGAGCCATCTGCTGAAGCAATTGAGTTTGCATCATCATCAGTTGCTCCATGGTAATAGGGGGTGGCGGTGGCAAGTCCTCGCCTCCTTGGTGGTTCCTCCTGGTGTTCACCATATGTAGATACATCATATAAGTCTCATATGTCCAAAATATATAACCTTTAAGAGATAATGGCCTAATGAGAGTAGGTATCACAAGATCAAAGACAAGAGTTATATATATAGGGTATACAAAAAGATAATTGTTCTGAACTTCTCCGGCGAGTTGGATAGACAGCAGTGCAGTAAAATGAGAATATATCACTCTCTGTTTATCATCTGAATGCTAATTTTACCTTTCTGGAAAGCTTATGAAATTATCTACAACTTTCATTTAGAACACATTCTCAGATTCTGATGTTTAATCAGGAAAAAATAGAAGGCAAGCAGTACTGTTCCAGATTTCTGACAGCACAAAAACATCAACTTCTAACAGTTGTATCTCACAATTCGTAATAGGTATTGAGGTGATTCCAGAGCCAAAAGAAAGACGCAGAAGTCTACTTATCTCCATAAAATTTTCATGACCATTGAACATCTAGAACATGAGATATGAACTTATAAAGGTGGACTGCTTAGAATGATACAAAAATTACAGCAAGATAAAAAGAAACCCAATTATTTATTCATATCATCCTTAAGCCTTAATCTTAAACTAAATGATTGTGGACATGCCCACAAATCATCAGAATCATGACAAAAATCAACATAAAAAATTATCCATCATGACAAACATCCAACCACTCAAGTGACAATTGTTCAACCATTAAAAAGAAAAGAAATTAAACACACTCTCGCACATCTATGCGTGTTTATTACATATTTTTGGGAAATCCTCCTATGGGTCAATGTTGGTGCTGGTGTTGGGGTCTCCATAGACTACTCTATTCCTTGGGGGTGATTCAGCAGGAACTCTTGGCGTCTCCACATTAGGACCTCCTTGCTGTTGCTTCAACGTAGCATTCTCAAGGGCAAGCTGCAGGTATGCCTTCCCCATGACATCTAGCTCATCCAAGGCTTGATCCAAGTTGGTGTTGGTCTGGGCCAAGCTCATCAAGGTAGGCCTAAGCCTATGGTTCTCCTCCCCAAGTGGTGCGGCGATTTTGTAGGTGGATTGGTCGCTCCCACGGCGGGGAAGATAACGACCCTTCTCCCATTTGATGTCGTCGAAGTGGCGGTCGCGATTGACCACCAACGCCTATCGAGTAGCACCCCAGATGGTGGCTGCACATGTGAGTCGTGCAATGATAGCATGATGGATGTAGGGCACCTGACTCCCTTCGTGGATGTACACCTCCGTCTCCCAGAAGCCGGTGTAGTCGGGGTGGGTCTAATCCTCCATCCGGTACTGCACGGTGCACCTGGTGTGGTAGCAGCGTACAAGGGAGAGAAGCTTTGGGTGGTAGTAGGCATCGCCCTACAAATCATAGTGGATCTCCGTGGTCCACCCCTTAGCCAATAGTGCAGCATGGTAGTCATCACCATCATCTCCATCGTCTCCTCCATCTCTGTCACCATCACCACCATCATCTCCACTGTCATCACCATCATCACCACCATATCCATCACCACCATCATTACCCCCATCATCAGAATCAGAGTTGTCAGAATCATCACCATCATCAGGGTCACCAGCTCCATCCTGACACCCCTATTCAGCTTCCTCCATGGGCTCCTCCTCAGATTCTTCTATCTCTATAGGCTCCTCATACATGGGCCCCTCTTCAGTCTCCTCATCCATAGGTTCATCCTCCATTATGTCCTCTAGAGGTCCCTCCATGGGCACCTCCATAGGCAATTCCTCCTGGGGCTCCTCCACCATGTTCCTCAAAGCCTCAACTAGGTGTGGGGTAACGCGCTTGCCAAGCGTGAACCTCGTCCTCCTTGTTGGCATCACAATGGTACGCTTGCGGGCTGTCAGTTTGGTGCGGGCCATCTATAAAATTGAAAAGGTTGAGTATTAGAATAAGATAATTTTTGCAACAGATAATAGACAGAATATAAGCAAAAAAAATTTATAGTAAATTAAAGGTAGCAAAATATAGATAATGTGATCCTAAAAACATCCATTTCTAACTAGGTTGATCGTCCTACAGTCAATTATAGCTCTGATACCAATTTGTCGCACCTAATTTTGCACAACAAAACCAAGTGCTCATATATGTGCGCCCAGGATGTCCAAACACACATATAATCTCAAATTGCAATAATATCAAAGTAAAGTACTTTATTACATCGCATAATCTCATCACATAATTGTCACAAGTCTTGCTCGTCGGCAATATTAGTACATAGAGTAGATTTTTAAGCTCAACATGCCACAGGGACTCCAACTGGGGGACATCTTACTAGTAGTCCTAGACGTCCTCTGGAAACTCTTCATATGTATTATCTATTACCCATCCAGGATTTTCATTGAATGTAAAACAAGTGTAAGCTCACCATGCTTAGCAAGTATATCAAAGAGATCTATGAGGCTCAAAGGCTAGACACGGTTTGACTGCGGTTAGTAATTTTAGTTGGTCAAGTTTTAGCATCCTGAATCACTACTTTAGTGAATAAACCCAACCCAAGTGGTAATAGTGAATAATCAAGATTATATCAATTTCCCAACCATCGATAGTAACCACTAATCATGAAGGATCTAGATCACTCATATCCGTGAACACGACTGTTATAACAGGTTAAATATTTCTATAGAAATTGTACAACTTTACCCACCGAGCCATGATTCCCAATGCCGGGGTTTGCAAAGCCCACATCACCTCTACCTAGGAAGTGTGGTAGGGTTTCACTACGTAACCCTTCACTAGTCGCAATAACAAGTCGTAGCTGCTAAGGTTTCAGCTGTCTAGCCATATGTGGCCCTCCTCTAGGAGTGGCACTGTACACACCCTAGCAAGAAAAGAAACATACCAACTAGTGCTCCCCTCTTGCCCTTATGGAAAGCTAAAGACGAGCTAGTACAATCTAGTTAATAGGTTAAAGTCAGAGCCATATGACACTCGAGGTTGTACTGAAACCTCCTAGGTGGCCGCTTTAGGATTAAGTCCTTATGGAGAGGCACTAGAGCACTCAACCCAAATACTCTAGCCCCTAATTGTTGCTAAAAAGCTCCATTTTAACATATTGCATAATACCTTTAGTCATGTTTAACAATTATTTTATGTTGAGCGCTACTGACGTCTATCCAAAATGCATCCCAAACCATAGGTATCAAGGATGTGTAGTACAAGTAGTAATCTAGGTAAAGTCCTTAAAGGTACTTCAAATTTAAAAACATGCATGTATATGAATTATAGAGTTCATAGGTACAAGGGCCTTTGCTACACTTGCCTTCCTCAAAGTTTTCCTCCACAATGCTGCTTTGGTCTCCCCAAGCTGGTCCTCGGTAACCTCGAAATCGATCACCCTCTAAATATGTTCCAATTCACTAATCAAGCATCCATTCCAATCATCATATGCATAAAAAGATACTTCTATTAGAACAATACACCAAACAGTAGAAACATAGGCCGAAAAGCTTACAAAACTAATCTACATACTGCTACGAACACATGAGTGAAAGAATCATTCTAATCAGACTTAAAACACAAAAGTTATGCATGAAATAAGGTTGCAGTGGCATTCTTGTAAATAAAACAAACTCAAATTTGAATATAAACCGAACTGTAACGTGTTCTTCGACTGCGCGCACTATTACTTAGAAATACAGGGGCTAAATCTGAAGAAAACAGGATTGAATAGAAATGATTTTGAACTACGGTTGGACTACGGGTTGATTCCTTGAAAACCCGAGGGCTAAACTACAAAAGCACATGGCTGATCGCGTCGTCGCTGACTGGGTGCCCCATGGCTATGTGGGATTGGTGCGGTGCACCATGTGTACGTGGACCAGTGCGCTGACGCTGTGGACCGTGTCCACGGTCCAATCGGTGGACCGGTTATAATCCCCGAAGGGGTACGCGATCTCGGCCGTCCATATAAAAACCAACGGCGCTGGCGCAATGGCACAGAGGGCCGCCGGGGAAGAGAGCTCCCGCGGCCAACGCCGTGGCCGATAGTGAACCAAGCTCGGCAGAAGACGTTGCAACGGCGATTTCAACCACGTCGTTCCAAACCGAAAGCATAAAAATGAAGAGCGGGTCCACGCGAACTCAACAAGGTACAAACAAGGACGGGAAGCACGTCGAGACGACGGCTCCCACAGTGGTGCCATGGCCGGGATGAATGGGAGCTCCCCTAAGCGGTGGTCTAGGGCACTAAACTCAAGGCCGATGGGACGGGAAGGTCGAGGGGCTCACCGTGGGTCCGATGGAGGCGTTAGCGGCGTCCAGGAGAGCTCTGAAGGCTCTGGTCGACGGCAGCGGCGGGCTAGAGAGAGAGATAGCCACCGGTGAGCATAAATACAATGAAACCGAGATCAATTCAAGAAGGAAAGGGGACCTACGGTCACAGCGAAGCACAGCAAAGCTCCTGGGCATGACCTCGGTGACGAACGAGCTCCGGAGCGAGCAAATTAGGGGTCGGTGGTGTGAGCTTGGGTGTGGACAGGAAAAAGGGAGAGAGGGAGGGGCTCAGCAGCGGGGTTTATAGGCGAGCGGAGGTGTGGCAGAAGGGGAAACAGGCATGGCAGAGCTATGGGATGGATGGCAAGCGCCATCACCGGGCGGCGAAGAAGGAAAGGGAAGGGGTTACTGATGTGTGGGTCCCACATGTAGTGAGAGATGAGAGACAAGCGCGTGGGCGTGGACGCGGAGCAGGCCTCTGCCTGGGCCGAACAGTGCTGAACTGGGCCACATTGCCGAGCGCGTGCGAAGCGAAGGCGCAGGTGAATGCCTACGGAGCGGGCCGCGCAGCTAGGCTACAGGCGCGTGCGCGTGCGTGCGTGCGATGGAGATCGGCACTGGGCTTAGCTGCCGAGCAAGCCTGGGCCAAAATGAGGTGTAGGTGAAAAATAGAAAAATATTTTTTTTCAATTTCTTGTTTTTGCAAACTTGCTCCAAATTCAACTAGATTTGAATTCAAAGCCACTCAACTCTAACCCTACACTCAGACAAAAACCAAAATGCCTCGGCATGAATGCAGCAATCATGTTACTAAATCTTATAGTAAATTTTAATTAGCCAAAACTTATTATTTAGCCTAGTTTCAAATGCATAAAAATTAATTAAATGCTAAATTTTAATTACTAAATTGTAATAAATTTTTAGGGTGTTACACTTGTGCACTCCAAAGTCTCCTGTAAATCAGCTAGATGTTCCTTGTACCCCTTAGATTTTACCATCACATCGTCAATGTAGATTTCAACAATCCTGTCGATCAGCTTGCGGAAAATATAATTCATCGCCCTCTGATAAGTTGCACCGGCATTCTTCAAACCAATCACAAACCATTCAAATAAACCGATTGCGCCAGGACACCTAAAAGCTAACTTTGATATGTCTTCCTCAGCCATAAAAATTTGATTATATCCTGCATTGCCGTCTATGAAACTAATAACCTTATGCCCGGCTGCTCATCTACCAACATATCGGCTATCGGCATCGGATAACCATCCATGGGTGTAGCTTTGTTCAAATCACTAAAATCGATGCAAACTCTTAACTTCCCATTCTTCTTATACACAGGAACAACATTCGATATCCACTCTGCATATCGGCATGGTCGGATAAATTTCGCTTCTAGTAATCTTTCGGTCTCCTTTTTGATATCACCAAGAACGTTTGGGTTAAATCTCCTCGGGGCTTGTTTAAATGGCCGATATCCAGGTTTGATTGGCAACTGATGTTCAACAATTGATCGGTCTAGACTAGGCATCTCATAATATTCCCAAGTGAAACAATCTTTAAATTCTTTTAATAGATCTACCAACTCTTGCTTATATTCAGGATCCAACTTAGCAATTACATACGTCGGCCTAGGCCTATCTCTAGAACCAATATCTATGTCTTCTAATTCATCGGCCGACGTAAAGCCATATCCCAGTTTACCATCCGTACCATCTATTGGATTGTCCATTAAAACAAACTCTCAGAGCCGACTGCTTGGATCGGCTGTTGGCTTTCATCATTGATTTTAATGAAGCCTCCTTCCCATAGCTTGCCAGAAAAACACTCGAAGTCTTCTAGCTCCCAATACATTGGATCAGCTATTGCGATACTTACATAATCATTAGCATGAACCAGCTCAACATCGCCTCCATGCCACTGAACCAAGCATTGATGCATAGTTGATGGTACACAACAATTTGCATGAATGCAATCATGACCAAGGAGTAAACTATATGAACCTTTTCCATCAATGACGAAGAATATGGTGAGCAAAGTTTTACTTTTGATTTTCAATTCAATGTTCATTGCCCCCTTGGTCTTAGATGCATTACCCCCCAAATCCTTAAGCATCATGTCGGTATCAATCAAATCTCCTGGTCCCTTGCCAAGCTTACAAAAAGTAGTGTAAGGCATAAGATTAACAGAAGCACCTCCATCCACCAACATTTTGTTCATCGGCTTTCCATCGACAAAACCTTTCACATATAATGCCTTTAACTGCCAATGCTTGACTGGCTTATTGAATATAGCCTGCTGTATCACTGTCAACTTGGCAACTCTCTCCTCATATTTTGATTCATCAAAATCTAAATAGACTTCTTGATTCGCTAGAGCTTTGAATTCTGATGGCAATAGAAAAGCCACTTGAATATTAGCCGATGGTTGACCCCTATCGGCTGTTTGTTTAGCACGCCACACTTGAGGCCTACTAGAGACCTGAACCTGTTCTAGCTCTCTATTCCTTAGGCGTTGTACCCTTCTTTTCTAGCTTCTTGTCAAACCTCCTAGACACCATTGCCCTTCCTACCAAACATACTCTTCCTCATTATCTTCTTCATAATCAGCCTAATTTTGATCAGCAACTCGCTTCCCAAGCTGATCATGAACACTTCTATTTTTTAAGCGCCGATCCATATTGTTATGATGATACTCATCTCGAGCATGGACAGACCGATGGTTGGCTTGAGATTGCCTAAACTCCCAATATTGCTCACTGCACTCTGGGCAATTATTTCTAGTAGGCAATTTCAAACCTTCATTTCAACAATGTCTAAAGAAAGGACAATTCCAATGTGACTCAACTTATTTTCTTTCATACCTCTCTTTCTCCTGTTGACGCTGGTATTCCTTCTCTTCTAACTAATGCTAATAATCCTTTTCCTTCTACTGTTGCCACTTATTGAATAAAATTTGAGATGTGACACGTGGCCTTATTGCCCCATCCCTTGACGTCTCTCCCTGCTCATATCAGCTCTTTTGTTGGTCACGACGCCTTTTAATCTCTCTATATTCATCAGCCAATATTTTCATCTTCAGATCGATGGTTCTAGTTTCTTTTGCTCTGATTAATGCCAGGACTTTAGTCTTTCCTTTGAGCAACTTCACATAGACCATATTCTGATCTCTTGGGAAAGGATTATCATCAACTTTCATTTTTTGAGGTGTATCAAATTTGAGCTTTCCCTTGCTGAATAGCCCTCTGAAAAATTCTGCATTCATTAGTAGAATGAGAAGTAGCATTTTGAAACTTGTAGAACTTCTTATTCTTCAACTGATCAGGAGGCAACATAACATGATTGGCGGGCAACTTGATCTGTCCCTTCTCAAGCAAGAAATCAAAGAGCTTGTCCGATTTTGTGACGTCAAAATCATAGCTTTCTTCAACTCCTTTTCCCCAAGGATTTGGCACCATTACTGTCTTCTTACCCCAATTCCATTTGGCTGCCGCAATCTCTTCTTCTTCGTCTTCCTCATAGCCATCATCAACTGAATATGGATTATAGGCTTTGGCAAATGCGGTACTCTTTTGGAATCGGGTATCTCTGCGCATGTTCTGGAATTGGCTATTGAGTGCTGCCACTCATTGAGCCAACTGACCTAAATTGTCAAACTCTTGCCCAAGCAGCTTCTCTCTCCATGTTGGCAACATTCCTTCAATGGCCAAAGCAGCTAGCTGATCATCAGTCAGGTTCAATGAGAAGCACAAATTTCTAGTCTCTCAGAACCTCTGAAGAAACTCGTCACCTGATTCATTAGTTCTTTGCCTTATGGCCATCAAATCTATGATTTTCTTCTCTCCTATCCTAGTATAGAAATATGTATGAAACTTCTTCTCTAGGTTAGTCCAATTGGCAATGGAATTAACTGACAGCGATGAAAACCAAGTGAAGGCTGGTTCTGACAGGGACAAGGAGAAGAAACCAACTTGGTGAGCCTCTTCAATGGATGCTTCTCCCAACTGTGTAAGATACCGACTGACATGTTCTATTGTGCTTATGCTATCTTGGTAAGTGAACTTAGCAAACCCCAGGAGCCTGTAATTTGTAGGAAGAGCGACCAAATCATACCACTCTAGATATGGATGTTTGTATGAAAAGGTCTACCCTTTTGGTTTCAAACCGAACTGATTCTTCACCATCTTGGTCACTCTGAGCAACAACTCATCAGCACTTGCATCTGGATTTCTCTGCAATTGTTGATCCATCTACGGATTAAAATTTTGGGTACCTTGATACCCCGGATTTGGAATCATGTGAAGGGTATTGTAATCTGTGTCACAATGATATCCTTATGGAATCTCTATCTATTGGGTCCTTTGCTGGTTTGCTGCTTGAAGTCTCTGGTTGTAAATGTTGGGATCTGTATCTCTACGAATCCTTTGAACTGATGGCGCTATTTTTTGAGCCGACGATGGTATCTGGCCTATTGTGCCAAAATTAATCATTTGATTCTGAACTTGGCCCATCGTCTATTGCACATGCTGCACTGATAATCCAGGATTATTTTGCATTTGATTAATAGTGGCACCTTGAACTTGCTCAGATGAGCTCTGAACTGCCTAGAAATCATCATTACCAGTTAGTGCTGCTTCTTGCTGGCTAGTACCAGCTTGATTAGTCCCCTGAGTCAACGGATGTGGGATGTTGTAGTAAGCCAGTCCAACCTGATCAATTGGATATCCATGAAGCACCTCCTTCATGGTATTGTGGAATGTGTTCAAGAAAACTGTATTATGATTCAAAATGGCATCATGAACACATTTGTTTACAGCATCCACGAAGAAACGCCTATCCTCAGCTTCGTCTGTATCTGACTGCCCATGCATCAAAACTCTTGGTAGCGGATATTTCTAAATAACTTTATTATCACGTGTCTTGGTGTAGGACAACAAACACTTGTTCTGAAATTCTTCTATAGCTTTACTGATGACATCTTTATCCTCATCAGCTAAGTCTTCATAAGGCACCATGAGGATGTCGCTATTGTTGTAAGTTGCCATGGCGATTGTGGGGTCCCACCGAGCGTGCCAGAACATGTGTTGGTGCAAAAACGTGTCGCTGTGCCTGGCACACAGCAAGCCAGAAGGATCAACTTGATGGAGGAAGGCTGGAGATCCGCTTGGCTTCAACGCAGGACCAATCGACCCTGTGAATTCTCGAAGGCAAGCTAGTCAATTTGACCTACAATTGACAAGGAGAGAAAGTTTATCAGTAGTTTAAGGTGGAACATGCCGGTTTTGCCTAGACAATTCCAAGTGTGCCGCTTCGGGAGTAGCCAAACGGGAAAATTGACTAAATAGCCGATACACGAAGAAATTGGCTGTTAAGGACTGTAAAGCTCATGGGTTGTAATTGATTTTATGATGACAGGTACAATGCACGCTGGTATAAGTAAAATCATCAGCTAGGTGGATATTACCAGTGTAAAGCATTGAGCCGATGAATATAACGAGAAAGGATATAACATGCGAACAAATCGACTGTCTAGTACAAATGGATCCACAAGCGCTCTGAATCTAATCTGTTACCATCAACAGTGAGGTTCAACCAGATCGATGGTAGCTATGATGATAATAACAAACTAAAACTGAAGAATCCATAAAACCGTCTATACATTGACACGTTTTCTGAAAGACATGCTATATGTGTGAAAGCACGAGCGAATCGGCTGAAATAGCCGATTCAGGTAGAAAAGGGACTACAACATGTGAACAATCGACTATTTAACATGGATAGATCTATGAACTTATCAGACCTAACGTGTTATCTTTAATAGTGGGGTTCGACCGGATCGATGGTAGCCATGATAAAGACAACAAATCAAACCTTTAAAATAAACAGATCTATTCATATTTAACAGAATCATGGAGACACATTGTAGGCGTTAAAGCAAAAGCGATCGGCTATCTAGCCGATGCAGGCATAGCAAACAGCTAGGGTCATGCCTGGTCGAAAGCAAACCTACCAACTAGCATCCACCGATCTAAAGTACTAACAGTGGGGATCGACCGGATCATTACATCCATAATAGCGAGCTATAGACCAGATTCAACTAGCTAGTAAATCTTCTCAAGATCAGACATGCCCTAACCGCATACTATGCACGATCAAGATCAAAGTAGAATAGCCGATGAAACATAATCCATCGTTTAAAGTAAGAACCGTCACAATGTAACAAAATAAACGATGGACTAAAAAGGATGTGAGGCCGATCTAGATCGATCTCGATCGGGCAGGTTGATATTGCTGAAATTAATGACAATAAGAACATCAGCAAGATCGATAACTTAATGAATCTACCTAAAGGACACCACACCTAGGTAGAGCCGATAACTTGACCTTAATCTAATTCAAGCAGTGGAGGTCAAACTTAACCGATGCTGCCATACTTGAACTAATAA
Organism: Miscanthus lutarioriparius; assembly: GCA_904845875.1. Taxonomy (NCBI): domain Eukaryota; kingdom Viridiplantae; phylum Streptophyta; class Magnoliopsida; order Poales; family Poaceae; genus Miscanthus; species Miscanthus lutarioriparius. The sequence goes on along the minus strand of CAJGYO010000014.1, from coordinate 57,719,780 downwards.
CTAGCTTATAGTAGAGCTCTCAAGAGGTCGGCCATACCGATGCAGCCTTACAAACAGAATTATATGCCATGACGGTACTTACAGACAAGCCGGAGGTCGGCCGGACCGATGCAGCCCTGCTTGTTGAAGAACTCCCCGGGATCTACACTACTCCTACTCTTAAGGGTTGGCGTAAAGCCAAAAAAAGTAATTGGTATTGATTGATTGGATGTCCTTTACAATAGCCGGGGTCCAATATTTATACCCGGAACCTAAGCATGAATCCTACTCAAGTATGACTTATTACAAACTTTGGTATAAGAGAAAACATTCCTAACTTAAGATAACTTGGACCCTAATCTTTCCCTTTTTGTAGAGTCCGACATTTTCCTCGACGCCAGCCATAGCTCATTGACATTATCTGCTGATGTTATCCGAAGAGAGTCGATCCCAGTGCCGCATCTGAACCAGCTAATATCGATCCTTATGCAATCGATTGCTTGATGACACAATCTTGAATGCTTCGAGTTCCTACGTTCTTCTTCCCAAATTTTGGTGTAAACAACTACTAAAACCAATGAGGGTACAACTTGATTTACCTAACTAATCTGGCTAAGGACTAATATCCCTAATATGATAATCTTGATGATAACTTGGATATCTTGCTCATGCGAAGGGTAGGTTGTCGTGAGTGTGGGACCTCAGTCGACGTAGCTCGTGGAGCAGTAAGGATCATGAATTGGGATACGTAAGTCTGAGTAACCACCCGTATAGACCACATGTCACGGATGGGGTCAACAAGCCAAGTAACTAGTTATGACCTGTTTATCCATGAAACTGGCAAGGGGGTGGTGTCGGTCAGGAATGTTTGGGACATTGACCGGGCACCCGCTCGAACCTTTCATGTTTAGGTCAGATTAGGGAAAGGTTGGGAGACTTGAGGCAACCCTTACCTCATGCACGGGGTATGGTGGTTAGTCTCGTTCTTCCATGTGGGTACAGTTGTACACCTCTGCAGAGTCTTGAAAGCCTAGAGTCCCTCGGGATGAACTATTTGGTTGTTCTTTCTTTCTATACCCATGGTAGCATGAACAATGGACTACAAGCACTTTGTTATAATGATGAATACCTTTACTTCTATGTTGAGCATAGCATGTCATAATCTTAATGAACATCATTGCTTTCCGCACTTATACAAATACCCGATAACTACCCTATGCATCCACCAAATATTATATGTTGGAATTAAGTCCTGCGAGTACGCAACGTACTCACGGCGCTGCCGTTAAGTTGTTTTGTAGGTGTTGTTACCCGATGGATGTGAGGTAGTGCTCTACTCACCGCTGCATAGTAGACCTTGGATCGGGCGGATCCAAGATGAGCTACCAGTTAACTCCGATAAGAATCCGAGCGAGTTATCGAAGAGACGAGCCTAGAAGGGATAGTAATAATTATATACATATGTGAATCATGTAATTTCTTGTAAGCATAATAACCTTGTTAATTGGGCATGATGTTGGAAGTTACACGTGTTGGTTTGCCACATGGGGTGTTCCGTGTCACTCGACCATTAAAAAGATCCTGAAGCTGCCGCGGTGTGTCCTGGTCGTGGCAGGGATAGGTATCAGAGCGGTGGTTGACTTACACGAGCAATCCATTTGCCAAACCCCGTATAACCTCCATGTTGTGCCCGTAATAGCTCTAAATCTGATAACTTCTATGCTTTAGTGACAACACTATGAGTTAAAGTAACCCTCACCTCACTAGATAATCTTGCCACTTGATCTTGGTTTATAACTACTTCCAAAATCTAAAAGATGCTTTAGTATCATGGGATTGGAAGAGAATAGTAGGAGCACCCCAGTGGGAATGAAAGTTCATATTTAGCTCGCCCTAAGTCATAGGCATGTTATGCTATGAGAGTCGAAGAGAACGGTTCTAATCCTCTTATCTGTTCTCCTCACCCCTTGCGGAGTCTTTAGCCTCCCTCAACCCCAGAAGTGTCCCTAATCCCAGAAGCCCACAATCTTTTTAGAACCCTAGAGCAACCCTTATCTCTCCTCTTACTTTGGAATGAGCCCCAGTAGAGTCTCCCTTGAACCCTAGCCTTATCCTTCGAGCCATGACAAGTACAGGGATATGGAGTAAGCGAGAATGGTAAGAACATCACATCCTGGACAAGTCGGTATTGACCATCATCTCAAGTGTATCAAGCTAGCTCAAACATCATACAACGCAGTGCACAACCACGCATCACATACGCGACAACCAAAGGGAATCCCCATGAGGCATCAGAGTTCGTAATCCTAAGTTTGGTCCCTCGTAGAATGGACCCTACGCCTAAGTACAATGCTAAACAAAAGAGGTAAAGTTGAAGAGTCATCCATGCACCCATGGCCTGGAGTTGCAAAGGGATGGGAGCAGAGGCCCTGACGACCAAGGTAGACCTAACCCTCCCAACAAGGAAACTCCTGCAAGAAGGGAAAAACAAAGTAAGCAGTGAGTATGAGAGCAAGGAATAGTAAATCAAAGAATTCAGAGTTTGGATGGAACTGAAGACACAAGTGTGCGACATGTGACAAGGAAAAATAAGATAACTCGAGAGAGCTGGGAACATACCATGAGAGTTCAGATTCAATGCCCTAAAAGACTATGGTGAATGAGGTCTCTCCAAGAAAGGCTCATCATGCCGGTATGGCAGGAAGACCTGGTGCTAGACCTCGCAAAGTCCATAGAAGTCCTCAATGGTGTGCAGCACCAAAGCCATGATGTATGGCTATAGCACTAGTGGAGCACGCATGTCCTGCTTGCATTCAAGCATCTGTCTCACCATCAAGTCCAGCAAGTTAAACTCATCTCTAGCCAGTATAGCCCAGATAACTTCTAGAGAAGGCCAACCAACGGCACCATCCTCGACCACAATAGAAGGCATGACAGTATGTCTCAAGATCTCATGGAGCACCTTAGGAATCCTCCTCATACCACCCTTGGGACCAAAGATGGAATCCTCCTGGTAGTAAAGCTTGGGCATTGCACCCACCAGCAACATGGGTAGCTCAACTATCAGCTTGCCCCTCTTCATCTTGTGGTAGTCCAGCCTCACCGCAGCAGCAAGATCCTTGTAGGTGGCCTCGACCCTATGAGTGTCTGTCATCCATATCAACTTCTCATGCTCAAGATGAACCTCTAAGGTAGCGTAAAACTGATGAATCATGGTTTTGTTCCAACCATGACAGAACCCAAGCTCTTTCTTCCAACCCATAGCTTTCAGCTTCCCCACCAAGCTAACCAATGGTGCATGAGCCCTCAGATACTCCCAGTGCAGCCACTGCTGATCTGGATGCATCGGTCTGATGTCAATGCCTACCCTATACAACCGGTACTGAATCCGAGAATTAAAGAAAGGTGACGGCGAATCTCCAGCTTGTCTGAATTGCCTCGATAGTGTAGCCCTACTGAAACCAACAACTGTCTAGCCAAAACATTACTCTGATATAGCTGTCAGATCCATGGGAAAGGTCCCCTTAGACTCAGACTCCTCAACCAGAGTATCGTAGGACATCACCTCTGACAGCTTATCCTCATAGAGATTGGAATCTATGGCAGACCTGCAACAAGAGGAAAAGAAAATCTAAGAGTTGTGAGAATTTGGATTGACATGGAAACACAGAAAATATCTAAGCAATATAGTCAGGGAGTCCGAACACCTCTTGGAACTAAATTAAAGTCAAGACCATAAACACAATTATAGGTGTGGAGAAACGGTATAGCCTATGGCCAGCATATAAGCCCTACTTCATGCATTATGAGCATCCATACGCCTTGTTAACCATTGGAGTGAGCTTAGAGTCTGAAATGACACTAAGCAGACATGGATGGATGCACCCATCAGAGCTCACAGACCAACCGTTGGCATCTCTGAAGACAAGGGAAATGAACACCTAAGGATGGCAACACAAACATTGAACTAAGACTACAGACTCCATGACTACCCAACGTATAGAGAATAAGAAGAATGGGAAGAGTACTTAAGAAAATAGGCATGAGAGTAGTACCCCTAGAGTCAGACTAACAACAAAATAATAAGTACAGACACTACCGGAGCGTCCGCCAAAATCCACGGACCGTCAGACAGGGTATACATGAACAATGTTAAACAAAACAGAGAGTTGCAGAGAACGACGGAACCCTCCGACCTTCCATCGAAACATTCCACTCATCCACAGTTGAATTATGATGGAACAATCCGAGGAAACAAGTCTAGTAGCGGAGCATCCGCAACCCCAACAGACCAACTGCCACTGTTAGAAGCAGTACAACCTCTGCGACAATCATAGGAACCTCAGCCCAAAATGCTCAACCAATAAGATGGTGTAACCTTGCGCTAGTCGGCACAAATGGATTCCCATCAATGCCCTATCCAACCCTTAAGGCAGTTTAACCCTAACCCTAACCGAGTAGCCAGCTAGAGAAGCCCTAATCCAGGGAAGAACGAGGAAGAAAACAGAAAAATGAATAGGATCAAGGAGATTACCTATCACTCATGGTGGAAGTGCGCGTGGAAGCCATCGAGCAGTTTGAATCCTCCCAATGAATGTGCACGGCCATAGTAGTGAAGAGTGGCGATGGTAGTAGTGTGAACTAAAGATGGAAAGGAATGAATCCCATCAGCCACTGTCAGCCTATTTATAGTTCGTGAACTGATGGAAAGTCCGTCGTAACCACGAATCGTTCGCTGATCAGATAACCAAACCCAGCATAGTTGCTAAGCCCTTTGAGATCACTAGACTACCCGCTGAGTGAGCCAAATAGTCTGCCCGCTGACAGAGGATGTCCCAAAGGTTTCACTTACAAAGAATCGAAGCCAGCAATCAAGTCCTAACCCTGGGAGTGTACTAAGGTGAGATAGCGAAGCCCCAAGGAACAAGAAGTCAACCTAACCTGTACATGGAAGAGTAGACCTCTTCTCTTTTGCGATCCTAAAGAGGAAAAAGTCGGTGGAGCACAAAAAGGGAATTCCTTATAGAGCACAAATAGAACCCCGAACTTTCTTCGAATGTAGTGCCTATAGTACCTCGGGAAAGTTCGAGGATGAGCTTTTTATAAGGGGGAAGGATTGTAATGACCAGAATTCATTGCGCCCTAGATAGTCATGTCTGGCTATCTAGGAAGTCACCTTCCAAATCACCCAAAGCCCGTTTATAGAATACAACAGACAAGATGCACAAGCACCCAATGCGAGCCCAGATAGCCATGGTCAGACTTACACCCAGAGCAATGAAGGAAAAGGACCCGAATGAATTAAGAGTTCATTCTATTGATACCATCGATAGCAATTCAACCCTAGGGACTACTTAGGAGCAAAGCATTGGCCACTAGTGACCAACCACCCAATGACTTAGTAAATTCGGCAAAGGCAGAGACTACCGGATAGTCCGCCAGCTTACCAGACCGTCCGGTAGATCATAGAACAACAGCAAAAAATGGGAAATGAGTTGTTTGCCACTTGAGTTAGTGGGACCCACATGTCAGCATGAAGTAGAGTGGACACCTCTTAACTGAGGCCTAACTCTCTCACTCACCCACCCATTTGCATCATTCACTCTCTCTCTCTCTAACTCACTCAAGAACAAAGCAAGAACCCTAGGAGCTAGAGAGGGGAAAGGTTGGAGAAAGCATTGAAGAAGATGAAGGAGAGGAAGGAGGGGGAAAGCATTAGCATTAGCTCATGGACACCCTCCACCCCTCAACCCCTTCATGGTAAGCTCAAGAAGAATCATCTCCATTTCTTGGATAATCCTTTGATCCATCTCTTTGGTATGTTGCAAGATGAAGTCCACATGGAGCCAAGCCAAGTTTGGATGAGGAATATGTGAGTGAAGGAAGCTTGGATCCTCAACCTTTTACTGTGGAAGCTCTTAGATCTCAGAGCCAAGGTTCTAGCGCATTCTCATGGTTTATCCCCGAGTTCTTGTATCTCTAAGTTTGATCCTAAGAGCCCTAGCCACACTTAGCAAAACAAGCTCTAACCCAGCCATAGTGAGCCTAGTGAACTACCTAAGCTATCCTAGGAATATCATGCACATGCATAGATCACAGCTGAGCACATCTAGACTTGAATCCCAAGATCACCCAAGAGCATAGGTTCTATTGCCCGACTGATGGAACGTCCATCACTGGTATGGAGTATCCGCTAATCCTGAGTCTAGCAACCAGCAGCCTGAATTCCACTCTGACCAGCATAGTGGAGTGTCCGTCAACCGCAACGGAGCATCCACCAAATTATAGAGGACAGCTACCCAGCAACCTGAGAGAACCCAGTTCCCACCGGAGTGTCCATCAACTGACCGAACTATCCGATGTGAATAGAGAATCCCAGATATGCCTAAGTCCCAAACCTACCAGAGTATCCATGTTCCCCACGTAGTATCCGACAGCCTGAGTAGAGCCAACTTAGAGATAATCCACCTCAGTACTTGGTATAGCGGAGTGTCCATCAGCAAGGATGGAGTGTATGACAACATACAAAGAGTGTGAGACTATTCAACCTTCCTACCCAAGGAGTTAACAGCACTAAGTTAAGCACAGTTTCCACAAGGGCAATAGTATAGCCAAAGGTAGAAGCCTCTATCTCGAGCTCTAAGTTTAGATATGTTCCTAAGTCCTCCTTGGTTGTCCTCAGCCTCGATCCTGGTTCTCTTTCAGGAGCCGAGTAGCATAAGGAACGTGTGAGAGTTGTCGTCTACAACTTCGACTTCGTTCGAATGGAAAAACCCAGGCTGGCACCCCACTATTATAAACCCTACTTTGGATACTTATTGAGTTGCATTATGAGTTATGCATTACATGTAGTCTTGGATAATGATCACTCTTATACCACACCTAGAGTAGCCTAATAATCTGTAGAAGCATCTCATCTAAACAATGGGAATGGGAACGCTTAATGCTTATTGCTTAGTTGCTTGGGCAACGGTAGAAGTCGAGCATGAGAAGGGAACTCATACTCGTGCGTGTAGGATGCTGCACCTAGATAATTAACTAGTAAAACCAATGAGGGTACAACTTGACTTACCTAACTAATCTGGCTAAGGACTAATATCCCTAATATGATAATCTTGATGATAACTTGGATATCTTGCTCATGTGAGGGGTAGGTCGTTATGAGTGTGGGACCTCAGTTGACGTAGCTCGTGGAGCAGTAAGGACCATGAATTGGGATATGTAAGTCTGAGTAACCACTTGTATAGACCACATGTCGTGGATAGGGTCGACAAGCCAAGTAACCAGCTACGACCTATTTATCCATGAAACTGGCAAGGGGGTGGCGTCGGTCGGGAATGTCTGGGACATTGATCGGGCACCCGCTCGAACCTTTCATGTGACACTCGGGCCGGATTAGGGAAATGTTGGGAGACATGAGGCAACCCTTACCTCGTGCACGGGGTATGGTGGTTAGTCCTGTTCTTCTGTGTGGGTACAGTTGTAGACCTCTACAGAATCTTGAAAGCCTAGAGTCCCTCAGGACAGAACTATTTGGTTGTTCTTTCTTTCTATACCCATGGTAGCATGAACAATGGACTCTGAGCGCTTTGTTATAATGATGAATACCTTTACTTCTATGTTGAGCATAGCATGTCATAATCTTAATGAACATCATTGCTTTCTGCACTTATACAAATACCCAATAACTCCCCTATGCATCCACCAAATATTATATGTTGGAATTAAGTCATACGAGTACGCAATGTACTCACGGCGCTGCCATTAAGCTGTTTTGCAGGTGTTGTTACCTGGTGGATGTGAGGTAGTGTTCTACTCATCGCTGCATAGTAGACCTTGGATCGGGTGTATCCAAGATGAGCTACCAGTTAACTCCGATAAGAATCCGAGCGAGTTATCGAAGAGACGAGCCTAGAAGGGATAATAATAATTATATACATATGTGAATCATGTAATTTCATGTAAGCATAATAACCTTGTTAATTGGGCATGATGTTGGAAGTTGCATGTGTTGGTTTGCCACATGGGGTGTTCCGTGTCACTTGACCATTAAAAAGATCCTGAAGCTGCCACGATGTGTCCCGGTTGTGGAAGAAGCTAAGATCACCCAAGAGCATAGGTTCTGTCGATAGTTTGATGGGGTGTCCGTCATATCGACGGGGTGTCTGACCGCTCCAGAAAATCACCACCGGAACCTTATCTTCCATCTACATGGACCAACGGAGAGTCCGTGGTACCTCGTGGAGTGTCCGTTGAATTATTAAGACTAATAGGCAGTTAACCCAAGAGCACCAAGCCTATACCGGAGCGTCCTTCACTCATGGTGAAGCATCCGATGAATTATAGATGACAGTAACCCAACAATCCGAGACCTCCTAGTTCCTACCGGAGTGTCCGTCACCTCTGATGGAGTGTCCATCAACCCAAGCAGAGTCGAACCAGAGCCAAGTCACCTCAAAACCCTAACCCAACGAAGTGTCCACCACCTAGGTCAGAGTGTCCACCATCTAGGGGTGGTCTAGCCCACAAGACGAAGGCTTACGGTGCACGATACTGCTCAGCATGTACCGCAAGACATCAACGGTGATATCCTAAAGATGCTATGAGATCTATTTGGATATGCTCAATCCCGTAATTCCTGTAATCTGTTATTACTTACCGGTTATCTCCTAGATCTAACTGACTTGTAACCCTACCCCCTAGCTATATAAGGCGGGTAGGGGACCCCCTCAAAACACACGCAATATCATACGATAGCCAATACAAACCAATAGACCACAGGAGTAGGGTACTACGTCGTGCTGACGGCTCGAACCTGTCTAACTCTTGTGTCTCTGTTGCCTTCTTGTTCTTGATTATGCGCACCACTGCCGATCAATCTACCTTCATGGGATACCCCTCGGAGGATAGCCGGTGATATTCTATTGATAGTTGGCACGCCAGGTAGGGGTGTGCGTGCTGTTTGCATGACAAACAAGATGGTATGTTTTGCAGGCTCTTCGTCCTCTCCAAAGCCCTGCCAGATCTTCACAGTCGGATCGATCTCCTGGGTCATCAATGATGATGAAGACGAAGAGATCATCGAGCCGGTGTAGATCAATTCTGCGCCGACCACACTAACACCTGCAACAGCAGATCCGATCTCAGAACCGCCTCCGAGGTCGTCTTCACCAACAACTCGCCGCCTGCTCCCCCACTACCCGAGGAAGCATATCGACAACGACGATCTGATCGCATCCATCGATCAGGTTGCCTAGAAGCTTGATGACTGCCTCTCCATCGCGGAATCGGCTTTGACCACTCTGGTTCAGCGGCGACCACCCTCCGATTCTGATCTACCAGAGGCTGATCAAGAAACTCTAGGGGTTATGGATGCCATCCATTAGGATGCCCTAAGGGGCAAATTCGCTGACTAGGTGAGAGACATCTATCATCTCACCGACCCGATCGCCGACCAGCTCTCGTCGACTGCCAATATGCTACAAATCGGCCGATGCCCCGAAGCATCCCTCCACACCATCCTGGAGGAAAGTCCAGACTCTGAGTCCTAGGGCTCTACGGAGACTATCGCCGAAACCACCGCCGTCCAACCTCCTTTCCCACCCTTTCGAGGAGGCAAGATTTATAATGTCAGCCTCAATAGCCCTCCATGGGATGGAGAAACCGATGAGGACCGCGTAGCTCGTGTCAACAGAAACGCCAACCGTGCGCAGCGCCAGGCGAATGAGGCCGCCATTGTGCTAGCTGAGGCTGCTCACAACAAAGAACAACTCGACTCACAAGGGAGGCCACGCCCACTCCACTGCAACCTCGATGATGAATTCATCCATGTCGAGGTCACAATGTCCACAAGACCCCAAGCGCCAACTTGGCTGTGGCCACTAATGAGCTCTCTCGGCTCGAGCAAACGCTAGAGGTCTCCAAAGTCACTGTAATGCTTAAAGCTGCGCACTACCAGGTCAACGAGATCCGCCAGGATCAGGGACCTTCCTACTCGACAAGCTCGAATCGCTGATCCACTGCACCAAGATCCAATCCCCACCCCGGCAGAAGCCATTTTGCTGATCAACATCGTGATGATGGACAACCCCTCTAGGGGGAGCTAGGGGGAACCGTATCAACTACCCTCACCAACACGACTAAGAAGTTGAGCAAGATGTCCAAGCACACATCAACAACCTTCGGGATGCACGGCATCACATCGATGGGTGTCGTTTCTCTCGGCATGAGGAGGAAGTACACCGTCGCTAAGAATATGAGCAAAAGTTCGGTAATCTATATGCAGCCCTCCAACCGCGATGAACTGGCTCATGAGCCTCTCCCCGGATTCCATCAGATCTTGGGAATAGTTGAAGGTCTTCACCGACAATTACATGGCTACGTGTACTCGGCTGGGCACCAAGCACGATCTGAATCGCATCTATCAAAAACCATCTAAGCTCCTCCATAGCTACATCAGATGTTTTTTTCTGAGATGAAGAATTCTATTCCCAACATCACAGAAGCAGAAGCCATCACCGCCTTTGTCAGAGGACTCCATCACCATGACCTCCGCTCCAAATTCAATCATAAGCCGCCAAAGGGGATTGGCGAGATGATCATGACCACCGATCAGTACGCCGTCGCTGAAGAGGCCGAAGTTCGCTTCAACGAAGATGCAGACACTCACCGCCTAACTCGTGGTAGTGACGAGCGCCCCGACGAATGATGCCACAGTGGCAGCCGCTACGACGACCGCGACCACCATCAGGACAGTGGCCGTGATCGGCCGAAAGGGTCTAGAGCTAGTCAGTATCGCCATCGCCGACCAGACAACATTGTCGCCATCGTTGACTAACCTCGCACCGAGTGTAACTATGACGTGCAGTACAAGAACATGCTCGAAGGACCGTGCCCCCTCCACAAGAATAGCAAGCACAAGATGAAGGACTGGCTTGGCTTGGCTAAGGAGTTCTAGACCAAAAAGAAGGATGATGACAACGATGACAGAGCCAGAGGTCACCGACCACCTACGGACAACAATAACGCCTTCTAGGATCATGACAAAGTGGTCGCCACTATCTTCAGGGACCTCGCCGTAGTCGAGAGTAGAAGAAATCGAAAGCTCACCGCCCGCCGGGTCCTCGTCGTCAACACAGAAGATGCTATAGCCAACCCCAGCTATCGCCCTTAGTCTAAGGTCCCCATCACCTTCAGAAGGGCTGGCTAGTGGGTGGACATCCCTTACATAGGGCGTTTCCCTATCATTCTCGATGCAACCATCAAGAAAGTACTCTTCAGGAAAGTACTCATCGACGACGGAAGTGCTCTGAACCTCCTCTTCGTCGGAGCCCTAAAAGAGCAAGGCCTTGGAATAGAAGACCTCACTCCCTCCGACTTCTCCTTCTAGGGGGAGGTACCTGGCAGGGCATCTCAGTAGCTTGGAGAGATCACCCTCCCGGTACAATTTGGCATGGCTAGCAACTTCCACATCGAACACATCAACTTCTACGTCGCTGACTTCAACACCGCCTACCACGCCATACTAGGTCGGCCAGCTCTGGCCAAGTTCATGGCCATGCCACACTACACCTATCTGGTACTGAAGATGCCTTCGCCTGTAGGAGTTCTGGCTCTGCGGGCCAACCTCTCCATCTCCTACGCCTACGAAACAGAGTCTCTCCCTCACCGAAGCCACTGACCTCTCCATCCAGATGGCTAGCATGGTCAACGACGCCAAGACGGTGCCCATCGATGACCTGGAGATCCTAGCACTGGAGCCTCCACGTGCCTCCACCAAGTCTAAGGAAATGAAGGAGGTCGGCCTCGGCCTCAATGACCCCACCAAGACCATCAAGATTGGGGCTCATCTCGACCCCAAATAGGAAAGCGTGCTCATCTCCTTCCTACATGCCAACACCGATGTGTTTGCTTGGAAACCTGCAGACATGCTGGGGGTACCACGGGAGAAGATCGAGCACTCCTTGAATGTCTCACTGATCGCCAAACCAATCAAGCAGAAACTCCGATGATTCACGCCAGACAAGGAGTCTATTAGGGTAGAAATAAAATGGCTCCTAGCAGCCAGATTTATTAAAGAAGTGTATCATCCTGAGTGGCTAGCAAACCCCATTCTTGTTCAAAAGAAGAATAAAGAATGGAGAATGTGCGTTGATTACACTGATCTCAACAAGCACTGCCCTAAAGACCCCTTCGGTCTTCCTCGGATAGATGAGGTTGTAGACTCCATCACCGGCTAGGAAATTTTTGATTTTGAACTTGAGCTCCTTATATCCTTCTCGTGGTTGGACTTTAAGTGGGCACACTTGGTTCACTGCGAAGAAATTTTTGATTTTGAACTTGAGCTCCTTATATCCTTCTGGCAAGCCTTACCTGAGTAAGCCCGTGCTCGGTCGGATAGTTAAGCTAGTCACTTATGGTTCACAACTACTCGGTGACTCATTAGGGTGGTCGGACTATGAGTCTGACTGCTCGGCTTTGTTTACACCTGCTCGGACAAGCTCAAGACGGCGTTGCACAGCGGATACAAGGTGCTCGGGGACTAGCTATGGGGGGTATGACCCCGGATACCCATGGCAGACTATATGGGCTGCACCGCCAGGGGTGGTCCAGCCCATAAGACAAAGGCTTACGGTGCACGTTACTGCTCGGCGTGTACCACAAGACATCAAGGGCGATATCCTGAAGATGCTACGAGATCTGTTAGGATATGCTTGATCCCATGATTCCTGTAATCTGTTATTACTTACCGGTTATCTCCTAGATCTAACTGACTTGTAACCCTACCCCTGGCTATATAAGGCGGGTAGGGGACCCCCTCAAAACATACGCAATATCATACGATAGCCAATACAAACCAACAGACCACAGAGTAGGGTATTACGTCGTGCTGACGGCCCGAACCTGTCTAACTCTTGTGTCTTTGTTGCCTTCTTGTTCTTGATTACGAGCACCACTGTTGATCAATCTACCTTCATGGGATACCCCTTGGAGGACTACCGACGATATTTTGTTGACAGTTATCTTCATCCTCGATCCTCATTTTCTTTCAGGACCCGAGTAGCGTAAGGAACATGTGTGAGATGTCGTCTACAACCTCAAATTCATTCGAGCGGCAAAACCAGGCAGGCACCCCACTACTATAAACCCTATTTTGGATACTTATTGAGTTTCATTATGAGTTATGCATTACATGTAGTTTTGGTTATTAATCTTGTCCACTCTACACTTAGAGTCACTCATTAAGCTATTAGAAGCCTCTCATCAAAACAATGGGTATGGAAACGCTTAATTGCTTATTGCTTAGTTGCTTAGTAACGGTAGAAGTCGAGCATGAGGAGGGAACTCATTCTTGTGTGTGTAGGATGCTACACTTGGATAATTAATAACTAAAACCAATGAGGGTACAACTTGATTTACTTTTCTAATCTGGATAGGATCCACTGCACTTAAAGTTATAAAACTTGGACACCACCTTGATAACTTTCACTCATGCGAGGGGTAGGTCGTTGTGAGTGTGAGATCTCAAGCGACGTAGCTCGTGGAGGAGTTAAGGACCATTTATTGGGATACGTGAGTCCGAGTAACCACCCGTATAGACCATATGTCGCGGATGGGGTCGACAAGCCAAGTAACTAATTACGACCGGTTTATCTGTGAAACTGGCAAGGGGGTGGTGCTGGTCGGGATTGTCCAGGACATTGACCGGGCACCAGTTGGACCTTTCATAGGATACTTGGGCCGGTTTAGGGAAGGATGGAAATCGTGAGGCAACCCTTATTCCCGGATCCGAAATATGGTGGTTAGTCCCGTATTTTCGTGTGGATACAAGTCGTACACCTCTGTAGATTTTTGAAAGCCTGAAGTCTCTCAGGACAGACCCTTTATGGTTGTTCTTACTTTCTATACCCATGGTAGAAGTAATGATGGAACTTGGTGATGGTATGGTTTACATAAGTTAATCACTTCTTGTTATCATGAACTTCTAATGTTGTCTTCTTAAAAATGAATCATGGCATGTCAATTGTTAACCTACTTCATTGATTTTCTGGAAATGCACAAATGCCTGATATTACCTTTTGCATCCACCAAATATCTATGTGTTGGAATTAAGTCCTACGAGTACAAAATGTACTCACGGTGTTGCCGTTAAGTTGTTTTGCAGGTGTTGTTGCCTCGGTGGATGCGAGGTAGCGCTCTATTCACCGCTGCATAGTAGACCTTGGATTGGGCAAATCCAAGATGACCTACGAGTTAACTTCGATAAGAATTTGAGTGAGATATTTGAAGCGTTGAGCCTAGAGGGAGAAACTAAAACTATATAAACTCTGTGAATCATGTATTTTCTTGTAAGCTTAATAATATGGATAGTTGGGCATGATTTTGGATGCTATGTGTGTTGGTTTGCCACATGGGGTGTTCCGTGTCACTCTACAGTTACAAAGATTCTAAAGTGTCATGTGCGGATCGGCGGCGTGCGACAATTTCAACACATGAACTCCCTCTTGTTCATTGTGATATCATATCTAGGAATGAGGTTACTCCAGTCCATGGGGATTTGGATTGCTCTATTTTAAATCATAGAAAATTGAACCATAGAAGGGTAGGGGAAGGCATGCCAACATCATCGAGAGGATAACGTGGAGAGCGGTGCTCAGGGGAGATGGAGCGCATGGGGGAGAGGTGGGCTGTCTAGGGACATTGGCACATAGGGAGAGGTGGGCTGCCTACGGACATCGGCACGTGGGGAGAGGTGGGCTGCCTGGGGACATCGGCGTGCGGGGAGAGGCGGGCTTCCTGGGGATGTCAGTGCACTAGAGGCAGCAGGACCACCACGCCTACTCGCTCACGGAGGAAAGAAGGAGCCGCTCGATCCGTTTTGTGGCCCTTGGTTCTGTCCATCCCTCTGCTGACGGGAAAGAAAGAAGGAAATGGCAGGGGCAGAAGTGGAAGAGAAAGTTGTTTTCCATTTTTCTAAGTCTCAAACTCATCGAACGACATTCTAGCGGGCTGCACATGCTTCATAATGGTTATCCAGTGAAGCCCCATTGTGGGATGGCAAAACAGTGAAGCCCACCTCCCATAATAGTAGGATTGCAAAAAGCTCGAGTGAGGGAGGGGGTCTATTCAAGGCACGTGTTTTCCCTTAAGTTAAATACACTGACGGCCCTTAGAGCAGGTACAATGCTAGTCTCATTGCCTAGCGTGTCAGAATCTTGTCCAATCTAAAGGAGAGAGAAAATAGGAGACAAGGCTGCTCGGCGCTCCTGTAGTCGACTAGTTGATCACGAATTCCAAAAAAACACTGTTATTTTTTACGCATGTATAGAACCTGTGAGAAAAGGGTAGGAAAGAGAGTATGGAAAGGGTAAATGGTGGGTCCATATTAGTACTAAGAATTATATATTAAATAGTTGTAGACAAGAAAATGACTATTGTTGTTTAGTTTGTCTCTTATGACTTGTCTTATAGACACTTGTCTCAACTATTTAAATTTGTGGTCAATCCTATGCCACTTAGGTCCATGAACTCTCAAAATTGAAACATGCCTCCCTGACCTTGTTAAGTTGTGCACCAAACGTCCACTCCCCTTTAGAAGACATTGACTAGGACAAAATTTTACAACAAAACCTACCCTATGTGGTCATCTTCTACCTCTAGCACTCCTTTCCCATAGGAGCAGTGGGCTCTTGTTGGCGACGTGGACGAGATCGGCATCCCCATTCGTGATGCAATGCCCTCCACCAGTTCCCTCCTTGTTGCCCCACCTCCGCCACCACATGTGCCTCCCCCATATGGTGGAGAGGACTTTGTGGTGCTGGTGCCACCCGAGCTAGCATCCTCTGCCATCTAGTCACACTACCAGGCCACCACTGCCCACCAGGCCACTCCTCTGCTACCGCCCTAACGCTAGCCACCGACATGGCCACTCTATGCGTGTCTATGCTATGATGCCCCCATCTCCCTCCCTCGCCTCTGCACTGTTCCTCACCACGTTGGCCCTGATGCGCCATGCTAGGCCACAGCAAGGGTCACCATCGCCACCGCCCGCATCCTTTCCCTCCATGTCGCCTGTCATGGCTTCGTAACCGTGGTGAGCATCAGAATTGTTCATCAGAAGTCAATGTGTGAGTCTCTAGTGGCTCGAGCACTAAAAAACACGAGACACGACAATCTATCCTGGTTCGGGCTTCTGAGCCCTATGTCCAGCAGTGAGATGTTATTCATGTTAAGGAGCACCCATATCAGTGGGTTCAATGAAGGAGATTACGAGTTTGGCGGGGGATCTAAAAGGACCTTGATGTCTACTAGAGGGGGTTGAATAGGCCTATTTAAAACAAACTCGTTGTGGAAGTTAAATTCTAAGTCCAGCACTGCCTCACTAAAATATAGCACAGCCACACTACAGCACTGCCTCACTAAAAGTGTAGCACTGTTGCGCCTACAAACAAGCTCAACCCAAACTCAAATTAAACTTGGAGATGTGCTTGGAGATGTCCAGTAGCAAGTCCACCAAGTACCTGCACTCACAAACATGCACAACCAAGTAGATCGAGTGGAACACAAATAATGCAAATCAACACATAGGGGACAAGACAAGATTTATCTCGTGGTTCAGCTCGCCACCAAGGCTTGCCTATGTCCACGTTGTTGAGGAAGCCACAAAGGCTTGGGTCTCTTACAATCCTATCCTCTTCTCAAGTCCAACACGAAGCCACAAAGGCTTGGGTCTCTTACAATCCTATCCTCTTCTCAAGTCCAACACCGAGGTTGAGCTTTAGGATTTCACTAAGATCTCGGGGTAATACAAACTTTCCCGTGGCTCACCACAAGCCCGGGAGCTCAGCGGGCGACGCCTAGCCATCTAGGAGGCTTCACCTCCAAGAGTAACGAATGCAGAATGAATGCTTGATGTAGCCCAATAAGTGCTCAAGGATCGGCTTGCTCTTAATTGCTCTTTAACACTTAATCAATTACTAATCACTTTGTCGGGTTCATAAACCCGGGGTCCCTCGCAAGCCAGTTTCCCAACAAAGGCTCGGCCCAAGCAGACAGCGCGCGACTCATGGACCGGCCCAAGTATCTGAACGATAGGCCAGACGGGCAGTCCAGTCACCGACCGAAAGGTCTGGCCAAGGAGGAGAGGCACCCATTTTTTCCTACTTCGGCCCACCTCTCCGATCGGAGCGCTCGCTCCGACTCCAGCCACCTCCGGATGGCCTCTCCTACTGGAAGGCCTAGCAAAACACTACCTTCGACTCCGACCCCACGTCTCCGACCGGGGTACGCCAAAACCCTGCCCGCTGCTCTTCTACGACTAGTGTAGCCAAAGCCAACTAGGACCAACTGACCAGGGACGCCCTCTCAGAAGGGACCAGGAAACGAACGGAGAAAGCAAGGCAAGGCGCACAAGTCAAACCATGATGCTAGGGACCGTACCCTGTACACCTGCAGGAACAGTGCTCCACAACTGCCCTGACACACACTATGCTGTAGGCACCGATATTTTCCCTATAGTATTGTGGGCGCCATTAACTCCCATACGGTAAGGCCCCCCACATGCCTCTGGGCATCGACAGTGTTGTGGGCGCCGGCTTTTACCATACCAAGAACATGGTAAAACCCCTTGCATGGCTCCAGGAATCAACAGTATGGCGGGCGCCGACGTATGCCGTGCCCAAAGAAGATGACACAAACCTCCCACATGCATCTAACATTCAACAGTGATGTCAACAGTGTTGTGGGCGTCTACAGTCGTCTTGTACTCGCCGTCGTAGGCAGCAAGACTTAGAAACATATGAACTCTCTCCCTCTCACTTGTAAGGCCATCCCCACGGTTATCTCTCAACCTAAACCCACTTCACGATGATCAAGAGGACACATAGGGCTACCAAACTAAGCTAAGACATCTTGCCACTACTTAACCCAAATCTCCTACAAAAATTGTCGAACTTAGCTTCGTCAAAGCGTTTTCCGACTTAGGAAATTCGACCAAGTCTCGATCGGATTCGCGTCGAATTTGATTTCCAAGCTATTCGATACGCTAGCTAGTGAATTCCTTTCACAATCGTAGGTATTTCATCATCACCTACGAAGTTCGTACTACAAACTTTATTAAAGTTTTGTCTATGCGTTCTATAGCATTCTCGTTCAATAAAAATTCGTTTAGAACCCTAAGTGATATAACACGACATGAAATATAACATTCGTTTTGCGTTTCTGATGAACGTTTTGAGTTACGTACATTGCTTTACACCCTATATTACACACATTTACACATAAATATGATGCTCATGCAGTGTTTTAGCAAAAGACTATACAGTGTAACACCGTGGCTGTTACATGAGACTAGCAGCTAAGCATATCCAATTTGCTTTCATTTCCCCTCCGGGTGAGTTTACTATCATGGGTTTCTTCATAACACATATGAGAATACCATGCTTCTTTATGAAAGTATATGCTATGAAGGAATGTGAAGCACCAGAATTGAAAAGAACTGTAGCTGAGTTTGAGTTGATCGGAAACGTACCAATCACTACATCAGGTGCCTCCTGAGCTGTCTCTGCGATCATATGATTGACCTTTCCACGGACATAGTTCTGCTACATATTAGCCATCTTCTTAGGATATCTGTTGGAGTAATGTCCTGGTTCTCTACAGTTGAAGCATCTGTTGTCATTGACTGCATTTGGCGCCTTTGGTGTGCCATTCTTTGGTGGAGCATTAGGAACATTGCCCTTCACAGGAACATTGTTAGCTTGCTGCTAATGCTGAACTGGTTCCTTATACTATTGCTACTGCTGCTGTGCACACTTTGGTTGCTGGTTGCGGTTGATCAGACTGGACTGACCTTGATAGCACTGCTGTGGGTAAGCTTGCTGAGGAATAATGCGGACACGAGTGTTACTCCCAGGCTGTTGCCCCTGGAATTTCCTCTTCTTGTCCTCCATTTGACGGCGCTTGTTTTCTATAACCAAGGCCTTGTCCACTAGCTGCTGGAAACTAGCAAAGGTATGGGACAACAGTTGGTACTGGAGACCATCATTTAGACCTTCCATGAACAGCTCCTACCTTTTCTCATCATCTTCCACTTCAGTAGGTGCATACCATGACGATTATATGAATTTGTCATGATACTCTGCCACGGTCATGCCTCCCTATTTGAGAGCAAGGAATTCCTTCTTTTTTAGCTTCATCAACCCAGCAGCCACATGATGAGAGCGGAAGGCACTGCGAAACTCTTGCCAAGTGATGGGATTAGCTTCATTACGGCCAAAATGGAAAGAGTCCCACCAGTCAAGTGCAGCCCCTTGCAGCTGTCCAGAAGCATACAAACCTTCTCTTTGTCATCACACTGTGCAATCTCAAGTTGCCTCTCAATTGCACGCAGCCAGTCATAAGCTTGGAGTGGGCCAGTGAAATGTTTGAAAACAGGCGGATGTCCCTTCAGAAACTCTCCCCTCTTTCCCTAAATTGAGGGGGTGCATTCCCATTCCCATTATTTTGCATGCTCTGAGCCATCTGCTGAAGCAATTGAGTTTGCATCATCATCAGTTGCTCCATGGTAATAGGGGTTGGCCGTGGCAAGTCCTCGCCTCCTTGGTGGTTCCTCCTGGTGTTCACCATCTGTAGATACATCATATAAGTCTCATATGTCCAAAATATATAACCTTTAAGAGATAATGGCCTAATGAGAGTAGGTATCACAAGATCAAAGACAAGAGTTATATATATAGGGTATACAAAAAGATAATTGTTCTGAACTTCTCCGGCGAGTTGGATAGACAGCAGTGCAGTAAAATGAGAATATATCACTCTCTGTTTATCATCTGAATGCTAATTTTACCTTTCTGGAAAGGTTATGAAATTATCTACAACTTTCATTTAGAACACATTCTCAGATTCTGATGTTTAATCAGGAAAAAATAGAAGGCAAGCAGTACTGTTCCAGATTTCTGACAGCACAGAAACATCAACTTCTAACAGTTGTATCTCACAATTCGTAATAGGTATTGAGGTGATTCCAGAGCCAAAAGAAAGACGCAGAAGTCTACTTATCTCCATAAAATTTTCATGACCATTGAACATCTAGAACATGAGATATGAACTTATAAAGGTGGAATGCTTAGAATGATACAAAAAGGACAGCAAGATAAAAAGAAACCCAATTATTTATTCATATCATCCTTAAGCCTTAATCTTAAACTAAATGATTGTGGACATGCCCACAAATCATCAGAATCATGACAAAAATCAACATAAAAAATTATCCATCATGACAAACATCCAACCACTCAAGTGACAATTGTTCAACCATTAAAAAGAAAAGAAATTAAACACACTCTCGCACATTTATGCGTGTTTATTACATATTTTTGGGAAATCCTCCTATGGGTCAATGTTGGTGCTGGTGTTGGGGTCTCCATAGACTACTCTATTCCTTGGGGGTGATTCAGCAGGAACTCTTGGCGTCTCCACATTAGGACCTCCTTGCTGTTGCTTCAACGTAGCATTCTCAAGGGCAAGCTGCAGGTATGCCTTCCCCATGACATCTAGCTCATCCAAGGCTTGATCCAAGTTGGTGTTGGTCTGGGCCAAGCTCATCAAGGTAGGCCTAAGCCTATGGTTCTCCTCCCCAAGTGGTGCGGCGATTTTGCAGGTGGATTGGTCGCTCCCACGGCGGGGAAGATAACGATCCTTCTCCCATTTGATGTCGTCGAAGTGGCGGTCGCGATTGACCACCAACGCCTATCGAGTAGCACCCCGGATGGTGGCTGCACATGTGAGTCGTGCAATGATAGCATGATGGATGTAGGGCACCTGACTCCCTTCGTGGATGTACACCTCCGTCTCCTAGAAGCCGGTGTAGTCGGGGTGGGTCTAATCCTCCGTCCGGTACTGCACGGTGCACCTGGTGTGGTAGCAGCGTACAAGGGAGAGAAGCTTTGGGTGGTAGTAGGCATCGCCCTTCAAATCATAGTGGATCTCCGTGGTCCACCCCTTAGCCAATAGTGCAGCATGGTAGTCACCACCATCATCTCCATCATCTCCTCCATCTCTGTCACCATCACCACCATCATCTCCACTGTCATCACCATCATCACCACCATATCCATCACCACCATCATTACCCCCATCATCAGAATCAGAGTTGTCAGAATCATCACCATCATCAGGGTCACCAGCTCCATCCTGACACCCCTATTCAGCTTCCTCCATGGGCTCCTCCTCAGATTCTTCTATCTCTATAGGCTCCTCATACATGGGCCCCTCTTCAGTCTCCTCATCCATAGGTTCATCCTCCATTATGTCCTCTAGAGGTCCCTCCATGGGCACCTCCACAGGCAATTCCTCCTGGGGCTCCTCCACCATGTTCCTCAAAGCCTCAACTAGGTGTGGGTAACGTGCGCTTGCATAGCGTGAACCTCGTCCTCCTTGTTGGCATCACAATGGTACGCTTGCGGGCTGTCAGTTTGGTGCGGGCCATCTATAAAATTGAAAAGGTTGAGTATTAGAATAAGATAATTTTTGCAACAGATAATAGACAGATTATAAGCAAAAAAAATTTATAGTAAATTAAAGGTAGCAAAATATTGATAATGTGATCATAAAAACATCCATTTCTAACTAGGTTGATCGTCCTACAGTCAATTATAGCTCTGATACCAATTTGTCGCACCTAATTTTGCACAACAAAACCAAGTGCTCATATATGTGCGCCCAGGATGTCCAAACACACATATAATCTCAAATTGCAATAATATCAAAGTAAAGTACTTTATTACATCGCATAATCTCATCACATAATTGTCACAAGTCTTGCTCGTCGGCAATATTAGTACATAGAGTAGATTTTTAAGCTCAACATGCCACAGGGACTCCAACTGGGGGACATCTTACTAGTAGTCCTGGACGTCCTCTAGAAACTCTTCATATGTATTATCTATTACCCATCCAGGATTTTCATTGAATGTAAAACAAGTGTAAGCTCACCATGCTTAGCAAGTATATCAAAGAGATCTATGAGGCTCAAAGGCTAGACACGGTTTGACTGCGGTTAGTAATTTTAGTTGGTCAAGTTTTAGCATCCTGAATCACTACTTTAGTGAATAAACCCAACCCAAGTGGTAATAGTGAATAATCAAGATTATATCAATTTCCCAACCATCGATAGTAACCACTAATCATGAAGGATCTAGATCACTCATATCCGTGAACACGGCTGTTATAACAGGTTAAATATTTCTATAGAAATTGTACAACTTTACCCACCGAGCCATGATTCCCAATGCCGGGGTTTGCAAAGCCCACATCACCTCTACCTAGGAAGTGTGGCAGGGTTTCACTACGTAACCCTTCACTAGTCGCAATAACAAGTCGTAGCTGCTAAGGTTTCAGCTGTCTAGCCGTATGTGGCCCTCCTCTAGGAGTGGCACTGTACACACCCTAGCAAGAAAAGAAACATACCAACTAGTGCTCCCCTCTTGCCCTTATGGAAAGCTAAAGATGAGCTAGTACAATCTAGTTAATAGGTTAAAGTCAGAGCCATATGACACTCGGGGTTGTACGAAACCTCCTAGGTGGCCGCTTTAGGATTAAGTCCTTATGGAGAGGCACTAGAGCACTCAACCCAGTACTCTAGCCCCCTAATTGTTGCTAAAAAGCTCCATTTTAACATATTGCATAATACCTTTAGTCATGTTTAACAATTATTTTATGTTGAGCGCTACAGCGTCTATCCAAAATGCATCCCAAACCATAGGTATCAAGGATGTGTAGTACAAGTAGTAATCTAGGTAAAGTCCTTAAAGGTACTTCAAATTTAAAAACATGCATGTATATGAATTATAGAGTTCATAGGTACAAGGGGCCTTTGCTACACTTGCCTTCCTCAAAGTTTTCCTCCTGGTACTGCTGGTCTCCCAACTGGTCCTCAGTAACCTCGAACTGATCACCCTCTAAATATGTTCCAATTCACTAATCAAGCATCCATTCCAATCATCATATGCATAAAAAGATACTTCTATTAGAACAATACACCAAACAGTAGAAACATAGGCCGAAAAGCTTACAAAACTAATCTACATACTACTACGAACACATGAGTGAAAGAATTACTCTAATCAGACTTAAAACACAAAAGTTATGCATGAAATAAGGTTCCAGTGGCATTCTTGTAAATAAAACAAACTCAAATTTGAATATAAACCGAACTGTAACGTGTTCTTGGACTGCGCACACTATTACTTAGAAATACAGGGGCTAAATCTGAAGAAAACAGGATTAAATAGAAATGATTTTGAACTGCAAAAGCACATGGCTGATCGCGTCGTCGCTGACTGGGTGCCCCGTGGCTATGTGGGATTGGTGCGGTGCGCCATGTGTACGTGGACCAGTGCGCTGATGCTGTGGACCGTGTCCACGGTCCAATCGGTGGACCGGTTATAATCCCCAAAGGGGTACGCGATCTCGGCCGTCCATATAAAAACCAACGGCGCAGGTGCAATGGCACAGAGGGCCGCCGGGGAAGAGAGCTCCCACGACCAACGCCATGGCCGATAGTGAACCAAGCTCGGTAGAAGACGTTGCAACGGCGATTTCGACCACGTCGTTCCAAACCGAAAGCATAAAAATGAAGAGCGGGTCCACGCGAACTCAACAGGGTACAAACAAGGACGGGAAGCACGTCGAGACGATGGCTCCCACAGCGGTGCCATGGCCGGGATGAATGGGAGCTCCCCTAAGCGGTGGTCTAGGGCACTAAACTCAAGGCCGATGGGACGGGAAGGTCGAGGGGCTCACCGTGGGTCCGATGGAGGCGTTCGCGGCGTCTAGGAGAGCTCTGAAGGCTCTGGTTGACGGCAGCGGTGGGCTAGAGAGAGAGATAGCCATCGGTGAGCATAAATACAATGAAACCGAGATCAATTCAAGAAGGAAAGGGGACCTACGGTCACAGTGAAGCACATCAAAGCTCCTGGGCATGACCTCGGTGACGAACGAGCTCCGGAGCGAGCAAATTAGGGGTCGGTGGTGCGAGCTTGGGTGTGGACAGGAAAAAGGGAGAGAGGGAGGGGCTCAGCAGCGGGGTTTATAGGCGAGCGGAGGTGTGGCAGAAGGGGAAACAGGCATGGCAGAGCTATGGGATGGATGGCAAGCGCCATCACCGGGCGGCGAAGAAGGAAAGGGAAGGGGTTACTGACATGTGGGTCCCACGTTTAGTGAGAGATGAGAGACAAGCGCGTGGGCATGGACGCGGAGCAGGCCTCTGCCTGGGCCGAACGGTGCTGAACTGGGCCACATTGCCGAGCGCGTGCGAAGCGAAGGCGCAGGTGAATGCCTACGGAGTGGGACGCGCAGCTAGGCTACAGGCGCGTGCACGTGCGTGCGTGCGATGGAGATCGGCACTGGGCTTAGCTGCCGAGCAAGCCTGGGCCAAAATGAGGTGTAGGTGAAAAATAGAAAAATAATTTTTTTCAATTTCTTGTTTTTGCAAACTTGCTCCAAATTCAACTAGATTTGAATTCAAAGCCACTCAACTCTAACCCTACACTCAGACAAAAACCAAAATGCCTCAGCATGAATGCAGCAATCATGTTACTAAATCTTATAGTAAATTTTAATTAGCCAAAAGTTATTATTTAGCCTAGTTTAAAATGCATAAAAATTAATTAAATGCTAAATTTTAATTACTAAATTGTAATAAATTTTTAGGGTGTTACACTTGTGCACTCCAAAGTCTCCCATAAATCAGCTAGATGTTCCTTGTACCCCTTAGATTTTACCATCACATCGTCAATGTAGATTTCAACAATCCTGTCGATCAGCTTGTGGAAAATATAATTCATCGCCCTCTGATAAGTTGCACCGGCATTCTTCAAACCCATCACAAACCATTCAAATAAACCGATTGCGCCAGGACACCTAAAAGCTGTCTTTGCTATGTCTTCCTCAGCCATAAAAATTTGATTATATCCTGCATTGCCATCCATGAAACTAATAACCTTGTGCCCAGCTGCTCATCTACCAACATATCGGCTATCGGCATCGGATAACCATCCATGGGTGTAGCTTTGTTCAAATCACTAAAATCGATGCAAACTCTTAACTTCCCATTCTTCTTATACACAGGAACAACATTCGATATCCACTCTGCATATCGGCACGGTCGGATAAATTTCGCTTCTAGTAATCTTTCGGTCTCCTTTTTGATATCACCAAGAACGTTTGGGTTAAATCTCCTCGGGGCTTGTTTAAATGGCCGATATCCAAGTTTGATTGGCAACTGATGTTCAACAATTGATCGGTCTAGACTAGGCATCTCATAATATTCCCAAGTGAAACAATCTTTAAATTCTTTTAATAGATCTACCAACTCTTGCTTATATTCAGGATCCAACTTAGCACTTACATACGTCGGCATAGGCCTATCTCTAGAACCAATATCTATGTCTTCTAATTCATCGGCCGACGTAAAGCCATGTCCCAGTTTACCATCCGTACCATCTATTGGATTGTCCATTAAAACAAACTCTCAGAGCCGACTGCTTGGATCGGCTGTTGGCTTTCATCATTGATTTTAATGAAGCCTCCTTCCCATAGCTTGCCAGAAAAACACTCGAAGTCTTCTAGCTCCCAATACATTGGATCAGCTATTGCGATACTTACATAATCATTAGCATGAACCAGCTCAACATCGTCTCCATGCCACTGAACCAAGCATTGATGCATAGTTGATGGTACACAACAATTTGCATGAATCCAATCATGACCAAGGAGTAAACTATATGAACCTTTTCCATCAATGACGAAGAATATGGTGAGTAAAGTTTTACTTTTGATTTTCAATTCAATGTTCATTGCCCCCCTGGTCTTAGATGCATTACCCCCCAAATCCTTAAGCATCATGTCGGTATCAATCAAATCTCCTGGTCCCTTGCCAAGCTTGCAAAAAGTAGTGTAAGGCATAAGATTAATAGAAGCACCTCCATCCACCAACATTTTGTTCATCGGCTTTCCATCGACAAAACCTTTCACATATAATGCCTTTAACTGCCAATGCTTGACTGGCTTATTGAATATAGCCTGCTGTATCACTGTCAACTTGGCAACTCTCTCCTCATATTTTGATTCATCAAAATCTAAATAGACTTCTTGATCCGCTAGAGCTTTGAATTCTGATGGCAATAGAAAAGCCACTTGAATATTAGCCGATGGTTGACCCCTATCGGCTGTTTGTTTAGCACGCCACACTTGAGGCCTACTAGAGGCCTGAACCTGTTCTAGCTCTCTATTCCTTAAGCGTTGTACCCTTCTTTTCTAGCTTCTTGTCAAACCTTCTGGACACCATTGCCCTTCCTACCAAACATACTCTTCCTCATTATCTTCTTCATAATCAGCCTAATTTTGATCAGCAACTCGCTTCCCAAGCTGATCATGAACACTTCTATTTTTTAAGCGCCGATCCATATTGTTATGATGATACTCATCTCGAGCATGGACAGACCGATGGTTGGCTTGAGATTGCCTAAACTCCCAATATTGCTCACTGCACTCTAGGCAATTATTTCTAGTAGGCAATTTCAAACCTTCATTTCAACAATGTCT
Organism: Miscanthus lutarioriparius; assembly: GCA_904845875.1. Lineage (NCBI taxonomy): Eukaryota > Viridiplantae > Streptophyta > Magnoliopsida > Poales > Poaceae > Miscanthus > Miscanthus lutarioriparius. The sequence goes on along the minus strand of CAJGYO010000014.1, from coordinate 57,693,197 downwards.
AAAGAAAGGACAATTCCAATGTGACTCAACTTATTTTCTTTCATACCTCTCTTTCTCCTATTGACGCTGGTATTCCTTCTCTTCTAACTAACGCTAATAATCCTTTTCCTTCTACTGTTGCCACTTATTGAATAAAATTTGAGATGTGACACGTGGCCTTATTGCCCCATCCCTTGACGTCTCTCCCTGCTCATATCAGCTCTTTTGTTGGTCACGACGCCTTTTAATCTCTCTATATTCATCAGCCAATATTTTCATCTTCAGATCGATGGTTCTAGTTTCTTTTGCTCTGATTAATGCCAGGACTTTAGTCTTTCCTTTGAGCAACTTCACATAGACCATATTCTGATCTCTTGGGAAATGATTATCATCAACTTTCATTTTCCGAGGTGTATCAAATTTGAGCTTCCCTTGCTGAATAGCCCTCTGAAAAATTCTGCATTCATTAGTAGAATGAGAAGTAGCCTTTTGAAACTTGTAGAACTTCTTATTCTTCAACTGATCAGGAGACAACATAACATGATTGGCGGGCAACTTGATATGTCCCTTCTCAAGCAAGAAATCAAAGAGCTTGTCTGATTTTATGACGTCAAAATCATAGCTTTCTTCAACTCCTTTTCCCCAAGGATTTGGCACCATTACTGTCTTCTTACCCCAATTCCATTCGGCTGCCGCAATCTCTTCTTCTTCGTCTTCCTCATAGCCATCACCAACTGAATATGGATTATAGGCTTCGGCAATTGCGGTACTCTTTTGGAATCAGGTATCTCTGCGCATGTTCTGGAATTGGCTATTGAGTGCTGCCACTCATTGAGCCAACTGACCTAAATTGTCAAACTCTTGCCCAAGCAGCTTCTCTCTCCATGTTGGCAACATTCCTTCAATGGCCAAAGCAGCTAGCTGATCATCAGTCAGGTTTAATGAGAAGCACAAATTTCTAGTCTCTCAGAACCTTTGAAGAAACTCGTCACTCGATTCATTAGTTCTTTGCCTTATGGCCATCAAATCTATGATTTTCTTCTCTCCTATCCTAGTATAGAAATATGTATGAAACTTCTTCTCTAGGTTAGTCCAATTGGCAATGGAATTAACTGACAGCGATGAAAACCAAGTGAAGGCTGGTCCTGACAAGGACAAGGAGAAGAAACCAACTTGGTGAGCCTCTTCAATGGATGCTTCGCCCAACTGTGTAAGATACCGACTGACATGTTCTATTGTGCTTATGCTATCTTGGCCAGTGAACTTAGCAAACCCCAGGAGCCTGTAATTTGTAGGAAGAGCGACCAAATCATACCACTCTGGATATGGATGTTTGTATGAAAAGGTCTGCCCTTTTGGTTTCAAACCGAACTAATTCTTCACCATCTTGGTCACTCTGAGCAACAACTCATCAGCACTTGAATCTAGATTTCTCTGCAATTGTTGATCCATCTACGGATTAAAATTTTGGGTACCTTGATACCCCGGATTTGGAATCATGTGAAGGGTATTGTAATCTGTGTCACAATGATATCCTTATGGAATCTCTATCTGTTGGGTCCTTTGCTGGTTTGCTGCTTGAAGTCTCTGGTTGTAAATGCTGGGATCTGTATCTCTACGAATCCTTTGAACTGATGGCGCTATTTTTTGAGCCGACGATGGTATCTGGCCTATTGTGCCAAAATTAATCATTTGATTCTGAACTTGGCCCATCGTCTATTGCACATGTTGCACTGATAATCCAGGATTATTTTGCATTTGATTAATAGTGGCACCTTGAACTTGCTCAGATGAGCTCTAAACTGCCTAGAAATCATCATTACCAGTTAGTGCTGCTTCTTGCTGGCTAGTACCAGCTTGATTAGTCCCACGAGTCAGCGGATGTGGGATGTTGTAGTAAGCCGATCCAACTTTGATCAATTGGATATCCATGAAGCACCTCCTTCATGGTATTGTGGAATGTGTTCAAGAAAACTGTATTATGATTCAAAATGGCATCATGAACACATTTGTTTACAGCATCCACGAAGAAACGCCTATCCTCAGCTTCGTCTGTATCTGACTGCCCATGCATCAAAACTCTTGGTAGCGGATATTTCTAAATAACTTTATTATCACGTGTCTTGGTGTAGGACAACAAACACTTGTTCTGAAATTCTTCTATAGCTTTACTGATGACATCTTTATCCTCATCAGCTAAGTCTTCATAAGGCACCATGAGGATGTCGCTGTTGTTGTAAGTTGCCATGGCGATTGTGGGGTCCCACCGAGCGTGCCAGAACATGTGTTGGCGCAAAAACGTGTCGCTGTGCCTGGCACACAGCAAGCCAGAAGGATCAACTTGATGGAGGAAGGCTAGAGATCCGCTTGGCTTCAACGCAGGACCAATCGACCCTGTGAATTCTCGAAGGCAAGCTAGTCAATTTGACCTACAATTGACAAGGAGAGAAAGTTTATCAGTAGTTTAAGGTGGAACATGCCGGTTTTGCCCAGACAATTCCAAGTGTGCCGCCGGAGTAGTAAAAGCGGGAAAATTGACTACATAGCCGATACACGAAGAAATTGGTACATTAAGGATTTGTAAAGCTCATGGGTTGTAATTGATTTTATGATGACAGTTACAATGCATGCTGGTATAAGTAAAATCATCAGCTAGGTGGATATTACCAGTGTAAAGCATTGAGCCGATGAATATAACGAGAAAGGATATAACATGCGAACAAATCGACTGTCTAGTACAAATGGATCCACAAGCGCTCTGAATCTAATCTGTTACCATCAACAGTGAGGTTCGACCAGATCGATGGTAGCTATGATGATAATAACAAACTAAAACTGAAGAATCCATAAAACCGTCTATACATTGACACGTTTTCTGAAAGACATGCTATATGTGTGAAAGCACGAGCGAATCGGCTGAAATAGCCGATTCAGGTAGAAAAGGGACTACAACATGTGAACAATCGACTATTTAACATGGACAGATCTATGAACTTATCAGACCTAACGTGTTATCTTTAATAGTGGGGTTCGACCGGATCGATGGTAGCCATGATAAAGACAACAAATCAAACCTTTAAAATAAACAGATCTATTCACATTTAACAGGATCATGGAGACACATTGTAGGCGTTAAAGCAAAAGCGATCGGCTATCTAGCCGATGCAGGCATAGCAAACAGCTAGGGTCATGCCTGGTCGAAAGCAAACCTACCAACTAGCATCCACCGATCTAAAGTACTAACAGTGGGGATCGACCGGATCATTACATCCATAATAGCGAGCTATAGACCAGATTCAACTAGCTAGTAAATCTTCTCAAGATCAGACATGCCCTAACCGCATACTATGCACGATCAAGATCAAAGTAGAATAGCCGATGAAACATAATCCATCGTTTAAAGTAAGAACCGTCACAATGTAACAAAATAAACGATGGACTAAAAAGGATGTGAGGCCGATCTAGATCGATCTCGATCGGGCAGGTTGATATTGCTGAAATTAATGACAATAAGAACATCAGCAAGATCGATAACTTAATGAATCTACCTGAAGGACGCCACACCTAGGTAGAGCCGATAACTTGACCTTAATCTAATTCAAGCAGTGGAGGTCGAACTTAACCGATGCTGCCATACTTGAACTAATAACTAGCTTATAGTAGAGCTCGCAAGAGGTCAGCCATACCGATGCAGCCTTACAAACAGAATTATAAGCCATGACGGTACTTACAGACAAGCCGGAGGTCGGCCGGACCGATGCAGCCCTGCTTGTTGAAGAACTCACCGGGATCTACACTACTCCTACTCCTAAGGGTTGGCGTAAAGCCAAAAAAAGTAATTGGTATTGATTGATTGGATGTCCTTTACAATAGCTGGGGTCCAATATTTATACCCGGAACCTAAGCATGAATCCTACTCAAGTATGACTTATTACAAACTTTGGTATAAGAGAAAACATTCCTAACTTAAGATAACTTGGACCCTAATCTTTCCCTTTTTGTAGAGTCCGACATTTTCCTCGACGCCAGCCATAGCTCATTGACATTATCTGCTGATGTTATCTAAAGAGAGTCGATCCCAGTGCCGCATCTGAACCAGCTGATATCGATCCTTATGCAATCGATTGCTTGATGACACAATCTTGAATGCTTCGAGTTCCTACGTTCTTCTTCCCAAATTTTGGTGTAAACAACTACTAAAACCAATGAGGGTACAACTTGACTTACCTAACTAATCTGGCTAAGGACTAATATCCCTAATATGATAATCTTGATGATAACTTGGATATCTTGCTCATGCGAAGGGTAGGTTGTCGTGAGTGTGGGACCTCAGTCGGCGTAGCTCGTGGAGCAGTAAGGATCATGAATTGGGATACGTAAGTCTGAGTAACCACCCGTACAGACCACATGTCACAGATGGGGTCAACAAGCCAAGTAACTAGTTGTGACCTATTTATCCATGAAATTGGCAAGGGGGTGGTGTCGATCAGGAATGTTTGGGACATTGACCGGGCACCCGCTCGAACCTTTCATGTTTAGGTCAGATTAGGGAAAGGTTGGGAGACTTGAGGCAACCCTTACCTCATGCACGGGGTATGGTGGTTAGTCCCATTCTTCCATGTGGGTACAGTTGTACACTTCTGCAGAGTCTTGAAAGCCTAGAGTCCCTCGGGATGAAACTATTTGGTTGTTCTTTCTTTCTATACCCATGGTAGCATGAACAATGGACTACAAGCACTTTGTTATAATGATGAATACCTTTACTTCTATGTTGAGCATAGCATGTCATAATCTTAATGAACATCATTGCTTTCCGCACTTATAAAAATACCCGATAACTACCCTATGCATCCACCAAATATTATATGTTGGAATTAAGTCCTGCGAGTACGCAACGTACTCACGGCGCTGCCGTTAAGTTGTTTTGTAGGTGTTGTTACCCGATCGATGTGAGGTAGTGCTCTACTCACCGCTGCATAGTAGACCGTGGATCGGGCGGATCCAAGATGAGCTACCAGTTAACTCCGATAAGAATCCGAGCGAGTTATCGAAGAGACGAGCCTAGAAGGGATAGTAATAATTATATACATATGTGAATCATGTAATTTCTTGTAAGCATAATAACCTTGTTAATTGGGCATGATGTTGGAAGTTACACGTGTTGGTTTTCCACATGGGGTGTTCCGTGTCACTCGACCATTAAAAAGATCCTGAAGATGCCGCGGTGTGTCCTGGTCATGGCAGGGACAGGTATCAGAGCGGTGGTTGACTTACACGAGCAATCCATTTGCCAAACCCCGTATAACCTCCATGTTGTGCCCGTAATAGCTCTAAATCTGATAACTTCTATGCTTTAGTGACAACACTATGAGTTAAAGTAATCCTCACCTCACTAGATAATCTTGCCACTTGATCTTGGTTTATAACTACTTCCAAAATCTAAAAGATGCTTTAGTATCATGGGATTGGAAGAGAATAGTAGGAGCACCCTAGTGGGAATGAAAGTTCGTATTTAGCTCGCCCTAAGTCATAGGCATGTTATGCTATGAGAGTCGAAGAGAACGGTTCTAATCCTCTTATCTGTTCTCCTCACCCCTTGCGGAGTCTTTAGCCTCCGTCAACCCCAGAAGTGTCCCTAATCCTAGAAGCCCACAATCTTTTTAGAACCCTAGAGTAACCCTTATCTCTCCTCTTACTTTGGAATGAGCCCTAGTAGAGTCTCCCTTGAACCCTAGCCTTATCCTTCGAGCCATGACAAGTACAGGGATATGGAGTAAGCGAGAATGGTAAGAACATCACATCCTGGACAAGTCGGTATTGACCATCATCTCAAGTGTATCAAGCTAGCTCAAACATCATACAACGTAGTGCACAACCACGCATCACATACGCGACAACCAAAGGGAATCCCCATGAGGCATTAGAGTTCGTAATCCTAAGTTTGGTCCCTCGTAGAATGGACCCTACACCTAAGTACAATGCTAAACAAAAGAGGTAAAGTTGAAGAGTCATCCATGCACCCATGGCCTGGAGTTGCAAAGGGATGGGAGCAGAGGCCCTAACGACCAAGGTAGACCTAACCCTCCCAACAAGGAAACTCCTGCAAGAAGGGAAAAACAAAGTAAGCAGTGAGTATGGGAGCAAGGAATAGTAAATCAAAGAATTCAGAGTTTGGATGGAACTGAAGACACAAGTGTGCGACATGTGACAAGGAAAAATAAGATAACTCGAGAGAGCTGGGAACATACCATGAGAGTTCAGATTCAATGCCCTAAAAGACTATGGTGAATGAGGTCTCTCCAAGAAAGGCTCATCATGCCGGTATGGCAGGAAGACCTGGTGCTGGACCTCGCAAAGTCCATAGAAGTCCTCAATGGTGTGCAGCACCAAAGCCATGATGTATGGCTATAGCACTAGTGGAGCACGCATGTCCCGCTTGCATTCAAGCATCTGTCTCACCATCAAGTCCAGCAAGTTAAACTCATCTCCAGCCAGTATAGCCCAGATAACTTCTAGAGAAGGCCAACCAACGGCACCATCCTCGACCACAATAGAAGGCATGACAGTATGTCTCAAGATCTCATGGAGCACCTTAGGAATCCTCCTCATACCACCCTTGGGACCAAAGATTGAATCCTCCTGGTAGTAAAGCTTGGGCATTGCACCCACCAGCAACATGGGTAGCTCAACTATCAGCTTGCCCCTCTTCATCTTGTGGTAGTCCAGCCTCACCGCAGCAGCAAGATCCTTGTAGGTGGCCTCGACCCTATGAGTGTCTGTCATCCATATCAACTTCTCATGCTCAAGATGAACCTCTAAGGTAGCGTAAAACTGATGAATCATGGTTTTGTTCCAACCATGACAGAACCCAAGCTCTTTCTTCCAACCCATAGCTTTCAGCTTCCCCACCAAGCTAACCAATGGTGCATGAGCCCTCAGATACTCCCAGTGCAGCCACTGCTGATCTGGATGCATCGGTCTGATGTCAATGCCTACCCTATACAACCGGTACTGAATCCGAGAATGAAAGAAAGGTGACAGCGAATCTCCAGCTTGTCCGAATTGCCTCGATAGTGTAGCCCTACTGAAACCAACAACTGTCTAGCCAAAACATTACTCTGATATAGCTATCAGATCCATGGGAAAGGTCCCCTTAGACTCAGACTCCTCAACCAGAGTATCATAGGACATCACCTCTGACAGCTTATCCTCATAGAGATTGGAATCCATGGCAGACCTGCAACAAGAGGAAAAGAAAATCTAAGAGTTGTGAGAATTTGGATTGACATGGAAACACAGAAAATATCTAAGCAATATAGTCAGGGAGTCCGAACACCTCTTGGAACTAAATTAAAGTCAAGACCATAAACACAATTATAGGTGTGGAGAAACGGTATAGCCTATGGCCAGCATATAAGCCCTACTTCATGAATTATGAGCATCCATACGCCTTGTTAACCATTGGAGTGAGCTTAGAGTCCGAAATGACACTAAGCAGACATGGATGGATGCACCCATCAGAGCTCACAGACCAACCGTTGGCATCTCTGAAGACAAGGGAAATGAACACCTAAGGATGGCAACACAAACATTGAACTAAGACTACAGACTCCGTGACTACCCAACGTATAGAGAATAAGCAGAATGGGAAGAGTACTTAAGCAAATAGGCATGAGAGTAGTACCCCTAGAGTCAGACTAACAACAAAATAATAAGTACAGACACTAACGGAGCGTCCGCCAAAACCACAGACCGTCAGACAGGGTATACATGAACAATGTTAAACAAAACAGAGAGTTGCAGAGAACGACAGAACCCTCCGACCTTCCATCGAAACATTCCACTCATCCACAGTTGAATTATGATGGAACAATCCGAGGAAACAAGTCTAGTAGCGGAGCATCCGCAACCCCAACAGACCAACTGCCACTGTCAGAAGCAGTACAACCTCTACGACAATCATAGGAACCTCAGCCCAAAATGCTCAACCAATAAGATGACGTAACCTTGCGCTAGTCGGCACAAATGGATTCACATCAATGCCCTATCCAACCCTTAAGGCAGTTTAACCCTAACCCTAACCGAGTAGCCAGCTAGAGAAGCCCTAATCCAAGGAAGAACGAGGAAGAAAACAGAAAAATGAATAGGATCAAGGAGATTACCTATCACTCATGGTGGAAGTGCGCGTGGAAGCCATCGAGCAGTTTGAATCCTCCCAATGCATGTGCACGGCCATAGCAGTGAAGAGTGGCGATGGTAGTAGTGTGAACTAAAGATGGAAAGGAATGAATCCCATCAGCCACTGTCAGCCTATTTATAGTTCGTGAACTGACGGAAAGTCCGTCGTAACCACGAATCGTTCGCTGATCAGATAACCGAACCCAGCATAGTTGCTAAGCCCTTTGAGATCACTAGACTACCCACTGAGTGAGCCAAACAGTCTGCCCGTTGACAGAGGATGTCCCAAAGGTTTCACTTACAAAGAATCGAAGCCAGCAATCAAGTCCTAACCCTGGGAGTGTACTAAGGTGAGATAGAGAAGCCCCAAGGAACAAGAAGTCAACCTAACCTATACATGGAAGAGTAGACCTCTTCTCTTTTGCGATCCTAAAGAGGAAAAAGTCGGTGGAGCACAAAAAGGGAATTCCTTACAGAGCACAAATAGAACCCCGAACTTTCTTCGAATGTAGTGCCCATAGTACCTCGGGAAAGTTCGAGGACGAGCTTTTTATAAGGGGGAAGGATTGTAATGACCAGAATTCATTGCGCCCTAGATAGTCATGTCTGGCTATCTAGGAAGTCACCTTCCAAATCACCCAAAGCCCATTTATAGAATACAACAGACAAGATGCACAAGCACCCAATGCGAGCCTAGATAGCCATGGTCAGACTTACACCCAGAGCAATGAAGGAAAAGGACCCGAACGAATTAAGAGTTCATTCTATTGATACCATTGATAGCAATTCAACCCTAGGGACTACTTAGGAGCAAAGCATTGGCCACTAGTGACCAACCACCCAATGACTTAGTAAATTCGGCAAAGGCAGAGACTACCAGATAGTCCGCCAGCTTACCAGACCGTCCGGTAGATCATAGAACAACAGCAAAAAATGGGAAATGAGTTGTTTGCCACTTGAGTTAGTGGGACCCACATGTCAGCATGAAGTAGAGTGGACACCTCTTAACTGAGGCCTAACTCTCTCACTCACCCACCCATTTGCATCATTCACTCTCTCTCTCTCTCTCTAACTCACTCAAGAACAAAGCAAGAACCCTAGGAGCTAGAGAGGGGAAAGGTTGGAGAAAGCATTGAAGAAGATGAAGGAGAGGAAGGAGGGGGAAAGCATTAGCATTAGCTCATGGACACCCTCCACCCCTCAACCCCTTCATGGTAAGCTCAAGAAGAATCATCTCCATTTCTTGGATAATCCTTTGATCCATCTCTTTGGTATGTTGCAAGATGAAGTCCACATGGAGCCAAGCCAAGTTTGGATGAGGAATATGTGAGTGAAGGAAGCTTGGATCCTCAACCTTTTACTGTGGAAGCTCTTAGATCTCAGAGCCAAGGTTCTAGCGCAATCTCATGGTTTATCCCTAAGTTCTTGTATCTCTAAGTTTGATCCTAAGAGCCCTAGCCACACTTAGCAAAACAAGCTCTAACCCAGCCATAGTGAGCCTAGTGAACTACCTAAGCTATCCTAGGAATATCATGCACATGCATAGATCACAGCTGAGCACATCTAGACTTGAATCCCAAGATCACCCAAGAGCATAGGTTCTATTGCCCGACTGACGGAACGTCCATCACTGGTACGGAGTATCCGCTAATCCTGAGTCTAGCAACCAGCAGCCTGAATTCCACTCTGACCAGCATAGTGGAGTGTCCATCAACCGCAATGGAGCATCCACCAAATTATAGAGGACAGCTACCCAGCAACCCGAGAGAACCCAGTTCCCACCGGAGTGTCCATCAACTGACCGAACTATCCGATGTGAATAGAGAATCCCAGATATGCCTAAGTCCCAAACCTACCAGAGTATCCATGTTCCCCACGTAGTATCCGACAGCCTGAGTAGAGCCAACTTAGAGATAATCCACCTCAGTACTTGGTATAGCGGAGTGTCCATCAGCAAGGACGGAGTGTATGACAACATACAAAGAGTGTGAGACTATTCAACCTTCCTACCCAAGGAGTTAACAACACTAAGTTAAGCACAGTTTCCACAAGGGCAATAGTATAGCCAAAGGTAGAAGCCTCTATCTCGAGCTCTAAGTTGAGATATGTTCCTAAGTCCTCCTTGGTTGTCCTCAGCCTCGATCCTGGTTCTCTTTCAGGAGCCGAGTAGCATAAGGAACGTGTGAGAGTTGTCGTCTACAACTTCGACTTCGTTCGAATGGCAAAACCCAGGCTGGCACCCCACTATTATAAACCCTACTTTGGATACTTATTGAGTTGCATTATGAGTTATGCATTACATGTAGTCTTGGATAATGATCACTCTTATACCACACCTAGAGTAGCCTAATAATCTGTAGAAGCATCTCATCTAAACAATGGGAATGGGAACGCTTAATGCTTATTGCTTAGTTGCTTGGGCAACGGTAGAAGTCGAGCGTGAGAAGGGAACTCATACTCGTGCGTGTAGGATGCTGCACCTAGATAATTAACTAGTAAAACCAATGAGGGTACAACTTGACTTACCTAACTAATCTGGCTAAGGACTAATATCCCTAATATGATAATCTTGATGATAACTTGGATATCTTGCTCATGTGAGGGGTAGGTCGTTATGAGTGTGGGACCTCAGTTGACGTAGCTCGTGGAGCAGTAAGGACCGTGAATTGGGATATGTAAGTCTGAGTAACCACTCGTATAGACCACATGTCGTGGATAGGGTCGACAAGCCAAGTAACCAGCTACGACCTATTTATCCATGAAACTGGCAAGGGGGTGGCGTCGGTCGGGAATGTCCGGGACATTGATCGGGCACCCGCTCGAACCTTTCATGTGACACTCGGGCCAGATTAGGGAAATGGTGGGAGACATGAGGCAACCCTTACCTCATGCACGGGGTATGGTGGTTAGTCCCGTTCTTCTGTGTGGGTACAGTTGTAGACCTCTACAGAATCTTGAAAGCCTAGAGTCCCTCGGGACAGAACTATTTGGTTGTTCTTTCTTTCATTACCCATGGTAGCATGAACAATGGACTCTGAGCCCTTTGTTATAATGATGAATACCTTTACTTCTATGTTGAGCATAGCATGTCATAATCTTAATGAACATCATTGCTTTCTACACTTATACAAATACCCAATAACTCCCCTATGCATCCACCAAATATTATATGTTGGAATTAAGTCATACGAGTACGCAATGTACTCACGGCGCTGCCATTAAGCTGTTTTGCAGGTGTTGTTACCTGGTGGATGTGAGGCAGTGTTCTACTCATCGCTGCATAGTAGACCTTGGATCGGGTGTATCCAAGATGAGCTACCAATTAACTCCGATAAGAATCCGAGCGAGTTATCGAAGAGACGAGCCTAGAAGGGATAATAATAATTGTATACATATGTGAATCATGTAATATCATGTAAGCATAATAACCTTGTTAATTGGGCATGATGTTGGAAGTTGCATGTGTTGGTTTGCCACATGGGGTGTTCCGTGTCACTTGACCATTAAAAAGATCCTGAAGCTGCCACGGTGTGTCCCGGTCGTGGAAGAAGCTAAGATCACCCAAGAGCATAGGTTCTATCGATAGTTTGATGGGGTGTCCGTCATATCGACGGGGTGTCCGACCTCTCTATAAAATCACCACCGGAACCTTATCTTCCATCTACATGGACCAACGGAGAGTCCACGGTACCTCGTGGAGTGTCCGTTGAATTATTAAGACTAATAGGCAGTTAACCCAAGAGCACCAAGCCTATACCGGAGCATCCTTCACTCATGGTGAAGCATCCGATGAATTATAGATGACAGTAACCCAACAATCCGAGACCTCCTAGTTCCTACCGGAGTGTCCGTCACCTCTGATGGAGTGTCCATCAACCCAAGCAGAGTCGAACCAGAGCCAGGTCACCTCAAAACCCTAACCCAACGAAGTGTCCACCACCTAGGTCAGAGTGTCCACCATCTAGGGGTGGTCTATCCCACAAGACGAAGGCTTACGGTGCACGATACTGCTCAGCATGTACCGCAAGACATCAAGGGTGATATCCTAAAGATGCTATGAGATCTGTTTGGATATGCTCGATCCCGTAATTCCTGTAATCTGTTATTACTTACCGGTTATCTCCTAGATCTAACTAACTTGTAACCCTACCCCCTAGCTATATAAGGCGGGTAGGGGACCCCCTCAAAACACACGCAATATCATACGATAGCCAATACAAACCAATAGACCACAGGAGTAGGGTACTACGTCGTGCTGACGGCTCAAACCTGTCTAACTCTTGTGTCTCTGTTGCCTTCTTGTTCTTGATTATGCGCACCACTGCCGATCAATCTACCTTCATGGGATACCCCTCGGAGGATAGCCGGTGATATTCTATTGATAGTTGGCGCGCCAGGTAGGGGTGTGCGTGCTGTTTCCATGACAAACAAGATTGTATGTTTTGCAGGCTCTTCGTCCTCTCCAAAGCCCTGCCAGATCTTCACAGTCGGATCGATCTCCTGGGTCATCAATGATGATGAAGACGAAGAGATCATCGAGCCGGTGTAGATCAATTCTGCGCCGACCACACTAACACCTGCAACAGCAGATCCGATCTCGGAACCGCCTCCGAGGTCGTCTTCACCAACAACTCGCCGCCTGCTCCCCCACTACCCGAGGAAGCATATCGACAACGACGATCTGATCGCATCCATCGATCAGGTTGCCTAGAAGCTTGATGACTGCCTCTCCATCGCGGAATCGGCTTTGACCACTCTGGTTCAGCGGCGACCACCCTCCGATTCCGATCTATCAGAGGCTGATCAAGAAACTCTAGGGGTTATGGCTGCCATCCATCAGGATGCCCTAAGGGGCAAATTCGCTGACTAGGTGAGAGACATCTATCATCTCACCGACCCGATCGTCGACTGCCAATATGCTACAAATCGGCCGATGCCCCGAAGCATCCCTCCACACCATCCTGGAGGAAAGTCCAGACTCTGAGTCCTAGGGCTCTACGGAGACTATCGCCGAAACCACCGCCGTCCAACCTCCTTTCCCACCCTTTCGAGGAGGCAGGATTTTTAATGTCAGCCTCGACAGCCCTCCACGGGATGGAGAAACCGATGAGGACCGCGTGGCTCGTGTCAACAGAAACGCCAACCATGCGCAGCGCCGGGCGAATGAGGCCGCCATTGTGCTAGCTGAGGCTGCTCGCAACAAAGAACAACTCGACTCACAAGGGAGGCCACGCCCACTCCACTGCAACCTCGATGATGAATTCATCCATGTCAAGGTCACAATGTCCACAAGACCCCAAGCGCCAACTTGGCTGTGGCCACTAATGAGCTCGCTTGGCTCGAGCAAATGCTAGAGGTCTCCAAAGTCACTGTAATGCTTAAAGCTGCGCACTACCAGGTCAACGAGATCCGCTAGGATCAGGGACCTTCCTACTCGACAAGCTCGAATCGCCGATCCACTGCACCAAGATCCAATCGCCACCCCGGCAGAAGCCATTTTGCTGATCAACATCGTGATGATGGACAACCCCTCTAGGGGGAGCTAGGGGGAACCGTATCAACTACCCTCACCAACATGACTAAGAAGTTGAGCAAGATGTCCGAGCACACATCAACAACCTCCGGGATGCACGGCATCACATCGATGGGTGTCGTTTCTCTTGGCATGAGGAGGAAGTACACCATCGCTAAGAATATGAGCAAAAGTTCGGTAATCTGTATGCAGCCCTCCAGCCAATTAACGCCAGCAATGCTGCAGATCCCGACGGTGATAATCCCAAAGGGCGCCAAGCATTCATGAGAGCACTCTGAACACTCTAGTGGCCCTGTGGTTTCAAAATCATAGGGGTCGAGCCCTATGAGGGGCGGATGAGCCCCACACAGTGGCTACAAGCTTATGCCACCGCTATGCGTGCCGCCAAGAGAGATACCAGTATCATGCTCACGCCAACCGCGATGAACTGGCTCATGAGCCTCTCCCTAGATTCCATCAGATCTTGGGAATAGTTGAAGGTCTTCACCGACAATTACATGACTACGTGTACTCGGCTGGGCACCAAGCATGATCTGAATCGCATCTATTAGAAACCATCTAAGCTCCTCCATAGCTACATCAGATGTTTTTTCTGAGATGAGGAATTCTATTCCCAACATCATGGAAGCAGAAGACATCACCGCCTTTGTCAGAGGACTCCATCACCATGACCTCCGCTCCAAATTCAATCATAAGCCGCCAAAGGGGATTGGCGAGATGATCACGACCACCGATCAGTACGCCGTCGCTGAAGAGGCCGAAGTTCGCTTCAACGAAGATGCAGACACTCACCGCCTAACTCGCGGCAGTGACAAGCGCCCCAACGAATGATGCAACAGTGGCAGCCGCTACGACGACCGCGACCACCATCAGGACACTGGCCGTGATCGGCCGAAAGGGTCTAGAGCTAGTTAGTATCGCCATCGCCGACTAGACAACATTGTCGCCATCGTGGACTAACCTTGCACCGAGTGTAACTACGACGTGCAGTACAAGAACATGCTCGAAGGACCGTGCCCCCTCCACAAGAATAGCAAGCACAAGATGAAGGACTGGCTTGGCTTGGCTAAGGAGTTCTAGACCAAAAAGAAGGATGATGACAACGATGACAGAGCCAGAGGTCACCGACCACCTAGGGACAACAATAACGCCTTCTAGGATCATGACAAAGTGGTCGCCACTATCTTCAGGGGCCTCACCATAGTCGAGAGTAGAAGAAATCGAAAGCTCACCGCCCGCCGGGTCCTCGTCGTCAACACAGAAGATGTTATAGCCAACCCCAGCTATCGCCCTTAGTCTAAGGTCCCCATCACCTTCAGAAGGGTTGGCTAGTGGGCGGACATCCCTTACATAGGGCGTTTCCCCATCATTCTCGATGCAACCATCAAGAAAGTACTCATCGACGACGGAAGTGCTCTGAACCTCCTCTTTGCCGGAGCCCTAAAAGAGCTGGGCCTTGGAATAGAAGACCTCACTCCCTCCGACTTCTCCTTCTAGGGGGAGGTACCTAGCAGGGCATCTCAGTAGCTTGGAGA
The DNA here is from genome assembly GCA_904845875.1 of Miscanthus lutarioriparius. Taxonomy (NCBI): domain Eukaryota; kingdom Viridiplantae; phylum Streptophyta; class Magnoliopsida; order Poales; family Poaceae; genus Miscanthus; species Miscanthus lutarioriparius. The sequence goes on along the minus strand of CAJGYO010000014.1, from coordinate 57,677,972 downwards.
GATCACCCTCCCGGTACAATTTGGCATGGCTAGCAACTTCCACATTGAACACATCAACTTCTACGTCACTGACTTCAACACCGCCTACCACGCCATACTAGGTCGGCCAGCTCTGGCCAAGTTCATGGCCATGCCACACTACACCTATCTGGTACTGAAGATGCCTTTGCCTGCAGGAGTTCTGGCTCTACGGGCCAACCTCTCCATCTCCTACGCCTACGAAATAGAGTCTCTCCCTCACCGAAGCCACTGACCTCTCCATCCAGATGGCTAGCATGGTCAACGACACCAAGACGGTGCCCATCGATGACCTAGAGATCCTAGCACTGGAGCCTCCACGTGCCTCCACCAAGTCTAAGGAAATGAAGGAGGTCGGCCTCGGCCTCAACGACCCCACCAAGACCATCAAGATTGGGGCTCATCTTGACCCCAAATAGGAAAGCGTGCTCATCTCCTTCCTACATGCCAACACCGATGTGTTTGCTTGGAAACCTGCAGACATGCTGGGGGTACCACGGGAGAAGATCGAGCACTCCTTGAATGTCTCACTGATCGCCAAACCGATCAAGCAGAAACTCCGATGATTCACGCCAGACAAGGAGTCTATTAGGGTAGAAATAAAACGGCTCCTAGCAGCCATATTTATTAAAGAAGTGTATCATCCTGAGTGGCTAGCAAACCCCGTTCTTGTTCAAAAGAAGAATAAAGAATGGAGAATGTGCGTTGATTACACTGATCTCAACAAGCACTACCCTAAAGACCCCTTCGGTCTTCCTCGGATAGATGAGGTTGTAGACTCCATCACCGGCTAGGAACTCCTCTCCTTCCTCAACTGTTACTCTGGCTATCACCAGATATCCCTCAAAGAGGATGAATAGATCAAAACATCGTTCATCACGCCTTTTGGTGCGTATTGCTATACCACCATGTCCTTCGGACTCAAAAACGCCGGGGTGACCTACCAAAGGGCCATCCAGATGTGCCTTGACCAACAGATAGGCGGTAATGTCAAAGCTTACATTGACGATGTGGTCGTCAAATCCAAAACCGTCGACAGTCTCATCATTGACCTCTAAGAAATGTTCATCAACCTGAAAAGATACAGATGGAAGTTGAACCCTTCAAAGTGCATCTTTCGAGTTCCATCCGGCATACTCCTGGGCTACATCGTCAGCGCCCGCAGCTTCGAACCCAACCCTGATAAGGTCTCTGCCATTACCAACATGAAATGGCCGATCTGCGTAAAGGATGTACAAAAGCTTACAGGGTGCATGGCTGCTCTCAGCCGCTTTATATCATGCCTCGGCGAAAAGGGACTACCGTTCTTCAAACTACTCAAGGCCTCCGAGCGCTTCTCCTAGTCGAAGGAAGCCAATACGGCCTTTGAGCAACTCAAGTTGTTTTTAACGAAGCCTCTGATCAAGACGGCGCCTCAACCAGATGAAACCCTATTGATCTACATCGCCGCCACTTCTCGTGTTGTTAGCACAACTATCGTTGTTGAGCGCAAGGAAGTTGGACACGCCTATAAGGTACAACGTCCGGTCTACTTCATCAGTGAGGTTCTTAATGAGTCCAAAACTCATTACCCTTAGGTTCAGAAGCTGTTATACGCCATTCTGATCACATCGCGCAAGCTCCACCATTACTTCGAGTACTACAAGATCGCTGTGGTCACCAAGTTCCCTCTAGGGGACATTCTCCGTAACAAAGAGACCAATGGCCGCATCATCAAGTGGGCAGTCGAGCTCGGCACTTACTCCATAGAATTCAGAAGCAGGCCTACCATTAAGTCGCGGGCACTAGCTGACTTCATCGCTGAGTGGACCGAGATCCAAGAGCCCATCCCTGCTGCTTGCCCCGAGCACTGGGTGATGGATTTCGACGGCGCCCTCAACATCAACAGTGCTGGTGCTGGCATTTTATTCATTACTCCAACTAAGGACAAGCTCCGTTATGTCCTCTGAATTAATTTTCCAGCTTCCAACAATGTCGTGAAGTATGAAGCATGTCTCCATGGCCTTCGTATAGCCGTTGAGCTTGGCGTAAAATGCCTCATGGTATACGGAGATTCGACGCTGGTCATCAACCAAGTCAACAAAGATTGATCCAATTCTAGTGAGAAGATTGACACATACTACGCCAAGATTAGGAAACTAGAAGAAAAGTTCTACGGTATCGAGTACCACCATGTGGTATGAGACCAAAATCAGCTAACCGACCACCTATCTAAGATAGGCTCTTCTCGCATCGCGATTCCACCTAGGGTCTTCGTTCAAGACCACTTTACGCCGTCTATTAAGGAAGAGAAGGAAGTTTAAGAAATTCCCCCCGCCGAGCAGCTGGTACTTGCAGTACCTTCACCGGTCGTAGATTGGAGGGAACAGTTCATCAAGTACCTAACTAGCGTCGACGTACCCACCGATAAGACTAAAACTGAATGCCTCATCCATCACAGCAAGCATTACATGCTAGTAGATGGGAAGTTGATGAGGAAAAGCGCCAAAGAAGGAATACTGCAGAAATGCATCACCCAAGAAGAGTAAGTGAAATTACTTCTTGAAATTCACTCTGGCTCCTGTGGCAATCACGCCGCCTCTAGAAACCTGGTCGACAAAGCTTTCCGAGCTAGTTTTTACTGGCCCACGACCATCTCTGATGCAGAAGACCTCATCTGATGTTGTGAAGGATGTTAGTTTTCGCCAAGCAAATACACGTGCCGACACAGGAATTGCAGACCATCCTAGCTTCTTGGCCTTTTGCATGCTGGGGACTGGACATGATTGGGCCTTTCAAGCTCACGCCAAGCAGTTTTCGGTACATGTACATCGCCATTGACAAGTTCTCTAAGTGGATTGAGTACAAGCCGCTTGTTTCGGCTACTACAAACAAGGCAGTCGAGCTCTTCAAAGATATCATCCATAGATTCGGTCTCCCGAACAGCATTATCACCGACCTCGGAACTACATTCATCGGTCACCATTTTTGTGACTTCTACGAAGACCGATGCATCTCCGTCAAATACGTCTTTGTTGCCGATCCTAGAGCCAATGGTCAGGCCGAACAGGCGAACGGCATGATCCTCGATGCACTCAAAAAGAGACTATACCAGAAAGAGGAAAAGCATCAAGGCAGATGGCTCAAAGAGCTCCTAGCTGTGGTCTGGGGACTGTGCACTCAAGCTAATCGCAACACCAGTGTGTCTCCATATTTTTTGGTCTACGGCTCAAAAGCCATACTTCCGGCGGACATTGCCTTCCGAGCACCTAGGGTGGAACATTATAACGAAGAGCAAGCGAAAGCTGTTCGGACAAAGGACATCAACAGAGCTGAAGAAGAACACCTAATCACTTCCATCCGCATAGCCAAATACTTAGAAGGCCTACGAAGATACTACAATTTCAATATCAAAGGTCGTTTATTTGCGGTCGACGACCTCGTTCTCCATAGAAAGCAGAAAACCGAAGGGATGCACAAGCTCTCCTCCCCCTAGGAAGGGCCTTACTTCGTCAAAGAGGTTACCCGACCAGGGTCTTACTGGTTATGTGACATGGAGGGAGTCGATATCCCCAATTCATGGCACATTGAGCAACTTATATGTTTCTATCCTTGAAACGCTCTAGATATGTACTCTTCACTCCATAATGAATGAAGTCTTTGTCGCCATAATTCATCTCCATTATTTCTCCACTCCAGTTTAATCTCTATTTACTGTCACGAGCTCCAAGCTACTCCTTAACAAACTCCAACAATTATATGTGATCTCCATAAATGCTTTGCCCTGTTTCTCCATACTAAAATATCTTTAAGATATTTCACCAACCATCGAGCAGCACATGTTTCGCTCTGTGTTCTTTGGAGAAAACCCTATCTCCGATCTCTCCCTACACATGTTATAGGCTCCAGCGCTCTACGTTATGGGTGGTTGGCTGTGGTTCCTCGGTCATGTTCGTTCCTCCTACACGTGCACCGGCTCTAGCGCTCGACATTATAGAATACAGGCTAGCCAAGGCCAAGAGCCCAGTAATGAACTAACTGCTCGGACGCTACTTATACCACGATAAATGCGTTAGGGTTAACAAAATGTCTCTTTTTCACCGAAAGTGCTAGCAAGCCACATAAACACGCATATGTAGTCTACTTACAACATTTATACAAATACATAAATGTTTGCTTAGGCCCTCGTGCATCTAACTCCCTTTCTAATTCTCCCATATAGGTTCCTCTCCACTCAGGCTATTAGGCTCGGCTGTCACAATCTACCTAGTCGAACAGATCAGCATCGCTGGCCAGTTTCTTCGCCACGTCCTCCACCTCATCTTTCAGCTGCTCCTGCTTCACAACACCCATCCCTCTGGCAAATCCGGCCCCTATCGCTCGGAGATTGATTGCAGGGTAATGAGACCGTACCACCACCAGGGCATGCACCACGACAGAGACAGCGGTGTCTCGGTTGAAGCTTTTGAAGTTCTCCCACGCCGCCTTGCACTTGTCAATGATGGAGTCCGGACGGAGTGGCCTATCGTCGGGGTGAGGAGCTACCTCCATGTCGATACAGTTGAGAACCGTCCTAACTCCGGCCACCATGGTGTCAAGTTTTCCCCTTTGGATTTTTGCCTCTAGCTCTAGCACATCAAACTGCGCCTTGGTTCTTCGATGGTATTCTGCAGACACCAAAGGGATCCATCGAACAAAGAAATCATTATAGCAACAACTCCGACCATGAACAACTCACCTTCTACATCCTTGGCCAATTTCTTCGCTTGCCCAGACGCCTTCACCTTCTCCTCTTGGAGTTGACCGACGACTTGACGCAACCGGTCGAGTTCCGCATCTTGCTCTACAAACGTAACGGTCGACAGCAACATCAAGACTGTTTGGCAATGTAGAACAAGTTTACCAATCCGTAGTACCTTTCTTCTTCTCGGAGATGCTTTTCTGCTGCTTGGAGGTGTGCTCCAGCTACTTGGAGCTGCTTCTCAGCTGCTCGGAGGTGCGCCCAGCTGCTCAGAGATGATCTTCAAATGCTCGGATAAGTTTCCATTTTGGTACTCTAGGTCCTTGGTGTTTGATTCAGCAAGATCCCTTTCGCGTTGGGCCCTCTGGACATTCTTCTCCATCAGTTTCACTGCCTCCTTCAGCTTCTTGTTCTCCTCGGAGAGGGGCTCCACCCTTTTGATCAACTGCTGCCGTTGTACGACAGTTCATGCTATGCCCTGCAAAGCACCAAGATTATAAAGGACCATAGTCTCCAACGCCAAAGACAGACACCGCTGACACAATATTAACCTCAATTTGCTTCATAGCTGTGGAAAGGGTGGACCGTAGCCTCTTCACCTCCCTAGGGGTGTCCTCCTCTTCCATGGCCACAACTTCGTCCCCTCGCTTGCGGAAGCTGCGGACGGTTTGAGATCATGATCCTTCACGCTCAATCTCCTCGACCTCATCCTCTTCCTCCACAGCCAGTGGTGCTCCCTGGGGCTCGGTGGCTGCATAGAGCGACCGACCATGCCCTGTGGCATCTCAGGGCATGCCGCTTGCTCCTCCGACACTGCTAGCTTCTGTGCCATCGATTCTGGCACGACATCGGCAGCTCCCGCCTCTGCCGTAGAAGACTCAGTGGCTCTCACCGTTGCTCCTGGCATGTCTTTTGAACCGCCCACCATTGTCGCCAGCCGCTCTCCACCTCTGACTCCATCAGCAGCAGTGATCGAATCCTCCACCAACTGACGAGTGCCCGGGGACTCCAGGACAGAGTCCGTCTGCAATGTCTCCACCCTAGGACTAGCCCCTAGCTACTCGCCAATCTAGCCTGAAGGATTCAGATCCTCCACATGCCACGTTCTACATCAGATCAACTCATCGGTCACCGCAACTATAAAAATTGGATAGCTACCGATCCCAAGGCAAAGATACTTACACATCAACTTCCTAGTAGAATGTTCTGAACCGGCGCTGCCTCCCCAAGCACCCAGGCACTACTCTGAGGTCAACCCACGTGGCCTAGGCTAGAGGTCTTGCGGCCCCCACTGTCAGCGTCTTCTTTGCCTGCTACTCGGGGACTCCTTCCCCTCCCTTCGATTGCACCTCCACGTGCGTGTTGTGCGATGACTCTTTAGTGCTCGGAGGGGGAGCTTCTGGAGCCTCATCGTCGTCCGATACTTGGATATCGCCGCGCTCTACATCCGAGCGGTCCAATCGCCACCAAGTGAGATGTTGCCCTGCTTGCGGGGAGCTACATCCACCGTTCTTCTCTTCTTTCAGGCTGACTCATCTTTCACTGCCCTTTTCCCCTGAACTTTCTCCGATACCTAGGGGGACTCCTTTTGACCAACACCTTCGCCTTCAGATTCGGACGAGGTGCTGACGACACCTTCCTCCAGCTGAGTGGTCGGCCTGGCATCCACTGCCTTTGGCCAATCGCTCCTTGACATGCCTAAGAAGTACGCCACCCATTCCTACAAATGAATCTTTCCACAAGCGAATTAGTCCACTACTCGACGCTGGCATGGTATAAAAAGCACCAGGAACAACAGTTGAAATTTTTACCTGAGGAGGTGGGTTCGTGCAGTTGAAGGGTTTTGGCTGCCCTGGCACGTTGTACGGCATGTTTGGAGCAAATAGTTCAGCGGCCTAGTGTAGCACAGCCTCCTTCGTTAATCTCTTCGTCCTCTCCCGGATGCCGTCAGTATCTCCCTTGAAGTCAAAGCCTGGATGAGCCCTCTCCTTGTAGGGCTAAACACGGCGCATTATGAAGTTCACCGCTGCCACCACTCCACTCATCTTCATGCCCCTTATTAGCTCAAGGAGCTCCTTCACCTGTTCCATATCGGCACTAGTCGGTTTCTCTGACCAGCTCCTTTGATTCTCTAGAATTTGGCCGACATCGCATCGGATGGCAGGATGATTTTGCTTCATGTAGAACCACCTGGCATTCCACCCCTTCAGCGAGGTATTCAGCAGCACAGTAATGTATTCGCTCGCCATCCCATCACGGAGCTGTAGATACACACCGCCGACAACTTTGGAACCGCCCCCCCCCCCCTTTCTTCTTCAGCTAGAAAAGGTGTCGGAAGAGATTGAAATGGGGAAGAATGCCAAGATAAACCTCATAGAAATGGATAAAATCAGAAATGTGCAAAATAGTGTTCGAATGGAGATTACATAAGCTCACTCCCCAATACTCCAATAGATCCCACAAGAAAGGATGTACTAGAAGTCCTAATCCATGCCAGAAATAATCTTCGAATACAATGACTTCATCGGTGTGCGGCATCGGATAGGGCTCACCGTCGGCCGGGCGCCATTTGGCGGTGATATGGTCAGGAAGAACGCCCGCCTCCACCATCTCGTTGAGCTCCGTCTCCCCCATGAGTGACAGCACCCATTCCTTGTCAAGGCTCGCCCCGGCGGCCGCCTTCTTCGGGTTACCACCTCCCTTCTTCGGCGCCATCCCTCAGATCTAGTTCGGAACTGGACAATTTACGCAAGCTTTTTAGCCCTAGCGGCGGAGCACGTGTGAATGCGAATGCGGGAGTGTGAGGGCAAGGAGGAAGACGAAGTGGCCGAGTGGCAAAGGTGGGAGCGCGGAGTGCGGCGACGCATTTATAAAGAAACTATACCCACTTTTCACATTTAAGGGTTTTTAGGAAACCGCACCATATTGGTTTGCGTCCTTCCAAATTCCCCAAAGCGGCGTGTTGGGCCATTATCTGGGCTTTCACACAACTGCGGCCCATATCGCCCTTTTTTTACGCAACTTGGTACTGCACACCGAATATTCGCCGACCTCTTCGTAATGCTATCAAGGCTCAGTAATTTCTACTGTACAGCCATTACTCCAGCTTTTTCTCCACGATTGAGTAATCGTCACTTCTTGATTTATCCGAGATTTCCACTTGTGGCTCAAGGACTATGTTATCATTATGATTCGGTCTCTCACCATATTGGGGACTTTTTTGGTTACTGATGTTTCTGACCCTAGCACCACGTGACCACATCACCTACTGTTAGGCTCGGGGACTAAGTGGGCACACTTCACCTTGCGGTGCATGTGCACTTTTGATTTCAGGGCTTAGCCCATGGACTGGCTGCCTGGTCGACTGGTTTTTTGCCTTTCTTCTACTTTCTGGACCTTGGCACCACGTGACTACATCACCTACTGTTAGGCTTGGGGACTAAGTGGGCACACTTCACCTTGCGGTGAGTGTGTTTTCTTTAATCTGGAAGACTCCATGCCTCCTGAAGTTGAAGAAGATTATCTCCCTTCTCGTGGTTGGACTTTAAGTGGGCACACTTGGTTCACTGCGAAGAAATTTTTGATTTTGAACTTGAGCTCCTTATATCCTTCTGGCAAGCCTTACCTGAGTAAGCCCGTGCTCGGTCGGATAGTTAAGCTAGTCACTTATGGTTCACAACTACTTGGTGACTCATTAGGGTGGTCGGACTATGAGTCTGACTGCTCGGCTTTGTTTACACCTGCTCGGACAAGCTCAAGACGGCGTTGCACAGCGGATATAAGGTGCTCGGGGACTAGCTATGGGGGGTATGACCCCGGATACCCATGGCAGACTATATGGGCTGCACCGCCAGGGGTGGTCCAGCCCACAAGACAAAGGCTTACGGTGCACGTTACTGCTCGGCGTGTACCACAAGACATCAAGGGCGATATCCTGAAGATGCTACGAGATCTGTTAGGATATGCTTGATCCCATGATTCCTGTAATCTGTTATTACTTACCGGTTATCTCCTAGATCTAACTGACTTGTAACCCTACCCCTGGCTATATAAGGCGGGTAGGGGACCCCCTCAAAACATACCCAATATCATACGATAGCCAATACAAACCAACAGACCACGGAGTTGGGTATTACGTCGTGCTGACGGCCCAAACCTGTCTAACTCTTGTGTCTTTGTTGCCTTCTTGTTCTTGATTACGAGCACCACTGTTGATCAATCTACCTTCATGGGATACCCCTCGGAGGACTACTGACGATATTTTGTTGACAGTTATCTTCATCCTCGATCCTCATTTTCTTTCAGGACCCGAGTAGCGTAAGGAACATGTGTGAGATGTCGTCTACAACCTCAAATTCATTCGAGCGGCAAAACCAGGCAGGCACCCCACTACTATAAACCCTATTTTGGATACTTATTGAGTTTCATTATGAGTTATGCATTACATGTAGTTTTGGTTATTAATCTTGTTCACTCTACACTTAGAGTCACTCATTAAGCTATTAGAAGCCTCTCATCAAAACAATGGGTATGGAAACGCTTAATTGCTTATTGCTTAGTTGCTTAGTAACGGTAGAAGTCAAGCATGAGGAGGGAACTCATTCTTGTGCGTGTAGGATGCTACACTTGGATAATTAATAACTAAAACCAATGAGGGTACAACTTGATTTACTTTTCTAATCTAGATAGGATCCACTGCACTTAAAGTTATAAAACTTGGACACCACCTTGATAACTTTCACTCATGCGAGGGGTAGGTCGTTGTGAGTGTGAGATCTCAAGCGACGTAGCTCGTGGAGGAGTTAAGGACCATTTATTGGGATACGTGAGTCCGAGTAACCACCCGTATAGACCATATGTCGCGGATGGGGTCGACAAGCCAAGTAACTAATTGCGACCGGTTTATCTGTGAAACTGGCAAGGGGGTGGCGCTGGTCGGGATTGTCCAGGACATTGACCGGGCACCAGTTGGACCTTTCATAGGATACTCGGGCCGGTTTAGGGAAGGATGGAAATCGTGAGGCAACCCTTATTCCCGGATCCGAAATATGGTGGTTAGTCCCGTATTTTCGTGTGGATACAAGTTGTACACCTCTGTAGATTTTTGAAAGCCTGAAGTCTCTCGGGACAGACCCTTTATGGTTGTTCTTACTTTCTATACCCATGGTAGAAGTAATGATGGAACTTGGTGATGGTATGGTTTACATAAGTTAATCACTTCTTGTTATCATGAACTTCTAATGTTGTCTTCTTAAAAATGAATCATGGCATGTCAATTGTTAACCTACTTCATTGATTTTCTGGAAATGCACAAATGTCTGATATTACCTTTTGCATCCACCAAATATCTATGTGTTGGAATTAAGTCCTACGAGTACAAAATGTACTCATGGTGTTGCCGTTAAGTTGTTTTGCAGGTGTTGTTGCCTCGGTGGATGCGAGGTAGCGCTCTATTCACCGCTGCATAGTAGACCTTGGATTGGGCAAATCCAAGATGACCTACGAGTTAACTTCGATAAGAATTTGAGTGAGATATTTGAAGCCTTGAGCCTAGAGGGAGAAACTAAAACTATATAAACTCTGTAAATCATGTATTTTCTTGTAAGCTTAATAATATGGATAGTTGGGCATGATTTTGGATGCTATGTGTGTTGGTTTGCCACATGGGGTGTTCCGTGTCACTCTACAGTTACAAAGATTCTAAAGTGTCATGTGCGGATCGGCGGCGTGCGACAATTTCAACACATGAACTCCCTCTTGTTCATTGTGATATCATATCTAGGAATGAGGTTACTCCAGTCCATGGGGATTTGGATTGCTCTATTTTAAATCCTAGAAAATTAAACCATAGAAGGGCAGGGGAAGGCATGCCAACATCATCGAGAGGATAACGTGGAGAGCGGTGCTCAGGGGAGATGGAGCGCATGGGGGAGAGGTGGGCTGTCTAGGGACATTGGCACATAGGGAGAGGTGGGCTGCCTACGGACATCGGCACGTGGGGAGAGGTGGGCTGCCTAGGGACATCGGCGTGCGGGGAGAGGTGGGCTTCCTGGGGATGTCAGTGCACTAGAGGCAGCAGGACCACCACGCCTACTCGCTCACGGAGGAAAGAAGGAGCCGCTCGATCCGTTTTGTGGCCCTCGGTTCTGTCCATCCCTCTACTGACGGGAAAGAAAGAAGGAAATGGCAGGGGCAGAAGTGGAAGAGAAAGTTGTTTTCCATTTTTCTAAGTCTCAAACTCATCGAACGACATTCTAGCGGGCTGCACATGCTTCATAATGGTTATCCAGTGAAGCCCCATTGTGGGATGGCAAAACAGTGAAGCCCACCTCCCATAATAGTAGGATTGCAAAAAAGCTCGACTGAGGGAGGGGGTCTATTCAAGGCACGTGTTTTCCCTTAAGTTAAATACACTGACGGGCCTTAGAGCAGGTACAATGCTAGTCTCATTGCCTAGCGTGTCAGAATCTTGTCCAATCTAAAGGAGAGAGAAAATAGGAGACAAGGCTGCTCGGCGCTCCTGTAGTCGACTAGTTGATCACGAATTCCAAAAAAACACTGTTATTTTTTACGCATGTATAGAACCTGTGAGAAAAGGGTAGGAAAGAGAGTATGGAAAGGATAAATGGTGGGTCCATATTAGTACTAAGAATTATATATTAAATAGTTGTAGACAAGAAAATGACTATTGTTGTTTAGTTTGTCTCTTATGACTTGTCTTATAGACACTTGTCTCAACTATTTAAATTTGTGGTCAATCCTATGCCACTTAGGTCCATGAACTCTCAAAATTGAAACATGCCTCCCTGACCTTGTTAAGTTGTGCACCAAACGTCCACTCCCCTTTAGAAGACATTGACTAGGACAAAATTTTACAACAAAACCTACCCTATGTGGTCATCTTCTACCTCTAGCACTCCTTTCCCATAGGAGCAGTGGGCTCTTGTTGGCGACGTGGATGAGATCGGCATCCCCATCCATGATGCAATGCCCTCCACCAGTTCCCTCCTTGTTGCACCACCTCCGCCACCACATGTGCCTCCCCCATATGGTGGAGAGGGCTTTGTGGTGCTGGTGCCACCCGAGCTAGCATCCTCTGCCATCTAGTCACACTACCAGGCCACCGCTGCCCACCAGGCCACTCCTCTGCTACCGCCCCAACGCTAGCCGCCGACATGGCCACTCTACGCGTGTCTATGCTATGATGCCCCCATCTCCCTCCCTCGCCTCTGCACTGTTCCTCACCGCGTTGGCCCTGATGCGCCATGCTAGGCCACAGCAAGGGTCACCATCGCCACCGCCCGCATCCTTTCCCTCCATGTCGCCTGTCATGGCTTCGTAACCGTGGTGAGCATCAGAATTGTTCATCGAAAGTCAATGTGTGAGTCTCCAGTGGCTCGAGCACTAAAAAACAAGAGACACGACAATCTATCCTGGTTCGGGCTTCTGAGCCCTATGTCCAGCAGTGAGACGTTATTCAAGTTAAGGAGCACCCATATCAGTGGGTTCAATGAAGGAGATTGCGAGTTTGGTGGGGGATCTAAAAGGACCTTGATGTCTACTAGAGGGGGTTGAATAGGCCTATTTAAAACAAACTCGTTGCGGAAGTTAAATTCTAAGTCCAGCACTGCCTCACTAAAATACAGCACTGCCTCACTAAAAGTGTAGCACTGTTGCGCCTACAAACAAGCTCAACCCAAACTCAAATTTAACTTGGAGATGTGCTTGGAGATGTCCAGTAGCAAGTCCACCAAGTACCTGCACTCACAAACATGTACAACCAAGTAGATCGAGTGGAACACAAATAATGCAAATCAACACATAGGGGACAAGACAAGATTTATCCCGTGGTTCAGCTCGCCACCAAGGCTTGCCTATGTCCACGTTGTTGAGGAAGCCACAAAGGCTTGGGTCTCTTACAATCCTATCCTCTTCTCAAGTCCAACACCGAGGTTGAGCTTTAGGATTCCACTAAGATCTCGGGGTAATACAAACTTTCCCGCAGCTCACCACAAGCCCGGGAGCTCGGCGGGCGACGCCTAGCCATCTAGGAGGCTTCACCTCCAAAAGTAACGAATGCAGAACGAATGCTTGACGTAGCCCAATAAGTGCTCAAGGATCGGCTTGCTCTTAATTGCTCTTTAACACTTAATCAATTACTAATCACTTTGTCGGGTTCACAAACCTGGGGTCCCTCGCAAGCCGGTTTCCCAACAAAGGCTCGGCCCAAGCAGATAGCGCGCGACTCATGGACCAGCCCAAGTATCTTAACGATAGGCCAGATGGGCAGTCCAGTCACCGACCAAAAGGTCTGGCCAAGGAGGAGCGGCACCCGTTTTTTCCTACTTCGGCCCACCTCTCCGATCGGAGCACTCGCTCCGACTCCAGCCACCTCCGGATGGCCTCTCCGACTGGAAGGCCTAGCAAAACACTACCTTCGACTCCGACCCCACGTCTCCGACCGGGGTACGCCAAAACCCTACCCGCTGCTCTTCTACGACTAGTGTAGCCAGAGCCGACTAGGACCAACTGACCAGGGACGCCCGCTCAGAAGGGACCAGGAAACGAACGGAGAAAGCGAGGCAAGGCGCACAAGTCAAACCATGATGCTAGGGACCGTACCCTATACACCTGCAGGAACAGTGCTCCACAACCGCCTTGACACACACTGTGTTGTAGGCACCGATATTTTCCCTACAGTATTGTGGGCGCCATTAACTCCCATACGGTAAGGACCCCCACATGCCTCTAGGCATCGACAGTGTTGTGGGCGCCGGCTTTTACCATACCAAGAACATGGTAAAACCCCTTGCATGGCTCCAGGAATCAACAGTATGGCGGGCGCCGACGTATGCCGTGCCCAAAGAAGATGACACAAACCTCCCACATGCATCTAACATTCAACAGTGATGTCAACAGTGTTGTGGGCGTCTACAGTCGTCTTGTACTCGTCGTCGTAGGCAGCAAGACTTAGAAACATATGAACTCTCTCCCTCTCACTTGTAAGGCCATCCCCTTCATCTATAAAAGGGAATGCGCTCTCTCCCAATAGACTTAGTTAACCCAGGTGGATTCAAGTTCTTACAAGTCATCCCAGATTCAGTAGATCGACCAAGTTCACTAGTTCACAACCACAGAACCGCCAGATTCGGACCCTAAGCACACGCTTGAACACTTAGCTCATAGCGGAGCTCCTGTCGCTCTTGGCCCTTCCGACCGGAGCCGACCGGCCCTCTTGTACACCCCATCTTTCTCCTTCTTGTTTGTAACCCCACTGCAAACTTCGAGCACCTGGGCTCAGGAATAAAGTCATCGACCGACTCAAACTAGACGTAGGGCACATTGCCTGAACCAGTATAAACCCTGTGTCATTGAGTGTCAGGCCACCTCCGATCACAACGTACGGCAAAACTACAAATATTTACTTGTTGGTCACTTTCTGCACCGACACACTCACTCTCACAAAGAGAGGGGTTAGAGAGAGCTCTCACAAGGCTTGGGAAGAGTTTGGAATGTTCAGAATATCAGCAGCCTCACCAGGAGGTATGGGATGGGTATTTATACCCACCCCACACAAACTAGCCATTGTAGTTCAAAAACTAGCCGTTATGACCTATACAGGTGCGGCACTGCCGTGCCGACCCGCGGCACTGCCGCGACGCAACACTACTGTGAAAATTTGTGACACTGCCGTAGCTCTCAAAAATAGCACAGGTCACCTCACGAAAAACACCATAACTTTCTACACCGAACTCCGTTTCCAGTGATCTTGCACTTTTCGGAAAGCTTGTTTCAAGGGCTATCCAACCCCACCAAGAACAAGCCCCAAGATCAACAAGTGCAGGTGTTGTTGTCACGCCCCCAACTAGGGCTTAGACGGGACAGCCGCCGCACGGTTATAAAAATTAATTTATAACCCTGCAAGACGTATAATAAACATAGACGAGAAGTGGATCAAAAACCATTCATCTTTATTGATTAATATTTTTGGTATATTTTACATGATTAAAAGTACAAGTATTCAAACTACTAGCTACTACTATAGCTACACCTAATCATTCCCCTTCCCGCCTAGCTTAGTCCATAATTGTGAGCCGCAAAAACATAAACACAAGCAGGGGTGAGTATGATAGATCATACTCAGCAAACAGGTACATGGTATTAACAAAAATCTACAAAATATGCGGGAGCAAGAAGTATTTAACACATCATCCACACAATATTTTGAAAACAACCAATAGTTTAAACTGGTGCCACCCATGACCGCAAGCTTCCCAACCCGAGTCACAGGGGTGAAATTTCACACTTTATACTCTATAGAGGGGTACACAGACATCAACGGCCTCTACCAAAACACCATGCCCATATGCATGTTCTAGAAGAGCATAGCTCTTTGGTCCTCCGGGAATTGCATCTCTTGACTTACTAGTGCATGGTCGCTCCTACGAATCCATCACCAAGCACCCTGTTCGGAGCAAGAGCCATCCCCATCAGAGAACTCAGACGGTCCCATTCCTATACTATGACTGGCACAATACGATTGCCGTCGCAACACTAGCTTTACAAAAATATTTGGACAGCATAACGGGATAAAATCAAAGTGCACTGAAAATTTAAGCACCACAACGGCTTAAACAACACAACATCACGGAATTTAAATAGCACGTGTAAAGTAAATAAACTGAATATAAATAGCGTGGAATGTAAATGCAACACCACAGTGGAAATATAACACACGCGAAAAGTAAAGGCAACCCCACAACAAAAATGTAAAACGCACACGAAATAGAAGGGCAACACAACAGCTGAAATATAAAACGCACGCGAAGTGTAAAACAACACCACAGCGGAAAAGGTAAAACGCACACGGAAAGTAAATAGCTTCAAAAATGAAAGTTAGCGGGCTGTTAGTGTGTTAGCAGTTGCCTTGTTAGCCAGTGCAGAAAAATAACACTAGTAGAGAAACGACTTTTGATCCACTTCGAAATTTGGCTTTAGTCCCGGTATTTTTCGCGCCCGGGACTAGAGAAACCTTTAGTCTCGGTTGGTAGATCCAACCGGGACTAAAGGTCCTTGCCCAACGGCTACTGCGGTAGGCTTTTACTGCAGGGGACCTTCAGTCCCGGTTGGTCCCTCCAACCAGGAGTAAAAGTCTACTCCCAGCTGGAGGCTCCGTCCGGGACTAGAAAGGGACATTTAGTCCCGGTTTCTGTCTCCAACCGTGACTTAGTCCCGGTTTCTGTCTCCAACCAGGACTAAAGGTCCCCTCCTATATACCCCTTCTTCCTCCCCGAGCCTGAGCCACTTCGAGCTCAGTGTTCTTGCTTCATCGCCGACCTCTCTTCTTCCTCATCGTCGGTAATCACAAGATTTCTTCGATTCCTCCATCGATTCTTCAGTTCTAAAGGTTACCAACTTTATACTCTCATGTTTCATTAGTAGCATATCTCATTTTGTGGGCTAGATATATGTGGTTTTTTATGGTGGATTTTTTTTATTTGTAAGCCATTTAAGCTCAAAATCACTTTAAAGTTTGCATATTTGGATGAAGGAAGGTTAAAGTAGTTATTCAAAACTAGTATTCAGCTTTCATTTCTAGCATGCATAGCACACTTCATGGTTTAGAGATAGAGAATTTTAGAGTTTTTTTAATTTTATTTGTTTATAAAATGAGAAATTTATATTATATTAAAAATGAGTATAGAGAGTAGATGGCAACTGCTTCCGGGTCCTCGACCTCTCATCGGGTTCCAAAGCGATTGAGGTCGGACCTCCCTCTCATTGCATGCGGCAAGTGTGAGGAGAAGATTGTGATGGAGTACCAGGTGAGGAAGGAGTGTCCCAACAAGGGCCGTATCTTCTACAAGTGTCCAGATCGCAATGTGAGTTATTTTATCGCATTTGATGATTATGGTTAATTTATACTTATTTTCATGATGATTGTGATTAAAGTTCTAATTTTTTGTTTTAATTTCAGTGGGATGGCACTGGATGTTCAAGCTGGTACTGGGAGGAAGAGTATGTTGAACACGTGCAAAACTCTCTTGCATAGGCGGCTACGGCGGCTGATGAGGCAGTGATCCTACGGAAGAAGCCCATAGATGTTGAACAAACGCATGATCTATCTGTTTTAGTTGGGATTGGTCATGAAATCCTTATGCTGTTGAAGTGCATTTTAGCTCTACTTTTTTTAGTGGTAGTTGGGATTGTCTACATTGTAGCGAGACTTTCATAAATTAATACCTTGTGTGGTGGCATGCATGTCGTATAATTAACTAATTATGTTCTAGGTTTTAATATGGTATGTATGTCATGTAATGCAGATGAGCCGGCATTGGATGTACAATGCTGATCGCCGCTCCTAAGAGTTCATTGAGGGCGTGCATTCTTTCTTACGTGTGGCCGAGGCAAACAAACGCGATGGTTTTATGTGCTGCCCATGTGCCATATGTAAGAATTTGAAGGAATATGCTAGCTCAAGGAGTCTTCATTCACACTTGTTGAAGTCGGGTTTCATGCCAAACTATATTTGTTGGACAAAGCATGGAGAAACCGGGGTTGTAATGGAAGAAGGTGAAGAAGAACAATGGGACGATGATGACATTATTGCTGAATATGGTGCCTTCAATGATACTGCAATGGGGGAAGCTAAAGAAGAGGTAGGGGCAGAAGATGAGCCCGCTGGTGATCTTGGTCAGGCCATTCGTGACGCACAAAGAGAATGCGAAAGTGAAAAGGAGAAGATCAAGTTCGAGAGCATGCTAGAGAATCACAAGAAATTGCTATACCCAACTTGTGATGCGGGGCAGAAAAAGTTGGGTACCACACTAGAATTGTTGCAATGGAAGGCAAAGAATGGTGTATCTGACAAGGGATTTGGGGAGTTACTGAAAATCCAAAAGAAGATGCTTCCGAAGGATAACGAATTGCCTGCCACTACGTACGAAGCAAAACAGGTAGTCTGCCCTTTGGGATTAGAAATCCAGAAGATACATGCATGTCCTAATGACTGCATCCTCTACCGTGGTGAGGAGTACGAGAAGTTAGATGCATGCCTGGTATGTCATGCATTGCGGTATAAGATCAGGCGAGATGACCCTGGTGATGTTGAGGGCGAACACCCTACGAAGAAAATCCCTGCCAAGATTATGTGGTATGCTCCTATAATACCATGCTTGAAACGTCTGTTTAGAAACAAAGACCATGCAAAGTTGTTGCGATGGCACAAAGAAGACCGTAAGGTAGACAATATGTCGAGACACCCTGCAGATGGGTCCTAGTGGAGAGCAATCGATAGAGATTTCTCAGAGTTTGCAAATGACGTAAGAAACTTAAGGTTTGCTGTACGGATGGTATGAATCCTTTCGGGGAGCAAAGCAGTAGTCATAGCACTTGGCCTATTACTCTATGTATCTACAACCTTCCTCCTTGGTTATGCATGAAGCGTAAGTTTATTATGATGCCAGTGCTCATCCAAGGCCCAAGGCAACCTAGCAACGACATCGATGTGTACCTGAGGCCACTAGTTGAAGAACTTCTACTTTTGTGGAATAGACCAGGTGTACGTGTGTGGGATGAGCACAAACATGAGCACTTTGACCTGCGAGCATTGTTGTTCGTAACAATCAATGATTAGCCTGCTCTAAGTAATCTTTTAGGACAATCAAACAAGGGATATAATGCATGCACGCACTGTTTTGATGACATTAAAGGTATATTCTTGAAAAAATGTCGAAAGGTCATGTACCTTGGCCATCGTCGATTTCTTCCAGCGAATCACCCCCTAAGAAAGAAAGGCAAGCATTTTAAAGGTAAGGCAGACTACCAGACCAATATGGTCAAGGATGTAAAAGTACTATTAGGAAAGCCACATGGCAGCGAACATGTTCCGAACAACGCCGACGGTCACGCACCCATGTGGAAGAAGAAGTCCATATTTTGGGAGCTACCCTATTGGCAAGTCCTAGAGGTCCGTAGCGCGATCGACGTGATGCACCTGATGAAGAATCTTTGTGTGAACCTGCTAGGCTTCATGGGTGTGTATGGGAAGCCTAAGGACACACTTGAAGCACGACAGGACCTGCGGTGTTTGAAAGAATGAGACAACCTGCATCCAGAGAAGACAGATGATGGACGCCATTACTTAAGTCCTGCCAGCTACACTCTTAGCAAAGAAGAGAAGGAAATCATGTTTGAATGCCTAGCAAGCATCAAGGTACCATCTGGATTCTCCTCGAATATAAAGGGTATAATAAATGTGCCAGAGAAGAAATTCCTAAACTTAAAGTCCCATGACTGCCACGTGCTCATGACGCAATTGCTTCCAATTGCATTAAGAGGAATTCTACCTCCAAATGTACGTCTAGCCACCGTGAAGCTATGTGCATTCCTCAATGCAATTTCTCAGAAGGCAATCGATCCAATGGATCTAGCTAAACTACAGAATGATGTGGTTCAATGTCTTGTCAGCTTTGAGTTGGTGTTCCCTCCTTCCTTCTTTAATATCATGACACACCTCCTAGTTCACCTGGTCAAGGAGATTAGCATTCTTGGTCCTGTGTTCCTGCACAACATGTTCCCCTTTGAGAGGTTCATGGGAGTCCTAAAGAAATATGTTCACAACCGTGCTCGGCCAGAAGGAAGCATCGCCAAGGGCTATGGAACAGAGGAGGCCATTGACTTCTGTGTTGACTTTATTCCCGACCTTGACCCGATTGGTGTTCCTGAATCGCGACACGAGAGGAGACTAAGTGGAAAGGGGACACTAGGGAAGAAACCATATATTGGTACGCAGCACAATTATTTTAATAAAGCACACTATATAGTTCTGCAAAACTCCTCCTTCGTGGATCCGTATATCGAGACACATAAAGAGTTGCTCTGATCCAAGTTTCTAGGGAAGTCTGAAGCTTGGATTACGCATCAGGACATGGAAACTTTCAGCGACTGCTTGCGAAAAGAATGTCAGGGTGATGAGAGTATTGATGAGCAACTGTATTTGTTGGCTAGGCAGCCATCGTGGCATATCCTCACATACAAAGGGTACGAGATAAATGGGAATACATTTTACATAGTAGCCCAAGATAAAAGAAGCACCAACCAAAACAGTGGTGTCCGCATAGATGCCACCGACCCTAATGGAAATAAGCAAACATATTATGGCCGCATAGAGGAGATATGGGAACTAAACTATGCACCTACTTTTAAGGTACCTTTGTTCAAGTGCCAATGGGTAAAGGCGACTGAAGGTGGGGTAGCAGTCGACAACCAGTATGGAATGACAACCGTGGACCTCAACAATATTGGGTACAAAGATGAACCGTTCATCCTTGCCAAGGATGTGAATCAGGTGTTCTATGTAAAGGACATGTCTACAAAACCGAAGAGAGGGAAAAACAATAACGACCCAATCAATGAGCCAAAGCACCACATAGTTCTTTCAGGGAAAAGAAACATCGTCGGAATTGAAGACAAGTCAGACATATCAGAAGATTATGAAAAGGATGACCGAATTCCACCCTTCACAGTGAACAAAGACCCAAGCATCCAGCTAAATGATGAGGACACTCCATGGTTACGGTGCGATCATAACCAAGGGATATACGTTAAGAAGTTCACTACTGTGCCCGCTTGATATATATAGTGATGTTTAATAGTGTGTATTAGAGGTATTATGTAATAATTGTGAATTCAGAGATGTTTATTAGGTGTTTCCTTTTTTTTGTATGTTCAGATTAAATTTGTGTTTGATGGTGGGATTTCCATGTCACTTTTGGACAATGAGTGATGAAAAAATGAAACGATTTACGTTAAAATGATGTAAAAACAAATTTCCAATCGAAAATAAAAGTTTTAATGATTTAAATTAAACACTATATTTTTGCATTAACGAAATAGTAAATATTAATGACATTATGTTTCAATATTTATAAGAAAAAACAAAAAACTTTAGGTCACACAATTTTCCTGTGTGCAATAAAGCAAAAGTAAATCCATATTCTTTTAAAACAATTTTATGCCTTGTATTTAATTTACTGTGCAATTAACAAGACTTTAACATTTTATAGAAAGAAATATATAAAAAAACAAATGGAGCTTGAAACGGGCGGAAAGTGAAACTGCAGCCCAACTTTAGTCCTGGGTAGATCTACCACCCGAGACTAAAGGTGGGCTGCATTTTTTACGGCCCGCCAAAATACACCTTTAGTCCTGGCTCGTAATACCAGCCAGGACTAAAGGTCTTTTAGTCCCAGGCGTTTACAGGAGCCGGGACTAAAGGTCCCTCCCCTATATAAGGCGGCCGTTTCTTCTTCCTCCTCACTCTTCGTCGCCCATCGCCACTGCCACCGCCGCCGCCCTAGTCACCGTCGCCCGTGGCCACTCCCTCAGGGGTGCCATTCTTCTTCCTCGATCTATTTCTTTTGCCCGCCGACGAGAGCGCCTCTTGCCACCCTGCGTGTGCAGCCGCTCCACGCCTTCGTCCCTGTCGGATCCAGCCGCGCCACCGTGCCTCTTCTCTTCACCGCTGTCCCAACGCCGTTCGTCATCATCACCGCGCCCCCGCCGGCCTCATCTCGTCACGCCGCGGCCCCTCGCCTCGACCGTGGGCGTGCGGCTGCTCTCTGCCTTCATCCTCGTTGGATCCAGCCGCACGCATCTCTGTGGCTCTCGGTTTTGGCCATCCAGCGGCTCATGCCGCCTCATCCCCAGCCCGCCTCATCGATCTCCACCCTGGCCCCGCGTCCGCGTGTGTGTACGTGCCTATCTACTAGCTCTGTCCTTGGCCTCGTCAGAGCCGCCGTCATCATACTCGCCTCATCCTCGCTGGAGCCACGATCGTCATCCTCAGCGTCTAGATCGAGATCGAGCTGAGCAGCATTCTCCTCTGCTGTTTTGTGACTGCGTGTGTGATGTACTGTGTGTGTAAATTAATTATTCGGCAGAGAAAAAATGTAGAAAAAATAGATGCCATGAATTATTGTATATATATACAGTAATACAAGATACAGAATTAATTAAACTATATAGTTGTACAAAATAATATTGAAGATATATATTTGAATCTCTTGATAATTGAATAGAATTACTTTATTATTAGTGTTATATGATTTCATTAGCTACATGATATATAATTTTTGATATATTGACTTTAGTGATATATTGTATATATATGAATTTTGATATAAGAAAAAAGATTGATTTCAGTGATATGTGGAAAGATACTAACTTTGGTGATATAAATTTTGATATTTTGACTTTAGTGATATATTGTATTTATATGAATTTTGATATATGGAAAAACATTGACTTCAGTGATGTTATACATACAGAGAAGACTCTAGCAGAAGCAGAGAAGACATTCATACTATGGCGCAAGCGCTACATCATTATTTCCGGGGTCTCTAGCGGACATAAGTGAACGAAACAATTTTTTCACTAATTTTCTATTGACATGCATGATTAATAATAATAATTTCTTATACCTAATTATTCTTTTTTGTACTCACACAGCAGGGCCTCCATTAACCTAAGTCCAATTATTCAATCTCTAGATCATCATAGTGCTCCGGACAATCAGGTGTCAACGCCGCCACCTCCAAGGAGGTCTCCAACGCCTCCAAGGAGGTCTCCAACGCCTGCCCCGTCTCCCTTGATGACCAAGAAGCAGCCAGCTCCTAAGAGGTCCGTCCCGCAAATGATGCCGTTGGCCCACCAACCGGCAAAGAAGAAAGCCTCCTCTAATCTAGTTATTCCCCAAAAACTGTCTTACGAGAAAAATGAAAAGGAATTAAATGCTGCAGTACAAAAAGATGTGAACAGTTTCTTCGAAAAAGTAAGAAAGCAACGAGAAGCGAGGGAGAACCTAGAGAAACCGTACTTCTATCTACCTCCAGATCTTCTAAGAAAGAAGGTGGACCAGAAAAAGCGGGAATCTCAAAAGGCCTTGCCAAAATCGGACTACGGCCGCTCTCTCACCAAGTCATTTGAGGCGGCGCAGAAAAAGTCTAGAGCAGGGAAAGATGTTGCACAACTCGGACAACAATCGCAATAATCAGTCCCCTCTTGTCATTCGTAATGAATATGGTTCAAGCTTAGACTTACTGAACATCGATTTTGCGGACCTGGTTCAGTTTTACGAGGATACTGGTTTGGACCTTGCCCAAGTCCTCGTTGAAGGACCATCTGCTCCGAAAGTGGATCCTTGGAAGAAATTTGAACATGGAAAGAGTCTATACAACCCTGAGGCCTTAGGTGAACTGGGTACGCAAATGTACCTGCTAAACAAGTGGTACATGGCGGCATGTGAATGGGGAGAGACCTTTGTTTCTATCAGAGTTAGAAACCAACATTACTTCCGTGGCGATGACGTTATATATGTCGAGTTTTTAGAATTACACCAACTATGCAACCTGGACTCTCTCGACAAAAGTCTCATTAGCTGCTATTGTCTGTAAGTGTGATTATTTTTTACTATTAAAGTGTATATATATAAAGCTACATGTATATATATAAATTATATATCCTCACGCTATATTTTTATATATGCAGATATAAGATGACAGAACTCAGAAAGAGAAAGGATAATGATGTTGGTTTCGTTGATCCAAATGTCGTATTCAAACATCCTAATCCTCTGCCTCAATGGAAAGCTGAACTCGAGAAAAATCTCATGAGGTTCTTAGTGAACCAACAAAACAAGGACATACTCTTCCCCTACAACTTCAAGTGAGTGTTAAATAATTAATGTCGATCATATGGACATTTGTTCAATTATTTGCTTCCTAGCTAAGCTATCTCATATATATATATATATATATATATATATATATATATATATATATATATGTGTGTGTGTGTGTGTGTGTGTGTGTGTGTGTTGACTCTAGTTAATGTCGATCATATTTGTGTATAAAAGCATATGCAGCAATCACTGGATATTGATGGTCATCGATATGGCCAATAGTCGGTTGAGTATCTTAGACTCGTTAAGAAAAGAGAAAACAAAGTAGCAAGACATGATAGATATTATCCAAGGGTAATTTGGTCTCTCTAGCAACTATATATACCCCGATCTCTTGACTGCAACAATTATTAAAGGTCAAATTAATTTTTTATTTTATTGGACATAGTGTTTGGAAAAGTTTCATTGAGAAACACCACATGAAACATTGCAAAGCGCCACTAGATATAATCGCACACAAAGTAAGTACTAGCTACATACACACACACACATATATATATATATATATATATATATATATATATATATATATATATATATATAATTCAATTAACACCATGCATGCTTTCAATTCACCGGATCTTTTTTCTCGTAAAAGTAGGTTCTGAGTCAAGAACAGGGGACCAACTATTGCGGATACTATGTTTGCGAGTTCATCATGGCGTACGCAAAAAGAACTCCTGAAGAGATCCTCAAAGTACGTTATATAAATATATTCATATATTCATAATTTCTTTTATTGCTCATATATATATAAGTAATCACGTCACCAACACACACACATATATATATATATATTAATACTTTTCCTTTAACTTTTATTGAAGGCTCTAAGGTTGAAGGAAAAAGTCATACGACCTGACCAACTGAAAGCAATTCAAGAGACCATAGCAGGATTTCTTAATGACCAGATCTTAAACCCCGCCGACGAGTTCTACAATGACATGAACGAAACAATGAAAGCCAAACCAGATGGAGTGAATTTGTTATCCCAAAGATATGATGGAATATACAATGCAAGCTTTATTTGTAATATATATATATACATATTATATGTACATAAAATAACGTACAATATATGTATATGCATGTAATATATACGTTAGTTTCATACTTTAGTTTGTACAAAATGTTCAAACATTATAAGCGTGTAGAATACGTATATTATTAGCAACGTAGAATGCGTATTCAAAAACCTATTCGAAAACCAAAACGAATCATCAATTGAAAATAGAAACAAAAAAAGAAAAAAAAACATTTAGTTCTGGTTGGTAATACCAACCGGGACTAAAGGGCCGGCCCACGTGGCCAGGCCGGGAGGCCTCTTTAGCCCCGGTTGGTATTACCAACCGGAACTAAAAGTAGACCTTTAGTTCCAGACGAGAAACCGGGACTAAAAGAGTGACGCTTTAGTTTTGAATTCGTGCTCCCGGTTGGGAAACCGAGACTGATAACACGTAGGCTGCTTGCCTTGTTAGTATTTGCGAACAAATAGATAACATATAATCTGCTTGCCATAGCTGTATTTCAGCAGCATCTCCGCTGCTTAACAGATTACTAGCTAGTAGCAGTATTCCATAGCAACAGCAATCACTGCTAGTAGCCTACTTAGTGGACACTACTGTTATTATTTACAAGCTAATCCTACAACAGTACTTCGTTGTACTAAAAGAGCTCACGGACACAAGCACATCAAGACGGTGCTCACGGCTCACCGCATGTCCGCATTCGTTAGTTTTGCGAGCTCTTGGTGCCGTGGTCAGGCGTGAGTGGGGAGGGCTATTTATAGGCCAAGCGAGCCAGTTCACTGAGGCCGTGAATGGATGAGATCGGCTAGCAAATGATTATTTTTCACCCGGCGCCAGAGAACGGTAGAACGTTCTCGTTTTGACCGGCAGCTACCGTGACCATCCTTATCCAATCGGAGTTGTTTAACCCAAGCATAACCTGGTCTTTTACTTATCCTTTCCCTTGCTATATTTTTCCTTTTATTCGATCTTCATGGTAAATACGGAGTACATGCTACTGGACCTACTACGGCTAGCTAGATGCACCTCTCTACCGCTGCCACTGCCAGCTGAGGCCCACGAATACTCTTACCAAGCAATCTACGTATTCACCCGTGTATATAATACATGTGTACATCTTCACTAATCCACTAACATACGTACCCTATAACAGCTAGGGCCCACAAGGCAGTGAGCAGAACTGGTGCTTGATCTTTGTACACCTTCTTGCGTTCTAATTTCTAATAATGAGCTAATAAAATAATTATCTACTTGACCTCTATGACAGCTGGGGCCCAGTGACCCTTTAAGCCAATCGTCCATACTACGAAGATGCATGTTCATAATTCATGCATGTTAGCTATTCACACACATGCACGTTGTTATGCATGTACACATACGTAAACCTTATCATTATTTTAACTAATAAAAGAATCTATGAAATTATTTGCAAGATCACACGCCGTCCCATTAATCTAACAGGCATGCATAACCACCAACGTACTATTTAGCCTCTTGGTTCTCATATGCATGCAGCAGCACACACAGTTACTCATGCAATTCTATGTCTGATGAGCTCCACTGACAATTTAACCATCATCTACTAGAGCTCACATGAAACTAAATATTAAACAAGTGTGCCTATGATAAATAGGTTCTATAGTTTCTTTTAATCACAATCCGCAACATCGTTGCTTGCATGCTTAGTCACGCACATTCATGATAAACCACGCACAAGGAAAAAGCTAAGATAAACACATGCACACGATTATCGATTTATTCACTAATTGATGTACGTCGATATGCATATGCAAGCGTATTTTTATTCCTAAGAAAATGACACAATCAAATTTTACTAGAAATTATTTATCCAACCTAGCCATTAATTTACTTAATTAATAACCCGTAAAATACGGGTATTACAGTTGTGCTAATGTGTTTCTCTCATGTTAGTACTTGGGTTTAATTAGTTTGAGCACTTGAGATTTCTCTATGATTCGTATTGCATCCCCCTTGATAGTATGGCATACCTATACTCAAGATCAAGAGAATATAACCATTTCAACCACTTGAGTCTTCAATGTCTTCATATGTCATTTCTTCTCAAATCGCTTCATTAGGGGTTGCAATCAACTTTGTCTCCTCTCTTTGAGCAAATATACCTTGATCATGTGACTTGAACCATTTCCATATATATGAGTTCACCTCATGGCATCAAGTCACTTCTACTAATGATTTGATCTTCAACACAATATGACTCCTCATAGCTCGATTAGTTCCTCGATTCAATTCAAGTACTATCTTCTTCACCTTAGCCATGGTACTCGGTCCTCAAGCCATTGCTTGACCTTCACCTTCGCTTAGTCCCTCAAAGCCCTTTCCTTGCTATCTTCACCCTATCGAACCATACTCAAGTCACATCATATTAAGCATCTAGTGAAAAACCATTTCTTCAATATTATGATCCTTACTTGAATATCTTCTAGATATTAATATTGAGGTCCAATCAAGCTTCAGTTGGATTCACATAGATTGAGATATATGAATCAACATCAATATGGTCAAGCCAATTCACGATTCCTTATGTTCTCTTCATTTTGGCTTGACACTCCTAACACTCACTTCAATAGCTTGATCAAATCAATGCAAAGTGATTTTCTAAATCTTTATCTATATAAGCAAACCAACATAGAGACCAACTTATATCCAATATGAGTTGTGTCCTTTGTCATTTAACCTTTGCGTGGTATTTCTTCACTTATGCATTCTTGACTCATTCTTCAATCCTTGATCAAAGCTAATCCACTATCAAACTCTCACTACCACATAAAGGATTTGTAGGGGTGGCTCAAGACCATTTGTAGGGGCGGTTTGGCCAGCCGTCTCTACCAAACCGTCTCTACAAATCATGCATTTGTAGGGGCCCAAACCGCCCCTACATATTGATTTATAGGGGCGGTTGTAGTACCAGCCGCCCCTATAATACCTGTTTATAGGGACGGTTCAATCTAGAACGGCCCCTACAGTACGTTTTCTCGTAAAAAAATTCAAATTTACAATTCAAATTCGACCAGAACATACATATGGCCCTGTTTGTTTCCGCGTATTCCCGCGTTCGTGTTGTGAGTGAGCGAGGAAAGCGAGATAATCCCGCCGAACGCCCCACGACCAACGTTTCGAACCGCGTTCGCTCAAGAGTATTACATAAACTACAAGCACAAGAGTATTATATAAACAACAATTACAAGTCCAATTCACAAGAATATATACAATCTATCATTAAATAGACATAATTCACAAGGTAAAACCAATGTCAAATTCCATACACATTGTTATCAACGTCCTAGAGCTAGCCTTTCAGTCTCACGAAGGTGTTGGTACTGAGGATTTCTACCTAAGTCAGACTCTCGATCATGGTAGGTGCCTTTGATGTGTACAATCTGGTCCAATATGAAGTTGCAAAGGTCGCCGACGAGCTCTAAGAGTTGGTCATCCTTGTATGGGTCTCTTTTTATTTCTTTCTCTTCTTTCCACTACAAGAGAACAAGTTTTGGTTTAGTATTTCATACCATGTACGAATTTTTTATACAACGGGTGAAGAGGTTCAAACTTACCCTTAAGGGGTGTCTCTTGTAGGCACCGGTGTTACTCATCATAGAACATACATAGTATCCACAATATACACTCCCAGGCTTCTGCTTGGGGCACTGTGTGTTTTGCATATAGAAATATTAAGTAATGCTTTTGACAGCCATGTAAAGTAGTACTGAAGAAGTAAGTTACACTTACCGCACATAGTGTTTTTATAGCCAGCTTTTCCTTCCTTACTGGATCATGCCTTCCGTGATGTTTAGTGACATAGAACCTAAATGCCATGTTGGTTCCCATATGCGATCGATGGGGGTTGTGGCTACAGTGGAACCTTGGCTGCTAGGAACTTTCGGAGGGCTGCCAACTAATGCCAGTTTTTCTGGCGGCGTCATTAATATATGTGGCTCCGTAGACAGTCCTTGATCCTCTAGCGCCTTCGCAACTAGAGCCTTCACTTGGAGCTCAAGATTAGTCTCCCAGTCTCTGCCATGTTTCTTGTACATGTGCCTGTCCTCTTCGAATCCTTGCTTCCAGGTCGTCCTTTTCCCTAGCCCCCTGGTGCGACCTGTGTGCTCCTTGTTTCCCAAGCCAAGGCTAAGCTCGCCCCTCTCTCTGGATGGATTGAATGAGCCCTTCCCCTTGTCTTTAGCATATTTCAGTATCCTTGATACTGCCTCTTGGGTCTCCAGCTTATCAAACTTAAGATTACCGCTGGATGATTCTGTACTTCTCGCATATATCACATTCCTTGAGCGTACCTTCAAATTCATCACATCGATATTCCCAGCAGCTGCGGCCTCTTCGTCCATCTTCCTAAACTGCTCTTCCTTGGCATAGTAGCCACCAGGGCCTAATGGTGGTGTTTGTTCCTCTTCGCCAGCTCGGTGTTACGGAAACTGAGCTCCAATGCCTCCGGTGAAGTCTTCTGAGCCACGAGCTCCTCCCATTGACTAGGAGTTATGTTGCCAAACTCATTGAAGGGAGTTAACCCCTTTTGGATATACTTCTTGTTGAGCTCCGACCTCCAACGTTGGAATGACTCTCCCATCATACTAAAAGCATTTTTTACCAGGTTATGCTTACCCTCTGGAAATCTAAAATTGAGCTTCAGCTGCCTATCCCATAGTTCATCCTTTTTCTTCTCTGGTACCTCTTTCTAGTTAGGGATTGCTGGGTTCAATTTATCTCTTACTAGGGCCCCGATCGCATTATAGAATCGTCCTCTTAATTCCTTTGGCTCAAGAATCTGCCCTGTTGGCCCAACCTCCGTTATCACATAGCATGCCTTATCTGGATATTGATTTGCTTTTTTATCCCCTCGTTTCCTCTTAGGCTTGGTAGTCGTGGTTGTGTCTTGAGGTTGTGGAGCAGAGGCCTCAATGTCCATCTCTGTGATTGTTGCCTCTGCTCTCCTTTCCTCTACTCCGTCTTGTCCAGCGAGATGTCACGGACGTTGACGTCGTCTTTTTCGAGCTTTAGGAGTGACATGTATATACGATAGGTCAAAGTGTTAGCAGAGGTAACATAGTCAAAGCTTTAGCAAAATTTATAAGCTAAGGCTTTTTCCCTACCTCCTCGTTCGGGTCAAAATCCTTGTCCAAATCTTCCTCCGTTGGCCTCCTTCTGGCTTCACATGGGAAAGGATCCTCGAGACTTACATATCCCTCTTCTAAGTCCTCATCACCATCATCATCTTCTTCGCCTTCAGCAGCCTCTCCTGCTCCCCCTTCCTCCTCGTCACACTGCTCCTGACTTCCTGAGTAAGCATCACTTCAAGATCCTTTTCTAACTCGTTATTGAACTGCTCCTGAGTAAGCTGGTCCTCTAGTGCTTGCTCCTCATAGGTTGGCTGTCCATCATGCTCGGGGCATCGGGCTTCACTGTCTGGTGTCCGCGATATTATTTCGCGCTTTGTTCTAATAGATGCAAGAAAGTGTGCTTTAGGTATGCGAGAAGGTATAAGAAATCAAAAAGGTCTATAAACCAAAGTAGTCCTATAAAACAACAATTTATGAGTAGTAGCAGTAGTAGAGGCCTCAGAAACATGTCAATCATCATCTGATCATGAACTTGAAGCATCAAGGCATCATAACAGAGAAGAGAGGAGAAGGTAATGTAGGGGCGGCTGCTAATGATGCCAAGTTCCTCACACGTTCTTGATCATCAGCTCATATTCCATATAATGTATGGACTTAGACAATTTCATCATCGGCAAAACAAAGTAGAGGAGAGGAGAGGGGAGATTTGACAAAAAAAGCAACAGCTGCTTAGCAAACATAGAGCAAGTTAATACATAGGGATGCATAGTACTAGGGATTTAACACATAGGAAAAACAAGAACCAGTAGTACTAGTAGTAGGACAATAGTAGTATTAATAGTAGGACAACAATAGTAAGTAGTAGAAGTAGTTGGAGTAGTAGTAAGACAACAATAGTACTAGCAGTACTACTAACAGTAAGACATTTACTTGCAAGTAGTTGGAACTGAGCAGGAATTGAAAGTAATTGCCAAAGAATAGCTACTGATGATGAAATGTGCTTTTCACAACTACTAACATGGAACAGTGAAAACTTCCTAATAGTAACATTGTAGGAATCACTTGACAGATGAAGCCAGCTACATGATGTTCTACGGAAATGACAAAGCTGGTGTACAGCTTTTAAAGTGCTCAAACCCTAAGGCTATCAAACAAACATCCATTGTTCTTCATTTCATTTTATCCGAGAACTACAACCCAAAAACAGTTGAGCTGACAGTGGTGCTGCAAAATCTAAATTTGAGCAATGGGCCCAGGAGTGCAAACGGTAGAAGCAGAAATTTAGAACAATTTAGAGTTCATGTAAACCTCAATTTAGAACAAACATTATAATATCTATTTGGGGACTGCTCAATGCATTTCTAGAGGACCTTAGCAATGTGTCAACATCAGAAATTCTAAAAATCATAGAGCAGATCAGACAATGTGCTCTTCACTGGTATTTTCTAGGCAAGCATGTGAGGTGGTGATTTGGTCGAGCAGTATAATGTTTGGAATTTAGTCCCAAGTTGTAGCTTAGCAATTGCATACAAAACTAATTGTGTCATCAGATTACTAAGCACCGGTAAAATTTCATATCTAGAACTAGAATAACCTAATATTACTACAGCATTGCAAGCCATTGGTTGTTACCTTCTATCATCACAGGACAGAGGTATTGCCAGCAAAAGTATGTAAAACAAAGTGGTCAACCCTAGTCATGATATTAAGGTCAACTGCAAGGTTATCGAGCAAGCCATATCTCACATATGACAGACACCAAATGAGTCAATTGGCTAGACAGCAACGCAAGTTATCACCTTAGAATGAAGCATAGCAATAGAAAGGTAAATCATTTCTCCAGATCATGCAATATAAATAGATACACTACTTTGAACTGTCCCAAAGCAAGCTTATTCCAGCAATTGTATTGCTTTAAACTAGGATTTGATTCTATAGTATTAAGGTAAAGTACAGCTGGTAATGAGCCAGTTCCATCGCCTGATTGGACCTGTGCTCGGACGGTCACTAAAAACCAATAGCATGCACGTTGCATCAAAATAATTGGATCGGACTAGTATAGTGCCAAGCAAGTACAGAAATAGCTGAGGAGGATTATTGGCCTTACTGTTTAGCTTTCGGGACATTCCACAAGCATGCAAATATTTAACTTCGATACTATATCACCTGTGTGCCCGTATATGTTCCTTACTGTTTATCAAATAATTGTGTTTTGATGTAGCAATGCACTTGCTGCTTGTAATTCTAATTCTAGCATAACAAGTGAACTAACACATACCTCAAATGCTAAAGCAAAATCGCTGGTCTCAGGGATAAAAAACCTAATTCTTAGCAGGTATATGTCTTACATGTAAGAATGCATGCACCGTGAGAAAACTGCCAAAACAGCAGTCACATTGCATTAACAGAAAAATGGCCCCAATATATATAGTGTTGTTGGTGTTACAAGAAATAAAAAAAAAGAAAAATGCCAGCTCACCAGCAGTTAGTAGACTAGAGGAACCAGGACACTATGGAATGATGAGGCTGAAACATGGCTTCACTATTGAATAGGAGGCAAAAAGGAAGTCCCAATTTGATATTCTTGAACTGAAGGAACAAAACATTACAGTAGCACAATCCATTGGTAGGGGTGGCAGCTATAGCCGACTCCATGAACACTTTCTGGTCATGTTCGAAAATCTTTGCCATAGTAGGCAAAAATGACATATGCTCAGTTGAAACATAATAGAGGCATCATAGGCAGTAACAATCATAGAAAATGACATATGCTCAGTGCTCAGGTTAAAAAATGGCATCATAGGCAGTGGTACATGCTGCTAGGGTACAACACAGGCATCACAGGCAGCTAGGGTGGTTCATCACAGGCAGCACAGGCAACAAGAAGATGGGGCGTGAAAAATTATTGTAGGTATCACAAGGAGTTGCTATGAAATATCTCTCAATGCAAGGGCTGGCCTGCAGGCTAGCTACATCTACAGGCTAGATGGATGGATTGAAGATAGATAGATAGATGCAGATCGATGAAAGCAAGTATAAGATGTTGATAAGATGAGGGTTAGTTCAATCGATTTGCCTCAGATTTAATTGCCTTTTCATTTGACCTTGAACTTGGAGCTTAAGAAACATAGACACAACAAACCTCAAACAGATAGTAGAAAACTAAGATCATGATAGGCATGAAACCATGAGAGACATCCAGCCTAGCCATCAGATTATCACAACTACCCAGCTGTCGCTTGGGCATGGATGTCTCACATGGTTTGATGACAGCCATGAGAAGCATAAGCAGAAGATAGAAGAAACAATGCTCCAGTACCTCACAAGTCCAAGGTCATCAATGTGCATAATCCATTACTCAACTGGCACTGTTATCTTCATAGGCATGAAAAGGATCTCACAATTGTATCAGCCTCAGTCAAAAAAATGGTGGACATCATAGGCACAAAAAAATGCAGGCCTTAGCTAACTGCAAACTAACTTATGATCATTTTGCAAGCTAACTGCAATCATCCCAGGTGGCAAATAAGAACACAAATTACTGAGGCAAGTTCATAGCTCCCATGGAAGCGTGGGACACGTCCATCCTAGTCATCAGGTAGGCATGCCTACAATAGTTGCTTGGGAATGGACATATCCCATAGTTTAATAAAAGACATGAGATAACATAAGAAGACAAAAAAGCACCAATAGGAATAATACCCACAACCACCTCAGATTGCTATAGTTTGCATCATCGGCCGACAGAACCAGAGAAGCAACAGAGGAGGACGAACCAGATGGGTGCATGGAAGCAAGCGAGCATACCAATCCAGTAAGCAATTTAAGATTGAAGCACCATAATAATATAGTGTTGGTGATGCAGAAACAATGGTAGAAGTAAAAAAATCTTTGTTGTGGAATGACATTTTCTATCTAAAGGATGAAGTTAATCTAAATTTCTTGGTTGTCACTTTGTCAGGTCCAGAACAATGAAGAGCTAGTAAATTTTTGGCATTCTATTGTCATCATATCTTTTTGCTGGTAGTATGCACTAATTTCAGACATTGTGCTCAGGGAAAAGACCATCTCATTAATCATTATACAGTCGTGTACTTGTGTGCCTACATTCATTAGTAAATAGTGCTCCTTAGTGGTTACCAGTGGCATGAAATCATTTCTTCTCTGTGTTTTGTGCTGGACAATTGTCTGTATAATTGTCGGATAGTCAATGCTTTTCTATTGTTTATATTAAGTTCACCTTTTGTACATATCGTTGAGTTTTGTTCATTGCATTTCCTCATGAAGTTCTACAATTAAGGGTCATGCTTCTTACCTTAAACTGGTTTTGGTGAATACAGGTTTCATGTAGATAAGATGTCCTCTGCACATGTATATGTGAGATTAAATAAAGGTCAAACAATGGATGACATGAGTGAGGGTTTGCTAGAAGACTATGCACAACTTGTCAAAGCTAATTCCATTCAAGGTTGGACAAACTACAAAGAGACAACATTATATCACAGATTTTTGCTTTATCTTTTCTTGTAAGAATGTGGAATATTATACAAGCTATAGTCTGGCACATGTGATGATTTCATCATTTTGGTGCAGGTAATAAAGTCAATAACATTGATGTAGTTTATACTCCATGGTACAATTTGAAGAAGACCCCTTCAATGGATGTGGGTCAAGTTGGTTTTCACAACCCTAAATTGGTGAGAGCTCATCAACTTTTTTTCTGTTCACTATTTTTACAGCAGGATTATGTACATATGCTTTTGTATGTACCTTGACAAACTTTATATGCTTTATATGGCTGTGGATCAAAATGTGTAATACACGCTTCTGATAGGGTTCCTTAGTCTAATCTTATGTACTAAAATAGTACCGCTGCATCGTTGAATTCAATTTCTCATCGGTTGTTTATATTTAATCGTGGACAGTGCATTAGAACTTCAGAAATTAAACACCGTTCTAAACAAACAACTAAAGTGGTGGATAATAAACACTAAACATCCCACGCACAACAACATGTTGTTCTCCTCCTCTAAATTGCTACGAACATACACTACTCACTCCGTCAAAAAAATCTCATTTGTTCTATGAATCTAAACAAAACATATGGAAGTGTGGAGCATGGATCGAGCGAAGGTCTAAGTCGAGTTATTAAAATTCGAAACGGTTGCCATAAATCTAAACAAACAGTAGGAAAGCATAGACCATGGATTGAGTCAGGTCAAGTTATTAAAATTGAAAACGGAATTGAGGAGCATGGCGTGGTATGTATGATACAGAAGCGAGGAGCAGTATGTACCAGATCCGGTGAGGACTCGACTCGGGAGAGAAGACGCAAGCCGGGACCGGGACGGAGTTCCTTCCCTTCCCTTGCTGCTGCCACCGGAAGAAGATGCCGATGAAGGCGAAGACGGTGGTAGGAGTCGGTGTTGTAGGCCGGCAGACGGTGGGCACGCACGACGGCGATGAGGCTGAGATCCAGATGTGGAGCTGTTGCGGTGGGTGTGGACCTCTCCTCGGTTGCTCGGTTGGCGGGGGATTAGGGGAGGTACGGCGTGACGGAGGTAGGGCATGGAGGCGGTGGAGGTAGGGCACAGAGGCGGCGGAGGGAGAGTGCACGGGCACTAGGGCACCAGGGCCACCGGGGGGAGGGAGCACAGGCACCGGCAGCAGAAACCCTAGCTATTGTGGGAAGGGGAACGGCGGCGGAAACCCTAGCCGCCAGGGGGAACGGTGGCGCGCAGGGCAGGAGATGGACCAAGGGTTGGAGGCGGATCGGGGGAGGTACGGCGCGATGGAGGTAGGGCACAGAGGCGGTGGAGGTAGGGCACAGAGGCGGTGGAGGTAGGGCATAGAGGCGGCAACCGGCCGGCGTCGTGGAGGAGAATAGCGCCCGGACTTAGAACAATTTCTGCCTGCTCGCGGGCTCTAGTTTATATACCGGAGTTCATTTGTAGGGGCGGCTCCTGAGTTAGCCGCCCCTACAAATCGATTTGTAGGGGCGGTTCCTGAGTTAGCCGCCCCTACAAATATTTTTCAATTTATTTTAATTACTAATTCTGTAATTCATTCATATATAAAGAACACAATGTAAATTTATATATTAGTTTTTTATTATTCTATATATATAAATATATGTATATATAAACAATTTTATTATATATATAGATATCATTCTATATTTTCTTCTTTACAAAAACAATATTTTAAAAATTGAAAATTTGAATTTCAAAACAACTAATAGAATTTTAGCACATGAAATGACCTCAAATGAAAATTTTGTAAACATCAAAGTTGTAGAACTTATCAAGATGTACAACTTATATTTTGGTCATCTTTTCATTTGACAAAATTTGAAAAGTTCAACTTTTGAATTTCAATAAATGGCAACTTCAAATAAGATTTTGAAACCTTAAATGATTTTAAATAAGAAAGTCATGAACATAAAAGTTGTTGAACACAGCACTATCTATAACTTTTATTTTGGTCATCTTTTTATTTGACTAAATTTGAACAGTTCAAATTTTGAATTTTAATAAATGGTAACTTCAAACAAGATTTTGAAACCTTAAATGATTTCAACTAGAAAAGTCATGAACATAAAAGTTGTTGAACTCGTCACTATCTATAACTTTTATTTTGATTATTTCTTTATTTAACAAAGTATTAGTAAACATTATTCACAATTTCACATATCACTCATAGTTTCATAAACTATACTAGAGACATGTTGATTTATGAATAATGTTTACTATCACTTTGTCAGATGAAGAAATAACCAAAATAAAAGTTGTAGATCTTGATGAGTTATACAACTTTGGTATTCATCACCTTTTCAGCTGAAATCATTTGGTGTTTCAAAATCTTGTTAGAACTTGTTATTTTTTTAAATTTAAAAATGTGAATTGTTCAAACTTTGTCAAACGAAAAGAATGATGAAATCAACACAGTAACTTGATAGGGCATGATTTTAGAAAATTTTAGGAAAAAAACCATCACATTTGGAGTTAGTATGAGGAAGAAAGACTAGTTACAAATTTTACCCAGAGATTAAAAAGAAAAATCACAACTGTTTATGATGATCAATGATGAACAAGTGTGATTTCTCTTTTTAATCTGTGGCTGAAACTTGTAACTAGCTTTTCTCCCTCATACTAACTCCAAATGTGATGGGTTTTTTTCTAAAATTTTCTAAAATCATGCGCTTGTTGCTCTTGGAGGTGGCACCTCCTAGATAGTTTGGTGGCATGGTCTCCGTCATGAAGCCTGCAAGAAGTTTGTACGTGGCTCTAGAGAAAGACTTGTGAGGGGTGTTGTGCTCGCCTCGCGAGAGACGCAAAGAGCAACTCTAGTAGAACCAAGGTGTGAAGACCATCAAGTGGTCTGGCGGCGTTGAGTGCTAGAGCTCATGGTGAACACTCCACGTGTTAGAGTGTGACTTGAGGGTCACCACTAGCAAGAGGACCAGTGGCAACCTTGAGCTTGCCTCAACGGGAAGTAGGTGGTTGGCAAGCCACCGAACCTCGGGATAAAATTCTCCGTGTCAACTTGTTCATCCCGTTGGTTTGCTTACTCCCAACACAAGCTCATGTTATTCTTTCATATATTGTGCTTGTGTTGTTGCTCTTGTGTAGCTAGGTTGCTTGTGTAGCATAGTTGTAGCTCCCATAGGTAACTAGTTGGCTTGTGTAGCCTTGCTAGTTATATTGCTTAGTTTTTGTAGCTAAATTATTCAGCACTCTAGTTTGGCTTGTGTAGCCTTGCTATTGAGTAGTGCTAGTGAGCTTAGGCTTTGTGCGCTTTGCATACTAGCATGTGTAGGAGCTCCCTGGTTGCTCGAGTAATAGATGCATAGGTTTATGTGACCTTACAGACTAGAATTGTACTGTTGACGGTTGTTAATGTCAATCATAAACCATCAATATAACCTACATATATGATAAATTCCATCACCAAACATAGGTCTAGGGGTTTAAACTAATAAATTTCACAAGTTTTGGTAAATCTGTCTTTGCAGGAGGGTTTATCCAGAAAACCCTTAAGGTAGACCTAAACATCAAATTTAATCGCAATTATCCAAGATGAAAACAACTCTAGAAGGTTCTAGAAGACTCCAAGAGGCAAACCACTGAAGCGGAGGCCAGGGGCTGCTAGGTGGGGCTAGCCGGCCCCACCACAAGACTGGCTAGCCTATGGCCCCCCCTGGTCAGTCTCCCCTTCGAATGTCGATTCTCCATCGCCTCCTAGATTGTATCTACGCCATCATTTTAAGTCGGTTCATCCAACGGTGATCAAGGGAGTTGACGTGGATCGATGATGTGGCGATTCCTTGCCCCCTACTCCACCTTGGTTCCTTGCCCCCTACTCCACCTCAGCCTATATATAGCAGCCCCTACCCCCCTCCCTATAGCGATCTTGGAAACCCTAATTCATATCTCTCATTCAGATCAACACACACCAGGAGGATTAGATCTAGAGCTCTCCAATATAGTAGATTAGTAACTCGGGAGTGAGGGGCGAGTTGGGCTCATGCTCAAGTTTTGGATCTAGTCTTGGAGGCTCAGCAAAGCCTTGTGTCTTCACTTCTACATCTTGTAAGACTTATTATCAATTTATCATATTCCTATCTATATGGCTATGTTTACTTTTAATTTGTATCTTGCTTAGTTGAGGTTATCATTACATTTGTGTGCGGGTTTATAGAGCCCTTAGCCTGCTAGTTTATCGATTGGGCTAAGTAGCCGAGCCTCATGTAAGCATGGTGCTTATCCGATGTTCTGCCTGAGAGTATACCCTATTCTCTAGTTGTGTGGTAGCAGCGGGTGGTGACAGTCCCATCTATCCTTGGTAGCAGTGGGTGGTGACAGTCCCATCACCCCTGCTTTAGCTATGCTGGTATGTTGATTGGTAGACATTCCTCTATTACTCAATAAGTCTTCACTCCATTGTTTCCCTATGGTAAAATATAAATAACGATATCTGGAATACTCCCGGTAAAATGCTACAATGGTATTCTGTGCGCTTGCGGAATCCTTCATATTCTATTTGCGTTAACAAATACCAACACTCTCCATATCCTAGCACCTTAGATTGCTCAATTAGTATCTTTTGTAAGGTGCTTGAGAACTTAGATTGAGGGGTGAAGTCTTGGCTAGGCCAATTAGTTTAATTCTGCATTTGTTTCTGTTAGTTGGCATGATCTAGTTTTCAAAAAGGACTATTCACGTGCTCTAGTTTGCCATCACGACATATCAACTGCGGCTAGCAATGACCCATGGATTCCATGATGGTAGGAGTCATGCCATTGTTGGGCCATCCTCGTCATGCCATTCTGTCGAGCCTTGCTGCCTGGACTGCCATGGCATCTCCGTCTTTCACCACAGCACCATGAGCCACATGGCCATGACACTGTCGAGCACCACCCTCATCGCACCAAGCAACACGGTGGGCTAGCATGTGGGTATGGCATGTCGGGTTGGCGTGAGCAGCGACAATGCGGCGGGATGGCATAGCAACTCGTGGACCGCGGCGAGGACGCCACCAATTTCATTGTGCTATTGCAAGAGGTAAACCACAATGGCTACATGCCTAGGGTGGTGGAGAAGGGGCAGCAGGTCCAAGGACCACATCGCGCTCGCCGTGGTGGTCATCGTGTAGGTGGGAAAGGAGTGCTAGAGGTAGAAGATGACCATAGAGGGTGGTTTTTATAAAATTTTGTCCTAGTCAATGTCCTCTAAAGGGGTATGGACCTCTAGTGCACAACTTAAGAAGTTTAAGGAGACAAATTTCAATTTTGAGAGTTTGTGGACCTAAGTCACGCATGGCTATGAGTTTAAGGGCCACCAGTGTATTTAACTCTTTTTCCTTTATGGAAAAAAGCTTGGCTATGTTCAGTTGCAGCCATAGCTACTACTGCTACAGTAACATGTGAGGGGAGGAAAAGCCACAGCCATAGTTGTTGGCTTGCTGCTTCAACAACTTCTCTCACATGGTACTGTAAATAACGATACCTGGAATACTCCCGGTAAAATGCTACAATGGTATTTTGTGCGCTTATGGAATCCTTCATATTCTATTTGCGTTAATAAATACCAACAAGCATTTTTGGCGCCGTTGCCGGGGAAACAATTGGCGTAAAGATTTAGATCATTAACATACCACTAGCTTTAGTAGGATTACCCCTGTTCTGTTGAATTGTGGAATAAGATAGGACAACAGATGCCGTTTCGACCTTCCGGCGAGTTTCCACAAGAAAAGAAGAAAGATATCGAAGAACCCAGGGTGCCTGAGCATTCAAGATCCATCAAAACTGGAACCCTGCCATCTCACAGGTTTGTATAGACATATGTATATATTATGCTAACCATGTGTAGGTTGGAAGAAAAAGGTCAATGTCACAAGAATTCAAATCATATATCAAG
The DNA here is from genome assembly GCA_904845875.1 of Miscanthus lutarioriparius. Taxonomy (NCBI): domain Eukaryota; kingdom Viridiplantae; phylum Streptophyta; class Magnoliopsida; order Poales; family Poaceae; genus Miscanthus; species Miscanthus lutarioriparius. Next base: position 57,637,938 of record CAJGYO010000014.1, on the reverse strand, counting down.
TGACGAATACAGACGCTACATTACTCACAAGTTCCATCATGTGAGTCATGGTAAGTATGATCAAGAAAGGTGGGATAGTCATGCTCATGGACTTTAAACTTAATGAGTAGTTATCTTTTTAACATTTTGCATTGCACTGCATGTTTACTTGGAATAATCTATGCATCCATTCCGTTTAGTTTAAATTCTCTCATATCAAATCCACAACATGTTTAGTTCCATGTATATATCGAAGCCACCTACATCCTTTATCTTAAAAAAATCACTCACCATGATCATGCTCTTTCATCTCTATTTGAGTAAATCGCTAAAATGCTTTCATGCTACTTTTGTCTTCCATAGTATGCTTTGGTTTGGAAGTACTGTACATACTTCCATTGGCTTTTAAATTAAGCATGGTGCTTAGGTTAAAATGTCTTCCTTAATCAAAATTAGACATGGAGTCTAGTTTGGTTATTGAACTAAAAATTGCTTGTATAGACACTGGTTATTTTTGTTGGACTAACACCTATAGGAATTTCTCAAATTTAATTTGGGAAAGTCCTGAGATGAACTCACACCAGAGATGAATCAAGGCATGCGATGAACTCCAACAACTCTGCGCAAAAGAAGACACAGCTCATTTTTCATCAAGGAAGAACTATGAGTATCAAAATTCACTCACTTTGTCTTTTACTGCAAGTTACCTTTGCCTTGAACCATGCTTGAATGCAGCGAACGAATAAAATTTGTTATCAAATGTGATAAACAAAATCTATGCAAAAGTAATTCAAAAACCACCTTTTCATTGGCATAGATAAAAATCACACAAATTATGGACAACAAACTGTATTTCAAATTTGTTGTATTCCCTCGAGTATGTGTCCATTAACATTTTGTAGGAAAGAATGAATCTACTCTATGTCTGTCCATGGTTTGGTATGAACCTACCAAACCACCACTCCGGCTATGGAATAATGAGAAATGAGATGAGTGCCACAAAAAGGATCTATAATAGAAGCACTCACTCATAGGAAGTGGACGAACAAATCAACAGGCCACAAGTAACGTCGAAGGCAAACTAGCGTTTCTAGAACTCAAGCTAGGAGGCTAATGAGAAGTAGGGTGCAACTCACCTCATATCATCCAATCTGATGCCTGCTTTAATCACCTTCGAAGACACCATCTCGCACGTCGTCAACAAGGACAGGACATCGAGATGCCACTACATCATGGTGTACATTCTCGTGCTAACAGACATCATCACTCAATGGTTCACTACCGACTATGTCTCGTGAGACCATGAACAACCACAGTTGCAAGATGACATCCTTAAGTCTTTGGAGATGAAGCTTTCATGCAAGTACCAATGAGGTTCCTTCCTCGACCATCAAGATAGCTGGCGTATCGCTAACAAAGAAAGAAGAATAACTCTCTGCCATGCCGCTGGATGACAAAGACAAGCAAGGAGGAACTTGAGTTTGCATCTCCAATGAACCCAAACTCATCAATCAAGAATCAACAAAAATCAAGAAAGGTTGATGGGAGAAGAGCATGCAATTGTTTGTATCCTCAGGATCAGATGGTGCAAAGAAAAGCTAAATGCAAGGGAGAGGTTCTACTCAATGGACCTAAAAACCATGAGTCCTCTCCAACAGTGTCGAGTGACATAAAAGTCCATGTGTGGGGGAGGAAGGCTGACTTTTCCATAGTTGATACAGCCCTGCTCTTCTTCTTCCTAGGCTCCCGTCGCTCTGGCACACTAGTTTGCAATCCCTCTGCTCAATATTGCTTTGTTTCTATAAGTTTGAATATGTTTACAAATTTCATACATGAAAATCAAACTTAAGATGTAAAGTAAAATCAAACTTTACGAGAAGAAGCTTTTGTGACAATTTAGGCACGTTATTTAAAAACATCGGACAAATGTTCTTTGCTAATTAAAATGTTAAAACCAATTCTACCATAGCATAGAAGATGACCTTTAGCTCTATGACAACACTATCCTTGTTTCAAATTATTTGTACATCCCTTCGAGTATGTGTTGTCCACTAATCTTTTGTAGGAATGAAACAATGAATGGAGCAGAAGGTCCAAATAAAATGCCAAGATTCACAAAAGAAAGAACAAAAAGATGGCATCACAAAAGGATGAGAAAGAAGGAGTACAACATATGAGACAAGATGCTCATGAACAGCTCAAGATGCGAAGTTAGTCAAGCAAGGAAGGTTTCAAGAAGAAAGAAAAGATCACCACAAGTCATCTACCCTTCATTAGGTAAGTGGTCATTATCTAAAAAGCTTCCCTTGTTCTTGCTATTCACATAAAAGAAGAAACAAACATGATTGAGTTACAACTATCCTTGATCCAACCTGATTAACTCAACATGTTTTGTTCCTTAAGTTTGTTCATAGCACTAGTTTCTTGATCTCATATTCTTAACCAAATGAGCTAAAATATTGCATATCTTATTCTTGGAAGATAGTCATAATCATGTAAGGTTTGATACTTTATAGACAGTCCATCCATAGGTTAAGCAACTCTACTCTTTTTGACAAATATATACCCATCCTTCTGATCTTATCACCCATGTTGTAAGAATGAATGCACATAATGTCAACCATAACATGATTCGATGTGCCTAAGGCTAGAGAAAAAAATAAACAAAGATTTGGTTCTGTTGGTGTTTTCCCACCAACAGAGCCCATGCACTTGATCTCTACCTTGTCTTGATGAGCAGGACACACTTCGAGCAAAGTGTGGGGGAGTCGACCCCCCAAATTCTACAAGTGAAAGTTCTGAACCAGCAATTATGATGCACACAAGATGTCGTCAGTTTCTACTATTGATGGTTGACTTCAAAACACTAAACAAGGAAGAGGAACAAGTCAAGAAAGGAAGCACCTGTCAAACCAAGATCAAACTCAAAATAAAGATGGGTTTGACAGAAGAAGGTGGCACCACCATTGGAAATGCCACTAATGGAGGCGCCATCACAAGAATCCTCATTCTCAAGAGCGAACCGAGTGGGCATCAGGGAGGACGCATGTCTTTCTCTGGCCGAGGGTATCATGACTCTCAGGAGGCCAACCACTGCTTCAACAATAGACTCGTAACCATTGAAGAGACAAATGCTGCCATACAAGGTACATTTCATAATCATACACAATGACAGGTAAGCATAGGACACAAGATGGCCAGCCTCCAACAACAACAGCAACAGCAAAATCAAAATTGGGAGGCTCTATTCCAGCACCTCCACATCTAGCCGTCTCGTTGAGCAACCACAACAACAAGCAGCTTGGGGGAGAAGGCATCCCCTGTGTATCTAGATAAGTATTTCTTTTCCTTTTAATATTCTTAGTTTACTTTAGAAAAAAAAGATGAATAACTAAAAACAAAATAAAAAGTTATCTTTATAGATATATATAGTTATAATGCGTGAACTAAAAATGAAAATAAAACAAAAAGGGTGTGTCTAGTTTGCTTTAATTTGTTTTTAAGAGCAGAATAAATAAAGAGGACTTAGAATAATCTATTAAATGGAAATGATGAATAGTTGCTCTATTGTAATTCCTTTCAAGTACCTTGTTTTTAGCCTTGAATTCTCCTGAGTTTTGGATAAAACTGTTTTGATATAAGGATTTACTCTGAACTTGAAACTCATGGGTAGCACATGATTGATCTAAGTCTAGGTAATTGACGGATATGATATGAGAAGGTCTGAGCTGTTGTTTATCTTGTTCTGAGTGAAGCTAAAGTTCTAGAGATTTATCTTTTGAAAAACATAAAAATGCTATGATGAGTTCCTGTATGACAAAACTTGAATTCCTACCAGAGTCATACATGATATTTAGGCTAGGAAAACTTCTACATATATGCTACTTGCTTTTGCATTGAGTTTTGTCAAGCTTTGTTGACCCTTATGAGAGATTTGTCATGCTTTTAAAATCAAGATCACGTACACTCCACCCACATATGCACTACTCCTACACTGGTAGTAGGCACAAAAACATGCTTTCCATTTAAATCCACCCAAAAATGTTTTACTCCTACAATGGGAGTAAACACCAAAAATATGTTTTATAGGTTTTCCACCAAATAAATGCTCTAAGTTCTTGTTGCTATCTCTCAAAAGTTCTGTTGCAGAAAAGAGGCATGGGCTATGCAAAAGTTATTCAGAGAAAAAAAGAGAAGAAAAGAAAAAAATATTGCACATTCAAGAAGAAACATCCTTGGAGCTTGAAAAGGAAGATGACATCTATGAGCATGGAAGCTATTTCATGAACACCTCATCAAATCTATGCTCACATGAGAAATCTCCTTAATCAATTGGTCTCTCCAACATTGCCACACACAAGATCTTCACCCCCCTCATACTCCCTGTTCATAAAATTATTGAAAGGGTGGTTGTAGATGTATATGTTTATCATAAATATTGCAAATCTCGTTGGCATGAATCTTGAGATAGGCAACCCAAGATTGGTGTTGGAGGGGAAACCACTTCACCAATTAGAAATACAATTCGAAGGTTTCCCAAGGACGAGCTTTTGTCTTTAAGCAAGCACTTTTGGGAGATAATATGAATTTTCACCTTCTGCTGTGATACCCTTATGAAATAAGCATAGAAACATAGTTGTGAAAATATTTCTTTGGGTATTTCTATTACTAACCATTTCAGGTTTGAAGCAAAAAGAATGAACGATGATGACTCAAGGTATGTCCAACCAATCATCATGCAACATTGAATCACATCCATCCAAACTTGACTTTGCCTTGCTAAATTCAAGCCTGGGGGATGGGCTTCTCTGAAAAATCTTATGCCATGTTGCTAATTTATCTTGGTTGTCTCTACCTTTAAATCATGCTCAATAATAATCATGCTTTTTCATCTCCAATTGAATAAATCTCTATAATTCTTTCATGCTACATTTGTTTGCCATAGTATACTCAAGGTTTGGAGTATTTTCATACACCTTTTAAATTAGGCATGGTGCTTAGTTAAAACCAAAAGGTGTGCTGATTTTACTTCCAAAGGCTTTTAAATTAAGTGAGGTGCTTACATTAAAATACCTTCTTAAACCAAATTAGACGTGGTGTCTAGGTTGATTTTTGAGCCGAAAGTATGCTTTAGTAGATACTGGCTATTTTATTGGACTAACCCCTATAGAAAACTCTTAAATTAATTTGGGTAAGTCACGAGATGAATTTAAATTAGAGATGAAGGAAGACAAATGATGAACTCCAATAACGTTGCGCAAAGAAGACACAACTCATTCATGGTCGTTTGCTTTGTCTTTAGCTACAAGTTACCTTTGCCTTGAACCATTCCTATACAGAACATGATAAACAAAAACTATGCTAAAATAATTCTAACACCATCTTTTCATTAGCATAGAGGGAAATTACAAAATCCTAGACAAACAACCTGTGTTTCAAAATTGTATATTCCTTCGGGTATGTGTTGTCCACTAATCCTTTGCAGGCATAAAACAATGAGTGAGGAAAAAGGTCTAATAAGGTGTTAAAAATCGAAGAGTAGAAAGATGGCATGACAAAAGGATGAGAAAGAAATGGTGCAATCTAGGAGACAAGAAGCTCATGAACAGCTCAAGCTTCGAGGCTAGCCGAAAAAAGGAAAACTTCAAGAAAAAGGGAAGGACCATTACAAGTCATCTACCCTTCGTCATATGGTGACATCATGCTTCAATGATAAAGGAAACCTCCTAAAAGTTTTTCCTTGATTCTGGTAGGCACACAAATAAGAAACAAACATGTTTGAGTTATAGTTCTACTTGATCCAACCAGATTAACTCAACATGTTTAGTTTTTCAAGCTTGTTCCTAGCACCACTCTCTTGTGACCATAGTCTTAACCAAATAAACTAAAAAATGCACATCCTATCTCAGGAAGTTGGTAGTCATAATCATGTAAAGATTGATACATTATGGACAGATAAATAATCCTTCCATGGGTTAAGCAACTCAATCTTTTCTGCCAAATGAACTTAAATGCTACATTCATGCTCAACCTTCTGATCTTACCACCTAAGTTATAATTGAACAAAGCACAGAACATCAACTTCATCTTGTTCAATGTGCCTAAGGTTAGAGAAGAATAAGCAAAGTTTTGGCTCTGTTAGTGTTTCCCACCAACAGAGCCCATGCACTTGATCTCGACCTTGTTTTATAGCAGGACACACTTCAAACAAAGTATGGGGAAATCGGTTCCTCAATTTCTATAAGTGAAGGTCCTGAACCTGTCAAACCAAAATCAAAACTCAAAACCAAGACAGGTTTGGCGGAAGAATGTCACAAGAATCTTCGTCTTCAGAACAAACCAAGATATTAATGAACTTCACAAGGAGAAATCCGGTTCGAAGGACTTACAATACCAAACCCTCACCAAAAAGAGCTAGCTTGGGGGAGAAGCACCTCCATGTATCTAGGTAAGTATTCTTTCTTCTTTTATTTCAGATTTTAGTTTCTTTTCAATAGTTAAGAAAATGATGAATGAAACAAAATAAAAAATTATCTTTATAATAAATATATATAGTTACAGTAATAATATGTGAAAGGTGTGTGTCTAGTTTGCTTTAATTTTTGTTTTTAAGAGTTAAATAAATAAAGAGGACTCAGAATAATCTCTTAAATGGAAATGATGAATAGTTGCTCTATTGTAATTCCTTTCAAGTACCTATAGCCTGTTCGGGAGGCCGTATCGTATCGTGGATTATTTACTGCTGGCTGGTTTAGTGTGAGAGAAAAACACTGTTCCCGGCTGGAAATTTACGATCGTTTACGAGCAAGCGAACAGGCTGCTAGTTTTCAGCCTTGAATTCTCCTGAGTTTTGGATAAGATTGTTTTGACATAAGGATTTACTCTGAACTTGAAACTTGTGGGTAGCATATGCTTGATCTAAGTCTAGGTAATTGATAGATATGATATGAGAAGGTCTGAACTGATGTTTATCTTGTTCCAAGTGACAATAAAGTTCTGGAGATTTATCTTTTGAAAAACACAAAAATGCTACATAATGAGTTCCTGTATGACAAAGCTTGAATTCCCACCAGAGTCATACATGTTATTTAAGCTAGGAAACTTCCACATATATGCTGCTTGCTTCTGCATTGAGTTCTGTCAAGCTTTATTGACCCTTATGAGAGGTTTGTCATGCCCTTAAAATTAAGATCACGTACACACCACCCACATATGCACTACTCCTACACTGCGGGTAGGCGCAAAAACATGCCTTCCATCTAGATCCACCCAAAAATGTTCTACTCCTACACTGGGGGTGAACACAAAAACATGTTTATTAGGTTTTCCATCCACCAAATATATGCTCCAAATTCTTGTTGCTATCTCTCAAAAGTTTTGTTGTAGAAAAGAGGCATGGGCTATACAAAAGTTATTCATAAAAAAAGGAAAGAAAACAAAAAAAAGAAGTATTGAAAAAATTGGACAAGTGTCCGAGATATCTAAAACAATGGGTACTTAGATGCCCGCCTGAAAAAAAAAGAGATGAATAAGATAGCCCATATTTTCTTGCAAAGTTGTTTTCCAAGTTTCAAAAGAGAGATAAGTTTTTAAGGAGCAAAGTAGAATTAGGATTAGCCACCATATATATCCACCATATAGTCCACACACATGCACATCTTGATTTGATTGTATGACTCAACTCTCTTTGGATTCATTATTTGACTTTACAATATATGCATTGCAAGTATGCTCTAGCTTTCTCCCTACCTATGAAATCCACATAAAGCCTTAGTGGTAGGAAGAAAAAGGCATAACATTTTTATTGCCTTGGTGAGGATCTACAAATACCACATATATTGAGAGACTTGAGTGTCATACAATGGAATCTCTAAGTTTTATTTTGAAAACTTATAAAAACCCTAGAACAATGGTTGAACAAAGAACTTGAGACACAGTACTTGACTTGATCGTTGTATCTTTCAATTACTCAAGACCCAAGTGAAGGCTAAGAAGCCCCATGGTTGAAGGTAATATGGGTGAGTTTGAAAGTTTGATTAGTTTATTCTAATCTGGAGGAAAATTTTTGATTGAACGCATGTGTACTTTTGAGGAGTGAAAGCATTGTACCAACTCCTGATCCATTACTAAGTTTGGCTTTGCTCAAGGACTAGCAAAGGGTAAGTGTGGAGGAACTTGTTGACAGTGGTTAATGTCAATCATAAACCATCAATATAACCTGCATATATGCTCAATTCCCTCACCAAACATAGGTCTAGGGGTTTAAACTAATAAATTCCACAAGTTTTGGTGAATCTGTGTTTGCAGGAGGGTTTATCCAGAAAACCATCAAGGTAGAACTAAACGTCAGATTTAATCGCAATTATCCACGATGAAAACAACACCAGAAGGTTCTAGAAGACTCTAGAAGGCAAACCACCGAAGCGGAGGCCGAGGGGCTACCAGGTGGGGCTGGCCGGCCTGTGGGCCCCTTGGTCAATCTCCCCTTCGAATGTCGCTTCTCCACCGCCTCCTAAATTACATCTACACCATCCTTTTAAGTTGGTTCATCCAACGGTGATCGAGGGAGTTGACGCGGATCGATGATGTGGCGATTCCTTGCCCCTACTCCACCTCGATTCCTTGTCCCCTACTCCACCTCAGCCTATATATAGCAGCCCCTACCCCCTCCCTAGAGCCATCTTGGAAACCCTAATTCATATCTCTCATTCAGATCAACACACACCATGAGGATTAGATCTAGGGCTCTCCAATGTAGTAGATTAGTAGCTCGGGAGTGAGGGTCGACTTGGGCTCATGCTCAAGTTTTGGATCTAGTCTTGGAGGCTCAGCAAAGCCTTATATCTTCACTTCTACATCTTGTAAGACTTATTATCAATTTATTATATTTCTATCTACATGGCTATGCTTACTTTTAATATGTATCTTACTTAGTTGAGGTTATCATTACTTTTGTGTGCGGGTTCATAGAGCACTTAGCCTGCTAGTTTATCGATTGGGCTAAGTAGTCGAGCCTCATGTAAGCATGGTCCTTATATGATGCTCTACCTGTGAGTACACCCTGTTCTCTGGTTGTGTGGTAGCAGCGGGTGGTGACAGTCCCGTCTATCCTTGGTAGCAGTGGATGGTGACAGTCCCGTCACCCCTGCTTTAGCTATGCTGGTATGTTGATTGGTAGACATTCCTCTATTACTCAGTAAGTCTTTACTCCATTGTTTCCCTATGGTAAAATATAAATAATGATACCTGGAATACTTCCGGTAAAATGCTACAATGGTATTCTATGCGCTTGCGGAATCCTTTATATTCAATTTGCGTTAACAAATACCAACACTCTCCATATCCTAGCACCTTAGATTGCTCAATTAGGATCTTTTGTAAGGTGCTTGAGAACTTAGATTGAGGGGTGAAGTATTGGCTAGGCCGATTAGTTTAATTCAGCATTTGTTTCGGTTAGTTGGTATGATCTAGTTTTCAAAAAGGACTATTCACGTGCTCTAGTTTGCCATCATGACCTATCAACTGCGGCTAGCAACGACCCATGGATTCCATGATGGCAGGAGTCGCGCCATTGTTGGGCCATCCTCGTCATGCCATTCTGTCGAGCCTTGCTGCCTGGACTGCCATGGCATCTCCGTCTTTCACCACAGCACCATGAGCCACATGGCCATGACACTACCGAGCACCACCCTCATCACACCAAGCCACACGGTGGGCTAGCATGTGGGTACGGCGTGCCAGGTTGGCGTGAGCAGCGACAATGCGGCGGGCTGGCATAGCAACTCGCGGACCGCGGCGAGGACGCCACTGATTTCATTGTGCTATTGCAGGAGGTAAACCACAATGGCTACATGCCTAGGGCGGTGGAGAAGGGGCAGCAGGTCCAAGGACCACATTGTGCTCGCCGTGGCGGTCATCGTGTAGGTGGGGAAGGAGTGCTAGAGGTAGAAGATGACCATAGAGGGTGGTTTTTATAAAATTTTGTCCTAGTCAACGTCCTCTAAAGGGGTATGGACCTCCAGTGCACAACTTAAGAAGTTTAAGGAGACAAATTTTGATTTTGAGAGTTTGTGGACCTAAGTCGCACATGGCTATGAGTTTAAGGGCCACCAGTATATTTAACTCTTTTTCCTTTATGGAAAAAAGCTTGGCTGTGTTCGGTTGTGGCCGCAACTACTACTGCTACAGTAACATGTGAGGGGAGAAAAAGCCACAGCCATAGTTGTTGGCTAGCTGCTTCAACAACTTCTCCTCTCACATGTTACTATACTAGCAGCGGCTGTAGCTGTAGCCAAACACATCCTTGTTTCCGAGCAAGCACGATTTGGAGAACAACACGCACACAGAAAAAAGACAAAAGAATAGAGAAGAGCTCACCTGCTGTCACCGCCAGAAATGAAAGAGGTCACCATTGTCGCTACCGCTGTTATGATTTCGAGGTTAGGTTGCAAGGTTTTTGGATGGGGTTCCATCTTCCAAGGCTGCGGGCTTAGGGGGAGGGGGAGCTTTCAGGGAGGCCATCGGACCGGCGGTGGTGATGAACGAGATGACAACAGAGGACAGGTGCTTACATAGAATGGGTAATGAACTTAATCATGACTTCTAAAGTTTGACTATAAGGACATATTATTAGTAAGCTTTCGCAAAAGATAAAAGAGCCAGCATACAAAAAGCCCTCTGCATATCCTTTAAGAGTCGGGAGACTACTTCCACCCTAGTTGTGTAAGTCTTGTTGAGTACACTTTAGTACTCAGGATTTTATTCTCCCTTTGCAGGTTACAGGATTTTATTCTCACTTTAGTACTCAGGATTTTATTCTCCCTCTGCATATTGATCCCACATGTCAAAGATGAAGAATAGTCCCCTCCTGTTTTATAAAAAATGAAGAATAGAAAGGAAAGGTGGACCCCACATGTTGGGTCCATGTCTAACGCATAGTCAACGGGCCACGTCAGTGTATAGAGTGGGTTAGGCCCAATTAAATTTAGGGTCCAGAATGAAACCACTGACCAAGTTTAGGGACTGACGGTGATCATCTTGTAAGTTCATGGACTAGGATGACACTATTGGCTAAGTCTAGAGACACAAATATCAGTTTGAAAATTTAGGGAGCGGAATGACACCATCGGCCAAGTTCAGGGACCGATGATGAATTCACTCTACGGTCTAACCATGCGTGATGGGTACCATTGCTTCACTAGTGGCAAAGTCAGGAATTAGATCCAGCTAAAGAAGCCAGCTAGTCGTGTTGATACAACTAGTAGAGTGTGAGCAGCTCTCCTAAAGATGTCTCCGCCACCGGTAGCCGGCCCAAGAAGGCGAGGCCCAGAAGACCCAACCCTCGGTACACTGGAGAAGAATGGGCCAAGTGAGTGGTGCTTGCATGCGCGTGCCGGGGCGCTCTGCCTCTATATTCTTAAGGAGAGGAGAGAGTATGAGACAGGCATCGAATTGTAAACCTGAATCCGTTGTTCTAAACTAAGCACTCGTCCTTCATCACCTGTTCTTCTTCCTCCTCCCGCCGTGCTCTCCAATCCTCTCCCGATTCCTCCCAATCCCTCTACTATCCCTCACATAGGGTTAACTCAATGCTGATCCATCTTCTCACGCACAGGAGACAATTGTGTGTCATGTGATACATCATATACACATATGCATAGTTCCATCAACTGGAACCAGTGAACCTGGCAACCCCGGATGAGCCAAGGTTGACTGACTTCTTAGCTTGCTCATGACGTTGAACAACCTAAGAAGCTGCCATGGACGCTGGTAGCAACGCGACACAAGAACAATCCTCGTGCTATTGTTCAGTCAGTCAAGCTTGGCTCCATCCTGCTTGGTAGGTAAGTAGTCAGTCAACCTTGGCTCCATCCGGGGTTGGCGCCAGGTTCACTGGTTCCAGCAGCTATAATTAGCGCACGACGAATCAGTTCAAGCAACAGTAAAGAATGATAATCTAAGGCTCCAGACGCTTCCTTAAGCACGAAAGCTCCTTAGACAAATAAAATAAGGATGAATGAACAAATCAGAAGGCTTCCTTCACACTATAAAGCGAGACGCCGAGCGCATTCATGAGCCATCGGACCAAAGACCACCAGCACCCTCACCACGAACTCACCCACTGAAGACTCCACTCCACCACCGCTCCACCATCTCTTCACTCACATATACACCACGAAGACTACGATCTCAGGAGTTATCGGAGTTCGTCCACCTTTAGTACTAATATTCCACTTACTTAGTAGCCACTCCACCGTTGTAAATTAGAGAATAAAGAAAGTCCTCGTGATCTTCCTGCGCTGGTAAGGTAATCCCTAAGGTTTATGCTAAGTGCTTGGGGTTTCGCGAAAGGGAAAGTCATATGTAAGCTTGCTCTGTGGAAATGAATTAAGCTTTTCTGTTTTAATCCATGCCTTCCTTTAACCTCGTTCATATGGGGTGATGTCTCTATGCCAGGGACCCTAGAGGAGAAACATCTGCGTGTGTTGTTCTCGTGTTAGCCCTGGTAGCGGCGTTTGTAGAGAACCATGTGTGCACAGAGAAGTGTTCCCTTCGGGTGGAACTGTCTAGGGAGACGATAGTGCCTGAGTCATGTGTGTGCGTGGCTGGGAATAGCGAGGGAGAAGACCGGATTAGCCTGATTCTGAAGCGAGCTAGTGATGCATACGGTGAGTACCAAGTACGACTGACACAAGCATAGTCGCACGACCGGCTGAAACATTGGTCTCGCTAGCCTGCAAAAGATTCTGAGAAATATTAATCCGCATATTCACTAATCGCACGCATAACTAATCACTCACGCATCCTACATCCATAAAGCAAAACAAGTGCTTTAAATAGTTATGCCGTATAGTGCTTGAATAGTGAAGGGGTTGAGTGCCTAAGCCACTCCCGATGAATTTGAATAGTAACGAATATTTTAAATAGTGTCATGAATTTGAATAGTGAACACCGAATTTAAATAATGCTGTAAATAGTAACTCGTAAAATTTAAATTTGAATTCTAAATCCGAGTCAGTTTCCCAGCGTTTGCCGGTAGCAGCAAATCTGTTCCTACGCCAAAGATTTAATTAGCCACTTGCCCAGGGGGACGGTCTGACGACACGGAGTGGAGCATCCGCGGCGCAGAGGATGACAGGCTGGTCGCCGGCGTTCCTTCTCCTCACGCTGACGCTGATCCTCTTAGCGACGGAGGTGTCTACCATAGCGTTCGCAAAGCGTCCGGTACGTGTCTCAAGATGGTCGTCCTCTTGCACTATGTATCATCCTCTTTACCAACCTTGCCCCCCTCCTCTCCATTGAAATTAAGAGGAGGTTTTATTAGTTCACTAGCACTTAGTACGTCGGAATAAGCCAATAATTCTCAGAAATGCAAACATCGAGAGGTAGACATACGTGGTTGTTGTTTGCCAGTTATTATCTCTCCCTCTCTCTATATATGTGTGCTGTCGAGGGAATTATGAACCCCAAAAGAGGAATCATTTTCATTGGGGAAAATGTAGTTTGATCTTCCTGTAATGTATTTGATCGTGTTTTGGTATTTCAGTACTATGGATCATGTAATGTATTGGAAATTTGTAATTAAAATTGAAGTGCCAATCATTAAAGTAATACAAAAAATCTTGTCTATTGTCCATCCTGAACCCATACTGCAAACATATGAAAACGAATAATGTTGAAGAGTTCACGGTTTTGTTATGGCAAGCAGAATATATGATGTAGTCCAGAAACGCAAAAATTGATAAAAGAGAGATGTTGCGCACAAAATTCTTTCCGTACGTTTTCATGGCAAACATGACTAAAAATTACCCAAGAATAAAACAAGTCATATAACAATGCCCTGCCCTTATGTAGCCTTCCTTGGTCGATTACTTAGCCCTTGTTTAGTTCGCGAAATTTGGATTTTGGGGCTATTGTAGCATTTTCGTTTTTATTTGGCAAATAGTGTTCAAACATGGACTAATTAGGCTCAAAACGTTCGTCTCGCAATTTCCCACCAAACTGTGCAATTAGTTTTTCTTTTCGTCTATATTTAATACTCCATGCACGGGCCGCAAACATTCGATGTGATAGGTACTGTAGCAACTTTTTAAAAATTGGGGTGAAACTAAACAAAGGCTTAGTTCTTTTAATACGGTTCAAAGCCTGTTTGTCCTGGTATCCTAAAGCCCTCCTATATAGTGCCCCTACCAAAATAATGTCCTTAACTCACCACACTACTGCAAAAGAAAACTTCTTTAGGGGTGGTTAAATTGGGTTTTCAGGGGCAGTTAGCTCAACCGCAGCTATTCCACCGATGGTAAAAATAAGTGATTTTCAGAGACGGTTTTAAGCGATTTTCAGAGGCAGTTTTAAAACCGCCTCTAAAAATCAATTTTTAGATGCGGTTGACTTAGAGACAGTTGACTTATTTTTTTAAAATCGTTGAGAGTCTAATAAAAATAAGAAAAAAAATCTAATGTAGCCCAGATTTATTGAAGCGGTTGACTTATTTTTTTAAAAATCATTTAGAGCCTAATAAAAATAAGAAAAAAAATTCAAGTGTAGCCCGGATTTATTTTTCACTTGTTTTGAATAAGTTCCGACACCCCCACAACCTCTCCATCGCGCGATCCCTCCCCTACAACCGTATCACACAGTCACTCGTGTCTAGTTTTACGATGTTGTCTATCAGTATTAATATGTACGAATCTTGTAATCAATATTTTCACTCATAAACAATATTAAATGAGAAAACCTTTAACTACAAAGTTTTAGATCTCATCAAGCACTACAACTTTGATATAGAATATTTCTCCATCCAAAGTCATTTGAAAAATTCAAAAATTTGAAATTCATAATCTGAGACTTAATTTATATATTTAGAACCCTAAATGATCTCAAACAAAAATTTTATCAACTATAAAGTTTTAGATATCGTGAAGCTCTACAATTTTCATATAAATTTTGTCTTCATCCGACTTCAGTTAAAAAAGGTATGAATTTATTTGTGTTGCAGCTATTTTTAAGGACGGTTGACTTAGTCAACCGCCTCTGAAAATCGATTTTTAGTTGCGGTTGTCTTAAAAGAACTGCCTCTGCAAATCACTTATTTTTAGAGACGGTTGACATAAGCAACCGTTCTTAAAAATAGCATTTCCAGAGGCGGTTCTCTTAATGGAACCTGTCGAGGACCAATATTATGGTACCCGAAGAGGAGCTAATGACTATCAACATTGATTCGTTCGCGCAATTAAAGTGTGGGCTGATCCTCAGGAATCCCTCACACAAGGCGACGAACGCCGCCATGTGTTGGATCCTATTGGGGTTGAGGTGTTGCAGCTCTATCTCGTAATAGTGCAGCAGTCCTCGAAGGAAAAATCTAGGGGCATATACATCTCTTACACATTTTATCTATAATCTACTGTATATCTATAACTCTAATAAGCCAATCCCCACTCTATCTCTTCGTTACAATCCTTTTATACCAGCTATCCAAGTGATCCCTTTTTAATTACAAAAATTATCCACATCGTCTTAATTATGTGCAATATTTTTTATATTTAATCTATCAACACACAAGTCATCTATATATGCTATCTATTACATCATCCTATCCTTATGTGATATAATATTCTATTAGTTTTTCCATTAGTTTCCTGAGTTTTACTAGATCTGATATAGTAAACTAACATGCAAACCAATCTCATATATATAATATATATATGCACACAATTGCTAGGGTACCATATGATAATGATATAATAAATAAAGCTAATTGCCATTAGATGTTCTATCTCTTCATATAAGGTGTCTATATCATCCCCCACTAAGTGTCCATTAACTTGCAATCCTTTCATATTATGTATCCATGTCATCCCTTATTAATTATAAACATTATCCAAATTATCTCAATTTTGTGCAATACTTTTAATCTTAATCTATCAGTGTACAAGTCATATATATATGCTGTTTAATTTGTTTCATCATTCTATCTTTCCAAAATGTGATCTAATATTCTATTGGCTTTTCTTCCATTAGCTTGATCTGATGCAATAAAATAACATGCAAACCAAATTCATATACATACACACACAATAATCATGACACCATACAGTAATGCTATATATATAACAAATTTATTTTTAAGAAAGCCCCATGGCAACACGCAGCATATTTTTCTAGTATCTTATAAAAACAAATTCCACTAGCTTTCAATTTCAATAAGCAAACTATCCACGTAATCCCCATAAAATGCCTCATTATCCCTCTACTAATTTTTAATGGCAACATACAACCCATCTACATTATCAGCTACTAAATATATACCACATCCTCCATCGACTTTCAATCATTATCCCTGTACAAGTTTTTTAATGTCAACATCCAACTCATCCACATTATCAGCCACTAAATATATACCACATCATCCATCCACAAACTTTCAATCTCTTCATGCAAACTATCGGCGTCATCCTTCACTAAGTGCAAATTGCTATTTTCAATCTACCAAAAAATAAAAGGCAACCACATCATGATATTCTTTTTGCAGTTCCTTCATCTTACAATTCAATCTAATATTCTATTAGTTTTTCTATTGGATTCTTTCGTAAGCATGTCCAATCTCGACCATTTTCTAGTTAGATACTAAATTCATTCTCAGTTACATGGACAACTATGGATGGACATGACTCATGACTTGGTTACTTGACAATTTGCATTGCTACATGTGTGAAATATAGTGTAGGTAAATAACTCTACGTAAACAAAGCAATGTTCCTCCATCAGTGATCTGCGTCACCTCCGACCATTTTTAACCATGCTGCTTATTCTCCTACAGATCCACACTATATACACACTTGCCGTGTCGACAAGCACCAACTCGTTGTCCACACCACCGGTTCCCTGTCTGCTAGAGCAGGCTTCCTCGCTCCTCCGTCTGAAGAAATCCTTCAACACAACTGGCGGCGATTGGACCACCTTTCAGTCATGGGTCGCCAGCACAGATTGCTGCAGCTGGGATGGCGTCCGCTGTGGCAGGGCAGACGGCCATGTAACCTCCCTCGACTTGGGTGGCCGTCAGCTGCAAGCCAGCGGTCTCGATCCGGCACTATTCAGCCTAAGCTCACTCAATCATCTCGACCTCTCCGGCAACAACTTCAGCATGGCCCATCTCCCTCCCACTGGCTTTGAGCAGCTCATCGAGCTAAGCTACCTCGACCTCTCTGATACCAACTTGGCTGGTTCTGTGCCACCTGGCATCGGTCGCCTCAAGAACCTGGTTTATCTTGATCTCTCCACAAGCTTCTATATTGTTGATTTTGACAATGAAAACAGTGTCATGTACTACGACTCAGATTCCATTTGGCAGCTTTCAGCGCCAAACTTGGACAATTTGCTTGCTGAGCTCACAAACCTGGAGGAGCTCCATTTGGGCATGGTGAATCTGTCCGGCAACGGACCACACTGGTGCAACCATTTGGCCAGATTCACTCCTAACCTTCAGGTTCTTAGCTTACCTTACTGTTCGCTGTCAGGTTCCATATGTAAGTCAATCTCGGCCTTGCAGTCTCTGAGAGTTATCGAACTTCATTATAATCACTTGTCTGGTTCAGTGCCAGAGTTCTTGGCTGGCTTCTCCAACCTAACAATTCTTCAGCTTTCAACAAATAAGTTTGAAGGATGGTTCCCTCCCATCATCTTCCAACACAAGAAGTTACAAACAGTTGACCTCTCTGCAAATCTTGAGATCCGTGGTGTTCTGCCAACTTTCACGCAGGGCAGCAGCTTGCAGAATCTGTTTGTCGACAACACAAACTTCTCTGGGACAATACCAAGTTCCATAAGAAATCTCAAGTCTCTAAAGATGCTGGGCCTTGGTGCACGTGGCTTTTCTGGAGTATTGCCCTCTTCGATAGGTGAGCTTAAATCCTTGGAGTTGCTTGAGGTGTCTGGGTTACATTTAGTGGGATCCATGCCGCCGTGGATCTCAAACTTTACTGCTCTATCTGTTCTCCAGTTCTCTCACTGTGGATTATCAGGACAAGTACCTTCTTGGATCGGAAACCTAAGGGAATTGACAAAATTAGCATTGTACAGTTGCAACTTTTATGGGAAGATACCTCCACAGATCTCAAATTTGACCAGATTACAAACCCTCCTGCTGCAGTCAAATACTTTTCTAGGCACAGTGCAACTATCTGCGTTCTCAAAAATGCAAAATCTAACTGCCTTAGATCTCTCAAACAATGAACTGCATGTGGTAGAAGAAAATAGTTCTTTACCTGTGCCCTTTCCCAAACTCGAATTCTTACGTTTAGCATCTTGCAGAATGTCTAGCTTCCCCAGCATCTTGAGGCATCTAGAAGGCGTCATTGGTCTTGACCTCTCTGATAACCAAATCGATGGGGCAATACCCCAGTGGGCATGGGAGACATGGAATGGATCAAACATGATCCTCCTGAATGTATCACATAATATGTTTACAAGCATTGGCTCTGAAGAACCTTTGCTTCCAGTTCAAGTAGAATATTTCGACCTCAGTTTCAATAATTTCAAAGGGCCCCTACCTATAACACGAGGTGGCAGTGTCTCGCTTGACTACTCGAGCAATCTGTTCTCATCAATGCCTTTCGATTTATTTACTTACCTCAATGGCACACCCTTTTTCAAGGCCTCTAGAAATAGGCTCTCTAACAATATTCCACCATCAATTTGTGGTGCAGTTAGGAGTCTACAAGTCATTGATCTCTCTTATAACAACATAAGTGGTTCAATCCCATCTTGTTTAATGGAGGATGTCAGTGCATTGCAAGTATTAAGTCTAAGAGAAAATAAACTTGCTGGAGAGTTACCTAATAACATTAGCAAAGGCTGTGCACTTGAAGTGTTAGATTTAAGTGGCAACTGGATTGAAGGGAAAATACCCAGATCTCTAGTTGCTTGCAGGAATCTAGAGCTCCTTGACATCGGAAGCAATCAGATTAGTGACACCTTCCCTTGTTGGATGAGTTCACTTCCCAAATTTCAAGTTCTTGTCCTCAAATCCAACAAGTTCACTGGAAAGTTACTGGATCCATCATACAATACCGAAGAAGGAAACAAATGTGAATTTACAGAACTGCGAATTGCTGATATTGCCTCAAACAACTTCAGTGGCACTCTTCCAGTAGGATGGGTTATGATGCTAAAGTCTATGATGACCAGGTCTGACAACGAGACATTAGTCATGCAAAATCAATACTATCATGGGGAAACATACCAGTTCACAGCTTCAATAACATACAAAGGGAATTCTGTAACCATCACGAAGATATTGAGAACCCTTGTGCTGATTGATATCTCAGACAATGCATTCTGTGGTACTATCCCTGAGACCATTGGGGATCTTGTGCTCCTTCACGGGCTCAACATGTCTCACAATGCTCTTGGGGGTTCAATTCCAGCTCAATTTGGCAATCTGAAGAACCTTGAAACATTGGACCTCTCCTCAAATCAGTTATATGGGGAAATTCCACAGGAGCTAGCATCACTAAACTTCCTATCGACATTAAATCTGTCCTACAACATGTTGTCTGGACGGATACCACAGTCATCTCAGTTCTCCACATTTTCCAATAGCTCTTTTCTTGGGAACACTGGTTTGTGTGGACCTCCAATGTCCAATCAATGCATAAACCAAACCGAAACAAGCTTACCATATGCTTCAGAGAAAAATCCTGCAGATGTACTGCTTTTCATCTTCACTGCTTTGGGATTTGGCATCTGCTTTTCAATTACCATTATAGTGGTATGTGGAAGACAAAGATGGAAGCAATCTTGACTCTTGACACCTCTTATTGGTGTGCGTACACATTGCTCCAAAACTTTGTATGTGGAGATCACTCATATTTCCCTGCAATTCTGGAAATATGTCATCAAAATAGATGCGGAAGTAAACAATGAAAAAAGTTACAGTCATAGTGATATGGGGAAGCCACAGCCAAAACTGAAACCAGACCTTGAGTCTTGATAGAGCTGTTGTATTGAGTCCTATCCATAGTTTGTATGTGAAGATCAAACCTTCTATCTTACATATATGGAGTAGCCAAAAACAATTAAGCCTATGCTGTAATTTATGCTTTTTAGGCCTGTGTAATTTGAGCAATAAAATGGATTCTACCATATCCATAAGAATGTTTTATAATTCTAGCCTGTGCTGTTCTTTCTGTGATGTGTCAAGCTCTTATTTATAACCATGGAAAATCATAATTTTGGTGACAGGTTAGTTGGGGATGACCAAACAAACAGAGGATAGTAATTGAACAGCTTTCTACAGTATTAATTATTGAAATGCAAATAAATATTGACGACTGTTGGCTTGACATCGCGGCCTTGAACGACAATGACTTAGGAGCAGAATAAGCATATGAAAATATGATATCATTCATATCTCTAAAAAACAGACCATTGCAGCTAGGAAACTAGTAGCAAGTCCTATAAATGTGCAATCTATAAGACCAAGCTCAACGAATTATCAGTACGAACCATAAGCCCATGCAGCATATAGAAGAAATCTGGATACAGCTGATCAGTAACATCACTTGTTCCGAACTTTCATTAATATCGATTTACTCCTCATATCCATTGAAAACGCCAATAGCACTGCGAACTTATTATCATCAGAAAAGATCTTAGAAGCACCCAGCCTGTTCAGAGATCCCACTGTTCGAACCCAGCTCATGCCCACCCATGCCTTCACAGATTCAGTGTGCATCGTCTGAAGAGAAGGATAAAAGTACAAATCTGTGAAGAGCTCATGCCCACCCATGTCAAATATATACGTACTGTATAATGTTTGAAGAGCTCTTCATTCTCTTCCTTTTATCCCTAGCATCGTCTTAATTTGTGCATGAGCACGCATCAGAAGGCTCATCCGCCATGTAAAGGCTGCAAAAGAAGTAATAACCTAAGTAAAATACATGCTCGATACCAGAGTCATCTCATTAATACATGCTCGATCACAGAGCTTCGTACCATCTCTATCCCGCTGAACTCCGAAGGGACCAAGGAGAGCAGGCCACCTGCGGCGGGGCGGGGGCGGGGGCGGCGGCGATGTGGCGGGGGGGAATGGGGGCAGAGGAGCAGCGCGAGCCGCGAATGCGCTACGGCAACCTAGCGGAGCGCATGTAGGCCCAACTGCCAAGTCGACATGGGCCGATTGGGCCTACGTCCATATGCTTGAATGGGAGCCAATTATCAAATAGGATTGGTCCTCTATGCGGCTACCACTGGACTGTTGTTTAAGTTATTATTACTCCCTCACTTTCAAAGTATAAGATATTTTTGGCTTTTCTATATTCATAACTTTTGCTACGCACCTAGATACATGTTATGCCTAGATATATAGTAAAAACTATAAATTTAGAAATTCTAAAATGTCTTATAATTTAGGACGGGGAAAGTACAAAACAGAAACACCGGCGTGGATGGAATCACATTCCGGTATTTGATATCAATGGCAGCAAGTACGAATTTGTAGATGAAATTAATGGATGTGGTGACCCCATATTTATATGGGTCATTAGATGCTAAAATTTATATGAAAGTCCCAAAAGGAATTACTGTCCCTAAACCATAAGAATGTAACATGTATAGTGTAAAATTGCAACGATCACTTATGGCTTAGAACAATTTGGAAGAATGTGGTATAATCGTTTTAGCGATTTTCTAGAAAAGAAGGGACTCCTAAAGAATGAAGCCCCTGTCTATACGAAAATCCGAGAAAGGATTTTATATAGTATAGATGACCTAAATGTCATTGGAACTACAAAAGATGTCAAAGAAGCTAGTTCTTACCTAAAATCTGAATTTGAAATGAAAGATTTGGACAAAACTAAATTTTGCTAGGGCTTGCAGCTTGAGCATACCCACAAAGGGATTTTAGTGCACCAGTCTGCATATACCAAGAAGGTATTAGAAAAGTTCCATCATGAAAATGCACATCCTAAACATACACCCATGATGGGGAGATCACTCGATGTAGAAAAACATCCTTTTAGACCCAGAGAACAAGTGGAAGAATTTTTAGGATTTGGGTATTCCTACATAAGTGCCATTAGTGCGTTAATGTACCTTGCAAATGGTATAAGACAAGATATTGCATTTGCTGTTAACCTGCTAGCAAGGTTCAATTCAGCCGCAACCAAAAGACATTAGAGTGGTGTAAAAAGAATTACATTCGAGGTACTATCGATCTTGGATTATATTTTCGAAAGAAACAAGATCTTAGCATAATTGGGTATACGGATGCAGGATATTTATCTGATCCCCGTAATGGATTATCTGAAAGGTCCTTGTGTAGTTTTGGTAATTTAGTGACAACCTAGGTGGACTAATTGTGTTTATATGAGATACACAGGTGATTAGCCCACAGGTACATGTGTGTGAGAAACATATGCCATGGAGGTGGAAATGGCTCGGAGATGTTGCAAAGCTCACACATGTGATGATGAAGGAGCTCATTGCACATGAGACATGACATTGAGTCATGTGATCAAGGTGGAGAAGATCAAGACAAGACTTGGCTTGATGGACCGGTTGCAAGCGTGAAGGGCAAATCGGAGGCTTTGGAGCGATGGACCGCGTGACGGTGAAGCTTGAGCAAGACTTGGCGCCGATGGATGAAGGCAATGGTAAAAAGCAAGTGAAGTCAAGATCAATGAACCAATATGATCACGTGATGATATGAAGTGGATCATATCATTGTTGATCGTGTTGGTGCATGTGTTGCATCGATATTGGAGGAGATGGAATGGAATGCGCAAGGCAAAGGTATAACCTAGGGCATTTCATTTCACCGGTCATAGGTGTGTAGAGAAGTTGATGACCGGGTTTAGGATAGATGGCTGTACTATCAAGAGGGGCAAACTTGTTTGCATATCGGTCATCTAGTGCCACTCGAGTGATCTAACTTTGCATCGTCGCTAGGATCGAGTGGCGTGGCAAATTGAGTGGTTAACTCCTCGAAAAATGTTTGTGAAAAGCTAATACACATACACATGGTGGTGTGCACTTGGTGGTGTTGGCACATTTGTAAAGGAGAAGAAGTTGGTGAAGAAAAGGAGTTGAATGCGCTGGTCACGGGGTGACCGGACGTGTCCGATATGCGGACCGAATGCGTCCGGTATCTTCCCAACATGACCGGACGCGTCCGATATCTATACCGAACGCGTCCAGTAATCTGGCTAGGCGTGGGCAAAGTTGCCGAGGTGACCGGACTCTGACTCATAGCAGTGACCGAACAAACTCTGAGCAATCACTGTGCTATGTCCGGTCGTGGTGACGTGGAGCGCTGGTGTTGGTCCAGAGTGGACTGGACGTAGGGGCGCGTCCGGTCGGCCACACCATACGTGTCCGGTCAGAGTTGAGCAGCTCTGAGAGCTCTCTGGACTCGACCGGACGTTGGCCCTCCTACGTCCGGTCGACACACTGGACGTGTCCGATCTAACATGTCAGAGAGAGCCGTTGATGGCAATGGCTAGTTTGAATGGGGCACGTGGTAGTCAGGCTGTGACCGAACGCAGGCGACCGGATGCGTCCGGTCACCCACCAGACGCGTCCGGTGCACACGACCTGCGCGTTCGGTCGTCCCGAAAAATGCCCAATGATGTGTAATGGCTATTTTAGCCCGTGGGGCTATAAATAGAAGTGGTTGTCAGCCTTTGGCCTGTAGCTTAGCACACTAGAGCCTTGGTGGCTTATGTGGTGGTGCTTGGGAGCCCTCTAACATACTCTAGCTTGATAGTGTTCATCCGATTTAGTGAGTGAGCGATTCTAGTGTGATTGCATCGTAAGGTTGCATCGAGTGGCACTAGGTGGTCATCTTGCAAGCCGGTGGTGCTTGTTACTCTTAGAGGTTGCCACCTCCTAGATGGCTTGGTGGTGGTCTCCGTTGAAGCCCGCAAGAAGCTTGTGCGGTGCTCTGAAGAAAGAGCTTTGTGAAGGGCATTGTGCTCGTCCCGCGGGAGCTGCGAAGAGCAACTCTAGTAGAGTGAGACGCGAAGGACGACAAGTGGTCCGGCCAAGTCAAGTGTTAGAGCTTGTGGTAAGCACTCTATGTGGGAGAGTGTGACTTGTGGGTCACCACTAGCAAGAGGACCGGCGGTAACCTTAGAGCTTGTCTCAACGGGGATGTAGCGTGTTGGCAAGCACGTGAACCTCGGGAGAAAATCACCGTGTCAATATTGTTCTTCCCGTTGTTTGCAATCCCCTTACACAAGCTTGTAATTACTTTCATATACATTGTGCTTGTGTAGTTGCTCTTGCAATTTGTTAGCTTGTGTAGCTCACTAGTTACCTTCTTTCTTGTGTAGCATAGAAGTAGCTCCCTTGCATGGCTAATTTGGTTTGTGTAACCTTGTTAGTCACATTGCTTAGTTTGTGTAGCTAAGTATTTACGCTCTCTAATTTGGCATTAGTTGCCTTGTTGTTGATTAAAGCTCTAGTTTGGTTTTGGTGAATTGATGAAACCCTAAGTGCTAACCTAGCTTATCAAAGTGATCATGAGATAGGTAGCACATTCCAAGTGGTGAAGCAAATGAAGATCATGACATGATGATGGTGATGCCATGGTGATGATCAAGTCTTTGGACTTGAAAAGAAGAAAGAGAAAAACAAAATGCTCAAGGCAAATGTATAAATGGTAGGAGCCATTTTGTTTTGGTGATCAAGACATTTAGTGAGTGTGATAACATTTAGGATTGATAGCCGTACTATTAAGAGGAGTGAAACTCGTATTGAAATGCGGTTATCAAAGTGCCACTAGATGCTCTAACTCATTGCATATGCATTTAGGATCTAGTGGAGTGCTAACACCCTTGAAAATGTTTGTGAAAATATGCTAACACATGTGCATAAGGTGATACACTTGGTGGTTGGCACATTTGAGCAAGGGTTAGTAACTTCACCGGCGGAGTATCTGCCCATAGAGTGCTCCGACGGTGCCACCGGTGCCCAATACAGAAAAGACGGAGGTCACTGTAAGTGACCGGACGCTGGCCTCAGTTGGACCGACACGTCCGGTCAGTAGAAGCTGCAAAGATGCTGGCGTCGGTCTCTGACCGGACGCTGGGTCACTTAGTGACCGGACGCTGGAGGGTTGCGTCCGGTCCTGCTGACATGGCAGCGCAGAGTGGAGACACCGAGTGACCGGACGCTGGGTGAGTCCGATCGAGCATGACCGGACGCGTCCGGTCATGATTTCTCGCTTCTGGACGCTTACTGGAAACGACCGAACGCTGTGGTCTAGCATCCGGTCACTTCGCAGCAGTGCATCCGGTCATCACTTGACCGTTGGGATCGAGTGCTCAGTATTTGAAGAGAGGAGACACGTGGACAGCATCGCATGACCGGACACTGGAGTCCTGCGTCTGGTCGATCTGACCGACGCGTCCGATCACCCCGTGTTGTGCCCAGTGAAGGGGTACAACGGCTCTATTTCATGGGGGCTTCTATTTAAGCCCCATGGCCGGCTCAAGCTCACTCTCTTGGCCATTTGCATTGACATAGCAACCTTGTGAGCTTAGCCAAAGCCCTCCTACTCATCTCCATCATTGATTCATCATCTTTGTCAGGTTGGGAGAGAATTCAAGTGCATTGCTTGAGTGTTTGCATCTAGAGGCACTTGGTGTTCATGTTTCGCTGTGGGATTCTCTTGTTACTCTTGGTGGTTGCCATCACCTAGACGGCTTGGAGAAGCGAGGATCGTCGAGCGGAGGTTGGTGATCGTCTCCGGCTCTGATCATGGTGACTGTGAGGGGTTCTTGACCTTTCCCCGGCGGAGAGCCAAAAGGTACTCTAGTGAATTACTCGTGGCTTGTGTGATCCTCATCTTGTGTTGGTTGTGTGGCACCCTATTGAGGGTTTGGTGTGTGATGCCAATTAGCGCGTGAACCTCCAAGTGAGTGAATCGCCAGAACGAGGAGTAGCTTGCCGGCAAGCAAGTGAACCTCAGTAAAAAATCATTGTGTTCATCATTTGATTCCGAGGTGATTGGTCTTCATTGATATTGATTCTTGTGATTGATTGGTTCACTCCATGACACGGTGGTATAACTATCTTGCTCTCTCTCTTTACATTACCGCAAACTAGTTATCAAGCTCTTTAGTGTAGCTAGTTGTGAGAGCTTGTTAGTTTGGTTAGTGTGGCTCTTTAGTTAGTCTTTGAGAGCACACTAACTTAGTGTAGTGCCATAGCTATTGTGTGGTTAGAGATAATAGAAACTAAAATTGTGGTAGGTGACTTGCATTTTTAGTAGGCTAGCGCGACACTTGCTTCGCCTCAAAATCATCTAACCGGTTTGTTAAGTGTTGTTGTAGAATTTTTTATTAGGCTATTCACCCCCCCTCTAGCCATTAGGACCTTTTAAGTGGTATCAGAGCCGAGGTCACCGTGATTTGAGGCTTAACAACCTTCGGTGTAAAAATAGCTCAAATCAACAACACCAAGAAGCCACTCCAATTTGATGACTCTAATTATCCCTATTGGAAAGCTAAGATGACAACGTATATCAAGTCAATCAATAGGAAGGTTTGGAAGATGGTAGAGACAAAGATTGAGATTGAAGATGAAGAGGCTCCCACCGCCGCCGAAGAAATACTACTCCAAAATAATGACATTGCTCTTAGTGCCATCCATGATGCTTTGGATGAAAGAACATTTGAGCAAATCAAGAATATTGAGAGAGCTCATGAGGCATGGAAAAAATTGAATGAATCATTTGAAGGCACTCAAGGCGTGAAGGGTGCAAAGGCATATATTCTCAAAGAGAAGTTTGCAAGCTTCAAGATGAAGGAGGATGAGAGTGTGCCGGAGGTGTTCCATAGGCTTCAAGTGCTTGTCAATGATCTCAAAGCACTTGAAGAAGAGGTGAAGGACAAGGACTTCTCCCACAAGTTCTTGAGATGCTTACCTTCAAGATTTAGCACATTGGTCACTATTCTAGTGAGAAGTGGTTTGGACACCATGACACCAAACTAAGTGTTGGGAGATATAATGACCGATGATACATATAGAGATGATGATGAGAAGGAAGAAAAGAAGGAGAAGAAAGATGAGATGAAGAATAGTGTGGCATTCAAGGCCACATCATCCAAGGGCAAGGCAAAGCAAGAAATATCAAGTGAAGATGATGGCTCATGGGATGATGATGATGATGAAAAGATGGCTCTCTTTGTCAAGAAATTTGGTAAGTTCATGATGAAGAAAGGGTACCATGCTAAAAGAAAGAAATATTTATCCAAGAACAAGGAAGAGTTAAGAAGGTGCTTCAAATGTGGAAGCAAAGATCATCTTGTTGCTCAATGTCCATACAATAGCAACAATGATGATGACAATAAGAAGAACAAGAAGGACAAAAAGGAAAAAAGAGAAGAAGGACAAGATGACCTTCAAGAAGAAGAAGAGTGGTTCATATGTGGTCACTTGGGATAGTGATGCTTCCTCAAGTGATGATGATGATAGTGATGATGACAAGACTACCAAGAAGAAGGCACTTGCAAGCATTGCTATCAATGAGAAGACTTCTCTCTTTGACACTCCATCATGCTTCATGGCTAAGGCCACTAAGGTATAAATTTGTGATGATGGAAGTGATAATGAACATGATAATGAAAATAATAGTGATAGTGATAGTGATAGTGATGATGATGAACCTACTAAAGATGAATTATTTGACATGCTAGAAGATGCTAAAGAACACTTTAACATTAAGAGAATGGAATGCAAGAGCTTGAATAAGGAGGTAAAAGCCCTTAAGCAAGCCCTTGATGAGCTCAAAGCAATGAGAGGCTAGAGGAAGCCCATGAGAAGTTTGGCAAGGCTCGCAAGAAGCTTGAAAAAGCTCATTTCTCTTTGCTTAATGAGCAAAATAAAAAGAAGCATCTTGAGACTTGTGATGTAGGCTTAACTTGTAATATAATTGATGATTTAGTATCTATGCCTATCATTGTTGCTCCCGCTAACCCTCCTTGTAGTACTTCTACTTCCATCTCATCTAGTAGTGATGGTTTCACTTGTGATGCCTCACTAATTGTTGAGAATGAGAACCTCAAGAAGGAGGTTAATAAGCTCACTCACACCTTGGCTAAGGCCTATGGTGGTGAGGACAGCTTGCTTATGTGCTTGGGTAGCCAAAGAGCTTCTCTCTACAAAGAAGGATTGGGCTATACCCCCAAGAAAGGCAAGGCGGCTTTTGCTCCTCTCAAGACTAGTTTTGTGAAGAACAATGGTCGGTTTTGCACTAGTTGCAAGCAAGTTGGTCATGTAGAGCAAAAGTGCATGAACAAGAAGTCACAAGCTAATGTATCCTCAATTAAGCTTGATTCTTTCTATGTGCTTACCAAGGGTGCAAATGGTGTAAAGGCTAAGTTCATTGGTAAACCATGGATGGGCTCAAAGAAGAAAGCCATTTGGGTACCAAAGAGCTTAGTAACTAACCTTTAAGGATCCAAGTAAGTTTGGGTACCTAAAAAGAATTGATCTTCTTTTGTAGGTCAATTACAAAGCCGGAGGAAGGCATTGGGTTTTTGATAGTGGGTGCACTCAACACATGACCGATGATGCAAGAATGTTCAACTCAATCAATACCAATGGCAATGATAGTTATGATAGTATCACATTTGGTGATAATGGTAAATACAAGGTCAAAGAGCTTGGTAAGATTATAATATCTAATGACATGAGCATTTCCAATGTGTTGCTAGTAGAGAGCTTGAACTTCAATTTGCTATCCGTGGCTCAATTGTGTGATCTTGGATTCAAATGCATATTTGGGGTAGATGATGTAGAGATCATAAGTGTAGATGGCTCTAACTTGATCTTTAAAGGCTTTAGATATGAGAATCTATACTTGGTTGATTTCAATGCTAGTGAAGCTAAATTATCTACATGTTTGTTCACTAAGTGTAGCATGGGTTGGTTATGGCATAACAAAGGGCTTGGTAAGATTATAATATCTAATGACATGAGCATTTTCAATGTGTTGCTAGTAGAGAGCTTGAACTTCAATTTGCTATCCGTGGCTCAATTGTGTGATCTTGGATTTAAATGCATATTTAGGGTAGATGATGTAGAGATCATAAGTGTAGATGGATCTAACTTGATCTTCAAAGGCTTTAGATATGAAAATCTATACTTGGTTGATTTCAATGCTAGTGAAGCTAAATTATCTACATGTTTGTTCACTAAGTCTAGCATGGGTTGGTCATGTTGGAATAAAATAATTGAATAGATTGGTTAAGCATGACTTGGTTAGAGGCTTGAAAGATGTTGTGTTTGAGAATGATAAGCTTTGTAGCTCTTGTCAAGCGGGCAAACAAGTTGGAAACACTCATCCTAAGAAAGGCATGATGAGCACTAGTAATGCATTTGAGTTATTGCACATAGACTTGTTTGGGCCAACACAATACACTAGCATTGGTGATAACAAATATGGCTTTATGATAGTGGATGATTATACTAGATACACATGGGTATTCTTTCTAGTGGACAAAAGTGATGTATTTGCAATATTCAAATCATTTGTCAAGGGCATTCACAATGAGTTTGAACAACCATCAAGAGAGTTAGAAATGATAATGGTAGTGAGTTCAAGAACACTAGAATTGATGAGTTATGTGATGAATTTGGAATTAGACATCAATTCTCGGTCAAGTACACTCCATAATCAAGTGGCCTTGTTGAGAGGAAGAATAGAACACTTATTGATATAGCAAGGTCTATGCTTAGTGAGTACAATGTGAGTCAATCTTTTTGGGCCGAAGCTATCAACACGGCTTGCTATTGTAGCAACTACCTCTATTTTCATCCATTGAAAGAGAAGACACCATATGAGCTCTTGAATGATAGAAAACCCAACATTGCATATTTTTGGGTCTTTGGTTGCAAATGCTATATCTTGAAGAAAGGCACTAGATTGGGAAAGTTTGACAAGAAATGTGATAAATGATTCCTACCTGGTTACTCCACTACAAGCAAAGCATATAGAGTTTGGAATTTGGATAGTGGTACTCTTGAGGATGTTCATGATGTTGAATTTGATGAAACCAAGGGTTCACAAGAAGAGAATGAGAACTTAGAAGATATTAGAGGCATTCAACTTTCAAATGCTATGAAGAACATGGATGTTGGTGAATTGAGGCCTAGGCAAGTGAATGATGATGAAGATGATCAAGTGCAAGTGCTCTCTAACTCAAATGTGCAAGATGATACAAATGAAGCTAGCACAAGTGGCTCTCATGATAATGAACAAGATCAAATGGCTAGTACATCATCTCAACCTACTGATCAAGCAAGTGCAAGCAATCAAGTTTCAATACTCCAACCAACCAATGTTGCAAGGGATCATCCATTGGACACTATCATTGGTGATATTTCAAGAGGTGTGCAAACTAGATCAAGATTGGCATCATTTTGTGAGCATTTCTCGTTTGTGTCATCCATTGAACCAAAAAAGATAGATGAAGCATTAAAGGATATTGATTGGGTGAATGCTATGTATGAAGAATTGAATAACTTTACAAGAAATCAAGTATAGGAATTAGTAGAGAGACCAAAGGGACACAATGTGATTGAAACCAAATAGGTCTTTAGAAATAAGCAAGATCAAGATGGGACAGTAGCAAGGAACAAAGAAAGATTGGTAGCACAAGGCTATATACAAGTTGAAGGTCTTGACTTTGGAGAAACATATGCCCCGATTGCTAGATTGGAAGTAATTAGAATCTTGCTAGCCTATGCTTATACCCACAATATCAAACTCTACCAAATGGATGTTAAGAGTGCATTTCTCAATGGTTACATCAATGAAAAAGTATATGTTGAGCAACCTCCCGGTTTTGAAGATGACAAGAAGCCCGACCATGTGTACAAGTTGAAGAAGGCATTGTATAGCTTGAAGCAAGCACCTAGAGCATGGTATGAGAGATTGAGGGACTTCCTACTCTCTAAAGGGTTCATGATGGGCAAGGTTGACACCACTCTTTTCATCAAAAAGATTGGAAAAGATTTATTTGTGTTGCAAATCTATGTTGATGACATTATATTTGGATCAACCAATCAAGACTTTTGTGAGGAGTTTGAAAAGATGATGGCTAATGAGTTTAAGATGTCCATGATTGGAGAGTTGAGTTACTTCCTTGGTCTTCAAATCAAGCAATTGAAGAATGGTACATTTGTGAGTCAATGCAAGTATATCAAGGACATGATCAAGAAGTTTGGCATGAGCAATAGTAAAGCTATTAGTACACCAATTGGAACAAATGGTAACTTGGATAGTGATGCAAGTGGCAATATGGTGGATCAAAAATTGTATCGGTCAATGATTGGAAGCATACTCTATGTGACCGCATCAAGGCCGGATGTCATGTTTAGTGTATGCATGTGTGCAAGATTTCAAGCCTCACCAAGAGAAAGTCGTTTGAAGGCTATAAAGAGAATATTGATATACTTGAAACATACATAAAATGTTGATTTGTGGTATCCCAAAGTAGCAAAGTTTGAGCTAGTTGGTTACTCTGATTCGGATTATGCGGGATGCAAGGTTGGAAGGAAGAGCACATCGGGCACATGTCAATTGTTGGGAAGATCACTTGTTTCATGGTCATCAAAGAAGTAAAATAGTGTTGCATTATCAACCGCTGAAGCCGAATACATATCCACCGGTAGTTATTGTGCACAAATACTTTGGATGAAGGCCACGTTGAGTGACTTTGGAATCAAGTTCAAGAAAGTGCCATTGCTATATGACAATGAGAGTGCAATCAAGTTGACCAACAATCTGGTTCAACATACAAGAACAAAACATATTGATGTCCACCACCATTTCATAAGAGATCACCATAAAAAAGGGGATATTTGCATTGAGAGTGTAGGCTCCGAAGATCAACTTGCCGATATATTCACCAAGCCATTGGATGAGAAAAGGTTTTGCAAGCTAAGGAATGAGTTGAACATATTGGATTTCTCAAATATGTGTTAATGCACCCCCACTCATATGACATGCATCTCCTTCGAGCAATCCAAGGTAAAAGTTGATTGGCATAGCATACATCCTTTCTAAGGACATGTTTAGTGCATCTAGACATCTTTTGCATTTAATAGGCTCATTCATGAAAATCAAATGAATTTGATGATTGTATGGTACCACTATTACTTCTATGCTTGATTTGGTCTAGTGGTAGCATATGACATGTTTGTGGCCTTGTAAACCTAGTGTTTGATCTAGAAAATGAGCTCTAAGTATTTAACTCAATATGGTACAAGATAACCCTTATTTGGAGGTGTGAAGAAGCTTGTTCTTAGATCAAACCGGGTTAAATATCTTTGGTAAGTATTTTAGATTGAACCAAATTTGGGGAAATGATCCTCACCCCATTGATTGGCATTGATAATCCTAACCTATTTATAATTTAAGCCTCTGTGGTCATTGATGACAAAGGGGAGAAATAGTGTACAAAGATAGTGAAAAGACAACAAAGGAGGAGAATTTGACATAGGGGAAGAGATATGACAAAGGAAGGGGATCAATTAAAATTTTAAGCACACAAGTAGGGGGGGCAAGCTCATGAACTTGTATGGTGCATTTGAATGTGCATTTCATATGTTTGCTTGTATGGCACAAGTTTTAAATTTCAATATCCATGCTTGTGTGGTGTATGCTAGTTGTAGGTTTGAATGATGAAATGGAAAATTAGCATGCATAGGTTATCTAGTGATTTCATTTCCAAGTGGTATAGAGCTAACCATGATGCTAAGGATGGTATATTGGTGCACTCCGATTGGTATCACGCATCAAAGGTCCATCTTTTATACCTTAGCATCATT
Source organism: Miscanthus lutarioriparius (assembly GCA_904845875.1). Classification (NCBI taxonomy): domain Eukaryota; kingdom Viridiplantae; phylum Streptophyta; class Magnoliopsida; order Poales; family Poaceae; genus Miscanthus; species Miscanthus lutarioriparius. The sequence continues at coordinate 57,605,118 of CAJGYO010000014.1, read as the reverse complement.
TGATAGACATTGTCTTCTATATTTCCTATCTAAGCATATGTGCAAGCTTCAATCCAAACTCTTAGCACATATGTAGGGGGAGCAATTGCTACCATTCGAAGTTCATGAAACTTGTCCATATCCTTTTACACATGGTAAATATGCTTGGACAAGCAACATGGATTTAATTGAATTTTAATTCATATCTTTGTGAAAGGGTTGTAATCAATTACCAAAAAGGGGGAGATTGAAAGCTCTAGTTTGGTTTTGGTGAATTTATGAAACCCTAAGTGCTAACCTAGCTTATCAAAGTGATCATGAGATAGGTAGCACATTCCAAGTGGTGAAGCAAATGAAGATCATGACATGATGATGGTGATACCATGGTGATAATCAAGTGCTTGGACTTGAAAAGAAGAAAGAGAAAAACAAATGGCTCAAGGTAAAGGTATAAATGGTAGGAGCCATTTTGTTTTGGTGATCAAGACACTTAGTGAGTGTGATCATATTTAGGATTAATAGCCGTACTATTAAGAGGGGTGAAACTCGTATCGAAATGCGGTTATCAAAGTGCCACTAGATACTCTAACTCATTGCATATGCATTTAGGATCTAGTGGAGTGCTAACATCCTTGAAAATGTTTGTGAAAATATGCTAACACATATGCACAAGGTGATATACTTGGTGGTTGGCACATTTGAGCAATGGTTAGTAACTTCACCGGCGGAGTGTTTGCCCGTAGAGTGCGGACAGTCCGATGGTGCCACCGGCGCCCTATACAGAAAAGACGGAGGTCACTGTAAGTGACCGGATCCTGGCCTCGGTTGGACTGGCATGTCTAGTCAGTAGAAGCTACAAAGATGCTGGCGTCGGTCTCTGACCGGACGCTAGGTCACTTAGTGACCAGACGCTGGAGGGTTGCGTCTGGTCCTGCTAACGTGGCAGCGCACAGGGGAGACGTCGAGTGACCGAACGCTAGGTGAGTCCGGTCGTGATTTCTCGCTTCTGGATGCTTACTGGAAACGACGGGATGCTGTGGTCCAGCGTCCGGTCACTTCGCAGCAGCGCATCCGGTCATCACTTGACCGTTGGGATCGGGTGCTCAGTATTTGAAGAGAGGGGACACGTGGCGTGCATCGCATGACCGGACGCTAGAGTCCTGTGTCCGGTCGATCTGACCGACGCGTCCGGTCACCCCGTGTTGTGCCCAGTGAAGGGGTACAACGGCTCTATTTCATAGGGGCTTCGATTTAAGCCCCATGGCCAGCTCAAGCTCACTCTCTTGGCCATTTGCATTGACATAGCAACCTTGTGAGCTTAGCCAAAGCCCTCCCACTCATCTCTATCATTGATTCATCATCTTTGTGAGATTGGGAGAGAATCCAAGTGCATTGCTTGAGTGTTTGCATCTAGAGGCACTTGGTGTTTGTGTTTCGCTGCGGGATTCGCTTGTTATTTTTTGTGGTTGCCGCCACCTAGATGGCTTGGAGTAGCGAGGATCATCGAGCAGAGGTTGGTGATTGTTTCCGGCTCCGATCGTGGTGATTGTGAGGGGTTCTTGACCTTTTCCCGGTGGAGAGCCAAAAGATACTCTAGTGAATTGCTCGTGGCTTGTGTGATCCTCATCTTGTGTTGGTTATGCGTCACCCTATTGAGGGTTTGACGTGTGATGCCAATTAGCGCATGAACCTCCAAGTCAGTGAATCGCCACAGCGAGGAGTAGCTTGCCGGCAAGCAAGTGAACATCGGTAAAAAAATCATTGTGTTCATCATTTGATTCTGAGGTGATTGGTCTTCATTGATATTGATTCTTGTGATTGATTGGTTCACTCATCGATACGGCGGTATAACTATCTTGCTCTCTCTCTTTACATTACCGCAAACTAGTTATCAAGCTCTTTAGTGTAGCTAGTTATGAGAGCTTGTTAGTTTGGTTAGTGTGGCTCTTTAGTTAGGCTTTGAGAGCACACTAACTTAGTGTAGTGCTATTGCTATTGTGTGGTTAGAGACAATAGAAACTAAAATTATGGTAGGTGGCTTGTATTTTTAGTAGGCTAGCGTAACTCTTGCTTCGCCTCAAAATTGTCTAACCGGTTTGTTAAGTGTTGTTGTAGAAATTTTTAGTAGGCTATTCACCCCCCTCTAACCATTAGAACCTTTCAGTTGAGCATTGCTAGTGAGCTTAGTTGGCTTTGTGCTTTTGCTTACTAGCATGTGTAGGAGCTCCCTCGTTGCTTGGAATACTAGTGGCATAGTTTTGTGTGACTTTGCTCTTATAATTGAATAGGTGAGCTCTAACTAGCCCGGCATCTTTGTTGCTTAACTAGGATCTTTATAAGGTGTTTGTGAACTTTGATAGAGGGGTGTAGTCTTGGCTAGACCGAATTGTTTTAATTCCGCATTTGTTTTGGTTAGCCGACGCGATTAAATTTAGAAATGACTATTCACCCCCCTCTAGTCGCCATCTCGACCTTTCATTATTACAGACTGGATATGTATTTCTTAGTGATGGGACAGCTATCTCCTGAAAGTCATCTAAGCAGACTCTGTAGCAACATCCACTAACCACTCTAAAATCATCGCATTATATGAAGCAGCCAAAGAGAGCATTTGGCTTAGGCGTGTTCATGAGCATGTGGAATCAACATTGCGCCTACCCCCTACTATTATCTATGAAGTAATTCAGCTTGTGTTGCACAAATTAAATCGGGTTATATTAAATCAAATATCACGAAGCATATTTCACCTAAATTTTTCTATACGCATAAATTGTAAAAGAATGGATAAATTATGGTAACTCGTATCAAATCTTGCATATGTATTCACAAAGGTTTCAGCTCCACCAATTTTTGAAAAGTGCATACGTGCACTTGTCATGAAAAGACTAAGAGAAATACAAGAATCAGGGAGAGAACTCCTTGATTAAATAATAACGATTGTTGTGTCTAGAAGACACGATGACTATACTCGAAGAATGTTCAACAAAATCTTAAAGATTATTATTGTACTCTTTTTTCTATTATGAGTTTTTGTGAAGTTTCTCATAAATATTTTAATGAGGCAATATATGTGCAATTAACAAGAACGATATATATGTACTCTTTTCTCTATAACCCGTTTTTTCCCACTAGGTTTTTCAAATGGAGTTTTTAGCGAGGCGTAATATCATGGTAATCGTCCAAGGATTGTAAAATATATGGACTTTAGAATATAAAAAAGAAGAAGGAAAATGAATCATAATCATAATCCATTTGTTACGTGGATCTTTACCAAATCTAAGACAGACTATATATATACACACACGAGAGAGATCCTTTATTTTAATTTAATCATCGTCAATTTCCACGGAGCAATAAAGAATAGTTCCACGTGTTCGGATCCGAGGTCAACGACGTGATCTCTGGATGAAGAAAAGACCCTGGATCTGTCGAAAGATCTTCCGGGAGTCGCCACTCCCGTCCTCTTGTCGGCGGGCAAAGCGACCAAGGAGGCTCCATGATCCCAGTATCCTGTGTGACGACGATCCGGGCTCGCAGATCCCTTTTCTTTGGGGGACGAAGAGAGCACGCAGTAGTTGTGTTACTCCTATTCTGAGTTGGAAGCCCGAGAGTATCCTCGGTGACGATGATCTGCTGCGCTACTGCTCCTCGCAGATCCCCATTCTAATTTGGGAGTGGTCCTGACTGGTATGTAACGTTTGATTTCTTGGGTTTCCAAGCTTATTGTTCTAATAAGGTTTCTCTATCCGAATCTGACCCTATTCTTTCGGACTTTAGGAGAGACTGGACGAATCTCGGGGATGGACCTGCGGGGCTGATTGCCGAGCGCCTCCTAGCCGACGATGTCGTGGACTACATCTGCTTCCGCGCAGTTTGCCGTCCGTGGCGACCTTGCTGCACGGACCCGCAGGAGCACGGCATCCTGGGCCGATGCTTCCACCCACGTCAGTGGATTATGTTGGCAAGAAAAGGAGGCGGCTCACCGGACGGCCGCGGTTTCATTAATCTCTCCACCGGCTGTCTCAGATATGTGGATCTCCCGGAGATCCGCGGCCACGACGTGTTTGGGCCCACCACGGAGGGCCTCCTCGTCCTCCTCCACCGGAACCACCTACGTGGTCCCGCCTGCTGAATCCGTTCACGCGGCAGGCGGCCAACTTCCCGCCGGCCACCGCGCGGTTGAGCCACAACGGTCTGGAACAGCAACCTGATCTCAGAGATGGAGTTCTGAATGTGTCGGGCGCTGGCCTTGCCGATGAATCACTGTTGCAGTCCTGTTCGGGGATATCAAAACAGTTGCAGTTGCCAAGCCAGGTGATGCTCATTGGACAGTGGTGCATCGCGGCACACGGCTCTTGCCAGCCTTGTCGTTCGCCGGCCGTTTCTACTGTGCCTCCACCTCTCAAGTCATGGTGGTGGAGACCAGTGCAGACCACCCACCGCGGCTGGCCATTGCTGCCGAGCTTGCTAGGCCGATATCCATGATGATGATGGACATTGAGGGGAAGCTTATGCTTGTGGACCGACAAAGCAATGGCAGTCGTCAGAGGAGAGAATCCGTGGGGTACTGTATACACTTGGACGCGAAGAAGATGGTGCCTGTCCATGGGCTTGGTGGACACGCTGTATTTATTGGCAGAGAACGATCGATGTCTGTCCCACCTATAGTTGTCCATCGGGCCGGCCTAGTCCGGTACGGCACGGGCACAGGACAGGCATGGCCTGGGGTTCGGTCCGGCACGGCACGTCGTGCTCCCGTGCCGTGGCCCTACGGGCCTCGTGCCTGGCCATTGGCCTAAGCACGGCACTACGGGCTGAAATTCGTGCCGTGCAGGCCCGCTAAGCATGGCCAAATCTGCGGGCCGTGCCAGCCCACAGCCCGACAACCTAAAAACACCTCAAAAAATCATCTCAACCAACACTTGTCAAAATTCACGGTTTCACAGATTCATTCATCCATCGTCTCAATTCAAATCACAAATATAAAATCTAAGTTCAAATGACCAAATCCAACAAAAAAGGAACCAAAAGAGACACAGAATTAAGATAAATGAGTTGTGTGAAATGCTGCCTCATTAAAAATCTTTCTAGGTAAAACTCACCCTTGTGAGAAACGAAGCATCGGCTACCGACCTACGCAAAGAGATAGAGGAGGATGAAAAGATCACATCAGAATACATCAATGGAAGAAGATAGAAGAGGAGAGTTAGGGTTAGGGTTTTACCTGCGCAACCGGAGCCTGGTACCGGAGAAGAAGACGACCACCCAGAGAAGACGACACACCGGTTAGCAAGGACGGCGAGCGACGAAGGAGGGATAGACGGGGACAACAAACTCACATAATCATCAAGATCTAGAGGGGAGATAGGGAGACAGAGAAGGGAGAGACAGAGAGGGAGGGGATCAAGGGAGGTCGTCGACGACAAGCGGAGTCGAAGTTGGCGAGGTCGGACACCAGCAGACTACAGAAGAGACGGCGAGGTGTCGACTGTCGAGCAGTCGAGGCGAGAGCTAGGCGAGACCATGAGAGGCGAGAGCGGCGAGGCGGTGGCTGGTGGGGGAGCCGACTAGCCGGGAGGAAATGATTTAGGGTTAGGATTGAGGAGGGAGAGCTAGGCGAGACCGCGAGGTGGCGGGGGAGCCGGGAGGGAGGAAATGATTTAGGGTTAGGGTTGAGGAGGGACGTCCGCGATCGTCGCTTTTATACGTGCCACGCGGGGGGGGTGACGGGGGCGGGGGTGGGCTGGGCCACTTCACGCCTTCGCCGCTGTCCACTGCGCACCGACGCTGGGCCGCTTCACCGCTCAGGCCGTTGCCGGGCCGACCCCTTAAAACCGGGCCATGCCATGCCAGCTCGCGGGCTTGAGTATCGGCCCAGGCACGGCCTGCTCTACCGGGCTGAGCCAACCCAGGCCCGCACACCACCGGGCCGGGCTGGGCTTGGGCCGGGCCAAATTTGCGGGCTTCGTGCCTGGCCGCCGGACCTCGGGCTGCATGGACATCTATAGTCTCACCGTTGGTGTTCTCCTCCATCAGTGCTGGCACAATCAGCTTGTTCGGGAGGCCGTATCGTATCGTGGATTATTTACTGCTGGCTGGTTTGGTGTGAGAGAAAAACACTGTTCCCGGCTGGAAATTTACGATCGTTTACGAGCAAGCGAACAGGCTGAATCTACTTGGGATTCGACCGTCTGCTGACAGGTGCCATGGACTATAGCCCAATCCATCTCATGCATGGAACCTCTGAGCCTCGCAACGTTGTCAAGGACATTGGCGGCATGCCAATTTATCGACCTCAGCGTGTGGATGAATATCTGTCATGGTGTGTCACTGCTCATTGTGATTGAAAAGACACCTAGCTGGTTGACTACGCTGGTAGGTGATCGGTCGCTGTTGTTAGCAGACAAGCAGAGAAGCATGGTGCAGCACAGATGCTACATCCATACTTCATCAGTATTCCTGATTTCCCACCATCTTTGCACTCAAACCTCTTTGTTACCCCTTCAGCATTTGTAACAGTAGTTATTTGGAAAATTTGATAAGGCACAATAGCTATTTTGGTCCCTCAATTATTTCTCGAGGCTTGATTTCATCCCTAAACTTTTAAAACGGCTGTTTAGGTCTTCAAACTTTAGTTTTAGGCTCAATTTCATCCTACAACTATGAAGATGATCGTTTTAGTCCTCAAATTTTATATTTTGGGCTCAATTTCATCCATAAACTATCAAAGTGCATTTAACTTTTATTTTCAACTCAATTTCGTGTATTCAAAAAGAAAACTTTATATTTTAGACACAATTTCATCCATAAATTATCAAAATTATAGATCTGCTATTGTTTCAATATATCCATGTATTTTTAAAGAATAAATAGTGTTCGATGCAACTGTAATTGCTCTCACAAATATGATTTAGTTGGATATATATAAATGGTACCATTATAAGGTAACACTAAAAATAACAACTTTGAATAATTTATGGCCATGAAAGAGTTTTTGGATGAATATTATTTTTCTATCTCCAATCGGTGGTGGTGTTGGAGCTAACCAGGTGCAACAGTACAGCATTCCACGTAGAACGTTGACAAAGTTGAGTTGAAAATAAAAGTTTAAAGAACAGTATACACTTTGATAGTTTATAAATGAAATTGAGCCCAAAATACAAAGTTTGGGGGACTAAACCCATCATCTTCATAGTTTTAGGATGAAATTGAGCCTAAAAGTAAAGTTTGAGCACTAAAACAACCGTTTTGAAAGTTTAGGGACGAAACTGAGCCTCGAATAATAGTTGAGGGACCAAAATGACTATTATGCTATTTGATAAATAAAGGAAGTTTTAGATATGAGAATCTTTTTTTCTAAATATGGTTGATGCATGTGTGATCTATTAGATGTATTAAATCTTTTTTGTTTTGCAATTTTGGATATAACATGATTTAATTAGTATGAACTATCTTTTTTTATGTAACTCACCCATGCTGCATGTAGGTCCAACACGTACGTGCCAAATGCAACAAACATGAAATTCTAGGTGCGTGCGTGGCCATTTACATGCCCAATATACGTGACAAGTATCTATTTTATTATAAGGCCCTCTTAATTATATAGCGTAGTTATGATTGAGTTAGTATAACTTACACATCCGATTATGTAACGTGTTATCGTGTAATATATTTTAGATTACTAAAGTTCACAGCTCAATTAATATGTTAGTTGTTAATATTTTTTATATATATGTAATGTATTTTAATGTATTTTTTAACTGAGTATGTACTATATGGCTGGTGTGCAACTTTAACATGATTAGTATCATATTTTTTCGACTATTTTAAGACAAAAACATGGCAAAATATACCCAAAATTAATACTTTATAAACTAATTCAGCCCGCAACATATAATAAATATGTATAAGGAAGGCGCTTTTATAGAAAAAAGAAAAAGGGAGCGGCTGTGTGCACGAAGAAGGAAGTGGTTCCCTAGGGGGATTTGGATTTTTTTCTTTTTCCTAGGTTAGGTAATATCTGAAATAAATCTGAGCCATTAATTAATTAATTTAATTAATTTAGGAACTCTAAAAAATAAATGGCTCAGATTTATTTGAGATATTACCTTCTAGTAAGTAAAAGGTAGCGTAGCATTGCCCCCAAACTAATAGTTATTCGCTTAAAATTAGCTAGTGGATTCAAACGGATCTGGCTAATAGGTTATCTAATTATTAGTTGTATACTCAGCTAATAACCAGTGCTCTCTCCGTCCAAAAAGAGTGTCGTTTTTTACTTTTAGATATCTTGTTTGACCATCCGTCTTATTCAAATTTTTTGTATAAATATCATATATTTTGTTATGACTTATTTTATCATTAGAGATACTTTAATAATGATTTATTTATTTTATATTTTACACAAAAAATTTGAATAAAATGAACGGTCAAACACGATGTATGAAAAATAAAAAATGTCACTCTTTTTGGGACGGAGGGAGTATCTCACAAGCTATCTCAACTCAGCTAATAAATTGCAAAAGTTCACTTTTGTTCTTCAACTTTATTTCTATCCATGTGTCTTACATTAGCAAGTAGAAAAAGGGAGGATATTATAGACAAAACCACCAATGCCACATTTTAGCTAGTGTTTTCAAATAACACTCAGCTAATAGTAGGTAGTTAATATTTAGCTTGATAAATATTAGCTACGAACTATTAGTCGGCTAACTATTACTCCTTCTGTTTCAAATAACTATGTATCTCGTTTTTCGAAGTTTGACTAAAGATGTTAAAAATCTAATAATTTTTATGATGTGTAATAAGTATCACTAGATTATTAGTGGATTTTTTTATAATAACCATATTAAAATATACAAATGTTGACTCCTCGAAAAATAAAAATACAATTATGTTGGCATCGCTACCAGCGAATCTAAGCATGGTCAACATACATGTCCACAACAGGTGGAAAGGAAATGTGTGATTATCAACTGCTGCTGCACAACTTAACGGTATACTATAAGGAATAAACGAAAACTTTTTTGATCTCAACAAACGAAAACTTAACTTTGCGCCGAGGGGGTGGGGTTGAGCAAAACTTTGCGGTTTGAGTGACATGGCAAATATCATCAGGCGCATGATCGATCCGTCGAACAAAATCATGCGACTCCAGGCCCACAGCCCATCACGGCAGGCCATGATTAAACCCGGCCCAGCCCTTCATCAAGCCATCATTGCTATTGCTCTCTGGCTCTCTGCACCCTGCAAATTATGGAAAAGAAAACCAAAGCGATCCCGTTTTACCAGCGGATTGCCGCATGACGCCATCGTGACTGCGCTAATCGCACTGCCGGTGATGGGTTTGGAATTTGGATGGACCCCGGGTCCTGGCACGCGTCCCGAGCAGACAGGGGGCTTGTTTGGAGGTTGCCGAGGAGGCGAGGACAGAAGCAAACGTGTGTTCCGTTTCGTCCAGTTCTGGCGTGCAAGCATTAGCTTCCTCGACAGGCAGACGCCCCGTGTTGTTTTTGAAGTTAAATTCGGGTGTTCCGTTTCGTCCATTTCTGGCGTGCAAGCGTTGGCTTCCTCGACAGGCAGACTCCCCATGTTGCTTTTGATGTTAAATTCCGGGGTGGGTGTGTGTGGGTGGGGGGTGGGGGGAGTAGGGGCCTAGGGGTAAAGACTTACCTAGGGGGGAGATTGAAGTGATCCCCACCTACTTTCATTCTACAGATTCCGGCAAGCCGGTGGGCGGAAGGGACAAGGCCCTCCAGGTCTTTGAGTTACATAGCAAATTCGAATTTAGCGAGGCAAAGCAAAGCAAAGGCCGTAAATACATATCAAACGAGGCACTCCAGTGGGCAGCCAAAGCTGCATTCCTTCTTGGGATCCTAGCACTCCAGGAGCGGACGGATTCCTTGCAGGCGGTGATCAGGCGATCAACACAAGGTTGTAGACCCCTGAACACCACTTCATTCCGGTGTTTCCAAATTTCCCAGCATATTAAGAGGATGAGCGGTTAGCCACTTTCCTGTGCACGCGGGGGGCGTCTCAGTACGCCACAGCTCTGAGGCTTTGGCAATTCCGGACGGCGCCCAGCCGATCTTGATCCAGAAAGCATGAGCAAAGGCGCACCCGGAGATGATGTGGTCAGTGTCTTCGTCGTGGTTGCCGCAGATCTCGCAGTGGGCATCGTCCAGGATGTGTTTCCAGATGAGCGCGGTTCAGCACTGGATCCTTTCTTGCACGAGTAGCCAGCCAAAGAACTTTACCCACGGCGGCGCAAAGTTTCTCCAGATGAACTTGAATGATGGGCACTCGTGTTCGCCGCGCGTCGACGTCCGGTATATGAGGCCGGATATGAGTCGGTGGTTGTCGTCTTCAAAGAAGTTGGTGCGCTTGTCGGGAGTGTCGTCGAGGTTGACGTCGTGCAGCAGTTCTTGAAGAGTCTGGAACTCGGTGGCGGCCTAGGCTGTGAACCTTCGCTGGAAGAGGTCTCGCAGTTCAGAGTGCATGACGTCGTGCACGGTGCCGCTGCGTCTGGTGAAGTGGCTGTGCAGCTGGTAGATGTTGGGCCAGCGGCTTGTCGAGGAGCCAGCAGTCGTTCCAGAATGACGTTGCGTGGCCGTTGCCGACCGACACCACCGTGATGCGCTGGTAAGCAGGAAGTAGGTCACGCATGGCTGCCCAATGTGTTCCGCCCAGTCCGCCCCCAAGGTCGGAGAGGGTGGCCTGATCGGTGACCCACAAAGCCCAGGCAGAAGCCCATTGGGTGGTGGAGGCGGTGCACGAGCTTGAGTAGGAGGCAGGCGTTCTGGGCGTCGAGACGAATGATGCCGAGGCCCCCGTCTTCCTTTGCCCGGCAAACGTTGTCCCAGGCCACGAGGCACCTCGCACCGGAGGTAGATTCAGAGCCTGTCCACAGAAAGGCTCGACGTCGCGCATCGATGGCAGCCACGACACCCGGCGGAAGCAGCATGGCGCCCATGGCGTAAGTGGGTATGCCGGCCGAGACCGAGTTGATAAGCATGACCCTGCCGACAGTGCTCACAAGCAACACCTGCCTGTTAGGAAGATCTCCACCGGTTGGCCCAACGGCCAATTGGGTCTGATCGAGGGCGCTCAGCCGGTTCTCCTAGCTGATGGGCTCTCGTAGCGCAGCGCCATAAAATGACGGTAGGGGTTGGGACACAAGACATGAGGTCACCGGTAGCCGTAAGCCCCATCTCGAAGTTCCTAACCCTAGAACGATCGAGAGGGATGCTGTGAGTGACGGAAAGCGCCATAGCCATAGCACCGCACCTGCACTACTGCTGCGTTCGACGACCTAGCGGGCGCCTGCACGGCTTCCCCTACTACGACTCCAGTGGCCATGTCGCGGTGGCGCCGTGGCCGTGACTGCGCATGGCGAGGTACATCACCAAGTCTCCCATTTAAGTCAAGTTTATCCCCTGATCTACGATCCTAGAGGTCCTATCTTCTATCAATGGTACTAGAGCCGGGTTTTCTAGTGTGTAGATCTAGCTTGGGATAGAAAAGTGAAAAGAAAGTAGAAGGAGGGGATTCGTTTTCCGATCGGATCGAAACCATAACCCTAACCCTAGAAGAAAAGTGGACGGAGAGGGGAGAACCTATCCGGGTTTCTTGCCGCCGTCACCACTGCCGTCGCGTGGGAAGGAACCCGTCGTCGCGCGAGCAGAACGGGACGAGCCGCCGCTCAATGCTGGGTCACCGGTGCGCAGGCTCAGGGCGCCAACGCGAGGCCACTCGGTGGCACCGCCGCACTCTCTTCTCCGGCAGCCTTGAGTCGCCATCGCTTCTGTGTCTGGTGCGCTGCGGCGTAGAGAAAGGGGAAGAGCAAATGGAATTAGGGTTCAGGGGAGAGCCGGTCGCGGGGAGTTTTGATCTGCCGAGAACGACGGACGACCGTCCGATTGCGATCGACGTTCGGTATTCGCTGGACCGGCTTTCAACCCTGGCGGGTTGAGAAAATCCCGGCCCAGGCACAGGTTGCGGCCTAGGCGCAGGGGAGCGGGCGCGTGTGATGGGGAAGCAGGCTGCTGGGCCGCGTTTTCATCGCTGGGCCGCGTGCGCGAACGCGCAATAGTGATGGGCCGGGCTGTATGCACAGTAAATATTACGAAATGTTTTATCATTTTTAGAAGCAAATTTTGATGATCTTTGTCCAGTTTAAATCTCTGTCAAAATTTGAATCAACAGAACAATTTTTTCAGAGAGTAGATGAGTATAGAAAAATGCTTCTAAAAAGTAGATAAATTATATTTTTCATATTTCCGCTACAAAGTTTAATGTTGATTATCTTCCAATTAAATTCGAACCAACAGGAGAATTTAATTTGAAAAGCAGTTGTATTTAGTAAATTATGATTATGTTTATCCTCTAATTAAATTGGAACCAACGGGAAAATTTAAATTAGAGTAGTCCGATTTGTTTATGTTAAATTATGGTATTGTTATTTTCTGACCAACGTTGATGATAACAATATTATAATGAGTTTAAGGTTAAAGTTTAAATCTTTGATAAATTTTACACCAACATGGTCCATGTTTTAGAGAGTAGATAAAGACCAAGAAATGCTCCTGAACTAATAGAATGTATTTTGTTATCATGTTTCGCTGCAATGATGTTGATTATCTTCTAATTAAATTCGAACCAACAGGAGAATTTAATTTTAAAGAGTAGTTATATGTGTTTCAAGTTAATTTATGAGTTTTATGCATTAATTATATTTTCTGCCCAACGGTGATGTAGAATTGATGTAGAAGCACCTTGTAAGTTTTATTTTTTAACCGACGAGATCACTCGGCTGCATGCCAACGGGTTGCACTACTGGGGTATGTGAATGAAAAGGCTTGAGTCAAGCCAGTTTAGGATAGTTAGTTTTTTGTTAGCTTACTAATTTTCTGATTAAATTGGAACAAACAAAAAGATTTAATTGAAAAATAAAGTATAAGTGAATGTTTTAGTCGTCATGACTAAGTTTTCGTATAAATGTATCCCGCATGGGGAGAAATTTGGCATAGTACTTATGCTAGTCAATCCTGCATGGCGGAAGAAGTTTTGTGATGACTCATATGTTTTTGTATCCCGCATAGCGAGAGAAGTTTGGATAGCTGTTATGCTATCCTAGTATTAACTATGGCACAATAGAAATGCACTGTCATGGTCAATACTAATCAAAAGACAAGAAAAAGATGCAAGCGTGACTTGCAAAAGTACAGTTAATAAAAGACCTCGATGAGTTCTTGAAGTGGAATGAGAAAAGTGTACACCTATATGGATCAAGAAATAACTTTATTTGTATGGCATAATCATGTGAATAAAGTAAGTCATAAGTGTCTTCTCGTTCACAGTTTTCTGAATAGTTCTCAAAATTATGGCAGTATAGTTCATGCCATATTTCGAGGGGAAGAATTATGAGATGAATTAAGAGTAAGAATTAAGAAAGAGTAAGAATTAAGATCAATTAAGAAACTACTCTTCATTAAGAGTGAGATAAAGATGTTGCTGAATGTGTACTCTTCATTAAGAGTGACATACATATTTTATAAGAAACTGAGTGAGATAAAGATTTTGATGAATATGACCGTCGGTCATAACAATGATACCCCTAAGCAGAGAAACAACTAAATTCCTGGACTTTTTAAAGTTCCAATAGAAAGATAGCGTAGTCAGCCTCAAAGATATAAAGACAATGCTTAAAGCACCATATGAGGTTTTAATAGATTAAACCCAAACAAGAAATTTGAAGGTACACTATCTTTTTTAGAAGATGGGATGATCTGGGGGAGCATGGTATGTAGAGATCTATGACTTGAAAAGAAACGGGACTATGTGCCCACTTCAGTGATTCAAAAACAATGAATTTCATTCTCAATACCTGTTGATGTTGTATAACTTATACAACACCTGTTGTTGGCTCTTTGAAGAAGATGAATAATGCAAACAAGAATCTTGTAATACAGGAGCCTGTAGAATCAATTGCCTCTTGGCAATGAAGAGCAACAACAGTCCCATATAAAAGTGCCAGTAGCTGAGGCCCCACAAGGTCTCAAAGAATTAGTAAACCAGTTTTTTCTGATGACTATAAAGTCTATGTTAGTGAAGAAATTCAAATGGAGGGTGATCCCACCTCATTTAAAAAAGCCATGAGAAGCGTTTACTCGTCTAAATGGCAAGAAGCTATGGAAGTTAAAATAAATTCAATGAATACCAACGTTGTTTGGGACTTAGAAGAAGTTCCTAATGAAGCCAAAACAGTAGGCTATAAATGGGTCTACAAGACAAAATATGACTTCAAAAGAAATGTAGAAAGATATAAAGCATGACTTATGACAAAAGGCTTTACGCAAAGATGATGAATAGATTATGATGAGAGTTTTCTCCCCTGTCTCATGCAAGGATTCTTTAGAATCAAAATGGTGTTATTGTCACATTACGATTTAGAGTTACATCAGATGGATGTAAAGACGGCATTTCTCAACGGGGATTTGTATGAAAACGATTACATGGCATAACCCAAAGGTTTTGAAATGGAAGAAAAAGAACGTATGGGATGCCTTATGTAGAAATCCATTTATGGGTTAAAACAAGTCACAAGACAATAGTCTTTGAAGTTGATGAAACACTAAGAAAGTTTGGGTTTTAAAGAAAATAAGAAGGACAATAGCGTTTATGCGAAGTTCAAGAATAGAAAATTCATTTTCCACATCCTATGAATAGATGACATTCTACTCACTAGTAGTGATGTTAATCTGTTATTGGAGAAGAAGAAGTTTTGTCCTCAAATTTCAATGTGAATGATCTTGGTGAAGCGTCATTGGTTATAGGAATCGAAATTCACCGAGATAGAAGAAAATGGGGTATTAGGACTAAGTATTAGGACTATCGCCAAGGCATACTTAGAAAAGATTCTAAAGAAATAAAGTATGCATGCGAGTAAACCTACGCCTGCTCCTATAGTCAAGGATAATAGATTTGGGAACTTTAAGTGTTCCAGGAACCGATATGAGATCGATCAAATGAACATGGTTCCATATACTTCAGCTATTGGAAGCTTGATGAGTGTACAAGTACAAGTAAGAACTTACCCTGACATAGTTTAAGTATCTGGGATATGAGATCGATCAAATGAACATGGTTCCATATACTTCAGTAGTTGTTAACACTCGCAGTTGGAGTATTATTGTGGAAAAGCTCTAAAGAAATAATTGTGGTGTCATCAGTGATGCATACCATAGTATAGCTTGACATGAGGCTTAAGGAATAGGCAAAATGAGGTTAAGGGAATTAGTACCCGGATTTAACAATGATAGTCAACAGCAATAACCATTTAAAGTAGTTAACTCATAAGACAACAGGTCAAGTGTGCTGCCAAACACATTGACATTGAGTTATATGTTGTAAAGGAGAAAATTCAGAATCATTTTCAAAGCATTGAGCATATGAGTACCAAGCAAGTACTTGCAGATCCGCTTACCAAAGGCTAACCACCCAGTGTATTCAGAGAACACACAGTTGATATGGGTTTATGGGAAAGCCTAGGATTTCTAGATACTAAGGGCCCAGTTGAGAATCTGTTTTAAAATAGAGAGGTGCATTGTAGTTGTTTAATATAGTGGCAACTGACCATGACGATGAGGCACGCTCTATGCACTAATCTGTGATTGTGGGGGGTACGACCCCAGATACCCATGACAGACTACATGGGCTGCGCCGCCAGGGGTGGTCCAGCCCACAAGACGAAGACTTACGGTGCACGGTACTGCTCGGCGTGTACCGTAAGACATCAAGGGCGATATCCTAAAGATGCTACGAGATCTGTTAGGATATGATCGATCCCATGATTCCTATAATCTGTTATTACTTATCAATTATCTCCTAGATTTAACCGACTTATAACCCTACCCCCCGGCTATATAAGGCGGGTAGGGGACCCCCTCAAAAAACACGCAATATCATACGATAGCCAATACAAACCAACAGACCACAGGAGTAGGGTATTACGTCGTGCAGACGGCCCGAACTTGTCTAACTCTTATGTCTCTGTTGCCTTCTTGTTCTTGATTACGCTTACCTCTGCCGATCAATCTACCTTCATGGGATACCCTTTGAAGGACTACCGACGATATTCTGTCAACAGTTGGCGCACCAGGTAGGGGTGTGCGTGTTGTTTCCATGACAAACAAGATGGTACACTTTTCAAGCTCTTCGTCCTCTCCAAACCTAGCCAGATCTTTACGGTTGGATTGATCTCTTAGGTCATCAATGCTGACGGAGACAGAGAGATCTTTAAGCTAGTGCAGATCGATTCTGCGCCGACCACACCAATGCCTGCAACAGCAGATCCGATCTCAAAACCGCCTCCGAGGTTGTCTTCACCAACAACTCACCACCTGCTGCCCTGCTACTCGAGGAAGCAGGTTGGCAATGATGATCTGATCGCATCCATCGATTAAGTCGGCCAGAAGCTAGCCGACTGCCTCTCCCTCGCGGAATTGGCTCTGACCACTCTGGTTCGGCGCCGACCACCTCCCGGTTCTGATCTATCGGAAGCCGATCAGGAAACTCCATGGGATACGACCACCATCCATCAGGATGCCCTAAGGGACAAATTCACCGACCAGTAATATAAGGACGACACCACCCAAACTACTTACTCCGACCACCTGCCATGTCACAATGATGATCGTCGCGAAGAACGGCGCCATGACAGCCACGACCGTCGCTATGATGACAAGCCGAAAAGCTTGAGAGACGAGCGATTTCGTCGACGCTGACCAGACGTTATGTCTAAAGCTAAGTCACGCTTTAATATTCTACTAAATATTCTCCAATCTTCATATATCGCCATGATGTTTCTCCAAGCTCTTTTCTCCATGTTTGTTCTCCAAACAATTTTCTTTCATGTATACCATCTTAAAGATGACATATAGCTAAGCCTAAGGCAAATCCCCGAACAACCATGTTGATGCTTGAATGTTCCTAGAGATGGCCCTGTCTCCGGCTTCTTCCTACACGTGCATGAGTGCCTGCCCTCTACGTTAGGGGTGGTCGGCAGTAGCTCCTTAGTGACGCCCTGCTCTTCCTACACACACGGGCTCCGCGCTCTGTGTTATGGTTAATAGGCTAGCTAGGGCTAGAGACTCAGCTACACACTAACTGGTCGGGCGGTTTATATTAAATATAAACACATCTTCAGAATAACACTAAGTGTTCACACCAACTGATTGCCAAGTTGCATACGCTATTTCATCACCATTGCCGATTCTTCTCCGGAGTTCATATATTTTATTTTTACATCATGTACTATCCATTCTACACATTTGTTTCGCAGGGGCACAGTTCGGTCAATGAGCTTACGCTCAGGGACTAGACACGATGATCATCGTCCGGATGGTCGGACCACCTATCGGACGGACTTCATCGCCAACCAACTAGTCGGACTACTCGGCACTCACTCCTGCTCGGCATTCACTTCGCCGCCAACTAGTTGGTTGGACTGTTCATCGCATGGGCTTCATTGTCAGCTACGATGGGGGATCGCTAGCTTCACTGGGGACTCCTCGGTGTCTGGATTCTTCGTGCAAGCATCTCCAGCTAAGCTGGGGACTCCCTTGGTGGTCGGATCTTGCTACGTCTCATCGGTGTGCTATCAAGTTGCTCCATGCTGTTTGGATTAGGGTGCTGATCTTGGGTAGCCCATCCGGGGTCTTATGAAGTACATGGTAGATGACGTTGGCAAGCTTTCATTAAAAATTCCTTGACCCTGCTACAAGATATCTTCAAAATCTTCTAGCAGGCTCGAGGATTACGTGTGTACACGTCATCTCGCGATGACTGTATTTATTTCTACACTGGTTTCCAGCGACATTGGGGACTGGGCCAGCACCTGAAGACTACAACTTTGGACCCTAGCATCATGTGACTACTTCACCTACTATCAGGCTCAGGGACTAAGTGGGCACACTTCACCTTGCGGTGAATGTGCGCTTTTCATTTCAGGGCTCAACCCGTGGACTGGTTCCTTGTTCGGCTGGTCTTTTGTCTTTCTTCTACTCTCTGGACCCTAGCACCACGTGACCACGTCACCTACTGTCAGGCTCGGGGACTAAGTGGGCACATTTCACCTTGCGGTGAGTGTGTTTTCTTTAATCTGTTCATTGGAAGAATCTATGCCTCCTGAAGTTGAAGAAGATTATCTCCCTTTCTCGTGGTTGGAATCTAAGTGGGCACACTTGGTTCACGGCGAGGAAATTTTTGATTTTGAGCTTGAGCTCCTTACATCCTTCTAGCAAGCCTTACTTAGGTAAGCCCATGCTCGGCCGGATAATTAAGCTGGTCGGTTAGGGTCTACAACTGCTCGGCGACTCATTAGGGTGGTCGGACTATGAGTCTGACAGCTTGGCTTTGTTTACACCTGCTCGGATAAGCTCAAGACGACGTTGCACATTGGATACAAGGCGCTCAGGGACTAGCTATGGGGGGTACAACCCCGGATACTCATGATAGACTACATGGGCTGCACCGCCAGGGGTGGTCCAGCCCACAAGACGAAGACTCACGGTGCATGATACTGCTCGGCGTGTACCGCAAGAAATCAAGGGCGATATCCTGAAGATGCTATGAGATCTGTTAGGATATGCTCGATCCCGTGATTGCTGTAATCTGTTATTACTTACCAGTTATCTCCTAGATCTAACCAACTTGTAACCCTACCCCTAGGCTATATAAGGCGGGTAGGGGACCCCCTTAAAACACACGCAATATCATACGATAGCCAATACAAACCAATAGACTATAGGAGTAGGGTATTACATCGTGTAGATGGACTGAACCAGTCTAACTCTTGTGTCTCTGTTGCCTTCTTGTAATTGATTACGCACACCTCTGCCAATCAATCTACCTTCGTGGGATACCCCTCGGAGGACTACCGACGATATTCCATCGATAGTTGGCGCGTCAGGTAGGGGTGTGCGTGCTGTTTCCATGACGAACAAGATGGTACACTTTTTAGGCTCTTCGTCCTCTCCAAAGCCTGGCCAGATCTTTACGGTCGGATTGATCTCCTAGGTCATCAATGCTGACGGAGACAGAGAGATCATGAAGCTGGTGCAGATCGATTCTACGCCAACCACACCAACACCTACAACGATAGATCCAATCTCGGAACCGCCTCTGAGGTCGTTTTCACCATCAACTCACCGCCTGCTACCCCGCTACTCGAGGAAGCAGGTCAGCAATGATGATCTAATCGCATCCATCGATCAGGTCGGCCAGAAGCTTGCCGATTGCCTCTCCCTCGTGGAATTAGCTCTAACCACTCTAGTTCGGCGTCGACCACCCTCTGATTCTGATCTATCGGAGGCCGATTGGGAAACTCTAGGGGTTACGGCCAGCATCCATCAGGATGCCCTAAGGGATAAATTCATCAACCAGATTGGAGACATCTATCCTCTCATCGACCCGATCGCCGACCAGCTCTCGTCGACTATCAATATGCTGCAAATCGGCCAACATCCCAAAGAATCACTCCACACCATTTTGGAGGAAAGTCCAGACTCTAAGCCCCAGGGCTCTACAGAGATTGTCATTGAAACTGCTGCCATCCAACCTCCTTTTCCTCCCTTCCGTGGAGGTGGGATTTTTAATGTCAGCATCGACAGCCCTCCGCGGGATGGAGAAACCGATGAGGACCGCGTAGCTCGTGTTAACAGAAACACCAACCGTGCACAGCACCGAGCGAATGAGGCTACCATTGTGCTAGCCAAGGCTGCTCGCAACGGAGAACAACTCGACTCGCAAGGGAGGCCACGCCCACTCCGCCACAACCTCGACGATGAATTCGTCCGTGTCGACGGCCACGATGTCTACAAGACCCCAAGCGCCAACTTGGCCGTGGCCGCTAATGAGCTCACTCGGCTCAAGCAAATGCCAGAAGTCACCCAGGGTCGCCGTAATGCTTAAAGCTACGCACTGCCAGGTCAAAAAGATCCGCTAGGATCAGGGACCTTCCTACCGCTCCTACACCATCGCCGATCGCGAGCCGTCAAGCGAACCACGCTAAGCCTGAAGCGAGCCACCCAAGCCGTCAAGCAAGCCGCTAGTAGAGCGGTCCGAGCCCACAAGCAAGCCATCCTAGCCATACCCATCTACTCGAACATCGTGACACATCAACTACTCCACTCGGCGTCAATCAAGCTAAGTCACGCTTTAGTATTCTTCTAAATATTCTCCGACCTTCATATATCACCATGATGTATCTCCGTGCTGTTTCTCCATGTTTATTGTCCAAACGATTTTTGTCCATGTATACCATCTTAAAGATGACATACGTTTTTGCCTAAGGCAACTTCCCGAACAGTCATGTTGACGCTCGGATGTCCCCAGAGATGGCCCTGTCTTTGGCTCCTCCCTACACATGCACGAGCGTCTGCCCTTTGCGTTATGGGTGGTCGGTAGCGGCTCCTTACCAATGCTTTGTTCTTCCTACACGCACACAGGCTCCGCGCTCCGCGTCATGGTTAATGGGCTAGCTAGCGCTAGAGACTCAACTACAAACTAACTGGTCGGACGGTTTATATTAAATATAAACATATCTCCAAAAGAACACTTAGTGTTTACAATAACTGATCACCGAGCTGCATATGCTATTTCATCACTGCTGCTTTTTCTCTGGACTTCATATACTTTATTTTTACATCATGTACTACCTGTTCTCCATATTTTTATTACAGGGGCCAGGTTCGGTTGCCGAGCTCATTTTTATGCTTGGTGACGGGATCAGTTGGGAAGGACAAGAGGATCATCATTCAGGTGGTCGGACCACCTGGCAGATGGACTTCACCACCAACTAACTGGTTGGACTATTCGGTGCTCACTCCTGCTAGGCGTTCACTTCGCCGCTGACTAGTTGCTTGGGCTTCATCGTCAGCTTCGCTGGGGGCTCGCCATCTAAGCTAGGGACTCCTCAGCATTCGGATTCTTCGTACAAGAGTCGCCAGCTAAGCTGGGGACTCCCTTGGTGGTTGGATTTTGCTACGTCTCGTCTGTCGATGCGCCTGGCGGCTTACTATGTTTTGTCGACGTTGTATGTCCTGTGTGCTATCAAGGTGTTCCATACTGTTCAGATCAGGGTGCTAATCCTGGGTGGCACGTCGGGAGCCTTGATAAGTACATCTATCACAGCAATCCAGTGCTAAGCGCATCTTTCTGCTCTTGGAAAGCTTTTAGACTTCTTTTCTTCGACCATGCTACAAGATAATTCATTATCTTCCAGCATGCTTGGGGACTAGGTGGGCACACTTCACCTTGCGGTGAATGTGTGCTTTTCATTTTAGGGCTCAGCTCGTGGATGATTGCCTGTTCGGCTAGTCTTCTGTGTTTCTTCTAATTTCTAGACCCTGGCACCACATGACCACGTCACCTACTGTCAGGCTCAAGGACTAAGTGGGCACACTTCACCTTATGGTGAGTGTGTTTTCTTTAATCTATTCATTGGAAGACTCCATGCCTCCTGAAGTTGAAGAAGATTATCTCCCTTTCTCGTGGTCGGACTCTAAGTGGGCACACTTGGTTCATAGCGAGGAAATTTTTGATTTTGAACCTGAGCTCCTTACATCCTTCTGGCAAGCCCAGGCTTGGCCGGATAGTTAAGTTGGTCGGTTACGGTCCACAACTGCTCGACGACTCATTAGGGTGGTCGGACTATGAGTCTGACTGCTTGGCTTTGTTTACACCTGCTCGGATAAGCTCAAGACAGCGTTGCACAGTGGGTACAAGGCGCTCGAGGACTAGTTGTGTGGGGGTACGACCCCAGATACCCACGGCAGACTACATGGGTTACGCCACCAGGGGTGGTCCAGCCCACTAGACGAAGACTTACGGTGCACAGTACTGCTCGGCGTGTACCGCAAGACATCAAGGGCGATATCCTGAAGATGCTATGGATCTATTAGGATATGCTTGATCCTATGATTCATGTAATCTGTTATTACTTACCGGTTATCTCCTAGATCTAACCGACTTGTAACCCTACCCCCTGGCTATATAAGGTTGGTAGGGGACCCCCTCAAAACAAACGCAATATCATACGGTTGCCAATACAAATCAACATACCACATGAGTAGGGTATTACGTTGTGCAGACGGCCCGAACCTGTCTAACTCTTGTGTCTTTGTTGCCTTCTTGTTCTTGATTACGCTCACCTCTGCCGATCAATCTACCTTCGTTGGATACCCTTCGGAGGACTGCTGACGATATTCCATCGATAGTGATGGAATGGGAAAAAGATAAAGTAAGTTGAGTTTAAGTCATAAGGTGAGATCAAGCGGGAGAATGTTAGGATGATCTAAACCAGTTGGCCCAACGGCCAATTGGGCCCTTGATCTGCGCCCTGATTGGGGGCGCTCAGCCGGTTCTCTTGGCTGATGGCCCCCATCACGCAACGCCATAAAAGGATGGTAGGGGCTAGGGCATAATACATGAGGTCACCGATAGCCGCCAGCCCCACCCCAAAGTTCCTAACCCTAGACCAATCAATAGGGGCGCTAAGAGCGATGGGAAGCACCATCGCCTTCGCCACCGCCATAGCACCGCACCTGCACTGCTGCTATGTTAGACGACCTAGCGGGCACCTGCACAGCTTCCCCTACTATGACTCCAGTGGCCATGTCACGGTGGCGCCATGGCCATGACTGTGCATGGCGAGGTACATCATCAAGTCTCCCATCTAAGTGAAGTTTATCCCTTGATCTATGATCCTAGAGGTCCTATCTTCTATCACTGCCAGCTTGCCAAGTACTTGTCAACCTTGGCAATGAGAGGGGTGAAGGCTGACAAAGGTAGTTTGATGTTGGAGAATGGTAGGCCAACGTAACTCAGAAGGATCTCAGCTTGCACTGTAGGACATCCATGAACCCCTGAAGTGCGTTGTTCGGGAGGTGCATCGGGGTGATGGTGCTCTTGTTGAAGTTGATCCCTAGTACGATTGATGCCGAGAACATGTCCAAAGTGCACTTGAGGCTTTGCATGCTGTCAGCCTCTGCTCTGAGTAGGATAATGGTGTCATCCGCGTACTGCAAGACCAGACATGTGTCATCGAACATCGGATGGCGGATGCCATTGTCTGCCTTGACGAGCATTTGCAGAACGTTGGCAACGATGAGGAACAGGTACGAGGACAACGCGCCCCCCTGCTGGAGGCCCCTCTTGCAGTTCATCTAGGGACCTGAGACGCTATTCACAAGCACTACGGATCATGATGTCTTAAGCAACATCTTCATCCACTTGACAATTTATCCAGGAAGCCATGGGCCTCAAGTATCTTTAGTAGGCTAGACCGGTTTATCGAGTCGAAAGCTTTGGCAAAGTCCAATTTGATGACCAATGTTGGGGCTCGGCGCTTGTGATAGCATTGGATGAGTTTAGTTGCTAGGACGAAGTTCTCGGAGATGGACCTCCCCTTGATGAATCCGGTTTGGTCCACATCCACCAGGCGTGCAATTTGTCGATGCAGTCTTGACGTAAGAAGCTTGGTTAGTATTTTTACCGGGCAATTCTATAGGGAGACAGGCTGGAAGTCCCCTGGAGCTGTTGCAGCTTTGGTCTTCGGGATGAGGATGATGAGTGCTCAGTTGATGCGTTGTAGGTCGACCTCTTCGTGATTGAAGGCATTGAGGAAGCGTAGCACCGTGGGCATGACGGTTTGCCAGGTCCCCATGTAGAAGCTCGACCCGTCACCATCATGGCCTGGTACGCTATCGGCCGACATGGCGTTCAATGCACACTTGGCCTCGTTCTCCGTAAATGGTGCCAACAGCAGCGTAGGGTCTGTCCGTTCTCCGCCGTTGTAGAGCTGGTCGACGTCGAACAACCATCGCGTGTCTGCCTCACCGCCCAAGATGTTGGAGTAGTAGGCGGTGAGCGCGGTCACCTTGTCCTAGTGGGCGACGAGCTGCACGCCGTCTGCGTCGATGGCTCGGATCGTGTTCCATCGTGCCCTGCCCGAGGCCTTGTCGTGAAAGAAGCGCATGTTGGCATATCCCTTGCGTAGGGCGTGGAACTTTCCCCTTTGCTTCTAGTACGCAGATCGCTAGGCCACGATCAATGTCACCTTCTCCCTGCATAGAACACGAAGGCAGCGTTCACCGGTAGATAGCTGCTGGTACTCCTCGAGCACGTCAAGTAGTAGGATAATGAAGGAGGCGTTGTGATATTGAAAAGGGCGGGCAAAGTGCTTACGAGACCAGATCTTAGCGGCATGCCTGAAGGCCTTGACGTGCGCAACAATCTCACCGGCGGGGTCAGCTGGCACCAAAGCATGCATTAGACCAGGCGGGGGTGGTAGACTGGAGGAAACCAGGGCATTTAAGCCAGGCATTTTCAAAGCGAAAACAATGAGATTTAGGGATGGAGGTAGGGATGGTAAGGATGAGTGGGATGTGGTCGGAGGTCGAGCCAAGCCTTGATGAGAGGGAAGAGTTGGGGAAGGCAGCACCGAAGACATTATTGAAGAAAGTTCGATCTAGGTGGGCTAGAGTTGGCGAGCCTCATTTGTTAGACCAAGTATAAAGCTGGTCTAGCAGGGAGAGCTCGATCAAAGCTTGGCTGTCGATTGCGTTATTGAACTTTGAAGCAAGGCGCCAATCGAAGTTATCAATGTTTTTTCAGTTGGAGCTCTAGTGAGGTTGAAGTCTGTAAAGTAATCTGCTGCTCTCCCATGTATGAACGTGTGGCAAGGGCAGGCACCGAAAGGGCTCCCTCCTGCTGCACTATAGCTGCGGCAAGGGCAAGCGCTGAAAGGCTCCCCTGCCGCACTGTAGCCATAGCAGGGGCAGGCATCAAAGTCAGCCTTGCTGTCACATCTAGTCATTGTAGCAGCATTACAGCCTGGCATGTTTGTGTACTAGGATTATATGGGTAGAGTTGTATTTATAGCTTCCCACTGCAACTCAGTAAAGAGAGTGAGTTTAGTTTTGGCATCTCCTCTATAGAGCTTTGGCCAACACTGGTGCTTGTGTTGTGTGTGTCTGCACTCTGTTCTCCCTCCCTTCTTCTACCTCTAGCCATAGTGTGTGGTCGGCAACGCTGGTGAGCAGTCGGCTCACCCGTGTGGAAGATCCAGCGGCCAACAAGTGGTATCAGAGCCGTACAAGCACCATCATCGGACTAACCACTGGCGATGACGGATGGTTTGGAGATGGGCGACAATAGCGGTGCTGCTATGGCTACCTAGCCACGATAGGAGGTCATCGTGCGCACGGTTGCAGGAGGTCAGCGGCACCAGTTGGCTGACGCTGACTCGCACCAACTATGGTGAATGGCGGTGACCATGAAGGTCAAGCTCAGAGCTCGATGGCTCTGGAATGCCATTAACAAGGGCACCAACAACGAAGAAGATGACATGTCAGTGTTGGAGGCTATCCTTGCTGTTGTACCAATGGCATACAGGGAGCCATTGGGGGCAAAGAACTCTACTAAGGAGGCATGGGAGGCCATTGTAGCGATGCGCGTCGGCTCCGACTGCGCAAAGAAGGTGACGACCCAGCTGCTGAAGCAGGAGTATGCCAACCTCAAGTTCAAGTATGGTGAGTCAGTGGAGGACTTATCCCTCTGCCTGTAGTCGCTCATTAGCAAGCTGAGGAGCCACGGTGTCACCATCGACGAAGAAGAGACGGTCTCCAAGTACTTCCACTCCGTACTGGTGAAGTACATCCAGATCGCTCTCTCCATAGAGACGATGCTGGACTTGTCCACCCTCACCATTAATGATGTGACAGGCCATCTGTGGGCAGTGGATGAGCACATGGAGCAGGCCATAGCAACGATGGATAGCGGCAAGCTGTTGCTGACAGAGGAGGAGTGGGCTGCCCAGATGAAGAAGCATCCTCTAGCCGCGGTGGCGATGGCAAGCGCCATGGCAAGCCTTCTTCGGAGAAGAAGAAGGTCGACCCCAACGCCTACCGGCGCTGCGGGAAGATGGGCCATTGGGCAAAGGAGTGCCCAAATCGCTAGGAGAAGAAGGCTGAGGCTCATTTAGCGTAGGCTGATGAGGATGATGAGACCACTCTCCTGAGGGCGACGTTATGTGCACTGCACGATGTCAAGGCGAAGGAGAAGGGAGAGGTGATGGCGGTGGAAGGGCACGACAAGGCTCTGAAGGCTGTCAACCTCGATGAACCATGCGCCCTAGTCCACCTCGGATGTGTGGGCGGCGAGTAGGAGCAGCGGTCGAGCAGGAGCAGCGGTGGTACCTAGACTCCGGCGCCAGCAACCACATGATGGGCTCCAAGGAAGCCTTCTCCGAGCTTGACGGCAACGTGACCGGCACGATGAAGTTTGGTGACGGCTCAAGGGTGGCGATCCAAGGGTGCGACACCATCATCTTCAGGTGCCAAAATGGTGAGCACCGCGTGCTGACAGATGTATATTATATCCCGCAGCTACATTCAAGCATCATCAGCATTGGCCAGCTGGATGAGTGCGGTAGCAAGGTACTGATCAAGGACGGCGTCGTCAGGATCAGGGACCGAGAGCAGCGCCTTCTTGCCAAGGTGAAGAGGTCCCAGAACTGGCTGTACCTGCTTGACTTAAAGGTGGAGCAGTCGGTGTGCCTGGCAGCACGACACACCAAGGAGCCATGGCCGTGGCATGCCCGGTTCAGCCATCTCAGCTTCAGCGCGCTCGGTCGGCTGGAGAAGATGGTCTGAGGGCTGCCCCATATCAAGCACAAAGGCAAGCTGTGTGACAACTGCCTGGCCGGGAAGCAGAGGAGGCTGCCGTTCCCAAAGACAGCCAAGTATCACGCGGCGGATGCTCTCGAGCTCGTCCACGGTGATCTCTATGGTCCAATCATGCCAGCCACAAACGGTGGTTGGCGGTACTTCCTCCTTCTCGTGGATGATTGTAGTCACTATATGTGGCTACAACTCTTGACGAGCAAGGATGAGGCGGCGGAGGCGATCAAGAAGTTGAAGGCATGCGCGGAGCAGCAAGAAGCTACGCATGCTGCGGACTGATCACGATGGTGAATTCACTTCGTTGGAGTTCACTACGTACTGCGCGGGTCAGGGTGTGGTGCGACACCACACCACGCCATACTCGCCACAACAGAATGGCATGGTCAAGCGGTGGAACCAGACGGTGGTCAGCATGGCTCAATCCATGATGAAGGCCAAGAGCATGCCAGCAAGGTTCTAGGGTGATGCAGTGACCACGGCGGTGTTCATCCTCAACCGCGCACCCACAAAGGCCATGAAGGGCGTGACACCGTTCAAAGCTTGGCATGGGCGCAAGCTGAGCGTGTCCTTCCTCCGGACATTCAGCTGCATTGGCCACGTCAGGAAGATGAAGCCAGTCCTCACCAAGCTGGAGGACAGGAGCACACTGATGGTGCTCCTAGGCTACGAGGAAGGTACCAAGGTGTATCGGCTCTATGACCCACATGGAGGCAAGGTGGTTGTCTCGTGCGATGTCGTGTTCGACGAGATGGCTGCCTAGGACTAGGACAGACCGGGCATAGGGAAGCTAGCAACTTCACCTGCACCTTTGTCGTCGAGCACTTGGTCATCCACGGTGGTGGAGACGCTGGAGAGGAGGTGCCGACCACTCTAGCAACATAGCCGAGCACTCCTGGGGCAGTGCCGAGTACTCTAGGAGGGGTGCCGAACACTCCAGGAGTGGTGCCGAGCGGTCCTGCAGTGGTGCCGACCACTCTAGGACGGGTGCTAAATGCTCTCATAGCGGAGCCTAGAGGTCTTGCAGTGGTGCCGACCACTCCAAGACTGGTGTCGAGCACTCCTGTAGTGGTGCCAACTAGTCTAGGAGTGGTGACAAGCGGTCCAGGAGTAGTGCCGAGCACTACAGTCGGGGTGCCGAGCACTCCAGGTGCTGTGCCGACCACTCCGGTGGAATAGGGGACTCCATCAACACCGATCGAGTTCGCCTCACCTCCAAGCGACATCACAGAGTTCGTGGATGCTTTCCACGACGGTGAGGAGGTGCGGTTCCACAGGCTGGATGACATTGTCGGCGGCACAGGGTCCTCAGGCCTAGCGGGTTGGCTGCTCAATGACACAGAGCTGCTTCTCATTAGTACAGAGGAATCATCCATGTTCGCACTGGCCGAGCACGATGCAAATTGGCGACGGGCAATGCTGGAGGAGATGAAGGCGATCAAGAAAAATGAGACTTGGAAGCTCATCGATCCACCTCTAGGATGTTGTCCGATCGGCCTGAAGTCGGTGTACAAAGTCAAGCGGGATGAGCACGGCGCCATTATCAAGCACAAGGCGTGCCTCGCCGCCTGAGGCTTTGTCCAGCACGAGGGCATCGACTTCGAGGAAGTCTTTGCGCCGGTAGCGTGCATGGAGTCTAACCGACTGCTGCTGGCTTTTGTAGCAGCGAAGGACTGGCGCGTCCATCACCTGGACGTAAAATCAGCCTTCCTCAACGGTGAGCTGGCGTAGATGGTCTTCGTTAGGCAACCTCCGGGTTTCACCGTCAAGGGAGAGGAGCACAGGGTTCTCTGACCGCGTAAGGCGCTCTACGGGCTGCGGCAGACCCCACGAGCGTGGAACACCAAGCTTGACGCCACGCTGGGCGAGCTTGGGTTCACGCTATGCGCAACCAAGCATGCGCTCTACATGCGGCGACGGGGAAGGAGGAGCTCATCGTCGACGTGTATGTGGATGACTTGATCGTCACCGGCGTGCGTGCGGAGGACATCGATAGCTTCAAGCGCGAGATGGCGGCTCATTTCCGAATGAGCGATCTTGGTGTGGTCTCCTACTACCTCGGCATCGAGGTGAGACAGGGGAAGGAGGCGCTCACGCTCGGTCAGACCGCGTACGCCTCGAAGCTGTTGGAGCGGAGCGGCATGGCTGAGTGCAAGCCATGCGTGACTCCGATGGAGGAGCGGCTGAAGCTGACGAAGGCCAGTACCGCGGCGAAGGTAGATGCAACACTCTACCAGAGCATCGTCGGCGGTCTATGCTACCTAGTCCACACGAGGCCGGACATTGCATTCGCCGTGGGCTATGTCAGCTATTTCATGGAGGATCCCCAAGAGGATCACTGGACCACGGTGAAGCGACTGATGTGCTACATCAAGGGGATAGTGGATCAGGGGATCGTCTTCCCCACGACCGGTGGAAGTGGGCTGCAGCTCACTGTGTTCAGCGATGCAGACATGGCGGGGGACATCGATGGACGATGGAGCACCTCTAGCATGCTCGTCTTCCTTGGGTCGGCTCCAATCTCATGGCTGACGCTGAAACAGAAGATAGTGGCGCTGTCCACGTGCGAGGCAGAGTACGTGGCGGCAACCACAGCGGCGTGCCAAGCTGTGTGGCTGCATCGGCTGCTGGGCGAGCTGACCGGTGTGGAAGCTCACCCCCAACACTGATGGTGGACAACTAGCCCGCCACCACCCTCACGAAGAATCCGGTTCTCCACGACCGGAGCAAGCACATCGACATCAAGTTCTACTTTCTCAGGGATTGTGTTGATGGAGGGCAGATTGTCATCGAGTTCATTGAAACTGGTTGACAACTCGTGGACGTCCTCACCAAGTCGCTCGGCCATCTCCGATTCACGAAGCTAAAGAAGATGATCGGCATGGTGGAGGTTCTAGGGTTAGCAGCAGCATTAGGGGAAGAATTGTAAAATAATCTGCTGCTCTCCCATATGTGAACGCGCGGTAGGGGCAGGCACCGAAAGGACTCCCTGCTGTTGCACTGTAGCCGCGGTAGGGACAGGCACTGAAAGGCTCCCCTACCACACTGTAACCATAGCAGGAGCAGACGTCAAAGTCAGCCCTGCTGTCACATCTAGTCACTGTAATAGCATGACAGCCTGACATGTCTGTGTACTAGGATTAGATGGGTAGAGTTGTATTTATAGCTTCCCACTTCAACTCGGTAAAGAGAGTGAATTTAGTTTTGCCATCTCCTCTGCAGAGCTCCGGCCAACGTTGGTGCTTGTGCTGTGTGTGTACGCTTTGTTCTCTCTCCCTTTTTGTACCTCTAGCCATAATGTGTGGTCGACAACGCTAGTAAGTGGTTGGCTCACCCGTGTGAAAGATCCAGGGGCCAACAAAGTCGCCGATCGAGAGCCAGCTGACTAAAGACGGCTGAGCCAAGGACTGAAACTCATCCAAAAACGGCCCGGATTCCTGGTGATCAGAGGGAGCATAAACGTTGGTCACCGTGAAAGAGTAATTGGAGGAGGTGGAGTTGAAGGTGATGGTGAGGCAGTGATCACTCCTGGAGACATCGGAGCCTGTGACGATGTCATGGTTCTAGGCAGTGATTAGGATTAGACAGTCGTGTCCCCTGTGTTGTGAAATGACGCCTCTTGACCCAGGGACATGTTTTCATGAGATGATCTCATTCATTCAAACACAAGATCAATGGTTAGGATTAGACAGTGAGTTTTATTCATAAAGGGCATGGCATGTGGCAGGAACTTTTGAGGAATAAATACATAAAAGATAAGACTCTAGAGAGTTATGTAAAAAAACCAGCAGACTCTCATTTCTGGAAAAGCTTGATGAATGTCAAAGACACCTTTATGGTCTTTGGTTCGTTCAAGGTGAAAGACGGGTCGCAAACCCGGTTTTGGGTAGACACTTGGTTGGGAAATAAACCTCTTAAAGATAAATTTCCTGCATTGTTTAATATTGTAAGAAGAAAACACGACTGTGTGGTACATGTTCTTAGTTCATCTCCACTAAATATTTCTTTTCGCTGAAATTTAGTGGGTACGAACCTAAGGGATTGGCATAGAATTGTTGCTTCTTTACACGATGTAAACTTACAGGAGGAAAGGGATGCTTTTGTTTAGGCGCTACATTCATCATGAAGTTTTTCTGTCAAATCCATGTATGCTGCGTTGATTAACAATGGGGTGAGAGTGTCACAAGACTTATGGCACGTTAAAGTTCCTACAAGAATAAAAATATTTTTGTGGTACCTAAAAAGGGTGTGATTTTAACTAAGGACAACCTTGCCCAGCGAAACTGGAATGGTGACACGAGGTGCAGCTTTTGTCACTCTCCCGAAACCATTCAACACCTTTTTTTTGACTGTCTTTATGCTAAATTCTTGTGGCGCGCTGTTCATCTACTGTTTGGAATATCGCCCCCCAAAGCATAGATGACCTATTTAATAGGTGGTCAAAGATGGCTAGTAACGATCATAATTCATTGTTATTAACAGCAACATCGGCTTTATGTTGGGCAGTTTAGATAACGAGAAACGGGGTGGTTTTTGACAAATGTAGACCAAAATCTCTTTTGTAGCGTCTTTTCAGGGGAACTCACTGGCTCCGGCAATGGGCAAGATTGCAGCGGTGTGATGATCGACGGGACCAGCTGATCCTAGCAGGGCAGCATCTAGAGACGTCGGCCTTGCATTTTTTTTGCTCCCAATGGGTGGTTGTCAAATAGATATATTGGTCTCATTTAGTTTAAGACTTCTATTTCGTTTTGTTTATTCGTGTGTTTGGCTGTAAGTTGGAGACTCTTTACATCTCGCGTGCTAGCCTACGGGCCGAACTTTGTAATAATTGGCCTGATTCTATCGGTAGATAGATGAAGCCGGATATGAACTATCATTTATCTAAAAAAAAAATGTCCTTTGAAAACTGTCATGTCTGTTCGGTGGTTCCCTTTCGAAACAGTTGTGTCCCATTCGGGACACCCGTTCACTGTGTATAAATACTTTATGAGATCAATGGAAAATGACAGTTCTTCTAATCACTTGTTCATTTCACATTTCACTTCTAACACATTATGAGCACTCTCGCTCTGCGAACAAGAACATAGGCACGACATCAACCGGAAACCATGGCGAAACTTCACTTGCCTTCACGTACCCTTCGTGATCTATTCTTTGCGATTCGCTGCATGGGTGGAGTTCGTCGTGGCCCAATTCGCTACCAAGGCCCCCCATGGACAGCGCCGCAGCATCTTCGAGCGCCTTGGCCCTCGTGTTCGTCGTGGTGGTGCTCCTGATCGTGGCTTTGGTCCGTATGGCCGCAACATCGCTACTGCAGCCGGTCCTAGCCAAGCATCCCTGAGACGGGGGCGCTGGACTCTAACGCCGCATGGCCTTCGTTTGCAGAGCCCATCGCCTGCTCCGCGTCATGACGTGGACGACGCAGGCCCCAGCAACGAAGTGCCAGCCGTTGTTGCAGCCCATGCTGTGCCCACTGAAGCCGTTCAGCAAGGGCAGTTCCCTCCGATCATCTTCCAGCATTTGATGCTGCGAACAATTGACCTCTCTAGCCTCTAATAATCTTGGGATCTCTGGTGTCCTGCCGATTTTCTCACAGGACAGCAGCTTGGAGAATCTGTATGTCAACAACACAAACTTCTCGGGTACCATACCAAGCTCCGTCAGCAATCTAAGGTCTCTCAAGAAGTTAGGCCTTGGTGCAGGTGGATTTTCCGGATACTGCCTGCTTCAATAGGTGAGCTCAAATCCTTGGAGCTGTTCCTGTTCGAGGTGTCAGGGTTACAGCTAGTACTATTGAAGTATTAAAGTGTTTGGACCAGTGCCTCCTTTCACATTGCCTCCTTTCACACTGCCTCTACCTGCTTCATTTCACATTGCCGTCCGCTCGCTCTCTCTCTCTCTGGAGTATTTCCACCGTCTGATCCAAAATCTAATACTATTAATGATACATAAATATTAAGTTAATTCTAGTATTTTTCTAATTTTGTTTAAATCTAATATATTTGTTGTTGCAAATCATTTTAATACTTTAATTTATTTTTTTGTTGACGTAAACTATTTTACATAATTTATATTTATAATTTCATGATAAATATTATATAAATAATGATTGATTAATTTATATAATTAAATATTAAATATTAAATATTAAATATTTATTGATAACTATATTATTTTTATGAGTTGTTCTTGTCTATGTTATATACCTACATACTTGTGTAATAATTTTGTAATTACAAAAAGAATTGATAAAGAAAAATGGCCATTCTTATTTAAATTTCTTCACTAAACCTACCGTTTTATTAAATAATTATCATTTATAATTTAGTTCACTTTGATATCGGAGATTATTAGAAGTGTATGAAAGCATCTAGGCCCCTAGTTGGGTTTCGGTGATTAATGATAATACGTGATTACTGTGACTAACGTGTGTTTTGCAGAGGCAATTAAGTTAGGTCATGGTAATGGCAATTGATTGGGCAATCATTGTTGTCATGCCCCTACGATGGAAATCGTTTCGATTTTCAAAGGATGGACGACAAGGTTAAGGATGGACTAGTTCTAAGTGTCGTTTAAAGTTGAAGAGACACTTAAAGTAGTTTTGAACTTTGTTTTTCCTTTGGCCTTACTATTAAGGGAGGTATGGATGGGTAGCTTGCCCTAGGTAAGTCTAGTGAGTTAGGTGTGGTGCACACTTGTCAAAACTAGCATTAGGTAGCTCCAAAACAGCCCTTAGATCAATTGGAGCAAACTTCATTCACATATGATTGCGAGTTGAAAGTGAATGGAGGGTTAAATACTGATCGGATGCTGGTTTCGGTGTGACTGGATGCTGGCGCAGAGTCCGGTCAGTTCATTTGATCAAGGTGAAGTCGTCTGGTACGACTGGACGCTAAGAGGTGAGCTACCGGATGCTGGGTGCCAGCGTCCGGTCGACTCCAGCAAGGTTCCAGAGAGAGAAAATCGTGACCGAACGCGTCCAGTCAGTGCTGACCGGATGCTGTCCTGCGTCCGGTCACAACTTAATCACTAGGTGTCGGGGAGAACTGACCGGAGTATCCGGTCAACTTGACCAGAGCTTCCGGTCACCCCGCAGAGGCACATAACGGTTTGTTTTGAATGAGGGATTATAAATACTTTCTCTATTCACTCAAGATATCACTTTTGCTCATTCCAACAGCTGAGAAACACCCTTAAGAGGGCCAATAAGAGCAAGGTCCTAGTGAGATGATTGAGATTTGAGAATCCAAAAGAGAGCACTCATTAGTGAAAGCAAGAGTAGAAAAGTGTGCAGCCACCCTTCTCATTAGGCTTGTCGTGGTCAAGTGAGAGTTCGTGCTTGTTACTCTTGGTGATCGCCATCACCTAGACGGCTTGGTGGTGATTGGGAGCTTGGTGATCATCCGATGGAGCTTGTCGATGACTCAACTCAAGTTGTGAGCGATTGTGGGTGATTCACCGCGATGGAGTGTCAAAGAATCAAACCCATAGAGCACTTGATCCTTGAGCGGGTGCTCCAACGAGGACTAGTGGGGAGTGGCGACTCTCCGATACCTCGGCAAAATATCGCCGCGTTCCTCCTTCTCTCTTTACTTTGAGCATTTACTTTGAGCAATTCAATTCTTATCTTTACTTTCATAGAATTGCCATGCTAGAGTAGGATTGGAACTTAGGTTGCAAAACTTTTTGTGCGGTAGAACATTAGAAACACTTTCTAAGCACAAGAGGTGAAGTGGGCTAACCGTATGGTTTAATTATTGCAAAGAAATTTAGAATTAGCCCAATTCACCCCCCCTCTTGGGCATCTTGATCCTTTCAATTGGTATTGGAGCCATGTGCTCATGAAATTAGACTTAACTGTCTAGAAAAAGATGTCTCACGGGGATGGTCCCCCTCCTATCTTTGAGGGGGATGATTTTCCTTATTGGAAAATCCGCATGGAGGCATATTTAGAAGCTCTAGATGTTGGAATACTTAGAGCTGCCTCACAAGGATTTTCAAAACCTCGGGATCCCACGCACCTTCAAGGCGATGAAGTAAATTACGAAAAATAGAATGCAAAGGCTCGAAACACCATCTTTAGAGGCCTTTGCAAAGGTGTGTTTAATCGGGTGAAGAACCACAAAGACGCCCATGCACTATGGTTGGACATTTGTGCGCTCCATGAGGGAACAAAGAGCGAGTGTGAGGAACGCTATCATCTTGTCATGAAAAAGCTAAATTCATTTGAGATGCTTCCTAAAGAGAGTGCTAATAAAATGTACTCACGCTTGAATGTTCTTGTAGAGGAAGTCAATGGGCTTGGACTTACTCAAATGCAACCATCTGATGTTGTAAGAAAAATCTTGAGTGTCCTCCCCATTGACAAATATGGGCATATTGTGACCATGCTTCATCAAGGTGATCTTTCCACCGCTACACCAACACAAATCTTGGGAAAGATCAATGCTCATGAGATATACATGCACATTACACCACAAGATGGCTCATCCTCTACTAAAAAGAAAGATAAGGACTTAGCATTCAAAGCTAGCCAAGAGAAGGGCAAAGCAAGGCTTGAGTATGAGAGCTCAAGTGATGATAAAATTGATGATGCAAGTCTTGCTCTCATGGTGAGAAGAACCGCCAAGATGCTAAAGAAGCTTAACAAGAGTGGCATCAAGTTTGATGGCAAGAAAAAGTTCTTCACTAGCTCTAGAAGGAAGCAAATCTCGGAGATGGATTGCTACAATTGCGGAGAACTTGGTCATCTAGCACACCAATGCACAAAGCCCAAGAAAGACAAGTACAAGAACAAGTACGAGGGCAAGAAAGATGACTGAAGTAATGAAGAAGAAGATGAGAAGAAGAGAAACAAGCCATACAAGAAGAAGGATGGCAAGAATGACTTCTACAAGAAAAAAGAAGAATGACAAGGCATACATCATCGGTGATTGGTTCACGGACATTGATTCATTAAGTTACTCATTCGATGATGATAATGATAATGAGAAGGTGGCCGCCATTGTGATTGACTCTTCATCATCTTCACCGACACCACCGCCATCATCCTCTACACACCTATGCCTTATGGCCAAAGATGAACGCAAGGTATCAAATAATGATGATAGTAGTGGTGATGATCATGCTAACAATGATGATAGTGATAGTGATGATGATGAATATGAATCACCTTCTTATGATGATTTTGTTAAATTGCTAAATCAATATACTAAGATCATTAGAAAGACTAGAGCTAAGAATGACAAGCTAGAAGCTAAGAATGATTCTCTTTTAGCCAAATGTGATATAGCCGAAAAGGCTAGTGTTGAGCTTAGAGAAGCAAATGATGCTATGTCATCCAAACTCAAGAAGCTCAAATCTTCTACGAAAGAGTTTAAAGATAAACATGATAAACTTGAGAGGATACACAATGAGCTCATCACTAGTCATAATATGGTAAAAGAAGAATATACCAATCTTACGATTAATCATGATAATCTTGTTATTGCTCAAGAATTTTTATCCAATGAGCCACATGATGCTACTAACGATGTTGTTAAGATTGATGTAGCTACATCATGTGATGATTTAATCATTGAGAGCATTGAGCAAAGTTCTAGTAGCAAGGGCAAGCAAGTGGTTGAGACCGATAATTATGATGAGTATGTCAAGCTCAAGAGTGATAATGAAAAGCTCAAGAAAGATCTTAAAGAGATCAAAACCCACAATACTATTGTGCTAGAAACTCTTGATCATGATGGTGATTTGATTCTTGAGAATGAGAAGCTCAAAGAAGAGAACAAGAAACTCAAGGAAGAGAAAAATAATGATGCACTCAAGGAAGAGAACAAGAAGCTCAAGTTGGAGAAAGAGCATCTCAAGATTGGATTGAACAAGTTCATAAGAGGCAAGCATCTTCAAAGTGAGCTACTAATGAACACCGTCATGAAGACGGATAGAAGTGGCATTGGGTATTTGGTAAATCAAGAGAAGAAGACTCAAGCTCAACAACAACTACACAAGTCAAAGTCAAAGCCAAAGAGATGTTTTGAGTGTGGACAAGAAGGCCACTTTGCCCATGAGTGTCAAACTCCACCACCACAACCCTTGCCCAAGCATGCTAGACCCTTTGCTTTCAATGCTCATTACATGCTTAGAAAGGACTCTAGTGGAAAGATGAAAGTTATGTTCTTAGGATCTCCCAACAAGAATAGGCCTAAGAAAATTTGGGTAGCAAAGTCACTTATTGAGAAGGTGAAGGGCCCTCAACAAGTTTGGGTTCCTAAAGCTTGATCTCTTGTGTGTAGGTGAACTACAAGACCGGTGGAAGTCATTAGATAATTGATAGTGGTTGCACATAATATATGACCGGTGGTCCTCGTATGTTCACCTCACTAGATGAAGATGTAGATGGACAAGAAAGAATCACATTTGGAGATAATTCAAAGGGCAAGGTTAAAGGATTGGGCAAAGTGGCAATATCAAATGATCATTCAATCTCAAATATGCTATATGTTGCTTCATTGAGCTTCAACTTGCTATCCGTTGGACAATTGTGTGATCTTGGCTTTCAATGCCTATTTACTGAGAAGGAAGTGGTTGTATCCAAGAAAGATGATGATCAAGTGATATTTAAGGGATTTAGATACAACAACCTATATCTAGTGGACTTCACCTCCGAAGATGCTAATTTGAAGACTTGCCTATTCACCAAAACAACACTTGGGTGGCTATGGCATAGAAGACTTGCTCATATTGGGATGAGCTCACTCAAGAAGCTAATGAAGAATGATTTGGTAAGAGGGTTGAAGGATATGAAGTTTGAGAAGGACAGGCTTTGTAGTGCATGTCAAGCTGGAAAGCCAGTTGCAAATACTCATCCTACAAAAGCTTTTATGTCAACTACAAAAGTGCTAGAGCTTCTTCACATGGACTTATTTGGACCAACAACATACAAGAGTTTGGGAGGAAATCTTTATTGTCTTGTGATTGTTGATGACTATTCAAGATACACATGGGTATTCTTCCTTCATGATAAATCCAAAGTTGCATCATGCTTCAAGAAGTTTGCCAAGAGAGCATAAAATGAGTTTGAAGTGAAGCTCAAGAAGATTAGAAGTGACAATGGAAAGGAATTTTACAACACAAACATAGAAGCCTATTGTGATGAAGTTGGGATCAAGCATGAGGGCTCCACAACATATACTCCTCAACAAAATGGTGTAGTTGAGAGAAAGAATCGGACATTGATCACACTAGCAAGAACAATGCTTGATGAGTACAACACTCCCAAAGCTCTATGGGCAGAAGCTATCAACACCGCATGCTATGCATCCAACCGCCTATTCCTTCAAAAGTTTCTTGGCAAGACACCTTATGAGTTGCTCAATGGGAAGAAGCTGGACGTCTCATTCTTTAGGGTGTTTGGTTGCAAATGCTACATCTACAAGAAGCGGCAACACCTAGGGAAGTTTCAAAGACGTTGTGATATTGGTTTTCTTGTTGGTTACTCATCAAAGTCCAAAGCATATAGAGTATTTAATTATGCCACCGGCTTAGTTGAAGAAACATATGATGTGGAATTTGATGAATCTAACGGCTTCTAAGGAGCACATGAGAATCTTGATGATGTAGGTGATGAACCATTGAGGGAGGCTATGA
The DNA here is from genome assembly GCA_904845875.1 of Miscanthus lutarioriparius. Taxonomy (NCBI): domain Eukaryota; kingdom Viridiplantae; phylum Streptophyta; class Magnoliopsida; order Poales; family Poaceae; genus Miscanthus; species Miscanthus lutarioriparius. The sequence goes on along the minus strand of CAJGYO010000014.1, from coordinate 57,566,755 downwards.
AGAACATTCCGGTTGGAGACAACAAGCCACAAGATGATGAAGATGATGTACAAGTGATTAATCCACCTTCTTCATCAAATGTACCACAAGATGGTGAAAAATATGGGAGAGTAGAAAATGAAGATACTCATGTCTGTCATGAGCAAATGGTGACACAAGCACAAGATGTTGATGCTCCAGAACCTCCCCCTCAAGTGGTTGATAGAAGAAATACACCTCTACTACAAGCTCATCCACAAGATCTCATCATAGGGAGTCCATCAAAGGGAGTAATGACTCACTCTCAAAAGCTTGCTTCATTTATTGAACATCACTCTTTTGTCTCTTGCTTTGAGCCTACTAAGGTAGAAGAAGCTCTTCAAGATCCAGATTGGATAAATGGCATGCATGAAGAGTTGAACAACTTCACCCGCAATGAAGTTTGGACTCTTGAAGAGCGACCAAAAGGTGCAAGAGTTATTGGAACAAAGTGGGTGTTCTGCAACAAGCAAGATGATCAAAGCGTTGTTGTGAGAAACAAAGCAAGACTAGTTGCAAAGGGGTTCTCTCAAGTTGAAGGGTTGGATTTTGGAGAGACCTTTGCACCAGTTGCAAGACTAGAAGCCATTCGTATCCTCCTTGCATCTGCATCACATCATGAAATAAAGCTATATCAAATGGATGTGAAAAGTGCATTTTTAAATGGCTTTATTAATGAACTAGTCTATGTTGATCAACTTCCCGAATTTGAAGACCCTAGATATCTTAATCATATTTATAGGTTGTCCAAGGCGTTATATGGGCTTAAGCAAGCCCCAAGAGCTTGGTATGAGCGCCTTCGGGACTTCCTCATTGAGAAGGGCTTTATCATTGGGAAGGTCGACATCACACTATTCACCAAGAAGCTTGATGGATATATCTTCATTTGTCAAGTGTATGTTGATGATATCATCTTTGGATTCAGCCTGGGCGCTTTTTCACCGAAAACCGAACACCGAACCGAACCGAACCGAAACCGAACTGAATAGTCGGTTTTTTGGTTTTCGGTTTCAGCTTTGGTTTCTGGATTCCAGAACTTCGGTCATCGGCTTCGGTTTCGGTTTTTAGCTCAAACCGAACCGTAAACCGAGCTCATCAATCGCTCATCAATCCACCGAAGAACGTCTGAGTCCGGCTCGGCAGCCCACCTCAACATCCCCCCATCGCCAAGCAAAGTCCATGAAGGCCCACCAGTCCACCTCCTCCACCACCCACACCACACCTAGGCACCCACACACTACAAACCCTAACTTACCTACGGCAGCATGGCTGGGTGGCGGCGGCGGGTAGCAGGCAACGGCGAGGCTTGCGACTGCGAGCAAGGAGCGCCGGAGCAGGGACGGCGCAGACCCAGGCATCCGGTTGTCGAGCGTGTGCGTGGCCTATGGTCGGGGGTGGCAGCGCAAGCTTCGAGTGGGGGTAGCGACGCGGCGCCACGGCGAGCGGGGGTGGCGTGACTGGCCTGGCACGCGAGCTCTAGGTAGCACGGCAGCATGGCAGGTGGGGGCAGCGTGGTTGTGCGAGCTCTAGGCAACACGGCCTCCGTGCGGCATGGCGACCGGCGAGAAGAAGAAACTTCGGTTGAAACCGAACACCGAACCGATGGAACCGCAACCGAAATCGTCGGTTTCTGTTTCTTTCTCAAACCGATCGGTTTCAACCTTTGTCCAAATCGAAGTTTCCTTGAACCGATGAAACCGAACCGAATTGTTGGTTCCAACCGATTGCCCAGGCTGACTTTGGATCATTAAATGAAGATTCTTGCAAAGAGTTTGGTGAATTGATGTCGAAGGAGTTCGAGATGTCAATGATTGGAGAGCTTACATTCTTTCTTGGTTTTCAAGTCAAGCAAATGAGAGAGGGGGTTTTCATCTCTCAAGAGAAATATACAAATGATCTTCTCAAGAGATTCAAAATGGATGAATGTAAGCCATTCAAGACACCAATGCCAACAAATGGACATCTTGATCTAGATGAGGGAGGTAACACGGTTGATCAAACTCTCTACCGCTTTATGATTGGTAGCTTGTTATATTTAACCGCATCTATGTCCGACATCATGTTTAGTGTGTGTATGTGTGCTAGATTTCAAGCTAATCCTAAGGAAACTCATTTGATTGCCGTTAAAAGAATTTTTAGGTATCTTAAGCACACACCAAGCATTGGCCTTTGGTATCCCAAAGGAGCTAGATTTGAATTAGTTGACTATTCCGATTCGGATTATGCCGGTTGCAAAGTTGATAGAAAAAGCACATCGGAGGGTGCCATTTGCTTGGTAGATCACTTGTGTCTTGGTCCTCCAAGAAACAAAATAGTGTGGCTTTGTTCACCGCCAAAGCGGAATACATTGCCGCGGGTGCTTGTTGTGCACAAATACTTTACATGAAGCAAACTTTGCTAGACTATGGTGTAGTTCTAGAAAAGGTACCTCTTTTGTATGACAATGAGAGTGCAGTAAAACTTGCTAATAGTCCGGTTTAACACTCTCGCACCAAGCACATAAATATCTGCCATCACTTTCTTAGAGATCATGTTGCAAAGAATGATATTTCATTAGAAGGTGTAAGGACCGAGGATCAATTGGCGGATATCTTCACTAAACCGCTAGATGAGGTGACTTTTTGTCGATTGCGGAATGAGCTCAATGTTCTTGATTTTAGCAACTTCACTAGAAAATGAGCTTGTGTTGTCCCTTGCATTGCATTGTAATATACAACATGTTTACTTTGGTAATGCATATAGGGCTTGTCTAACATGGTTAAGATAACCACTGAAAAGCGTGTGAAGAAGCTTAACCTTGGATCAAACTTGAAAAGCAACTAGAATTACTTTCAAGTATTGCATTGCATATGCATGAATGTTGCTTTGTCGTTTCGCTTCAATCACCCTTTTTATTGCCTATTTTCTTAAAAAGAATTATAGCCTAAGGCAAAATATTTTGAAAATTTTGAGGGTTTGAGAGAGGTCACTCATATCAGTCCCAATTGGTGTTTATTTGGATCTAATTGAAGTTGGGACTTGATTGGGAACAGGCAGCACGAAGGACTTTGAAGATTTGCTGGAAAAGAGTGATCGGACGCTGCACCGTACTTTGAAGTCCAGCGTTCGGTCAGTTCACAAGAGGTGAATCGATGCTGCGATGGAGTGACCAGACTTTGCTGTTCAGCGTCCGGTTAGATGGCGTTCTTGTGTCTGGTCGAGTGAAGACGATGGAGACAGGTTGGACCGGACTCTGGCTGCGTCCAGTCAGTTGTGATCGGACGCGTCCGATCGTGGCTCCAGGGGATTTGGACCTCTCTGGAGTCTACCGGACTCTGGGTGGCAGCGTCCGATCATTGCCACCGGAGCGTCTGGTAAATAGATGTCGTGCAGATTTTGGACTCTTATCTCTTTCCTTTTCTATTCCATCACGGGGACCCATATAGTCCAACCGTCATCACGCCTTTGACCTATTCCGCCCGTGCCGACATCGCCGCCTCGCCTCGAGCTCGCCATTGCCCGCGCCCGTGCCCTTGTCACTGAATCCGCCAGCGCCGCTCCTTGCCCGCGTAGCCTCCTGAGCCGCCGCACTGTGCTACTCAGCCCGAGCCACACAACCGCGCCTCCCCACACCCACGCGCCGCCGTGCCCACGCCGCCTCGCCCGCATTGCTCCACGCTGCCATGCCACACAGCAGCACCGCCATGCCCTGTTCTAGTGCCGCCGCCGCACCACCAAGCTTGTGCCCTAGCGCTTCACTGCCTCGCCGACCAGCGCAACCCTAACCCTAGCTTCACAGTGTCGACCCGGTGGTTCTCCGTGATCCGTTCGTTGTTCTTCAGTTCACCAGTTCGTTAGGTAGCAAGCCCTCGTTTCCTATATCATATCTATTGCTTGCTTTCTTAGGGTTTCGTATCTCTAGATATATTGTGATTATTTATAAATCCGATCTATTCTAACGTGCAGCGAGTCGGTGTTTCTGAGGTCACTTTGGCAGTTGTCAGTCAACTCAGGGCCAAGCTCACGAGTACGGATCGAGGCCAAGCCTTGGAAGTGATAGTTGGCAGTTGATTCTTGTCAGTGCAGTTGTTCTTTTTAGTTCCATCAGATGGCTCGGGTCAAGAATGTCGGAGGTGGTCTCGGTGATGAGGATCCGAGGCCCCCGCCTCGCTTGCCTTCTGAGGCAAAAGGCAAGGCGATGGAGAAGCTTGCAACGAAGAAGCGCAAGTATCCAGATTCTGATATAGCGAGAGCAGCCGTAGTTGTAGCCGCCGCAGAGCTTGCTGAGAGAGGAGGTGCTTGGAGTGGTGTAGTCATTACAGATCAGCTTTCACCAGCTCAGAGGGCCGCTGTCCAGGAGGTTGAGCGTCGTCATGGTGGTCCAGCTGGGACAACCATGGTTGGAGGATGGCGTGTCGCTATAGATGAGAGTCAGTCTCAGGGGGAGCCACAGCAGCAAGCACAGCTAGTAGAGCAGACTCAGGAGGGATAGCAGTTAGAGGAGACAGAGTAGGCACCTCAGCCACAGTTACGCCGCTCTAGTCATACTCGTACCCAGGTGACACCGAGGGCAGAGACACAACGGAGAGGTTCTCGTCCGCCTCCTAGACCACAAGGTCCGCCTCCAGTGACTCATCTAGATTTGAGGGCCACCATCGTCAAGCAGGTGCAGCAGCTCAGGTTCGTTCAGTTCGAGGAGTGGTTTCCGCTGAGGCGTGTGTGGCAGAACCTCCTAAATTATAGGACCCACATGCACCTGTCACTGTCCAACGACCTCTGACGACTATGCATATGTTCCCGGTAACTTAAGAAGATTGTCGGGTGTCCTCGAAGAACCCTGAATCATCCACGATTTCTGAGCAGGATCCCATTACAGAGTCATTGCAGTATTACAACATTTATTTAAATATCTACATCAGAGTAAAATACCGGAAGTCTTACAATAACTTAGTTTACAAACCAGTTGTTTCAAACCTTACCAACTAAGTTCGATAAATATTACAAACCATAGCAGTGGAGTGGCATTAGTAACATAATATAAAACACACAATATAAGTACCCTGCCCAAGGGTCACACACATTCACTTATCATCATCGATTTGGACAACAGTCATGCAGCACGGTCCAAAGCAGACCTGCTCATGAGGCTCACCTGCAACAAGGGTCAACAAACCCTGAGTACAAAAGTACTCAGCAAGACTTAACCGAAGTAAAACTGATAAGACTCAAGAATGCAGGCTCAGGGATTCAAGGTATGGCTTTAGCAATAATCAAAGTTCTTTTGCGTAAAAGCTCTCTACAAGATCCTTTATTCAACATTTAAAACTTCATAAAGATCATATATAAAGCTGACATGATCCGTATTGAGATCATGAAACTTCATATCCAACACTTTCTCAAACCTTCCTCAAGTTTCAGTTATTAACTACGATGATGAACATAGAGTTGAGTCTCCATAACCGAGGAGCAACGACGATTCGAACCGATTATAACCCAGCTGGGGATTCCAGACCACACGACATATGCAGGTCTCTGACCTGCATATACCAACCTACCCTCAGGTCCTCTAAAACAAGAACGGGTCCATGCCACCCGAGAATGCAGTACTCCACCAATCCAGCCCATTGCCACATGGGTACACGCTATTCTCGCCATCTCTCCACTCCCAGTGTGCGAGTAGCCATTCTCATAATAGAATAGCCAAGTTAAGGCTTACTGGAGTATGTGGTTAGTACTACAAAGTCTCATCTCACACAATTCAACAACAAACGGTTCTTAATCGACACAGGCGGAAAGAACTCGCTCACAAGACATCCACATCTTGTGGCTCTCACACACCGAGTCCGCCTGGTCTAGATTTATTACTCCACATGCTCATATCTCATGATAACATAAGTAACCAATCATATCAAAATCCCATGTATTTCTCACAAGTGACAGGTAATCACCCGACGTTTATTGGTCTAAGCATAGCTAAGCATAACTAAGCATTCTCGGATTGAAACGGGTAACAAGGTGGATAGTGAAAAACAAGGTTGGTAATGCACCAATTAGGTTTTCACTCAACTCCTAATCACTTAATGCAGTACTGAAAAGGAAAAGCGATATAAATTTGTAAAGCACAAGGTAGGTTTAAATGCATCCAAGGCTTGCCTTGATTCTCGGAAAAGTCGGGTTCCAAAGACGTTCCACAAATATCAAATCCGACCTCAACAGACGGATTAACTTCCTCCACAACTTGATTGACTACCACGTTCTCGCTTTCGTTCACTACACGTAGTAACAATGCCATGTTTAACATGATGCGAGATATAAAACATGATGCTTGACGATGGATGCAAAAATTATTAACTTGAATACAACTTTCCTTCGCGGTATAGTTACAAGTCAAAACTAACTAAACCTTTTTCATAAACCCAACTACTTACTTTAAGTACCAAGAATCATCTTATGCTAATGACCCAAGGTCATTACTCAATCCAAAAGTCAAACAAAACCTAAGTCATTAAGGTTTACTATTTGCTTTTATGAATTAATTATTTAATAAAAAATTATGAAATAAATCAACTTTCTCCAATTGAGCTCAACATTTTTGTAAAGGTTCATTACATGATAACTAAGTGGCGAAACAATTTTCATAATTTTTGGATAATTATTTAAGCCTAGAAAAATCAGAGAAACTCATTTATTAATTAATTGAGCAATTTTTATCACATTCAAAAAGTACTGAAAAGCAACATTTAATATTTTTTCCGAAATAGTTTACATTTTAGAGAGGTCACACAAAAAATTTCATAATTTTTGGAGCTCTAATTAATTCTACACAAAAATAACAAAAACTTACACTATTCATCTATTTCAGAAAAATAGAAAATCTATTTTCAAATCAAACCGCCACTGACAGGGTGACCCCACCCGTCAGTCCTCGCTGACCACTGCGGTGAGCCCTCTGACCAGCGATTTCTTGCCGCTGGTGAGATCAACGGCGACGGTGAGGGTACCAACGTGATCACCACGACAAGGCGCACCTAGAGGTAGCACTAATTGCACCAATCGTTGCACAATCCGAGCTAGACGCTGACCATGGCGGACACGGCAGAGTGGCTGCGCTATGCTGGCAAAACAAGGTCGGTAGCGGTTAAACAAAAGGCCCAGGAAGCATCAGGAGCTCACCCCAAACACGCTGGAGCAGAAAGATGGACTAGAGGCGCAACGGAGAAGCTTGTCGTCGGTCACAGCAACCACGGCGGCGAAGCAGACGTCGACGGTGGTGTTCCGGTGACTACGGTGGACAAAAAGATCAATCAACTGGGCACAAAGCATCACAGCAACATGGCGAAGCTGGAGCTACACAGAGCAAGAGCAAAGACTCACCGTAGTGTGCTGGCCACGGTGACGCGCAGTCGACGGCGGTGCTGCCGGCCGCGAGGAAGAAAGGCGTGCTCAGCGGTTTCCCGGCGAAGTCAAGCTACAAGGGCGGTTCAACTGGGTGTGCAAGGAGCAAGCAGAGCTGTGGCAAGCTTTGCCGAGGCTGGGAATGCACTATGGCGACGGCACAGCTCAACGGAGCAGCGGTGGTGGGGATGGGAAAAGCAGAGGAGAAGAACGGCGAAAAACGGCGACGGTGAAGACCTTATAGCACGGCTCAGAAGCAAGAGGAAGCCACGCAGTAGCCTTCTCCATGCCAGCGCGAAGCCGAACATGGCCACGAGCGCACCTGGAAACCAGAAGAAGGTTGCCGGCGGTGAGGTGGCGTCCGCGGTTACTGTTCACCATATTTACAGAATTGGCATTCTCATATTTTCTCAAATTACTCCCAAAATTGCATGGTAACTCAAAAATCTCCAAAAACAAAAGTTGTTCCAAATTCAAAGTTCTACAACTTTGCTTTTATAACCATACCCTAATTCGGTTTACATTTTGAAATGCAAGTTTGAAATCAACAGGGGACACTTTAAGAATTTACGCCTTTTCAAATTGCTTCAAATTTTATATAACAACTTTGAAAACTCCAAAAACCAACTTTGTACATCTTGAAAAGCTCTACACTTTTGCTTTTAGGCTCAACCCCAAAATGTGCTTAGATTTTGAAATGGGGTTTTCCAGGGTAAACTTAAATGCTGAAATTAGGTTTTTCGGAAATTCAAACCAATACAAAAGTTTTGAACTTGATTCAATCCACCCAAGTCAACACATATAATATAAAAGTAAACTTGTTTTAGTGGATACATATCAAAATTTTCACTAACCCAAAATGATATGCAATGCATATGATGACATGGCAAGTTTTAATATTTAAAACACCCAAGGTGTTACAGCGGGATGAGCGTGCATCAGATGGCTTCTACACACCACTGCAGGAAGCTTTTTATAATGCATATCTTAACAGTAGGCAGCATTCAAGTCTCAGAGGGTGTGCAACATTGAGTCCATTGTAGCAATAGCTGGAGAGCATATTCGCCCTTACCTATCTTACTTGCTAGGGCTGACAGACTTACTCGGACAGATAGGTTTATATGTTCCATCTTGGGTCCGTGAGTTCTATGCTACACTTTGGATTGACCTGTAGCATAGATTTATATACTTTGCATTCAGAGGCAGATATTACAGGCTGATGAGTTTCAGGGTCAGGGAGATTCTCAGGCTTTAGGGGCAGCTCGTCCGGCTACATGACGTTTGCTATGGACAGACAGCGCCTCCTAGACGCCCTCATGGCGGTATGGTGCCTCCTACTGATTTGGTCCACCATTGCTTCACAGAGCCATTCGGTGAAGGGTCGAGCAGGACACCCAGTGACCTCACTCCTACAGCTAGAGTGCTTGATGCTATCATGAGGAGGACCCTGCTTCCAAGGATGGAATATCGTGAGGGCTTGACTCACATTCAGTTATGGCTACTGAACTCTCTGATGCAGCAGACTGTATTTTATATCTGGGATCTCTTACTATCAAAGATGAAGGATACTATTGTAGAGGGGTTCAGAGGTCACCAACAGTTGCCCTATGCACACTGGATTACATTCTTGATTCATAAAGCAGTTACAGTGAGGCCACCTGAGATGCTAGCAGAGTATAGTGGTGCTACTATAGAGTTTCCTGCCTACAACATGACTCAGATGCTCCATCACAGCAGGCCGAGTGCACCTAGCCAGTCACGCCATCGCCCAGAGGTGCCTGAGACTGCAGCCCAGCAGGATGAGACCATTAGGGGCATAGCAGCTACAGAGGAGGAGCAGTTAGATGCTCAGCAGGAGGGGATGGTCGAGAGCGACCCCAGCGATAGTACAGATGATGACTACCAAGATATCTCTCAGATGCCTCCTCGACGACATGACCATGAGGCCGGTAGCTCCAGTTCAGTTCCACCTGCACCACAGACAGACCTCGCTCTACTTGCTATACTTGAGCAGATGAGGTAGGATCAGGCTCGCCAGGCCCAGGAGATCGCTACTACATTTGCACAGTTTCAGGCTAGACAGGATGAGTTTCTGTGACAGTAGCAGGCGATCCAGCAGTAGCAGCAGCAGGCCATGCATCAGCAGCAGCTCCTCATGCTTTAGCAGTTACTCCGATTTATGCAGCATGTCATCTTTGCTATTGGAGCTCCACCGCCACAGCATACACCTCAGCTTGGTCATCCTGCCACCACTTGAAAGACTCCTGTTGTACAGCCTAGTGGGCTTCAGAGTCAGGGACAGACTGCTACTCAGTTTGCTTCACCTACAGAGCAGGTGTCCCAGTGGTTTGCCTCGCCAGTGCCAGCCCCACAGTTCACACCTTTTCAGATGGGCTTCACATTGGCTTAGACTTCCTCGCTGCTTGTGCTAGATACTACAGTCTCTAGGAGCCTTGGTGCTACCTTCAGTGAGTTGACATGGCAGCCTACTCCACCATATCTATATGTCCCTGGTCCTTCCACAGTTGCACCTATTACCGGGACTACAGAGACGCTCCTTTCTTCAGTTGCATCATCAGAGCCGCCTGCTACAGTCATACCTGCAGTCTCAGGCCGCACCAGTCCCTGATCCGACCCAGACCGCTTCAGCATCGCTTCCAGCTATAGAGGGTTAGACTGCTCAGAGCTCAGTATCAGATGATGATGGCACACAGTTCTAGCTCGCTCCTCGCACCTCAGTGCCTGACTCGTCCGCTGTAGCCCCGTCGACCGACCCTTAGGTTTTGGTGTTTGACGCCAAAGGGGGAGAGGGATTGAGTATGTTAGACTTAGGGGGAGCGACATATTTAGGGGGAGTTTATCCATAATATTTGGCTTTTTATGTGTGATACACTATTATGCATTCATATGTTTACTTTCATGCATCAAACTATATTTGTGTGATAGTGATATTTATGTGATCGTGATATTTGACATGTGTGCTCTCTACTTTGAATTATTTATATGTCATATCACTTGTGTTATGCTCATTTGCTTTGCTTCCGCGTTTTACTCCGATGCAAATGAGCTTTATTACTTGTACTCATGCTTATTTCATATCTTTTGAGTACATTATGTTGGCTTTGATCATATAAGCTTGCCTAACTCTTTTGTTCTTATTGTCAAAAGCTTATATGAACCAAGCATGTTGAAAACCTCCTCTCTTTTTACATACTCGAGGTTGTATTGTCATCAATCATAAAAAATGGGGAGATTAAAAGCATCTAGGCCCCTAGTTGGGTTTCGGTGATTAATGATAATACGTGATCACTGTGACTAACATGTGTTTTGTAGAGGTAATTAAGTTAGGTCATGATAATGGTAATTGATTGGGCAATCATGGTTGTCATGCCCCTACGATGGAAATCGTTTCGGTTTTCAAAGGATGGACGACAAGGTTAAGGATGGACTAGTTCTAAGTGTCGTTTGGAGTTGAAGAGACACTTAGAGTAGTTTAGGACTTTGTTTTTCCTTTGGCCGTACTATTAAGGGGGGTATGGACGGGTAGCTTGACCAAGGTGAGTCTAGTGGGTTAGGTGTGGTGCACACTAGTCAAAACTAGCTCTAAAACAGCCCTTAGATCAATTGGAGCAAACTTCATTCACATATGATTGCGAGTTGGAAGTGAATGGAGGGTCAAATACTGACCGGACGCTGGTTTCGGTGTGACCGGACGTTGACGCAGAGTCTGGTTAGTTCATTTGATCAAGGTGAAGTCGTCTGGTACGACTGGACGCTGAGAGGTGAGCGACCGGACGCTGGGTGCCAGCGTTCGATCGACTCCAGTAAGGTTCCAGAGAGGGAAAATCGTGACCGGACGCTGTCCTACGTCCGGTCACAACTTAATCACTAGGTGTCGGGGAGAACTGATCGGAGCGTCCGGTCACCCCGCAGAGGCACATAACAGTTCGTTTTGAATGAGGGGTTATAAATACTTCCCCTATCCACTCAAGGGATCACTTTTGCTCATTTCAACAGCTAAGAATCACCCTTGAGAGTGCCAAGAAAAGAAAGGTCCTAGTGAGGTGATTGAGATTTGAGAATCCAAAAGAGAGCCCTCATTAGTGAAAGCAAGAGTAGCAAAGTGTGCATCCATCCTTTTCATTATGCTTGTCGTGGTCAAGTGAGAGTTCGTGCTTGTTACTCTTGGTGATCGCCATCACCTAGACGGCTTGGTGGTGATTAGGAGTTTGGTGATCATCTGACGGAGTTTGTGGATGACCCAACTCAAGTTGTGAGCGGTTGTGGGTGATTCACCACGACGGAGTGTTAAAGAATTAACCCGTAGAGAGCACTTGATCCTTGCGCGGATCAAGGGGGAGATACACCCTTGCGCGGGTGCTCCAACGAGGACCAGTGGGGAGTGGCGACTCTCCGATACCTCGGTAAAACATCGCCGCGTTCCTTCTTCTCTCTTTACTTTAAGCATTTACTTTGAGCTATTCAATTCTTGTCTTTATATTCATAGAATTGCCATACTAGAGTAGGATTGGAACTTAGGTTGCAAGACTTTTTATGCGGTAGAACATTAGAAATACTTTCTTGGCATAAGGGGTGAAGTGGGCTAACCGTAGGGTTTAATTATTGTAAAGAAATTTAGAATTAGCCAAATTCATCCTACTCTTGGACATCTTGATCCTTTCAGTGTACTTTAATTTTATTTCACTTTGATTATCGACAAATTTAGTAGTAAAATTCTATTCATCTATGTTGAATTTAACAATATGCACTTCGAGTGGAATTGAGTAAATATCTTAATAGAAGTTAGAAACGGAGACATTCATTTTGTATTAGTACGTATTCAATAAGATCCATTTGGATCCGAATTAAAATATGGTAAAAGGGATCCGATTCTTGGTCTGAGTGCGCGCGTGACGTGAGTCCAGGTTTATGTCGAGACTCGAGACGTGAGTCCAGTTTAGGACTTTTTTTTCCCGCTCGTTCAGCGTCCACTTTTACCTTACGGTTCTAGGCCCGAATCTGATTCTAAACTCGGTCTGACGGGATTCCCAAGATGAAGTCGAAAGACCTGGCGTCGCGGTGGGTCAATAGACCGTGGCCTTTGTGGTGGTGCCCAGTTAGGGTCTTTGACTTTCGCGATTAGGAATCAATATTTAATATTATAGTAATTTCATTTGTATTTGATATTTATTGTTCAATCATGGCCTAACTAGACTTAAAAGATTCGTCTCGTAATTTACAATCAAACTGTGTAATTAATTACTTTTTTATCTACATTTAATACTCAATGCATGTGTGTAAAGATTTGATGTGAGAGAGAGTGAAAATACTTAGAATCTAAACACGGCCTAGGTCTTATATAGGTGCCGTCAACATTGACCAAGACCAGGCGTCAACTATACAGACCCAGCTGGCGTACCAAATCAAATCAGAATCCGATGATGCGAGTTGACGTGACAATCCTGGATGAAAATTGTAGAGCTGCCTTCTTTGAGCCCGTTTGGGTTACACAAAGATTACAAGAATCCAGATACAGTGGGTTTCAATTTTGATAATATATATAGATTCTATATATAGTAATAATCTAGAACAATAGGGCTTCGGCCCCTCCTGTTCCCTCAAAAGATATTCTAGAATAGTACAATTGATCATCTAGTTTCTGCATAGTATAGTAATCTTACTTGTTTGGATCACTGGATCATAATCTAGTAGTGAATTTGTTGTGTAAGCCCAATGTCTAAAATCTCCTTTTGCTCTTTTTCTTTCACCAGGTAAATACTGCATGTCCTACTGTTTCGAGCAGTGCCCAACGTCCAAATATTACAAATACAAATGTACCATGTATATAAATTACGGAGTCCACACATTGTTCATACATTCTACAAATGTACCATGTAAATTATATGGAGTTTTTTTGCCATCATTTATATATGCAATGTCCAATATAAAATGTAAATACTCAATCACGAGAGCATAACAAAATAGCATTCCCGAGGTGATCACGAAAGATAGCATTTGGTTCCAAGGATTTCAAGGGATAGGATGGGATGGATCCGGTCCATTTCTGGTGGTGTTTGTATTAGAGTAGTTTGAGTCGAAGATAGAATATTTTCAAGAGATTGGAGCTATCGCATCTATCTGTTTTCAACGGACAACGTCGTCCTGCCTCCCTCCACGCGCCTGCACTCGGGGCCGTGCATTTTCTCCTTACCACCCAACTCGACTCACAAAAAAAAACACCCGACTCGACTCTTTCCAAAATCACCAGCCCTCCTCTCCCTCAGACTGGCGGGCGGTGACGTGCCGCCTAAGGGCATTGTGCCCCACGGTCGCTGCAAGGCGGGGGCCTCCTCGTTGTCCCGGTCTCTCCATTGACATCCCTACTCCCTCCATTTTGCAGCCAGTGCTAGCGCCATCCTTCCCCAACAAGCTCTTGCAAAGGATGCTCACATCATATCATCCTTGCTCCCTTGCTCCTCCATCGGGCAGACATATGGTTCGCCCAAGGTATACAAACCCTAACACAATAGATTGGATTTTTTTTTGTTAAATTTGTCCCTAGTAGTTCAACAAGGAGAGTAGTTGAACAATGAGATACTGATGATGTGATCTATGCTGGAGACATGTTTGCTTCACCATATGCTAAAAAAAATCAGCAAACCCTATGCTAAAACAATTTTTCCAAACATTAGTAGCTATAACAAACATTGCTTGGCTTCATGCTTGTGATTTGTGGTTGAGCATGATTGGGAATTTTCTTTCTTTCTTTGATTGTTGTATTGTACATGGATCAGAGGACCAAGCTGGACTGTAGCAGATGGATGAGGACTTACAGTCCAGCTTTCTGGTTAGTGAGGATACCCATGGTTGAGGACTTGTCAGTAGCTCCTGAGCCTTCACGTGATTTAGGGGGTGTTTGGTTACAGGGACTAATTTTTAGTCCCTGTCACATCGGATGTTTGGACACTAATTTAGAGTATTAAATAAATTCTAATTACAAAACTAATTACACAGATGGAGACTAATTTACGAGACGAATCTATTAAGCCTAATTAATCCATCATTAGCGCATATTTACTGTAGCACCACATTGTCAAATCATGCACTGATTAGGCTCAATAGATTCGTCTCGTAAATTAGTCTCCATCTGTGTAATTAGTTTTGTAATTAGAATTTATTTAATACTCTAAATTAGTGTCCAAACATCCGATGTGACAGGAACTAAAAATTAGTCCCTGTAACCAAACACCCCCTTAGGGAATCACGGGGAGGCTCCATAGTGGACAGAGCGTTGCTGGGTTTCTTCCTTGATCGTGTTTCCAAAGGGTACGCTCAGCAACACAAAAGTAACATCGAAACACTTCACTATTATCACAAGTTTTGTTACTTTTTTAACACCCTAAAATTTGCATGATTTTAAAATAGGAGAAAATGATTTAATTATACATGTTGTGAGCATTTAAATTTAGGAAAATGATAACTTTGTTAAAATTAAAATCAAATTTAGGTCTACGTATATGTATGTGCATACATGCTGCTGCATATTTTATTTGTAATGCTTTGCTTTGATTGGAATTTGCAAAAGAATTTGAATTTGAGTTTAAATTGGAGTTGAAAATGTGTTAAGAAAATAGAAAAGGGTTTTATTCTTCCTTTCTCGGATTTTGGCCCGCCGCAGCCTAGCTCGGCATGCGTTCCCGCATGGCCTGCTCTCTTTTCCGCAGCGGCCTGCCTCACTCCCGCTTCTCCACAGCGGCCCAGCATGTGGCCTAGCAAACCGCACCGCCCGCGCGCCCTCCTTCCCTTCTCCTCTCACTGACACGCCGGGCCCGCGTGTCATCGTCTTCCTCTTCCTCCCGTGCGTGACCGGGTCGGTCACGACCGCCATCGCCGCTCCGACTCCGCCGTGGTTACGCCCCGTCCTTGCCTTGCGCCTCAAGTTGCTCCTGGCTATAAAAATCGGATGCCTACATCGTGCCGCTCCCATCTCGAACTTCGGAGCTGCAGCTGCCCTCGCATTGTGCCGAGCCACGCTAACCCTAGCACCGCCGCCATCTCCGCCCGCCTCGCCGAGCACCATGCTGCCTTCGTCCGCTCCGCGCCTTGGTAAGCTACCTAGCTGAGCTCGCCGTCATCTCCTCTCTCTCCCTGTGCCCTTGGTTTACTGTTTCATGGTCTATATACCGTATTTCCAGAGCGTCGCCCGTCTCCGGCCATGGCGCCGCCGTTGGGACTCGCCTCCAGTCTCGCCGTCCGCTCTCTCTCTAGAGTATTTCCACCGTCTCATCCAAAATCAAGGGCCAAGATTAGAACATACCCTTTCACCTGTTATTTTACAAAAAGGCCCTTACAATTATTTGGATCTTAACCCGCCGTCCCTGAACTTTTGTTAAAGAGCCCCTGACTTTTCTTGAAATTGTATCCGCAGTCCCTGGTTCGGTTTAAAATCAGATTTTAATTATTTTAAATTTGAATCTATTTACAAAACTGCCACTACCTTCTGTAGGCCATAAAATCTTCGCTATAACTCTGATTTGATCCGTTCAAGTTGCGTTAGGTTCGTAATTCCATAATCTACATGTTCATACTACTGTTAGGTATGTTTTCAACTTTTAAAATTCAAGGTTTGATTTAATCTATTATTTTACTAAAGGAAATCTTCTTTAAATCATAACTTCTTCGTTTTAGCTCTGATTTTTGTGATCTTCGCGTCTGTGTGTTCCTAGTGAGACGTAGATTCGTTTTAAAAACTTTTCATCTTGATTTTATGCTGTTGGTGTACTGTTCTAATCTGTAGCTTTTGTTTGCTATGCATGATTACTTCTGGATGCTTGTATGTTGCTGTGATTATCGAGTATAGACGGTGAACAATTCGTGTGTAATCAAGAGTACTACTTTGACGAGCAGGATCATCAGGAGCACTTTGTTCAAGACAAGTATAGCATGGGATTATCCTTGTTTCCTACCCACTTTAATACATTTAATTCATGTTGCATGTGTCACCTTGACAGGGATTCCCTAGAATTGAACTTATACTTTGTCTCCTATACGATATGCATTGAATAGCTTTGCTAGTGCTCAATTAAACCATGATCTTGTAACTTGATTAATAATATATGCAATAAACATTAAAATATGACTTTTTAGCAACTTGGAAACATAGGGTTGGAGTATTTAGCTACTTTCTAAATGCTTCATATTCCTCTCCCTAAGGACTTATCTGTAAGCAAACATCCGGGACTTACAGTACAGCTGTGAGGGCTATATGGCTCTAGCTTTAGCTCAGTATGAGGACCTTTTTTCTATCTTGTTAGTGGTTACCATCATTGGCGTAAGAATAGCTTGACGAATCGGGTATAGGACAGCCTCTACTCTTATGTGTATAGCCGTGAGAGAATTGTGTCATTTGACAGAGGGTTTCTATATCTGTTTGTCGAGTGAATCTAATGGCCCTAACTTGTTAGACGAACCTTTAAAAGGCTTCATAGTGACCACTATCTGCTCACCTTGGAAGGGTTTTGAGAGTAATTAACCCGGGTATATGGGTATCACGACTCACAGTGAAAGTGTACAACATCTGCAGAGTATAAAACTGGTATATCAGTCGTGCTCACGGTCATGAGCGGCTTTGGACCCTTATAGAATAGGTGATCACTAATAATTATCCGTTTATGCTATTCATTAATCATGTTTACACTGATCATGTGTTTACTATGGGATTATGATAACTTGTTGCTACTCTTATGCAAAAATTGTGATAATTAAAAGCGAATGCTGTTAAATCTGTGTCAAGCCTTTTGAGCCTCATGAACCCCATGTTACACTTGTTGAGTACGACACGTACTTGTGCTTGTTTATTTTCATTATTTAGATAAAAATCCCGGATGGGTAATAGATGGCTATGGTAATGACAACTTTCCTGAGAGATTTTTCTTTATACTTCCGCTATATTTATATGAAGACTATGTCTTATTATTCGTGATGTAAGAAACACTTGTGATGATACTATTTATAATTTGTCGGCTTATGTATGTGACTGATCTCTAGGCGCACATAAGATTTTCCATCCCATTTTATCCTTAAAATCGGGTGTGACAGATTGGTATCAGAGCCGTGTTGACTGTAGGACGCAAGCCTAGTTAGCAATGGTCGTTTTAGCCTCTTTTGCTTCACTCATTTCATGCTTTCCAACGCACTCTTGTTATTTACTAAATTTTATGCTTTTTTTTGCCTCACTCTGTTATGAAATTTTTTGCTTCTATTCTAACTAAATCTAATTCTGTAGATGTCTCGTGTCAATAAGACCGCTTGCATCAGTACAGGAGGTTACTACCCGCCTCGTGGCTTGTATGAGTCCATGGATCCACGTGAGGCGGAGTCCCAGGAGCAAAAAGTTGACTCACCAGCACCTGCACCTATGCCTGAGCCATTCTAGGAAGAGCCCGAAGAAGAAGAACCCGAGTTAGTGAAGGTCGTTGTATTGTCTGATGATGATGAGAAGGAGGACGCTGTTCAAGAGGATGAGTCGATCCCTCCCCTGGGATGGACAACAAATATTTGGTACAAGCCGAGGTGTGAATCCTCCGCCTCGCACCACCGACTTATGGGGATTCTTCAGACCTACTATGCTGATTGAGACGCAGTTGTGGAGTACGTCTGCAATGAGCATACACATCCTCTAGAGGACACTTATTGGAAGACCAGGGTGTGCATCTCCATCAGGGACAAACAAAAGGAAGCATACCAGCTAGACTCGAACTATGCCCATCACGCTCATTGTGCCACCATGGAAGATAGCATAGAAGATGCAGCCGCTATAGCCTACATGGGTCTCCATGGTCGTCGCTTTGATGACATGAAGGAAGATCAATATCGTTTCCTCCCTCACCAACACCCTAACTTGGGATGGGCAATAATGGACCCTAAAGGTACGGATCCCACTACTCAAGTGATATGCCTATGAATTAGTAGACAAGAATCGATGGCTGGAAGATCAGTTGAAAGCACAGGAGGCGACCTTTAAGAGATACCGACAAGTGATAGATGAGCAAAGGGTGTGCCTCAACCTGCCAAGGATCTATGAGGAGCTTCCCCATGAATTTCGCCCATAGGTGTTGGAGTCATTTCTATGTAATAAGATGTTAGTAACATGGGTCAAGTTGAGTCAAGTCGAGTTTAGTAGTGTGGTGTGAACCTTGGTGTGCCTAGTTGAATTATTATTATGTTTATGTGTGAGTTGGATTTTGGTAATAAGTGCTGGAACTTTGTGGGCATGTCCGTAAGTTCAATAGTTAAGAATATTAAGGTTTGAGTCAATAAATAAATAGTTGGGTTTGGTACATCTTTTTTTTCTCTTGGATCTGTTTTTCAGAGCAGTCTACCCTTATCTCAATGCCAATCTAAATCTACTTGACCAAAAATTATGAAATTTTTATGGGAACAACTAAACTTAAGTATCTTTCCAATGCCTCTAGAATCACCCCTATATATGATCTGGTTTTTGAGATATGGCTATTCCAAGTTAAAGTTTCTGCGTAGGCTAGAATCTGGAACAATTTTGGTTTTATTCTGTTTTTGAGTAACCTAACGATAGAATCTGAGCATGTGATCTGAATAAAATTTGTTGATAATTTCTTAAGATTTCCAACCATGTAAAGCATGCCTCTTTTGGTAATCTGGAGCTTGAGATATGACCGTTTTACCGAGCCACTATTGTTGGAATATGTCCAAAAAATTTCAGAATATATTCTATATCTCTATATGTGCATATAACATGGAAATCTCTAAATTTGAACATTTCTGTTGAATGTCAGATGTCTGGAAGAGGAAGAGGCTGGGGTCATGAAGGTGTTCCCCCACATCCACCGCCACCACCGCCACCTACTATTGAGCAGCTTCTGGCAGTGCAAACACAGCTTATGCAAGCTCTGGTGCAGAATCAGCAGAATCAAACGATTGGTGGAGCACCCCGTGGCAAGCGTGGTGAATTCTTGAAGGGCCACCCCCAGTGTTTTCTCATGCCACTGATCCACTAGAAGCAGATGATTGGCTTTGTGCAGTGGAAAAGCAACTCAACATAGCACAGTGCGATGACCAGCGGAAGGTGTTGTACGTGTCAGGGTAACTCCAGGGAGAAGCTCAAGACTTGTGGGAGGCATTCGAGTATGGACATCCCACTAATGCTCCTCCTGTCACTTGGCAGGAGTTTAGAGAGAATTTTAGATCCTACCACATACCTGAAGGGTTGATAGAGCTCAAGCAGGAGGAATTCAGAGCTCTGAAACAGGGATCGCTATCTGTAGCTGAGTATCATGAAAAATTTGCTCCGTTGTCACGTTACGCTCCGAATGATGTGGCTAATGATGCTGATAAGTAATGCCATTTTCTCAAAGGTCTGTATGATGGTCTGCAACTCCAGCTTATGTCCAATACATACCCCAATTTCCAGACACTGGTGAATCACGCCATTGTTATTGACAATAAGCGCAAAGAGATAGAGTCTAGGAAGAGGAGGCTTCAGGGACAGGCCTCTGGGAGTAATACCTGTCCGCGCACCAATCCTCAGCAAGGTTTCCAGCAGACGTACCAAGGACCGCCTAATCAATGGAATTGTAACCAGAACCAACAACGTCCACTATACCAGCAATAGAATGGAAATCAACGTCCCTAGCAGCAGAGTGGCCAGTAGACACCACGACAGGGAACTCCCAACAACACTCCCATGAAGACTAGCGCACCTAGCACCCCAACATATGCTATCGGTGTGGAGAAGTTGGGCATTATGCTAACCATTGCCTTAGGAAGCAGAATCAGCTAACACCCTAGGGTCAGCATAGTAATATGAAGGGAACGCCTTAGAAGCCAGCATCCAACATGGGAAAGGTGAACCATGTGTCTATAGAGACGGCGCTTGCGGAACCAGATGTCATGCTCGGTGTAACACCCTGGTGTTACGATCTTATTTAGCACCGTGATTTAGGCCTAAGTAAAATTTTCGAAACGAGTTTCTCGGGTTTTTAAATTTAAAACGTACTTGAGGCGATAAGCGAATCCTGTGTGACTTAGTTTCTTGAACTCAAATACATGCTCAAGTTAAAATACGCCATGTGTAGAAATATTTAGGAATGTCCGATAATGATTCTAGCGAACGGTTTGTTCTGTTGGATTAAGCATGAAAAGCAACTTTTATAAATAAAATAAAATCTATTAATAAATAGAACGATATATATATATATATGCTCATGGGTTTATTTTGAAAAGCACGAACTGATGAGAGAGAGAGAGCGCAACAACTTTGTTTATTTTTCCTAGCGGTCGTCTCGTGCATTCACATGCCTCATCCTAGCCCGGTGGGCACCTACCTTGCTCTGTCTTTACGTCTGCTATGGTTTTGGTCATCTAGGGGAGAAGAGTTTTCGTCAAGTGAGTTTACGTCTGTTATGTCAAGTGAGTTGTGTGCCAAATTTGAGCAACTGAACTTGGGCTTCGTCACTAATACAGTGGAATTGGTGTTACAACCCACACTGGAGCAAGAAATATGTAAGGGCCAGTTATAGGATGTGAAGTTGAAAGAGATAGCGGAAAACATAGTGATTGGTAAGGCTATATGAGAGTTAGAACCCACACCTGCAGTATGGTACAAGTTGGGACAAGAGTTTGCCTTATGCAAAGTTCTCGTATAACAATAGTTAACAGAAGAGTCTAAATACGGCACCTTTCGAAGCTTTGTATGGACGAAAGTATAGAACCCCGTTGTTTTGAAATCAAACGGGAGAAACTCAAGTGTTTGGACAAGATGTTTTAAGAGACGTAGAAGAGCAAGTAAGGATTATTAGAGATAACTTGAGAGTGGCACAGTCTCGACAGAAGAGTTATGTTGATACTCGAAGGAGAGAATTGGTTTTTGAAATAGGGGATTATGTTTACCTAAAAGTGTCACCAATGAGAAGTGTGAGAAGATTTAACATGAAAGAAAGTTAGCACCAAGGTATATTGGGCCTTTCAAGATTTCAGAGAGACGTGGAGAAGTAGCTTATCAGTTGGAATTGTCTGAGAGTTTGTCAAGTGTACATGATGTATTCCATGTGTCTCAATTAAAGAAGTGTTTGCGTGTACCAGAGAAGCAGATACCAGATACCGTTAGAAGAGCTTGCAGTTAAGGAAGATCTTACCAATGAGAAATTTTTGGTAAAGATTTTGGAGACGACAGAAAGGGTTACGAGGAGCCGAGTTATAAAGATGTGTAAGATTCAGTGGAATCGGTATACAGAAGATGAGGCTACTTGGGAAAGAGAAGATGATCTGAGAAAAACATACCCGCAGCTTTTTGAGTAAGCATCATCCGAATCTCGAGGATGAGATTCATTTTAAAGGGGGTAAAATTGTAACACCCTAAAATTTACATGATTTTAAAATAGGAGAAAATGATTTAATTATGCATGTTGTGAGCATTTAAATTTAGGAAAATGATAACTTTGTTAAAATTAAAATCAAATATAGGTCTACATACATGTATGTGCATACATGCTGCTGCATATTTTATTTGTGATGCTTTGCTTTGATTGGAATTTGCAAAAGAATTTGAATTTGAGTTTAAATTGGAGTTGAAAATGTGTTAAAAAAATAGAAAAGGGCTTTATTTTTCCTTTCTCGGATTTTGGCCCGCGGCAGCATAGCTCGACCTGCGTTCCCACGCGTCCTTCTCTCTTTTCCTCAGCGGCCCGCCTCACTCCCGCTTCTCCGCAGCGGCCCAGCAAACCGCGCCGCCCGCGCGCCCTCCTTCCCTTCTCCTCTCACTGACACGCCGGGCCCACGTGTCATCGTCTTCCTCTTCCTCCCGTGTGTGACCGGGTCGGTCACGACCGCCGTCACCACTCCGACTCTGCCATGGTTATGCCCGGTCCTTGCCTTGTGCCTCAAGCTGCTCCTGGCTATAAAAACCGGATGCCCGCATCATGCCGCTCGCATCTTGAGCTTCGAAGCCGCAGCTGCCCTCGCATTGCGCCGAGCCACGCTAACCCTATCACCGCCGCCATCTTCGCCCGCCTCGCCGAGCAGCATGCTGCCTTCGTCCGCTCCGCCCCTTGGTAAGCTACCTAGCTGAGCTCGCTGTCATCTCCTCTCTCTGCCTGTGCCCTTGGTTTGCCGTTTTGATGGTCCGTAGACCGTACCGCCCGTCTCCGGCCATGGCACCGTCGTCGGGACTCGCCGCCGGTCTCGCCGTCCGCTCGCTCTCTCTCTCTCTCTGGAGTATTTCCACCGTCTGATCCAAAATCTAATACTATTAATGATACATAAATATTAAGTTAATTCTAGTATTTTTCTAATTTTGTTTAAATCTAATATATTTGTTGTTGCAAATCATTTTAATACTTTAATTTATTTTTTATTGACGTAAACTATTTTACATAATTTATATTTATAATTTCATGATAAATATTATATAAATAATGATTGATTAATTTATATAATTAAATATTAAATATTTATTGATAACTATATTATTTTTTATGAGTTATTCTTGTCTATGTTATATACCTACATACTTGTGTAATAATTTTGTAATTACAAAAAAAAATTGATAAACAAAATGGCCATTCTTATTTAAATTTCTTCACTAAACCTATCATTTTATTAAATAATTATCATTTATAATTTAGTTCACTTTGATATCGGAGATTATCAGAAGTGTACTTTAATTTTATTTCACTTTGATTATCGACAAATTTAGTAGTAAAATTCTATTCATCTATGTTGAATTTAACAATATGCACTTTGAGTGTAATTGAGTAAATATCTGAATAGACATCCGAAACAGAGACATTCATTTTGTATTGGTATTTGGATATGAATTAAAATATGGTAGAAGGTGACATCGGATCCGATTCTTGGTCTGAGTGCGCGCGTGACGTGAGTCCAGGTTTATGTCGAGGCTCGAGACCTGAGTCCAGTTTAGGTTCAGTTCTAGTTTGCGTGTGTACATGAGTCTGGGTTTGCGTCTGGAGTTTTTTTCCCCGCTCGTTCAGCGTCCGCTTCCACCATCCACTTTTACCTTACGGTTCTACGCCTGAATCTGATTCTAAACTCGGTCTGACGGGATTCCCAGGATGAAGTCGAAAGACCTGGCGTCGCGGTGGGTCAATAGACCGGGCCTTTGTGGCGGTGCCCAGTTAGTGCCGTCCACATTGACCAAGACCAGGCGTCAACTATACAGACCCAGCTGGCGCACCAAATCAAATCAGAATCCGATGATGCGAGTTGACGTGACAATCCTGAATGAAAATTGTAGAGCTGCCTTCTTTGAGTCTGGTCAGTTCGTCTGGTACGACTGGACGTTGAGAGGTGAGCGACCCGACGTTAGGTGCTAGCGTTCGGTCGACTCCAGTAAGATTCTAGAGAGGGAAAATTATGACCGGACGCTGTTCTACATCCGGTCACAACTTAATCACTAGGTGTCGGGGAGAACTGACCGGAGCGTCCGGTCACCCCGCAGAGGCACATAACAGTTCGTTTTGAATGATGGGTTATAAATACTTCTCCTATCCACTCAAGGGATCACTTTTGCTCATTTCAACAGCTAAGAATCACCCTTGAGAGTGCCAAGAAAAGCAAGGTCCTAGTGAGGTGATTGAGATTTGAGAATCCAAAAGAGAGCCCTCATTAGTGAAAACAAGAGTAGTAAAGTGTGCATCCATCCTTTTCATTATGCTTGTCGTGGTTAAGTGAGAGTTCGTGCTTGTTACTCTTGGTGATCGCCATCACCTAGACGGCTTGGTGGTGATTAGGAGTTTGGTGATCACCTGGCGGAGTTTGTGGATGACCCAACTCAAGTTGTGAGCAGTTGTGGGTGATTCACCACGACGGAGTGTTAAAGAATCAACCCGTAGAGAGCACTTGATCCTTGCGCGGATCAAGGGGGAGATACACCCTTGCGCGGGTGCTCCAACGAGGACTAGTGGGGAGAGGCGACTCTCCGATACCTCGGTAAAACATCGCCGCGTTCCTTCTTCTCTCTTTACTTTGAGCATTTACTTTGAGCTATTCAATTCTTGTCTTTATATTTATAGAATTGCCATACTAAAGTAGGATTGGAACTTAGGTTGCAAGACTTTTTATGCGGTAGAACATTAGAAATACTTTTTTGGCACAAGGGTTGAAGTGGGCTAACCGTAGGGTTTAATTATTGCAAAAAAATTTAGAATTAGCTAAATTCATCCCCCTCTTGGACATCTTGGTCCTTTCAGTGTACTTTAATTTTATTTCACTTTGATTATCGACAAATTTAGTAGTAAAATTCTATTCATCTATGTTGAATTTAACAATATGCACTTCGAGTGGAATTGAGTAAATATCTTAATAGAAGTTAGAAACGGAGACATTCATTTTGTATTAGTATTCAATAAGATCCATTTGGATCCGAATTAAAATATGGTAAAAGGGATCCGATTCTTGGTCTGAGTGCGCGCGTGACGTGAGTCCAGGTTTATGTCGAGACTCGAGACGTGAGTCCAGTTTAGGACTTTTTTTTCCCGCTCGTTCAGCGTCCACTTTTACCTTACGGTTCTAGGCCCGAATCTGATTCTAAACTCGGTCTGACGGGATTCCCAAGATGAAGTCGAAAGACCTGGCGTCGCGGTGGATCAATAGACCGCGGCCTTTGTGGTGGTGCCCAGTTAGGGCCTTTGACTAGTTCGTGATTAGGAATCAGTATTTAATATTCTAATAATTTCGTTTATATTTGATAATTATTGTCTAATCATGATCTAACTAGGTTCAAAAGATTCGTCTCGTAATTTACAATCAAACTGTGTAATTAGTTACTTTTTTATCTACATTTAATACTCAATGCATGTGTGTAAAGATTTGATGTGAGAGAGAGTGAAAATACTTAGAATCTAAACACGGCCTAGGTCTTATATAGGTGCCGTCAACATTGACCAAGACCAGGCGTCAACTATACAGACCCAGCTGGCGTACCAAATCAAATCAGAATCCGATGATGCGAGTTGACGTGACAATCCTGGATGAAAATTGTAGAGCTGCCTTCTTTGAGCCCGTTTGGGTTACACAAAGATTACAAGAATCCAGATACAGTGGGTTTCAATTTTGATAATATATATAGATTCTATATATAGTAATAATCTAGAACAATAGGGCTTCGGCCCCTCCTGTTCCCTCAAAAGATATTCTAGAATAGTACAATTGATCATCTAGTTTCTGCATAGTATAGTAATCTTACTTGTTTGGATCACTGGATCATAATCTAGTAGTGAATTTGTTGTGTAAGCCCAATGTCTAAAATCTCCTTTTGCTCTTTTTCTTTCACCAGGTAAATACTGCATGTCCTACTGTTTCGAGCAGTGCCCAACGTCCAAATATTACAAATACAAATGTACCATGTATATAAATTACGGAGTCCACACATTGTTCATACATTCTACAAATGTACCATGTAATTTATATGGAGTTTTTTTTGCCATCATTTATATATGCAATGTCCAATATAAAATGTAAATACTCAATCACGAGAGCATAACAAAATAGCATTCCCGAGGTGATCACGAAAGATAGCATTTGGTTCCAACGATTTCAAGGGATAGGATGGGATGGATCCGGTCCATTTCTGGTGGTGTTTGTATTAGAGTAGTTCGAGTCGAAGACACCCCCCTAGAATATTTTCTAGAGATTGGAGCTATCGCATCTATCTATTTTCAACGGACAACGTCGTCCTGCCTCCCTCCACGCGCCTGCACTCGGGGCCGGGCATTTTCTCCTTACCACCCGACTCGACTCTCACAAAAAAAAACCCCGACTCGATTCTTTCCAAAATCACCAGCCCTCCTCTCCCTCAGACTGGCCGACGGTGACGTGCTGCCTAAGGGCATGGTGCCCCACGGTCGCTGCAAGGCGGGGGCCTCCTCGTTGTCCCGGTCTCTCCATTGACATCCCTACTCCCTCCCTTTTGCAGCCAGTGCTAGCGCCATCCTTCCCCAACAAGCTTTTGCAAAGAATGCTCACATCATATCATCCTCACTCCCTTGCTCCTCCATCGGGCAGACATATGGTTCGCCTAAGGTATACAAACCCTAATACAATAGATTTGATTTTTTTTTGTTAAATTTGTCCCTAGTAGTTCAACAAGGAGAGTAGTTAAACAATGAGATACTGATGATGTGATCTATGCTGGAGACATGTTTGCTTCACCATATGCTAAAAAAAATCAGCAAACCCTATGCTAAAACAATTTTTCCAAACATTAGTAGCTATAACAAACATTGCTTTGCTTCATGCTTGTGATTTGTGGTTGAGCATGATTGGGAATTTTTTTCTTTCTTTGATTGTTGTATTGTACATGGATCAGAGGACCAAGCTGACTGTAGCAGATGGATGAGGACTTATAGGCAGCTATATACAGTCCAGCTTTCTGGTTAGTGAGGATACCCATAGGTACTTGTCAGTAGCTCCTGAGCCTTCACGTGATTTAGGGAATCACGGGGAGGCTCCATAGTGGACAGAGCGTTGCTGGGTTTCTTCCTTGATCGTGTTTCCAAAGGGTACGCTCACCAACCCAAAAGTAACATCCAAACACTTCACTATTATCACAAGTTTTGTTACTTTTTCAATCTTAAAACATAAGATATCATAGAAACTTTAGAAGACATTATGGTGTAAGGCAAAACGGTGCATGTAATCCTTCTTTAATCACAGAGAGGTATTGTACTCACTATATTTTGAAACTAGTAATTGACTATAGACATAATAGCATATATGCATATGATTGTAGCCAGAGACAGTAATAGATGAATAGGGGAGTTAAATCCAAGGACGAAATGAGTACTAATAATCTATTTGCAGATTATTTGAAAGCCTACGATCCTAGTTCAAAACAAGTGGTAAGCTTAGAGCATCTCCAAGAGTTCCCAATAAAACCTCTGAATCTAAGATTTTTGGCAAGAATAGAAAAAAAATCATCTCCAACAGTTCCCAATCACATCTCCTAATCTTCTGGCACTTGGAAAAAATCAGTGAATTCGCGCATATATCCGCACGTCTTCCACGTGACTAACGGTCTCCGGATATTTTAGAAATAGTATAGGATTCCTGATATAAAATTGTCTTCTATATTTTAGGAGTGAATTATTGAAAACGGTTAGAGATGGTCTTATTTATTTCTTCCAATACTTTTTGACAAGTTGAAAAACTTCATCATTTTGGCAAAAAAATCGGGAACTCTCGGGGATGCTCTTAGATCCTGTTTGTTTCAGCTTTTGCTAGCTTCCACCTGCTAGAAGTTGAAACAAACAACCTAACTATTGAGCTGACTTTCAAAAGCTAGAAGAAAGCTAGCTTCTGAGAAAATGAATGACTAAAACATAAAAAAATACATGTTTTGGTTTTTTTTTTTGTGCTAATAAGAACCTAGAATTTATTTCAAAATCAAATAGTGAAAAGCTAAAAGCCAGAAGCCAAAATCCCTAAACATACAAGCCCATAGACTCTGGGCTCCCAAATAAACCATTATGTGTTTTGTTTTGGGTTACAATGCGTGATGGGATGCTAGATTGTTGAGTTTCATCCAACGGTACGTGCTTGTGCGCACAGATTTACAAGAGAAATTTGATTCAACTCAAACCTTTTTTGGAATGAAAATCTTGCACGCTGCTCCGTGTATTCTTTTTTCTTGACTCATCTCGGAGCTCCCACACAGGACAGCCAATCTGCGAGTGTCTATATTCAGGCAATTAGCAGAGCGTGCGTAAGTCTACGCGTTCGCCAGCCTTCTATATAAATGTATATGCCACACCAGCGGCTCGCAAAACCTGCGCCCAGCCAAGATTAGCCACTTGCCCCACGGTTGGTGACGGCAGCGAGCCAGTGCAGCATCGGCAGCGTAGAGGATGGCTGGCTGGTCGCTGGCGTTCCTTCTCCTCACGCTGATGCTGATCCTCTTAGCGACACCTCTACAGGAGGTATCTACCATGGCCTTCGCGAGGGACTTGGTTCATGTCGCCAAATGGAATTCCTGCTCCATCGACCCAGGTGCAGATGAATGCGATCCTCCTCTCCATTGAAACTACAAGAGGTATATGTGTCGCCATGAGCATATGCTCCTACGCAGTAACCGCAAACGTGCCGTCTAGCTAGCTAGGGGCTATCATCCATCGCATTAATTCTTCTCTTTTTCTTCCTCTCGGTTCTCTCTTTCACTTCTTGTTCCTCCTCCTCCATCTATATGCAGGGTATTATCTGTATATCTATCGAGGGAAGTATGATATGAATAAAAAAAGAGAGGATAATCTTCATGGAACAAGTAGTGTTCATCTTGCTTGTAATATATTGTTGATGTAATATTTCAATAGTACTATCTGCCTTGAATTACAAATGGGTGTTTCTCCTCCTCATGTGACTGATGGTTTGTTAAACCATCAGTAACCTTCAACCTCCCGCCTGGTGATCGCACCTTTTTTTGGATTTTTTTCAGAATTTTCAGGGTACACACGCATGCGCGTTAGGTGGTACTGCGCGTTTCCCGCGCACTGGAGGCGATGCCTCCCAATCTCTTACTTGCGTGTGTACGGACGCGCACGCGTGTGTGCGTGTGGTGTGAGTGTAGAGTGTGTGGGTTGTGTGTGTCCAAATCGTACCCGATCAAAAAAAAAAAAAACTTCAACCTCCCGCTGCATGAGCCTCCTCCTCGTGGCTCCCCCTTCTTCTCCGTCTACGGCAGCCCTTCTCCCCCACCCTTTGCCTCCTCCTGCGCCGCCCTCTGCAACTGGATACCTCGCCGTCGGCCATCTCGACCCCGCCCTCCTCGTCCTCGCCCCCGCCCCCGCCACCGCCCCGCTACGGAGCTTCGACGCAACCCAAATGCGCCCGTGGCGGCCGCCTTCTTTCCCTACCCCCTCCTTCTTCCTGCTCCAGCCACGGAGCTCCCTTGGCCCTCCCTGGCCCGGCTGCCTCCACCGCCGCTAGGGCCCATAGCCGCTCGGCCACCATCCCCACCGCCTGGCCGACCTGCCTCCCCTCCCGAACCCCTTCTAGGCCCACCGGAGTTGGGGTGCGACCACCGGGGAGAAGCCCGCCGGAAATGAGAGAGAGAGAGAGAGAGAGAGACTGGGGCGAGGCGGAGTGTGGGAGGAAGAGTGTGGAGAGCGGGTGACTAACGCGAGCGCAGGTTATCAGGTGACTGCGAATGAGTGTCTCTGATTACAAATAGTATGTCTTACCATTTTGTCGATTGAATAAATATATTTATTTGAACGGTATGTTTGAAAAGATGAATTGTTAATAACTCCGGTCCCTAGGTCCATCTTCTCTTGATCAACCATTGACTTTGGTGATTAATATAAAAAAATTCATATACATTGCAATATCATATTGATGTCGCTATACAAATGTTTTTGAGAAGCACATCCTTTTTTTTCTACAGGTGGCACATAAAAAACTTAGTTTTAGATATGACACGTATTTATCAGTGCTATTTCTAGAGGTAGTTGGTGTTACAAACCTCCTCTAGAAATCGACTTGTCTCTAAAAATAGTTGTAGCACAAAAAACACAATCTTTTTAAATTAAATCTTTATATCAAAGTTGTAGAGCTTGAAGACATCTACAACATTTTAGTTAACACTTTTTCAATTGAAATCATTTAAATAAGTATCGGATTTGAACTATACGTTTCTATTGCCTTAGAACAGTTACACGCTAGACCTCTAAAGTTTAGATTTTTCTTTTTGATGACGGTGTCTTCGAATTTCATTCCCTACATGGACTTACGACCGTGACTTTTGTTAGCAATTTTGCGCTAATGTGTGCGACATGATTTTGTCAGATTGTTACAATGTTCACCAATACCCCTTTGCATGTGAAGCAGTCCTCAGCGCACTCACCCGACTCAGAGTGTCACACAACTCTCTCCCACCCTTCATACCTTCACCTAGATCGGGCACCACGGGGCGGCTAGAGATGCTGTCTAGCCAGGGCGGCGTCGAAACTCAGGGGGTGGCCAGGGCGTGCGTCCTCCCTGTTAGGGCACGGCAGGCTGCCTCTCCAACATAGGGGTAGCACGTCGATTAGTCAGGTGAGGATGGTGGCAATGGGTGCTGACAACGCCCAGGGGGCAGCGGCAGCCTCAATCTTGGAGGGTGGTCGGCACGCCGACTGATGTAATTCACCTTTAGGGCACAACGACTGGCCGCACCGCTACTGCAAAAGTTTGGACCCTCCTCCAAGTTGAGCGCCGCCATCCCGTCAATGATGTCAAGCTTTGACGCATCTACACAATGCTAAGGATTGCCGAGGCCCCTCGATGTGTCTCTAGGGTGTAAATAGGAAAAGCGTAAAGTCGCCGAGGACCCTCGATGTGCCTCCAGGCTGTAGGAGAAGTGTATGTCGCCAAGGACCCTCGATGTGTCTCCATGGTTTAAGTAGGAGAAGCGTAAGTCGAGAGTATATGTATACAATATCATCCACACTTGTACATCTTGTTGTTGTTGTATATATAATTTGGTGGAAGCATCAAATTACATCTTGCTTATATTACTCATCAAACTTCGACCCTGATAATTACCTCATAAACTCAAGGTGTTCATGTGGGTGGCGTCACAAGACAGATTATAGTCGAGGATGAATCTCAAAAGAAGGAAATGGAAAGGGGATGAAAAGTGATGTCTATGTAGGGTGAATGAGACAGTGGATCATATTTTCTTTGGTTGTCATATTGCTAGATGTATTTGGTTTTGTTTTAAAGAATCTTTGGGCTAGGATAGGATACCTTTTTTAGATAAAGGAAAGAGTATCCGGCTTCATCCTCATTGAAGAGGAATCAGATCAATTATTACAACCCAACAATTCATAACACACTAAGAAATTATGACAAAATAAACTCAAGACCCAATTCTAAACAATGAAGGCCATCCGAAGGACACAAAGAGGCTCAATGCTGCAGTCTCCAAAGTACGACAAGCCCCCAACTTGAACGCATGTCGATCTTCACACCGTTGCAATTGGGCCCAAAAACGAAGCCAGTGAGTTCCCCTGAATAGAACCTACAAAAGAGATTTGGGTCGGCATATGTCAAAAACAACTTCGTTCTGTGTTATCCAAATTGACCATAAGATGGCCGCTGCACCGGTCAGTAAAAGGGATTGAAAAGTTTTATCTCTCCAAAACAACCAATCATTAAATAAGTGTTAGGCATTGCGAGGTGGCTTAATTCCTAGCACCATATGGACTGATCTCCACAAAAACTTGGCATGCAAGCATTGAAAGAAAAGTTGTTGAATGATTTTAGGTTTGTTGCAAAAGCAACATGTTTTATCTCCATTCCAATCCCTCTTTGCTAAATTATCCTCGGTGAGAATAACCCCTCTTTTAAAGAACCAAAGAAAATTTTTAAGATGGGGATAGGATACGTAGAAGTTTTCAAGATGTTTTAGACAACTAGATTCCTTTAGGGGACAAAGACTACCATATTAAACTTTCATGTTCACCTATATTCAGTTGTGTACTCTGCAAGACACTGTAATACGCTCGACTCACTTCTTTGTAATCATGGTCGATGTCGATGGGGAACCCTACAGGCCCCCCATAGACCATACTGCAGGGAGGTAGGCCTTGGTAGCAAGGCCTACAGCCCAATCGCCAAGAAGAACGTGGAGCAAAGCAACGTGCAAAACCGAAACTCCAACGCAAACTATACAAGGAAAGGCGCCCGAAGCGTAGCTTAGGACTCTGACCTTGTATCCGAATAGGACACAAACAACGTCTCTCAGCGCCTGGACTATAAAGGGCTGGTGAGGGTACCCATTGTAAAGGGAGAACGCATACCCGATACTCAAAGCAATACAACGCAAACAGGCTAACGCCAAAACTGGACGTAAGGTTATTACTCGACCAAGTCGAGGGCTCGAACCAAGATAAATCGTGAGTCTCTTTGCGAATCGCCGAATTCCGCTATTCGCCGAAGCCCGAACAATCATCCCCGGTACCCCGTGGCGAGCTATCGGTGGTAAAACATCGACAATTGGGCGCGCTGGTAGGGGCTTTCGACCTAATTTTTTCGAGAGTTCGGCGGACCTCAACCTCAAGATGACCTTTTGGCGGGAACAACCTTTGTCTTCGGATCCTCGGATACGCAATATCGACGGCGACGGCAAGCTTCGCATCCCGTCTACGAGAAGAAAAAGAATTCGATGACGAAGTTCAATACAAACTCGCCGAGAAGATGACGAAACTCTCAACTTCGGATACAACTCGGAATAAGGAAGAAAGCGGATACGAAACCGACTCTGAAAAGAGATACAACCCGATTCCAAGACAATCTTCACGGCACAAGAGCCAAGCCTAATTGGACTCGGAGACACAACAACGATCGCGAAAGGATACGACCCATACAACTCAAAGAAGAACTTGGGAACTTACGGATCACAAGCAACATGATCTATCAACACTTTACCCAAAACAGATGAACTCAAAGAAGAAGAATACTCCCGGAGGGAGCACAAGAAGGATGATCATGATGGTGACCCCACAAGATTGTGTGGTGCATTGGCCGTGTTCTTTCACCTCAAGCAAAGCCCAGACTGGCACGCGCGTTGAAGAACTACCTTATCAAGAAGGAAAAGAACTCGGATCTAGCTCAGAAGCTACAGACAGCTCAACCAAACGAAGGATGGAATACCATACAAGAAGAGCTCGGAAGAGGTATACTGTATACATGGCAGAGCAGTCAGAACAACCTTTGGAAGCACCACAGATACCAGATATAAAATCTTCAGACGAATTAGAAGGCAACATCTCGCCAGATGAGAAAAGCGACAGCATCGAAAATGATGAGCAAAGACTAGCAAGGCTAAAGAAGAACAAATTGAAAGCTGGAAGGAGAAACATGGCTAAACAAAGGAAGCAAGTCTAGAATAAATACATGGCGGAGCTAACGGAATACAACCGAAAGAAGGCGGAAAAAGAAGCCACAAAAAATACAAAAAGGGAAAGAATTGAAGAATTAACAAAGGAGTTGTACACCCTCACGAATAACGGGAAAGCAAAGGAAGACCAGAGGAAAGAAGTCGGGGGATCAGAAACGCAACCCGCGAAGAAATTCCACAGGAGCCACAAAGGAGCAGCCCACCAAAAATCAAATTTTCAAAGGATAGGACCAAGAGAAAGTGCTGATATCAATGGAAGGAAGGAACACTACTCAAGGCAACAAGAAAGAGACAAGCCAGAATTGAGCCAACGCTACCAAGAAATATCAAGAGGATTTGACAAAGAAGATGACTACGGAGAGTCTGAGTTAA
This sequence comes from Miscanthus lutarioriparius, assembly GCA_904845875.1. NCBI lineage: Eukaryota > Viridiplantae > Streptophyta > Magnoliopsida > Poales > Poaceae > Miscanthus > Miscanthus lutarioriparius. The sequence continues at coordinate 57,533,064 of CAJGYO010000014.1, read as the reverse complement.
AAGAAGACAGGTCTTATTACAGAAGGGCAAGATCACCAGATTACGGAAGAACGAAACCATACGATAGATTCCCTTGTTTCGCAGGGAGACTACAAACTTTAAAGCTACCGCACAAGTTTAAACCAGCAAATCATTCCAAGTATGATGGCAAAGTCGAACCAAGACAATGGCTAAGGGTTTACTCCCAATCTATTGAATTATTTGGAGGAGACGACGACATCAAGGCTCTATTCTTCCCAATGGCCCTCAAGCAATGTTGCTACAATGGTTTGACAAATTGAGGCCAAGATCAATCGGTATTGGGAAGACTTGCAAAGAAGCTTTCTCGCAACAACTTCAGAGGGCATTATTACCCATCCAATGACCTGCACGAATTGAAAGGAGTAAAGCAAAGGAGAGGAGAAAGTCTAAGGGAATACTATAGAAGATTTGGAGAATTGGGGCTCAAGTCCACGACATTCTTGATGTGGAGGTGATAGAGACCTTTGAGAAGGAATCTGGGCAACCGGCAATACAAGGGCTATTTCAATGAGAACCCAAGAACAAATGAAGACTTCAAGAGGGTTATTGAGAAGCTAATTTCGTCGGAAGAAAGAACTCAAGCACAGATTTGCTAGGGATAACCTGAGAGAATAGAAGACCCGATTACTGATGACAGAAAAAACAAAAGACCAAGGCGAGGACAATATGGTGGCAACCACGGACAACAAAAAGAAGATACAATGGCAACGACAATGATAGCAATGGTAGCAATCACAATGGCAACTACAACAATAGCAACAACCGTGAATAACAAAGAAGATAACATGATAATAGCAACTATCGAGTAACAACTACCGAGGAAGAGCGCCAAAAACATAGAAAACATGCCGTGTCACATATACACCGTGGGCTAGACACAAGTTAGTTGAATGCAGCACTTTTCAGCGGCAATTCATGAAGAGAGAAAACAGGAATCAAAACAACTCGGAGCCAAAGCAAGAAGAATCCAAGAAGGAGGAAAAGAGAGCTGAAGGAGATTATCAAGAACCCCAACGCCAATTAGCGGTCATATTTTCAGGGGTTCCTAACACACGAAGCAAAAGACAAGCGAAACTAGCTCACAGAGCCATCATGACAGCTGAACCAGCCATCCCAAGATATCTAGATTGGTCAGAGTACCCCATCCACTTCACAAGAGAAGACCAATGGACCAGTGCAGCAAACGCAGGATGCTACCCGCTGGTATTGGGTCCGACTATCGTAGGAGTAGCAGTAACTAAAGTACTCATCGATGGAGGAGCCGGGCTTAACATAATTTTCGTAGATACTCTCAAAAGGATGAATCTGGATTGTGAAGGGCTAATGACACCCACAAGCACACCATTCTACGGAATAGTACCCAGCAGAGCAGCTATGCCCCTCGGACAGATAACCCTACCTGTCACCTTTGGCACACCAGACAAATACCGGACGGAATTCATCAAATTCGAAGTTGCAGACTTTGAATCATGCTACCACGCAATACTTGGGAGACCAGCTTTAACAAAATACATGGCAGTACCACATTATCCATACCTACTGCTCAAGATGCCAACAACAAAGGGCGTATTATCATTGAAAGGAGATCTAAAGAAAGCACATGATTGCGACGTACAAGCAGTACAAATATCCGAAAGATTACAAGATATAAAGGAAGGAAAGGAGATTGCAATGCTGGCCAATGAAATGAACCTAGATGAGATTAAGATACCGGTTAAGAAGCCAAGCAACTTCGCACCACCAAAAGAAGCCGCTACCAAGACTATTGACCTACTGACTGGTGATCCGGAGAAGACGGCAATCATTAGTGCAAATCTTGACCCCAAATAGGAACTCGCGCTCACCAACTTTCTTTGGGACAACAAAGATATTTTCGCTTGGAAGCCAGCAGACATGCCAGGGGTCGCAAGGGAGTTGGCTGAGCACATAATTGATGTGAACAAAGGGTCCAAACCCGTTAAGCAGAAGTTACAAAGATTCGCTCCAGATAGAAAAGCAGCAATCAAAAAAGAGATCACCAAGCTCATGGCAGTAGGATTCATCAGAGAAATAATCAACCCGGATTGGCTTGCCAACCCAGTCCTAGTAGAGAAGAAAAATTCAAAAGAATGGCGCATGTGCATCGACTACACAGACCTCAACACATTGCTCAAAAGATCCATATGTCCCACCAAGAATTGATCAAATCATCGACTCGACAACAGGATCAGCTATGTTATCCTTTCTAGATTGCTATTCAGGCTATCATCAAATATCCTTAAGAGAAGAAGACCAAAGCAAGACATCGTTCATTACACCCTTTGGGGCATATTGCTATAAGTCAATGCCTTTTGGGCTAAAAAATGCAGGGGCAACATATCAAAGAGCAATTCAAACTTGCTTGGGGAGTCAAGTCGGAAGAAATGCAGAAGCATACATTGATGATGTAGTAATCAAGACAAAAGAACCCGGATCATTGATAGAAGACCTCGAGGAGACTTTCAAGAATCTAAAAGCATGGCAGTGGAAGCTAAACCCCACAAAGTGTGTTTTTGGGGTACCATCATGACAACTACTCGGGTTTCTAGTCAGTAACTGAGGAATTGAAGCAAGTACAAAGCAGGTTAAAGCCATCATGGATATGAAACCTCCAAAGAAAGTTAAATACATATAAAAGCTTATAGGATGTATGGCAGCACTCAACAGATTCATCTCTCGACTAGGAGAAAAAGGGCTACCATTCTTCAAATTATTGAAAAAGGCAGGAAATTTTGAATGGACAGAAGAGGCTGAAAAAGCATTCCAAAAGTTAAAAGAATACTTGGCATCATCACCAGTAATGACACCACGAAAAGACAAAGAGGACATGATGCTATACATTACAGCAACCAAGAACATTGTCAGCACAACAATTGTGGTCGAGAAAAAAAGAACCCGGACACGCATACAAAATGCAAAGACCAGTCTATTACATAAGCGAAGTACTAACAGAATCAAAAGTGAGATACCCACACGTGCAAAAACTACTTTATGCAGTGTTGATATCATCAAGAAAGCTGAGACATTATTTCCATGAACACAAGATTACAGTGGTAACCAATTTTCCACTTCAAGACATTCTACGCAACAAAGATGCAACAGGTCGGATATCAAAATTGGCAGTGGAACTCGGTGCTCTCAACCTAGACTTCAAACCAAGAACATCAATCAAATCTCAAGCACTATCCGACTTCATTGCTGAATGGACAGAAATCAGTCAAAAAGAACCCGAACCAATACTTGATCATTGGAAAATGTATTTTGACGGTTCCCTAAAGTTAGGAGGAGCTGGAGCAGGAGTACTATTCATATCACTAGAAGGGAGACAGTTAAAATATGTACTACAAATACTTTGGTGCAACTAACAATGAGGCGAGAATCTGAAGCATTAATACACGGTCTAAGAGTTGCAAGCTCGCTTGGGATCAAAAGACTACTTGTCTCACGGTGATTCAAATTGTAGTAATCAATCAAGTCAACAAGGATTGGGATTGTACAAAAGATAATATGGATGCGTCATTGCGTGCGTAAGTCGAAAATTGGAGAAAATTTTCCAAGGGCTCAAATCCATCATGTACTAAGAGATTCCAACGTTGCAAACAGATGTGCTAGCCAAGTTAGGGTCGAGATAGAGCAAAAGTACCACCCAAAGATATTTGTGGAAGAACTCACAGCCCCATCCATCAAACAACTCGTAAACACGTAAAAAGAGAAGGAGACAACAGATCCAATGGAAATAGATCAAGCGGAAGAACCGGACCGGTCAAGACAAATCATGGTCATACAAAGTGATTGGAGACAAACATACATTGATTTTATCAAAGAGAAGAAACTACCCAAGACAAAGCGAAGCAACTCGGGTTGTAATGCGAAGAAGCAAAAACTACGTTACGGTGGGGATAAACTATACAAAAGAGCAGCATCATCAGGAGTACTGCTTAAATGTGTTCCAACAGATAAAGGAAAGGAAATCTTGGACGAAATCCACTCAGGATGCTGTGGAAATCATGCAGCCTCTAGCACACTAGTCGGCAAAGCATTCAGAACCGGTTTCTTTTGGCCAACAGCACTCAAAGATGCAGAAGAGCTCGTCAGAACATGCAAGAATTGCCAAATGTTTGCTAGGCAATCACATGTGCCGGCTCACAACTTAATATGCATACCGCCGGCTTGGCCGTTCTCATGCTGGGGGTTGGATCAAGTCGGACCACTCAAAAAAGCAAAAGGAGGCTTCGAATACATATTTGTGGCAATCGACAAATTTACAAAGTGGATTGAATACAAACCTTTGGTCAAATACAGTGCAGAAAAGGCAGTGGAATTCATACAAGACATCATGCATAGGTTCGGCATGCCGAACAGAATAATCACAGATCTTGGTTCACCATTTACAGCAAGAGAATTCCAATACTGGGCAAAAGATTGTGGGATAGAAATCGACTTTGCATCAGTAGCACACCCGCAGGCCAATGGACAAGTCGAAAGAGCAAATGGACTCATATTACATGGTTTAAAACCAAGATTATATGAAGATTTAAAAGATTATGGTGGAAAATGGATCGACAAATTACCAAAAGTAGTATGGGGTCTAAGAACCCAGATCAGCAGAGCAACTAGATACTCACCGTTCTTTCTGGTCTACGGATCAGAGGCAGTACTACCAGCCGACTTAATATGGCTATCTCCAAGAATAGAACAACATGAATAAGGCGAAGCAGAAGAAACAAGGCGGTTAGAAATTGATTCAATAGAAGAAATAAGAGACAGTGCAATCATACAAAATGCAAGATATCAGCAAGGGTTACGAAGACATTATGACAAAAGTACTCAACCCCGATCACTAAAGCCAGGGGACTCAGTACTATGACTAATCCAGAAGAAAGATGGACGACACAAACTACTCAGTCCATGGGATGGACCCTTCATCGTGAAGACAGCAACAGGACCCGGCACATACGAGTTGATGATTTCAGATGAAATACCTATAAAGAACACTTGGCATATTAGCCAGCTCAAAAGATTCTACAATTAAGTACAATAGATTGTACTCAAGTTTCAAGAGAAATAAAATAGAGATTATTCAAGAAGAATAGCTTCAAATATGAGCCCTGTCCAACAGACAGAACCAACCCGTAATCAGGTTGTGGAAAAAGGGGCTTCGCTGTTAACAGCCAACCCGGAAACGGTTGTGCTACACGGGCAATCTTGTCACTCAACCATATGGAGATGGTCTGACTGACGGCCAACGACCAAATAGCTTCTTTGGTAAGGAGACCCAAGCTAGCATTTGTCACTCTACCATAAAGAGATGGTACGATCGACGATACTCGTCAGCGGATGTAACCAACCCATAATCGGGTTGGGGAAAAGGGCAGCCTCGCAAACAGCTCAACCCGTAAACGGTTGTTGCTATACTGGTATAATCGCTACCCCAAGAGCTGGTACGATTGCTTACTTACTTACCTTGCAAACAGCCAACCCGGAAACGGTTGTGCTATACGGGTCCGGTCGCCTACCCCAAGAGTGGTACGATCGAATACTTCGCCCAAGAAGCGGCACAAGCACTTCAACAACTCGGTTGCCTACCCCAAGAGTGGTACGATCGACTACTTCGCCCAAGAAGCAGCACAAGCACTTCAACAACTTGGTCGCCTACCCCAAGAGTGGTACGATCGACTACTTCGCCCAAGAAACGGCACAAGCACTCCAACAGCTCGGTCGCCTACCCCAAGAGTGGTACGATCAACTACTTCACCCAAGAAGCAGCACAAGCACTTCAACAGCTCGGCCGCCTACCCCAAGAGTGGTACGATCGACTACTTCGCCCAAGAAGCGGTACAAGCACTCCAACAGCTCGGTCGCCTACCCCAAGAGTGGTACGATCAACTACTTCGCCCAGAGAGGGACACAATCACCCCAACAACTCGGTCACCTACCCCAAGAGCGGTACGATCGACTACTTCGACCAGAGAAGAGCACAAGCACTCCAACAACTCGGTCGCCCACCCCAAGAGTGGTACGATCGACTACGTCGCCCAAGGAGGGGCACAAACACTCCAACAACTCGATCGCCTACCCCAAGAGCGATCACTAAGAAGAAACAAGTTGTGGCAGAGCACAAAAAAGTCACAAGGAAAGACAGGGCGAAACTTTTCCATATTATTCAAAGACATCTCAGAAGAAAAAGAAAGACAGGTCGAAGCCTGCTCTTTTCAGTCAAAGACAAATTCAAAAGCAGGGAAAAGCTTGATCATATTTTCAGAGACAAGTATATATTACAAGAAACCACAAGTTCATTATACAAAACATCTAAGGAGCTGGAAGCAGAGCAGGAAGCACATCCATCTGTTCCAAGATTTGGTCTGTAAGACCACCAAGCTCCACCTTCACCTCATCCCATCGCTGCGCAAACTCTGCAGTCACGAAAGGATCTACAATCTGCTGAAGCGGAGCATCAGGAGAGGCAACTCGGATGAAGGATATAACATTGTTTACACAACGGTAAAAACCACCCTTGACAAACTCAAAAAATCGAGTTGACAAGACCGGGATAATGCCTCTCAACCCTTGAGCAAAGTCCTCCTGGTGACAAACAGCAGCAATAATATGCTTCACAGCTTCATAAAGAGCCCGGAATTGATCTTGGGCGCCTATCAGCTTAGTTTGGAGAGCCCGGAATTGATCATGGGCAGCTGCTAACTTCTCCTGCAAATCTTGCACTGATTTCAAAGCCTGAACAAGGTCACGGTCAGCTCCAGATCTAATCAGCTTGGCATGAGCAAATAAATCTTGGGCCTCTTTCAATTTGATATCAGAAGAACTTACAGACTCGGCTTGATTTTGAGAAGTACGAAGGGTATTGATCATCTCCTCTCGTTCTTTCTGTCAACTCTCCTTATCCTTAACAAGAGCTGAAAAGAAAGCAGACAAAGAACTTAAAGAAAGAAAGAAAAAACAAGGCAGAAAAAGCAAGTATGCAAAGAAAGGAGAACCCACCAGTTTTTTCTTTCTTCAACGCGGAGACCTCATTCTGAGCAGCAATAACAGCCTGCAAAGATGAGTCGCGCAACTTCTCATCCTCAAGCACCTTAGCATTGAGGGCGGACTCCATCAGAGCACGCTGCGCCTTCTCATAAGTTAGGACAACTTCAGTCCGAGCCAGCTCATCTTCCTTTCTTTTCAAATTGGCTTCAGCAATGGCAGTAAATTGCGCCTCATGAGGACCGAACAAGACATCCTGATCTTGAAATAAAGACTGCAAAGCAAAAAAAATGTGAGACAGCAGCAGAAAAAACCAATATTAAAAGTTAAAAAGAACTCGAATACCTTGAGTTTGGCGTCATACGCGCCCGAGAAATTCTCACACAAAGAAACCAACTCAGACAGCCGCTCAACACGACCGAGTTGGACCAACTCCTCCCCACCCTGAGTTAACAGGAGAGTACTTTGAGTGGAAGTCAAAGGCTGGCCGGCACTAGAAGTACCAGCAGCATCCACAGCAGCAATAGATGAAGGATTATTATCAGTCGGCTCCCCATTCACTGCATCCTCCCGAGCTGCTGCTTCGGGGTTGTCCAACAGGGACAACCCGGTCGGCTGAATAGGAGCAGCAAAAGGGCTGCCTAAGTTCACTTCAACTCGGTGCTCCATTGGAGGAGACACCGGAGTTCCAATAGCCTCCTCCTCAACACGCGGAGCAGGAGAGGCAATACGTGGAAGAGAAGCTACAAAGAAAACAACCCGTCAGACAGAAAAGAAAAAATCAAGAAAGCAAGCATAAACGGGAAAATAACTTACCAGTAGTAGAATCTTGTAGAGGTCCACCAGTGTCAAGAGCAAGGGAAGAAGAAGTATCCTCCGAAGGCCTACATTCGAAAAAAGAGCTCGGGCCAGTTAGAGACAAAAGCAAAAATGGCGAATCAGAAGACAAGATAAATATACTTACTTGATAACCTTCTTAAAGTTTCCAGCCACCCCTGAGAAGCCAAGATTCGGGAGAGGCATATCGAACAAATCATCCTCAACCACCTCAAAGGAGGGGATTGGAAGGGCCTCCAGGACAGAAGCAGATACAACTGTCACAGAAGGGGCACAAGGTGCCGATTTTCGACTATAATGAAAAAAGCAATTCAGTTTTTTAGGAAAAGAGCAAAAAGACAAGCACAAGAAAATTTACAGCGGAAGACTTACGGTCGAGTAATCAAGGGGACCTCATCCTCAGTCTCCACCTCGCTCAAGACAACAGACCGGCCTTCTATCAAGACAACAAAAGCTGGGATCAGTAAAACAAAGCAAACCAAAAGACAGAGGCAAAACAACACAGGAGAAAGCACAAGCTCACCTACGAGAACATTACCTGTTGAGGCAATCTGACGAATTGAACGTTGCCTCTTGGGTAAAATATGCTTAGCAGCAACCTCTGACTTCCGCTTCCTGGATGACAAGATATATTGAGCAATTCGAGGATTAGGAACATACTCAACGTAGGAGTGGTGACCTCCAAAAAAGCCAGTAATCAACCTGGTAGAAGAAGAACCTGGCCCGGTAGCAGCAACTACCACAGGACCGGCAACAACATCATCATCTTCATCTCCTTCTTCGGCGGGCTCTTCAACAACAGCCCCGCCACCACCAGCAACAGCTATCTCAAGCTTAAAAGCCTAACCAAAACCCTGCAAGAGAAGAGGAAAGAAGTCAAAAATAGAATACAAATTACAAAAAACCCAAAAGGACTCAGAGGAGATTACCACTTACCTTAGGAGGAGGATGAGCAGCATCATACTCTTCAACACGAGCAGGCATCACAGAGACCCCACCCAGAATACGCCCCAGGCGTTCAAGAATGACCTCCTCAGGCAACTCGACATCAGGAACAAGTCGGGAAGGATCTAAGGGCCCAGTACATTCAAAGCCGTAATGCACCCTCTGCATAAGAGGTTGCACCCGGCGACGCAAGAAACTAGCAACTATACAATTGCCACTTAAGCTTGCCTGTTTAAGCACTGCAACTCGAGCGAGTACAGGCTTCAGAGCAGCACGCTCAGCAGAAGTGATTTTATCCTTCCAAATAGAGAGGGGAACGGGAAGAACAGAAAGATCATGAGAAAAGGAAAGAGCAGGTTTCAAAATATAAAACCACTTTTCCGCCTAATTCTTGACAGAATCAGAAAGGGTAAGAGAAGGGAAAGAAACTCCCTGACGAGATTGGATAAGGCAGCAGCCGCGAAAAGGAGTATTATTTCCGTTTGACAAACGCACATGGAAAAAATGATGAAAAAGAAGAAGATTTGGAGGGATTCCAACCAAAACTTCGCAAAAATGCACGAAGGTAGAAAGAAAAAGAACCCCATTAGGGGTAAGATGATGGATTTGAATCCCATAGGATCCAAGAAACTCAAGTAACAAATCGGACAAGGGATAACAGAGCCCCGCCCGCACAAAAGGAACAAAAAGAATAGATTGATTCGGAGTGGGAGAAGGGACATCGTGCTCACCAGGACCAGAGAAATTAGAGAGACATTTCTCCTGAAGAAGGCCATGAGCAACAAGCAGATCCAACTCCGCCTCCGAAGTCGATGGCTTGGGGAGTTGCCTCTGCATTTTCCGCATCGCAATAAATTTGGTGTTCTCGATCACCTTGAGCGATGCCTCCTCGTTGATAGATTTGCCCTTATTCTTGCTCTTGTTCTTCGCCACCATGTCAGAAAAACAAAGACAAGATTTGGACGGAAATAGCAGGAGATCGAAGGCACAACGAAGCTAGGGTTTTGGCTGAGATTGGGGAATTTTTTACTGCAAAGGCAAGTTAAGCCAAACAGTAACAGAGCAGTTATCTTTATACAAGAAAAATACACGGCCCACGAGGCCCTTCAAAGTTACCGTTCCACAATTACCGTGCACACAAAACGAAAAGGCAACGGTCCATTCAGACTATAACAGACACATGACGAATTAACACATTCACAAGGAGGCAACCAGGAAAGAAGGATGCAACAAGTCAGTCATGACAATACACCACAGTACAGACATACAAAAGAGCTCGGCCACATCAATAAACAACTCGGTCACAGAGCAGAAAAGAATATTTTTCTTTTCATTTCATCAAAGGTACATTGAGATTACAACATAATACAAGATCTGATGAATCCGGCGAAGAAAGAAAAGGAAATCATTCAGTACGAGGTTGCAACCCTCGAACCAAGATTCGACATTACCAGGCAGGATAAAACAACTCGAACGTACTTTTTTCCAAAGGAAGGGCGCACATCCAAGATTGCTATAGGTGACAGAGAAGGCACTCACAAGTCATCCAAGATTAACAACGACAACCTGGAAGAACCCAGCACCATCTCTCAACACGTGCTGATCTGTATTGGACTGAACCTAAATGGCACAGCAGAAGACCGAATAATGGCTGATCAACAACGGACTGTCGAAGAACAAGCCAGAACACGCGCCAATCATCACTGTAAGAAGAACAAAAAAGAAAGGGCAGGCACTGGAAGATGAGGCAATGCAACATGCATCACTCACATCACAAGTCCTACACCATTTACTAGCAGAAGAAAACAAAAGAAAGAGAACAGGCCCGGGGGCTCGTCGAGCTCCCAAACTATAATATCCATGACTACAAAAAGAAGAAGAAGAAACGGCACAGCAGGGTATCAGCAATAGGCAATATTTATAGCACAACTCAGATGCACATATGCCAGACTCATGGAAGAAAAAAGAACTCCAAAAGGACAACCATGTGAACCACTGCTGAGCTAGGACTTCAGTAAAAAATCAGATGTGACTAGACCATCACGAAGGAACAGTACATACCTAGAACAACCACAGTACAAGATAAAGCATATCCAAGAGAATATTCCACAGCAGCAATACAACCCGTGAAGACACATTGAATTCTACAACAACCAGAATGACAGCAGCAATAAGCAGCCGAACAAACAAATTGGAGACGTGTGAAGGATCACATACAAAATTACAGTGTCAAAGGATTACAGTTGAAAAAGAACTCGGACGGAAAAAAATTATAAATCTCATTGATCGAAGACAAATACAAAGGTTACAGACGGCCAAACAGGACCGGATAAACTCAGACATAAGACAGAGACAAGATTCCTAAATATTGCAACAAGGAACCCAGTGGCGGCAACAGCGGCAGCCCGGACGCAGAAGAATAGATAGAGCAGCATGTTCATTACCAAGCAAGCATAAGCCTGGAGGCTGCTCAACCTCACACACCAGCATATCTATAAATGAAGAAAGAATTGAAGAAGAAATTTACTACTCAAGGAAGAACCACAACCAACAAAGAAGGTATTTATAGCAAACCAGAGGTAAACAAGGCTAAAGATCACAAGAAAGAAAGAGGAAAAGAACAAAAGAGCAAAGAAACAAAGGCGAATAGTACCCAAAAGCAAGATTCCTGACAAAAAGTAAAAGAAGACGCTCACTCATGGCTATACAAGACCCATCCGTGACCAGCAAAGACAAAGATCAAAGGAGTACAAATCAAGACCCTTCTTCCAACTTCTTTTCAACAGAAAAGAACCCGAAGAAGGCTCGGGGGCTGCAAGTACCTACCACAGAAAAACATATTTTCAAATTTTTTGACCCTCCAACTTTTTGTACCAAAAAACAAAAGGCTCGGGGGCTACACTCAATGAGTGCAATTTTTGCAAAATTGCACTCGCTGCACTCAAAGGAAAAAGAACCCGGAGGACGTCAAGCAAAAGTGCACATCAGCCAAAAGAAGAATCAAAGAAGACCATCTCAAGATTTCACTTCAAGAAGGACCCGGATCAAGACTGCAACAACTCGGCCCTTGAAGCTCAATCATGAAATGCTCGGGGGATTGTCGATGGGGAACCCTACGGGCCCCCCATAGACCATACTGTAGGGAGGTAGGCCTTGGTAGCAAGGCCTACAGCCCAATCGCCAAGAAGAACGCGGAGCAAAGCAACGTGCAAAACCGAAACTCCAACGCAAACTATACAAGGAAAGGCGCCCGAAGCGTAGCTTAGGACTCTGACCTTGTATCCGAATAGGATACAAACAACGCCTCTCAGCGCCTAGACTATAAAGGGCTGGTGAGGGTACCCATTGTAAAGGGAGAACGCATACCTGATACTCAAAGCAATACAATGTAAATAGGCTAACGCCAAAACTGGACGTAAGGTTATTACTCGACCAAGTCGAGGGCCTGAACCAGTATAAATCGTGAGTCTCTTTGCGTAACCGCTGAATTCTGCTATTCGCCGAAGCCCAAACAACTGTCCCGGGTACCCCCGTGGTAGGCTATCGGTGGTAAAACATCGACAGTCGATGAACACTTTTCTACCACTAGTGCCCTTCCCAGCCAGCCTACCCTTGTGACGAGAATCGGGTTTACCAATCCCTTTCTGTACTTTTAGGTACTCTTGACAGCACTCGATGACTTCTTCAGTACTGTAACCCTCTATCATGGAGCCCTCTAGGTATGCTCGATTATGCACGTATTGGCTTAGAACCGATATGAACCGCTCGTAGGACCACATTTCATGCAAGTAGCAAGGGCGCAGCGCCTGTATCTGATGAACCATGTGAATCATGAGATGTGGCATTATATAAAAAAAAACAGGAGGTAAACACATCTCTAGTTGGTTTTGTGTCTCCACCACAAATTCATGTAGGTCACTCAGCTCTTTCTTGCCAATCGTCTTCTGTGAGATCTTTGAAAAGAAGTAGCACATGCGGGTGATGGCTGTTTTCAAGAACTCTGGCTTTATAGCCCTAATTGCAATAGGTAGAAACACTGTCATCATCACATGACAATCGTGAGCCTTACAATGCGTTATTGACATGTCCTTTATCGACACTAGCTTCTTCACATTCGCTAAAAATCCAGTCGGGACTTTGACCCCTCTCAGGAAAGTGCATATAGCTCTCTTCCCTTCTGGTGTTAGGTTGAAGCACGCCGCAGACATAGTGTATTTTCCATTAGCCTCAGGTACCGAGTGAAGCTATGGCATCACGTTTAGCTGCACCATGTCTTTCCGTGATTTCAGACCATCATTTGACTTGCCTGTGTCCATCAAGGTAGCAATAAGACTCTCAAAGACATTCTTCTACACGTGCATAGCATCAATGACATGGGGGACCTCCAAGTCTGACCAATAAGCCACACTGTGTAGTCCTCAACAAATCCTCACACAATCTAATGTTTTCTGATGATACTCACATCTGTTCATGCCATAAGGTTCTTGTAATCTTTGTAGGGACAAATAATTATATCCTTATTCTCTGTTAACATCGCTGCATGCTTCTCTGCGGCTTCAATAAATTTATCCACCTCTTCACGAAAACCTGCCTTTAACCTTAACGAACCATACATCCAAGACTTTCTGTACTCCATCTTTTGAAACACAACAATCAAATAAAATACATTAAAAGACTACTAATTCAGATATATATGTAAATGAATCAAATTAATAATTAATTACTTAACAATAATTCTATATACTTCACATATATATATATATATAAATATAAATATAAAATAAAATTACATGAAGCATATCAAACACACACCATGGTAGAGGGTAATTAATTAATGGCCTATTTATCAATAAATAATTAAAAATATATATTTATTAATTAAAATAAATAATTTTAAAGACAACAATTTACAACAATTAATATTTTATCCACTATCTTTCATGCAAACCCTATTCCAATTTCATGAAACATAAATTTACAAAATTAAAATTAAAAAAAAACAAACCCTACATCTAGATCTAAATCTACGTGTACATGAAACATACATGAAACTAGGGTGTAATCTCAACTAAAATCAAGCAAGATCGACTAATAAATGGTGTAATCTCATTTATCTAACTAATTTACACTAATAGCTTCAAATTTAGAGTCTAATTTGTTTCCTACAAAGCTCAAGCACCATAGAAGAGAGAGAAAAACAAAACTCTAATTACGATCACTAACCAACCATTAAAACTTTAAATAAAGGCTTGGAATAATATTTTCTTACCTTGTACAACCTCTCCACCAAAGTATTTGAGATTAAAATCTTCTTCCTTAGTAAAGCAATTTTTGAGAAAAGCCCAAGGCCTCCCAGCCTTTTTTGCTCGGGTTGAAGAGTGGCCTGAGATGAAAGAATATGGCTGCTATATATACAGCGGGCATTTGTAGGGGCGGCTGGTGATTCAGCCGCTCCTACAAATGGACACAACAGGGGCGGCTCATATTATCAGCCGCTCCTACTGTGCCATTTGTAGGGACGGTTGCTATGTTGGAGCCCAAGCACGCAACTATAGCGGTTGCTCCAATGCCAGCCGCCAAAAAAAAAAGCTCCATTGTTACAAACTATTTTTCACGTAGTGTATTCTTTTAAAAAAAATTCTCACACGGTTTTTTTGGAGTTTTTAATAAGATATATGCATATAATAGTAATCCCTAAAGAGAAGTGTTAACAAGAAATCATAATTCTAGTCCATTATTATCTACGTTAGCCCTAATAAAATTTCTAAACTTACTGCAAACTATAAACGTGGGAGATTTAAAATATAATATATTAATAATATTTGGAGAATAAATAATAGTCCCTTTGTTTTGTCTTCATGTTCTGCTTGTATGTACTCCAACCGTCCAACGTGAGAGACGAAGGTCCCAACCACCGGCAAATGTATTTAACGACGGTCATTTTTTTTATCGAGTACAATTTGTACGGACACAACCCACACACTTCACACCACACGTACACACATGCGTGCGCGTCCGTGCACACCTAGAGAAGAGATTAGGAGGCTACGACGGTCACTTTTTGTTTTCCGCATAACGACGGTCACTTTTAACTGGCTTCGATTGGATTCCGATTTGATTTGGTAGAGTTGACGCCAAGTCTTGGTCAGTTTTGGCCCTTCTTTTTTTCATTTATTTTTGGTAGAGTTGACGCCAGGTCTTGGTCAGTGTGGACGTGTGGTCCAGCTAGGCGATGCGGTCTGTAGTTGACGCCACACGAGTCACACGATGCGGTTTGTATAGTTCACGTCAGGTAGCCAGGTAGGATAGGCAAGCAGGCCCGGTCAATGGACCAAATTAAAATGATGTCCCACCCCGGTTCCCCGTTATATTACTAAAAAAAGAACTACGGTACTATAAAAAAATCTACAGTCGTATGATGAGATACCGATGGGACGATGGTAAAAATACATTTGTACCACTGTTGACCAAACAATTCACGGTGGAAATTGCTACTGGATTTGCAGAAGTATGAGCAGCATGGATGGTTAGCACTTAGCAATGGTGCGAGCTGTGTGCGCATGTCTAGTGGAGGATAAAGCGTTGCTCTTTATACCTCGCGCATATGGGCTATGGCCATAAAGAATATATAATATAATGACTAGTTCATGAACCATGCCGGGAGGTAAACGCGAGAATACTTATTCGCCACGTCAAATGAGCACATCGAAGTGATCAACAATCAGAAGCCAAATGATACTCAGCTTTTGAGATTTTGCTGCGTCAAGAGTCGAGATCATATGCTTTGATTAAATAAAGAAAACAAGTTATAGAAGTCTTCATCCTTTGTAGCGTTGCATGAGCGCGTGTCATCCAGGGACTCAACTAACGGTGTTACTTTTCATACTTCATGTCCTTGTTGACGCCGATTAGATCACACACCAGCAAGAGCTAGCTCAACCGAGGTTGCAAAAAAACCTAGATTGTAGCAAAACGCAGCAGATCGACCAAACCGACCGAGGGGTTGGTTAGGACGATGTTGAGCCTGTTTTCGTGTGGTAAACTCCTAAACACCTCCCAGGAAGTTCCATCGGGGAGGAGCACATGGAGGGTGTTCTAGGGTTGGCAAGGCCACTTGGATGTCGCTAAATCTCGCCGAGACATGACCAATAACAAGGTAGAGAGAAGATAGGGCAAAAGAGGGTATGTGTTGTGTTTTTGACGATTTGAAGTTGGAATACTCAATCGGCCATGATCCTTTCATTTATATAGAGGGAGTGGTCTTATCCCGGTAGGAAACAAGTCCAAAACGTGTTCTCCATGTTTCCCACGTCAAAAATAGATCCGAAATCAATTTAGAAACCAACTCAGTTCAGAACAGTAGGAAAACCTGTCTGGCCGGTTCAGCTGGGGTAGGCGCCATCTCCTCCTTTTGTTTGCTTTTTGCATCGAATCGTGTTGCACCAAATATTTTCCAGCACATCAATGATATTAAGAATCTGATGGTGCAGCTCAATTTCACGGCAACACATTTTTGTGTGTCAACATATACTCACGTTTTTAGGTGAATATTTTATTTTTTTGAGGAAGTCGAGAATGGGAGGCCCCTACCTATATTTTGTTAAAAAAGAGACAAAACTGTACAAGTACATGCATAAATACAATAGGAGAAAAGGGGAAGGGGAGCAGCAGAAGCTGGAAGAAATAAGGAAGGAGGAAGAAAAATAAGAAAGAAGAAAGAAGAACGAAAGGAAAAAAAAGGGTGGAGGAAAACAAGAAAAGACTAATGGGAAATAAGAAGGTGCTTATGAACTTCCATCGTTTGGCTCCCAGTTTTCCCAGCTTTGTATCCAAGTTGTAATAGCTTCCCTCGTTGAATCGTTCTTCGTTCTGTGTTTCCAAAGCTTTAGAGTTTGTATACAGTTATCTCTGATTGTAGAATATTATTAAATTGTAATACTATAAAAAAACTCTTCGATTTCTTGCTAACCAAATGTTCCAATAAACTGCTATTATTGTTGTTGGGAGTTCTGAATTTTGATGATGTGGATGGTTTTGACCAAGTGACAGCAAGGCTGTCATGTCTGTTTGTGTTGTTGTCAGGCCTAGAGCTGACCAAATTTGAGTTGTGTGTGGGCATCTAAACAGCATGTGCTCAATGTTTTCTTCTTCATTGTAGCCATAAGGACAAGAGGCATTTTCTATGATGGTTTTCTTGACTAAAAAATCTCTGGTCTTTAGCCTTCCTCTTACTGCTGACCATGCAAAGATCTTACATTTCTTAGGTGCCAGGGAAGTCCAAATTTGGTTTGCAATTGGGCAATTTACACCCCCCCAAAAAAGCATAAAATAAGAGGCTTTTACTATAAATTTTTTTGTTGGTCCAAATCTCATTCCCCTTTTATCTTCCTCCTTAGTCAGATATATGTTATCCAATTGATTTAACAACTGTAAAAATTCTTGTTTGGCCCTTTGTGATGTTAGAGGTCTTGAACGGATCTGCCAACCAATTTCTGATTTGGAATCATGAACTGTAATATTCTGATTCTGAACATGTGAAAATAAGTGTGGATATTGGACAGCCAAAGGCTTTTTATCTATCCAGTTGTCAAGCCAAAAGGCTGTGTTTTTGCCATTTCCTATCCTAACTATTGCCATAGCTCTATATAGCTCTATGAGAGGTATCACTTGTCTCCAAGCAAGAGTTGTTTTTTTGACTTTATCTCCTAACCTTTTCCCATTTGATACACTGTATTTCTTATCCAATTGGCCCAGGTAGAGGCCTGTTGTTTGTGATATTTCTAGAAGAATTTCAAAAGAAGGCTGATGTTTTGCTGTTCCAAATTTTTTATGCCTAGGCCTCCTTCCTTTTTTTGTCTACATGCTGACTACCTTCCCAGGCAACCAAACAGTTTGCCCCTAATATATTTTTCTGGCCCTTCGAAAAGAAATCTCTACGCCTTTTATCTATTTCATGTATATAAACCATTTTGGCAATTTGAAACAAGACATCAAGTGTGCATCAGCAAAGCAAAGATAGCAGAATTAACCAAGGTTAGTCTTCCCCCACTTGTAGTCCCCTGCATCATGGTGTCAATACTAGAATCTATTTTGTTCAAGATCTTTGATTGTACAGATCTTGGCGTAGTAGTATCAGATAGCAGTAAGCCAAGATAGATTTGTAGAAAAGATGATATGGGACAGTTTAGAATTGTGAGGGCCCTGGGCGCTTACCTAGCTAACCCTGGTGTCGTCCACTCGACTGACCCATTTTAGCCTAGACCGACATCAAGGATCCTCAGGAGAGTGCCATCCTCACCTCCTCTTCAGGAACTTTTGTGGTCGAGTTACACCATACGAGCCATTCATCAAGCGATCGCATATCACAATCATGCATTATACATGGAGTAATTTTAGTTGATAGCTGAAACATTATTGACCATAAAAGACATTACATAGAATTATAGCCCTAAGCACAACATCTGCATGTTCATGTATTAACTGGGAATTTAACTAAGTTTTCCACTCAGTCACATCTTACTAAAATCATAATAACTCGTAGCTCACTTGGGGACACTCGTCCTGAGGTCTGCTACGCTTTGACTTCATTGAGCTTGGCTCAAAAGTCATGGAGCCGAAGTTCTTGCAAAACAACTTATCGTCAGCACCATGAGTACATTGCGCTATCGCAGGACTTAATTCCAACATATATATTTAGTGGATGTAAAGGATTATCAGGCATTTGTACATTTACATGAAAAGCATGGTGTTTGTTGAGTAGATGACATGCTCATGATTCATAATTCAATCCCTAACAAGTATAGTTAGGTTAACAAGTATGGAGAACATAATTAGGTGATCAACATTATAATTCATCTCATCATCAAGTTTCATCTCCAACACTACATTGGGTCTTGAAGAAAGAACAACCAAGAAGGTTCCGTCCCAAGGGACTTTAGGCTTTTCAAAAGATCTCTACAGAGGTGTACAACTGTACCCAGATGAACACCATGGACAAACAACATACCCATGCCCGGATAAGGGTTGCCTCAAGGTTCCATCATTTCCTCAATGTGGCCCTCGGATCGACGAACGTTTTGATTTGGTACCGATGTAACACCATCGCATCTACACCGCGTCACCCCTTGCGCCGAATCCGCCTGATAGGTGATTCACCACCAAGTACTTGGCTTACTGCCCCCATTTGCAATATGTGGTCTGTACGGGTGGTTACTTGAACTATCAATCCCATGCACGGTCCTTAGCTACTCCATGAGCTACTCACTTGAGATCTAACACTCATAGGAGGAATCTTCAGGCGGAGAGCGATGAGCTCGATATCCTGAGCGCCGCCCTCGGAGTGGTCTGCGACGACCTTGAGGTGTTGCGGTCGGAGGGGACCAGCTCGCTTGCGGCCCGTGGCGTTGAGATCACTGCTCGGGTGTGCCAGCTTGAGAGGAACACGCTTCGCGCTGGGGTCAACCAATCCGTCGTGATTGCTCGTTCTCATTATGGGAACAGCATCGACCTGGAGACGATGAGCCACGACTTCGCACCCGGCTATGAAGCCCACGAGCTAGAGGAGATGGAGACAGCGATGGCTCCCCTTTCGCAGGACCTGTCGGACAAAATAGAGAGCATAGTTCTCCCCCGGAGGGGTTAGTTAGCCAGATAGCTCGGGCAATCATTCATGTAACAAGCGGATAAGCTCTGACCCCTCTGTACTATCTGAACAAACTTATCATTTTGTTTTGTTTGATTGAATTTATTTTTTCTCCCTTTTTATGTGTGAAAAAAGGGGCTCACGTGCTCCGACCCTTCCGTTTGTGATGACCGTAGGGCCCGAGGTGTAGGAGGGAAACACTGATCATGCTGGTAGGCAAGAGTGTCGTAGCCGCTGGGGTGTAGGTTTCTCGTAGTCCAACCAACCATGCTCAATCGTTTGTTTCCGCGAACCTTGCCACTAGGTTTTTAGCATGAGAAAGGGGTCGGGTGCGGCGACTATTTCAGAAAGGGTGTATTTATACCCTTATCAGCCCTCGAGTGAGACCCGACCCCTTGCTGTTGCTGGGGTTGGGTGTTACTGAAGATCGAGGAGAGGATAGCGAAACTAATAGGAGAAAAGCGTCTCTTGTTTTCGCACGTACCCCCTCCCTAGGATCTGAGCTATCGTTCTATGACCCCGCGTTCGGTCTCCTCGTGAGTCCAACTTGTCTTGAGCCCCCACGCATAGCTGGGGCTCGATCGAGGGTCGGCTCGTCTTTGTGATTGTCGCCCCGTCCGCGGTTTCCAAAATCGGAGGGGTTGAGCTAACGTCACTTGTCTCGATGGCTCGAGCGATGCGCTCGGTGAGCTCGCTAACGGGCATATTCGAGTGGAATCCGGGTCCATCGTTTGTGATGGGGTTGGCAAAGCCCATGAAGGGTAGCCCATTGCTCCTTAACCCGCCTTCCACAGATGCCCAAGCCGTTCCGGAGGATGACTAGGTGGCCCGATGGCCTCCCTTAATAGGGATTCTATGGGCTCGGCTGGAGGTCAGGATCGAACAAGAAGGTTGAGATGATCCCCTGGCTCTTGTTCGATGCAAGGCGGCCTCGGGCCCTTCGCGGGCCAGCCTTCGAACACTGGTCTCCTGATTTAGGGTCAGGCGCCTCGAGCCCCTGAGCCCCGTGGTGCTAGGTAAGGGTCGGCCGTGTTTCATGAGCCACCCCGTCCTCGGTTTCCGCAACCGGAAGGGCTGAGCTAACTACACTTGCCTCGATGTCTCGAGTGTCGCGCTCGGTGAGCTCGCTAACAGGCATGTTCGAGTGGAATCTAGGTCCGTCATCCACTGACGGGGTTGGCAGAGCCCTCATGTGGCATTCCACTACTCCTTAACTTGCCTCCCGGCAGATGCCCGACCCGTTCGATGGGCTCGGGTGGCCCATTGGCCTCTCCTCGATGGAGATTCTATGGACTTCGCTCGAGGTTTGGATCAAACGAGAAAGGTCGAGATGTCCCTATACGCTTCTGAGCGGGGTCGGGCAAGGCCACTAGGGCTCATCTCGGTTTTTCTCCCCTGGCTCTATTTGACATGAGGGGGCCTCGAGCCCTTCGTGGGCCAGCCTTCGAACCTCAGTCGGTCGCCGCTCATATCGAATGAGGCAACTACCACTTCATGATGCGGCGCGAAGCATTGTGATGCAGCGATTGCATATGCAATGCTTGGATGTATGGGATGAATGTATGGATGAATGGATGACTGAATGAATGAATGTATGAATGCATGCATGAGAATGGATGAAGGAATGATCATACAATGGAAAAGAAAAGTGGGGGGGGGGTCGGTAAAGTTTCCTCGATGGCTCGAGTGACGGGTTCATGGAGCTCTTACCGGATATGTCTGTGTGGGGTCTAGGTCCGACGTTCATGACGGAGCCAGCGTAACCTGCATGGGGCATCCCACTACTCCCTATCTGTCTCTCAGTAGCGGCTTGATCCGTTCGATCGATTTGGGCGACCTGCCGGCCTCTCCTCGATATAGATTCCATAGGTGGGCCTCTCCAAACCCTTCCCGAGAAGGTGGAGGCTAAAGCTCGGGGCGTAGGGACAAAGACTACGATCACGCTGGTGACCAAAGTTGTTGTAGCCGTTGGGGCATAGGTTTCTCATAGTTCGACCAGTTTTACTCAATACTTGTCTCCGCACACCCTGCCTCTAGTTTTTTTAACGTGAGGAGGGGTCGGGCATGGAGAATTCTACCGAATAGACACTCTTGCCAGCCCCCAAGCTTGGCCCGATCCCCCGCTGTTGCTAGGGTCGGGGGCTCGGTAGCGAATTTAATGCGCGTAAAGTAATGGTGACCCTTCTCTTGGGAGCGGTTTTGAGCCGTTTGATCGACTTGGGTACAGGATTTACCTCGATGGTATGAGCGATGGGTTCGGGGAGCTCCTACCAGATATGATTGAGTGGAATCCGGGTCCGTCGTTCATGATAGGGTTGGCCTACCTCGCGTGGGGCATCCTACTGCTCCCTACCCGTTTCTCGATAGCGGCCAAGCTGTCCGATCGACTTGTGTTTCCTGCTGAGATGAGACTTACCTATGGAGGTATGGGATGAGAACATCCCGCCCAAAAACTTAGTTAGGTAGATAAGCCAGGCGAAGAACTTGTAATAAATGGACTAGCTCTTAAATTTCGTTATAGCAAAACAACTTTTTAGCCCTTCTCCCCTTTTTGTATAAAAAGGTTAGTGCATCCGACCCTTTTTGTCGTTTAAGGTCATAAAGCTCAGGGTGTGGGTAAGCAAAGTCTTATCATGCTGGTGATCAAAGGCGCCGTAGCCGCCAAGGCGTAGGTCTCACGCAGTCCGACCAGTTATGGTCAGAGTTTGTTCCCACAACCCTAGCTTCTAGGCCTTAATCGTGATAGGGGGTCGGGCACAGAGAATTTTTTGCTAGGCGAATAAACTCTTAAACGCGTACCGACTCTTTCCGTGGCTAAGGCCAAAAAGCCCAGGGTGCGGAAAAAACTCTAATTACGCTGGTGGGCAAAGACGCCGTAGCCGCCGAGGCGTAGGTTTCTCGCAGTCCGACCAGTTTTACTAAGCGTTTCTTTCCGCAAACTTCGCTTTTGGGTCTTAATTGTGAAAAAGGGTCAGACATAGAGACTGTCTACCAGATAGATATGCTCTTATTAGCCCCTGAGTGAGGCCCGACCCCCCGCCGTTGTTGGGGTCGGGTGTCACTAAAGGTCGGGGAATTTGATAGCGAAAGTGATAAGAGAAAGTGTGCTTTTGTTAAGGGTAAAAGCGACGTAGCTGCTCGATGTTTCAGGCATTGGCGAAGACCTCGCCGTTGATGGTCTTGAGTTTGTAGCTGCCTGGACGGAGCACCTCCATGACGACGTACGGTCCCTCCCACGGCGAAGAGAGCTTGTGGCTGTCCTTGCTGCTCTGGACGAGGTGGAGGACCAGGTCTCCGACATTGAAGGCCTGACCCGCACTCGACGGCCATGGTACCAGCTCAACGCTTGCTGGTACTTGGCCGAGCGGAGGAGGGCAATGTCGCATGCTTCATCCAGCTGGTCCATGGTGTCCTTGAGGGATGCCTCGGCTCCCTGTTCGTCGTACGCCCTAACCCTTGGTGCTCCATAGTCGAGGTCAGTCGGGAGGACAACCTCAGAACCATAGACCATGAAGAATGATGTGTAGCGAGTCATCCTCATGCTCTAGAGAACCCAGGGAAGCTCGGTGACCCATCGTCCGCCAAACTTGTTCAACCGGTTGAAGATCCTAGGCTTGAGACCTTGTAGGACCATGCCGTTCGTGCGCTCAACCTGCCCGTTCATACGGGGTGCGCCATGGCAGCCCAATCAACCCGGATGTGGTATTCATTGTAGAATCGGAGGAACTTCTTTCCGGTGAACTGTGTGTCATTGTCCATGATGATGGAGTTTGGGACTCCAAAGTGATGGACGATGTCAAGGAAGAACACCACGGCTTGCTCGGACTTGATCATGGAGATCGGCCGAGCCTCTATCCACTTTGTAAACTTGTCTATGGTGACAAGCAAGTGGGGATCGAGCCCCTAGATCGTGAATGGCCATGTGATGGGGATCATCTAGAGTGCTTAGGCTGGTAGGTGAGTCTACCAAGCGTAGTACTGACACCCTTCACGGGTGTGCACAATCCGCTCGGCGTCGTCTACTGTGGTTGGCCAGTAGAAGCCTTGTCGGAATGCGTTTCTGACTAGGGATCTAGGCGCATCATGGTGACCATAGACCCCACCATGGATATCGCTCAACAAACGCTTCCCCTGTTTGATGGGGATGCAGCGCTATAGGATCTCGGTATGGCTTCGCTTGTTGAGTTCGCCCTCAACAAGGACAATAGACATGGCACGACGCCCGAGCTATCGAGCCTCCGTCTGGTCCATCGGCAGCGTCTCATGGAGGAGGTAGTCGAGGTAGAGCATCCTCCAGTTGACCAGAGGGTTGGGCTCTATCGCTGGGTCCTCTTTGAGCTCCATGACCTCAGGGTCGGATGGAGCCAACGGTTTGTCAGCCCCCGAGCCTAGGGCAGGTGAACCGTCACCGGCTTGTTCCGACCCCTCAGAGCGAACCATGGGCTTGTGCTAATCACTGGCGAAGATGCCCATTGGCACCGGCTCTCTGCTGGATGCTGCCTTTGCCAGCGCATCGGCCACCTCGTTGAGACGCCTCAGGATGTGATTGAGCTCGAGGCTATCGAACTTGTCCTCTAGCTGGTGGACTTCTTGGTAGTATACGGCCATCTTGGTGTCGTGGCAGCTTGACTCCTTCATGACTTGGTCGATGACCAACTGGGAATCGCCCCAGACATTGAGGTGTCGGATGCCCAACTCAATGGCGATGCGCAGGCTGTTGATGAGCGCCTCCTATTCGGCCACATTGTTGGAGGAGGGAAAATGGATGCGGACCATGTACCTCATGCGTACCCTTAGGGGCAAAACGAAGACCAACCCTGTGCCGACGCCTTTCTTCATCAACGATCCATTGAAGTACATCGTCTAGTACTCTTGGTCGATGACCACTGGTGGCATTTGGACCTTGGTCCGCTCTGCAATGAAATTAGGCAACACCTGGGACTTGATGGCCGTTCAGGAGACGTACGTAATGCCCTGACCCATTGGCTCGAGCGCTCACTTCGCGATTCTTCCCGTGGCATCCTAGTTTTGGATGACCTCGTCGAGGGGGAAGGACGTCATGACCATCACTGGATGTGACTTGAAGTAGTGGCGCAGCTTCCTCTTGGCGATGAGGATGGCGTACAGGAGCTTCTAGATTTGGGGGTAGGGGGTCTTAGAATTGGATAGGACCTCGCTAATGAAGTACATGGAGCACTGTACTTTGAGGGCATGCCCCTCTTCTTCTCGCTCCACTACCAGGGCGGCGCTGACCACTTGCATGGTGGCCATAATGTAGAGTAGAAGGGGTTCTCCATCGGTCGAAGGAACTAGGATCGGGGCCTTCGTCAAAAGCTGCTTGACCATGTCAAGTGCCTCCTAGGCCTCGGACGTCCATTCGAAGTGGTCGGCCTTCTTCAGAAGTTGATAAAGGGGGAGACCTTCTTCGTCGAGGCGCGAGATGAAGTGGCTGAGCGTGACAAGGCGCCCTGTAACTCGCTGCACCCCCTTTATGTTCTGAATCAAGCCCATCCTTGTGATGGCTGAGATCTTCTCCGGGTTGGCCTCAATGCCATGCTCAAAGATGATGAAACCAAGCAGCATGCCCCTCGTGACCCTGAAAACGCACTTCTCGGGGTTGAGCTTAATGCCATTTGCTCGGAGTTTGGCGAAGGTCTGCTCAAGGTCGGCTATGAGCTAGTTAGCCTGTTTGGACTTGACCATGATGTTGTCTACGTAGGCCTCAATGGTCCGCCCAATGAGGTCTCCGAAACACTTGAGCATACAATGCTGGTACGTAGCCCCAGCGTTCTTCAGACCGAATGGCATTATGACATAGCAAAACGATCCGAAGGGGGTCATGAAAGATGTTGCGAGCTGGTCAAACTCTTTCATCGTAATTTGATGGTACCCAGAGTATGCATCAAGGAAGCAAAGGGTTTCGCACCCTGAGGTAGAGTCGACTATTTGGTCTATGCGTGGTAAAGGGAATGGATCCTTTGGGCATGCTTTGTTGAGACCCGTGTAGTCAACACACATTCTCCATTTCCCACCCTTCTTTCATACAAGAATGGGATTGGCTAACCACTCGGGGTGGTACACTTCCTTGATGAACCCGGCCGCCAATAGCTTCATGATTTCATCGCCGATGGTCCTGCAGTTCCCCTCATTGAAGAGAAGTAGGCGTTGCTTCACCGGCTTGGAGCCTAGGCGGATCTTCATGGCATGCTAGGTGATTTCCCTCAGAATGCCTGGCATGTCCGAGGGTTTCCACACAAAGATGTCTCTGTTGACGTGGAGGAAGCCAACGAGCATGCTTTCCTATTTGGAGGAAAGCGTGGTGCTAATGCGTGCCACTTTGCCCTCGAGGCTATCGGGGTCTATGAGGACCTCCTTAGCGCCCTCCACTGGCTCGAAAGACCTGGCCGACCACTTGGGGTCGGGTGCTTCTTTGGCGACCTCCTTCCTGGTGGCTGTGAGCTCTCTGGAGGCGATGATTGCCGCGGCATGATCGCAGCACTCGACCTCGCACTCATAGGTGCGCTAGAAGGAGGTGTCGATGGTGATGACCCCGCCTGGGCCTGGCATCTTTAGTTTTAGGTAGGTGTAGTTGGGGATGGCCATGAACTTCGCGTAGCATGGTTGTCCCAGGATGGCGTGGTAGGTTTCGTTGAACCCAACCGCTTCGAAGGTGAGGGTCTTCGTCCTATAGTTGGATGGACCCCCGATGGTGATGGGCAGATCAATCTGCCCAAGTGGCATGGCCTGCTTTCTAGGCACGATGCTGTGGAAAGGCGCTCCGATCGGTCGGATGCGTGCTTGGTTGATGCCCATAGCGTTGAGCGTCTCGGCGTACATGATGCTGAGGCTGCTGCCTCCATCCATCAGTACCTTGGTGAGCCGCTTCGTGTCGATGATCGGGTCGACCACCAGAGGGTATCTCCCTAGTTGTGGGATGCTCTCGGGGTGGTTGGTCCGATTGAAGGTTATGGCGGATTCCAACCATCGAAGGAAGGTGGGCATGGCCGGCTCGACCGTATAGACCTCGCGGCACGTGAGCTTCTAGCGACACTTGGAGCCATAGGCTACCAACCCTTCGAAGATCATGAGGCAGCCATCTGGCATTGGAAAGCCACCGTCCTTCCCCTCGGCGTCGTCCATGGTTGGGTCGGGGTCCGTCCCGTGCTCCCCTTTGTTGGAGCGCCCGGATAAGAACCGCTTCATGAGGCCATAGTCCTTGTATAGATACTTGACAGGGAAGGCATGGTTCAGGCATGGCCCCTCGAGTAGCTTCTCAAAGTGGTTCAGAGTGCCCTCCGTGGGCTTTCAACCTCCCCTGCGGTCGGCGATGGCCACGAGCGAGCCCTCGTGCCGCTGCTTGTTCTTGCTCTTGATGGGACGGTTGGAGGCGCCTTTGTCGATGTCCTTGTCCCATTTCGCCTTGCCCTTGAGGCGGTCGAAGATCGCTTCGACCGCCTCCTTGCCCAAGGCATGGCTGGTGGTGATGTCGAGGAGCTCCTTGGTGGTTAGTGGGCCCTTACATCTTAGCTTGTGAACTAGGGACTCACAGGTGGTCCCAGGCAGGAAAGCTCTTATGACGTCGGTGTCGGCGACGTTAGGCAGCTCGTTGCACTGCTAGGAGAAGCGCCGGATGTACCCTCGAAGGGTTTCTCTGGCCTTTTGTTGGTAGTTCTTGAGATCCCATGGGTTCCTAGGGCACTTGTACATGCCCTGGAAGTTCCCCACGAAGATCTCTTTCAGGTCCGCCCAACTCTGGATTCTGTTGGGTGGAAGGTCTTCCAACCATGTTCGGGCCAAATCGGCCAGGAATAATGGAAGGTTGTGGATAATGAAATCGTCATTATCCACTCCATCGGCTAGGCAGGCCAGCCGATAATCGTCGAGCCACAGTTCGGGGTTCGTTTCCATAGAGTATTTTGGGATGTTGGTTGGTGGCCGGTACCTTGACGAGAAGGCAGGCCAGGGCTCGGGCTTTGGTCCTCGCCGCTGTCGTAGCATCTGCCACGATGAGGGTGATAGCCACGGCTAGCTCCCTCTCTCGGATCATCGTCGGTACGTCTACGGGCGTCGAGGGTGTCGCGTGTGTCACGGTTGCGGCCGAGACGCTGATGCACTGGGACCGCGATGCACTGCCTACTGCCTTGTGGTGCATGGTGGACTAACGGGTCCTTGTCGGGGTGCTCTAAGGGCGTGCGCTGGCTGGCATCGAGCTCGCGTCATCGAGACAGCAGCTCTTGGCCTGCTGTGCCGCCGTATGCTCGAGCAGCGTGCAAATCTCATGGTGGGCCCAACGATCCTTGGGCGCATGGGCCTCAAAAGCCCATGGAGCAAGGCTACCACAGCAGCGATGTTCTGGCTTGCCTGGGCGAAGTGTGGGAGGGCTTCATCATTCGCGACGATCCTCCGGTTCGCATCGCGGGCCATGGCGTGTGCGCGCCCACGGTCTCCGTGGCGCTCGATCTCCTAATTGAGCTTCGCACGTTCCTGCTTGAGCTGGAGTCATGCTTCCTTGAGCTCTAGGTGCCGGGCCTTCAGCTGCTCCATCCACAGGTGGGTTGGGGCCCCTGTCTCCTCGACCTCATCATCGAGGTCGTTCATTGGGGTAGCCTCCTCTTCGTGGATGCTTTTGGCATGCCCCTCGGGGGTACCTGCCATGAAAAACACACGAGAGGGGTGATGACCCCCCCTGCTAGAGCCAAAGCCAGAGGGCGACTCCAATTCTCCCATGAGGAGGTTGTGGAAAGGCTCCGCGACATATTCGGTCATCCGCACGAGCCCGTCATTCATGGGGGATGAAGGCGTGCGTTGCGCCATAGGGTGGCCGTCGGTCTTCGCGGCGTTGTAGAGACTGAATGGGAGCACTGTCGGGGTGCTCCGAATGAGGTATTCCAGAGAGAGTGGCTCCCCTCCGACACGCTGCACCATGACGTTGGTGAATGAGAAGGTGGGGTGGCGCAGGTCCTCTCGAGATGGCCAGGGTCCTAGGAAGGTGCCAAGCTGGCCCTTTAACCTCCCGTAGTCGAAGTCGAGGAGCTGGTTACTTTTGGGGGCGCGGGCCTCCGGTGCGTGCAGCCATAGCTCCTCAAGCACCTCGGCGATTGTGTTGAGGCCAGTAGAGTGGAGAGGTCAGATGGCAGCGGGAGCCATGGCCAACTCTCCCTCCACCGTGATGATGAAGTCTAGGTCCCCAAAGCGCACGTGCACACCTGAGACCAAGCTGAGGTTATGACTAGCCATCTGAGGCCTGGTGTGGATGTCGAGACACGCAAAAGGCCCCTACCTAGTGCACTAACTATCGGTGTTTCGAGTTACCATCGATGAGTAAATTTGTATTATTGCACGTCTGACCCGGATGGTGTGTTAAGAGGACACAATGTTTATACTGGTTCAGGCAGAATGTCCCTATGTCCAGTTCGTTGCTGCTGCTCACATTACTAGCACTGAAAGTTCATAGTAGGGTTACAAATGGTCGAGAGAAGGACTGTTCCCAAGTCTCTGGTGGTGTGTTGTGGTGATCATTGGTTCGATTCGGTTGTCCGATTTGAGTCGAGTTGAGTTCAGATGTGTTCGGTTCGATGCCCACTAATGGACGCCCTACTTTCCCTTTTATAGGCCAAGGGGAAGTAGGGGTTACAGTAGAGGGAGAAGAGAATGAGAGGAGGAAGTCCTTCGGGGTCACCGGGTCCTTCTTCTCCTTTATGTGGGTCTCACCGACCCAGTAGACGTCAGCAGGAACAACTTCACATCGTGGCCCTGTCCGTCATTTGCGCTATGTGCAGGCGTTGTCTGCCGGTCATGGTGCTCCACTCCGTTCTGGTGGACGTCATGGTGAACTGACGTGCCCGTTAGTTTTCGTATGGGGGTTAGGCAAAACAGTATTGGTGCGCCCGACACTGTTCCTGACATGAACCCCTAGGTATGGCCTATCGTGGGTCATGGGCTACATCGAGGCATGCCAGTCTCTTCCCTGGCGTCAAAGCTTTGTCCCAGACCCATACGCTTGGACTTGGAGTGGTTGGCAGCGGTATGGGTCTTTGTCGGGCGAGGCGGAACATAGACCTAAGGGACGGGCGAGGTGGAGCGAAGACCTAGGGGTCGAGAAAGGCGGAGTCCTCCCCCAGAGGCCAGACGAGGTGGAGCATAGACCCAAGGGTCATGTGAGGTAGAGCACAGACCCAAGGGTCTTGTGTGGTGGAGCATAGACCCAGGGGTCGAGCGAGGCAGAGTCCTCCCCCAGAGGTCAGGCGAGGTAGAGCCCGCGGCCTTGGGGTCGAGTGAGGCGGAGTCCTCCCCCAGAGATCGGGCGAGGCGGAGCCCATGGCCTTGGGGTTGGGCGAGGTAGAGTCCTACCCTAGAGGCCGGGCAAGGCGGAGTGTAGACCCAGGGGTTGGGCCAGGCGGAGTCCTCCCCCAGAGGCTAGGCGAGGCGAAGCGTAGACCCAAGGGTCAAGCGAGGTGGAGCGCAGACCTGGGAGGTCGAGCGAGGTGGAGTCCTCCCCTAGAGGCCGGGTGAGGCAGAGCGCAGGCCCATGGGTTGGGCAAGGTGGAGCGCAGACCCAGAGGTTGGGCGAGGTGAAGCACAGACCCAGAGGTCGGGCGAGGCAGAGCTTGCGTACCTGGGGGTTGGTAAGAGCTGCAGTCGTGCTCTTGACCGCTCGGATGAATCAACGTTGATTGTTATTAGCTCCTACTCTTCGAGTACCCTAGTATTGGTCCCCGATAGGGACCTAGTGTTCACCTCCATCTTTTGGAAGGTGCTAATGCGCCTCGCCGGTGTTAAGCTCCACATGACATCGGTGTTCCACCCGCAGTCAGATTGCTAGATAAAGGCGGCTAACAAGATCATCGTCATGTATGTGCGCTGCCTGATGGGTGATCGTCCCCGCCAGTGGCTGCGCTGGCTACCGTGGGCCGAGTACATCTACAACACCGCCTTCCAGTCCGCGCTCATGACCATGCTGTTCCAGATCGTCTATGGCCGCTACCTGCCCTCGATCTGCTCCTATGAACCTAACGAGACCAAGGTTGCCGCGCTGGCCAAAAGCATGGCAGAACAAGATGAGCAAGCTCAAGACGTCTACAAGTGGCTCTACAATAAGCATTACCGTGACGTCCACTACACCATCGGCGACTGGGTCTAGCTCCGCCTTCGCCATCGCTCCCCGGCTTCCCTGCACGGCGTGACCAAAGGGAAGCTACGGCCCCAATTCTATGGGCCTTACTGCATCGCCGCCATCGTCAACGATGTCGCCTACCGCCTCGAGCTCCCTCCTCGCGCCCGTCTGCATGATGTTTTCCACGTCAGGCTCCTGAAGAAGTTCGTGGGCAATTCTCCAGCCGCCCAATCGACTCTACCTCCTATGCACCATGGCACGATGCAGCCGGTCCCAGAGTGCACCTCTCGCACTAGGCTGGCCCACGGCGTCCGCCAGGTGCTGGTGCATTGGCAAGGCGAGCCCTCGGCCTCCACCACCTAGGAAGTCATTGACAGCTTCATCAATCGCTACCCAAGCTTCCAGCTTGAGGATGAGCTGCTCGTCGAGGGAGAAGAGATGTCATGTGGGGGCGACACTACAGCCGCCGGCCTCGGATATGAGGAGCGGCCAGGGTAGCTCCCAAGGGTGCGCATGGCCAGAAGCAGCTCGAGGAGGCTTAGGCCGAGGAGGCTTAGGTGGCTGAGTGCTTTAGCCATTAAGGCAATTAAGATGTAGTTGAGGGGATTAGAGTTAATGACCGGCATTAGAATCAAGGAGCCAGCGCCTATATGTATCCAAAACTCTGTTGAATGAATCAAGCAATAAGAAACTATCCCCAAACCTCACTTTGCTACTCTTAATCTCATCCCCAACTGCTCTAGTTGTCAGGCAAAAACCCTGGCACCATTACCGGCCCCTGGCTACGAGTTGAGGAGCCAGGGACCTCCATCCTTGGGCGCCAATGCCCTTGATAGAATAGAAGATCATGTGGAAGTGGATATGAATAAAAAGGTTGAATGTTGTATTCTTTTTTATATGTGCTTTAAAATGGTGGTTTCTCACACAAGGTTTTCAATAAGGCAACACGTATGATTTAACTTAATTTTCTTTTAAAAAAAATTCTCACACTGTTTTTTTGGAGTTTTTAATAAGATATATGCATATAATAGTAATCCATTTTTTCAGTATTTTTCTCTATTTAGTTCCAGATCTGTATTTGACAAAAAAATATGGAATATTCGATATTTTTTCGTATCCGCGAAGAACAAGGTATAATGAATGTATTGAAAAGTTTTCTTTCCATGATTAGTGACTAGTTATTTAAGTTCAATACTAGTAATGATGTATTGAAAGTATTTAGTAGTATATCTATAAGTAACCTTTAATATTAATCTAATACTATTAATGATACATAAATATTAAGTTAATTCTAGTATTTTTTCTAATTGTATTTAAATCTAATATATTTGTTGTTGCAAATCATTTTAATACTTTAATTTATTTTTTGTTGACATAAACTATTTTACATAATTTATATTTATAATTTCATGATAAATATTATATAAATAATGATTGATTAATTTATATAATTAAATATTAAATATTTATTGATAACTATATTATTTTTTATGAGTTATTCTTGTCTATGTTATACACCTACATACTTGTGTAATAATTTTGTCATTACAAAAAAAAAAATTGATAAAGCAAAATGGCCATTCTTATTTAAATTTGTTCACTAAACCAATCATTTTATTAAATAATTATCATTTATAATTTAGTTCACTTTGATATCGGAGATTATTAGAAGTGTACTTTAATTTTATTTCACTTTGATTATTGACAAATTTAGTAGTAAAATTCTATTCATCTATGTTAAATTTAACAATATGCACTTTAAGTGGAATTGAGTAAATATCTGAATAGAAATTCGAAACGGAGACATTCATTTTATATTCGTATTCAATAAGATCCATATCCGTATTTGGATCCGAATTAAAATATGGTAAAAGGTGACATCGGATCCGATTCTTGGTCTGAGTGCGCGCGTGACGTGAGTCCAGGTTTATGTCGAGACTCGAGACGTGAGTCCAGTTTAGGTTCAGTTCTACAGCTTGTTCGTTTGGCTGTGGCTTGTCGTAAACGATCGTAAATTTCCAGCCAGAACAGTATTTTTCTCTCACACAAACCAGCCAGCAGTACTTGTTCACGAACCAGAAACAAAACGAACCAGCCAATCGAACATGCTACTAGTTTACGTGTGTACATGAGTCTGGGTTTGCGTCCGGACTTTTTTTCCCCGCTCGTTCAGCGTCCGCTTCCATCGTCCACTTTTACCTTACGGTTCTAGGCCTGAATCTGATTCTAAACTCGGTCTGACGGGATTCCTAAGATGAAGTCGAAAGACCTGGCGTCGCGGTGGGTCAATAGACCGGGCCTTTGTGGTGGTGCCCAGTTAGGTCTTATATAGGTGCCGTCCACATTGACCAAGACCAGGCGTCAACTATACAGACCCAGCTGGCGCACCAAATCAAATCAGAATCCGATGATGCGAGTTGACGTGACAATCCTGGATGAAAATTGTAGAGCTGCCTTCTTTGAGCCCGTTTGGGTTACACGAAGATTTCAAGAATCCAGGCCTTATTTAGATTGCAAGTTTTTTCACTCTTTCTTCATCACATCAAATCTTTAAGCACATGCATGGAGTATTAAATATATATAAAAAAATAACTAATTACACAGTTTGATTGTAAATTACAAGACGAATCTTTTGAGCCTAAGGGCATGGTGCCCCACGGCTCCTCGTTGTCCCGGTCTCTCCATTGACATCCTTACTCCCTTTTGCAGCCAGTGCTAGCGCCATCCTTCCCCAACAAGCTCTTGCAAAGAATGCTGACATCATATCATCCTCACGCCTAAGGTATACAAACCCTAACACAATGGATTGGATTTTTTTTTGTTAAATTTGTCCCTAGTAGTTCAACAAGGAGAGTAGTTGAACAATGAGATACTGATGATGTGATCTATGCTGGAGACATGTTTGCTTCACCATATGCTAAAAAAAATCAGCAAACCCTATGCTAAAACAATTTTTCCAAACATTAGTAGCTATAACAAACATTGCTTGGCTTCATGCTTGTGATTTGTGGTTGAGCATGATTGGGAATTTGTTTTCTTTCTTTGATTGTTGTATTGTACATGGATCAGAGGACCAAGCTGACTGTAGCAGATGGATAAGGACTTACAGTCCAGCTTTCTGGTTAGTGAGGATACCCATGGTATAGGTACTTGTCAGTAGCTCCTGAGCGTTCACGTGATTTAGGGAATCACGGGGAGGCTCCATAGTGGACAGAGCGTTGCTGGGTTTCTTCCTTGATCGTGTTTCCAAAGGGTACGCTGACCAACACAAAAGTAACATCGAAACACTTCACTATTATCACAAGTTTTGTTACTTTTTTAACACCCTAAAATTTACATGATTTTAAAATAGGAGAAAATAATTTAATTATGCATGTTGTGAGCATTTAAATTTAGGAAAATGATAATTTTGTTAAAATTAAAATCAAATATAGGTCTACATACATGTATGTGCATACATGCTGCTGCATATTTTATTTGTGACGCTTTGCTTTGATTGGAATTTGCAAAAGAATTTGAATTTGAGTTTAAATTGGAGTTGAAAATGTGTTAAGAAAATAGAAAAGGGTTTTATTCTTCCTTTCTCGGATTTCGGCCCGCCGCAGCCCAGCTCGGCATGCTTTCCCGCGTGGCCTGCTCTCTTTTCCGCAGCGGCCTGCCTCACTCCCGCTTCTCCGCAGCGGCCCAGCACGCCGCGCCGCTCGCGCGCCCTCCTTCACTTCTCCTCTCGCTGACCAGATCGGTCACGACCGCGATCGCCGCTCCGACTCCGCCATGGTTACACCCCGTCCTTGCCTTGCGCCTCAAGCTGCTCCTAGCTATAAAAACCGGATGCCCGCATCGTGCCGCTCCCATCTCGAGCTTCGGAGCCGCAGTTGCCCTCGCATTGCGCTGAGCCACGGTAACCCTAGCACCGCCGCCATCTCCGCCCGCCTCGCCGAGCACCACGCTGCCTTCGTCCCCTCCGCGCCTTGGTAAGCTACCTAGTTGAGCTCGGCGTCATCTCCTCTCTCTCCCTGCGCCCTTGGTTTGCTATTTCATGGTCCATAGACTGTATTTCCAGAGTGTCGCTCGTCTCCGGCCATGGCGCCACCGTCGGGACTCATCGCTGGTCTCGCCGTCCACTCGCTCTCTCTCTGGAGTATTTCCACCGTCTGATCCAAAATCAAGGGCCGAGATTAGAACATACCCTTTCGCCTGTTATTTTGCAAAAAGGCCCTTACAATTATTTGGATCTTAACCCGCCGTCCCTGAACTTTTGTTAAAGAGCCCCTGACTTTTCTTCAAATTGTATCTGCAGTCCCTGGTTCGGTTTAAAATCAGATTTTAATTATTTTAAATTTGAAAAATCAAGTTTCATCTATTTATAAAACTGCCACGATCTTCTGTAGGCCATAAAATCTTCGCTATAACTCTTATTTGATCCGTTCAAGTTGCGTTAGGTTCGTAATTCCATAATCTACACGTTCATACTATTGTTTGGTATGTTTTCAACTTTTAAAATTCAAAGTTTGATTTAATCTATTATTTTACTAAAGGAAATCTTGTTTAAATCATAACTTCTTCGTTTTAGCTCTGATTTTTGTGATCTTCGCGTCTGTGTGTTCGTAGTGAGACGTAGATTTGTTTTGAAAACTTTTCATCTTGATTTTATGCTGTTGGTGTACTGTTCTAATCTGAAGCTTTTATTTACTATGCATGATTGCTTCTGGATGCTTGTATGTTGCTGTGATTATCGAGTATAGACGGTGAGCAATTCGTGGGTGATCAAGAGTACTACTTTGACGAGCAGGAGCACTTTGTTTAAGGCAAGTATAGCATGGGATTATCCTTGTTTCCTACCCACTTTAATACATTTAATTCATGTTGCATGTGTCACCTTGATAGGGATTCCCTAGAATTGAACTTATACCTTGTCTCCTATGGGATATGCATTGGGTAGCTTTGCTAGTGCTTAATTAAACCATGATCTTGTAACTTGATTAATAGTATATGCAATAAACCTTAAAATATGACTTTTTAGCAACTTAGAAACATGGGGCTGGAATATTTAGCTACTTTCTAAATGCTTCAGATTCCTCTCCCTAAGGACTTATCTGTAAGCGAATATCTGGGACTTACAATATAGCTGTGAGGGCTACATGGATCTGGCTTTAGATAAGTATGAGGACCTTTTTTCTAGCTTATTAGTGGTTACCTTCATTGGCGTAAGAATTGCTTGACGAATCGGGTATAGGACAGCCTCTACTCTTATGTGTATAGCTGTGAGGGAATTGTGCCATTTGACAGGGGTTCCTATATCTATTTGTCAAGTGAATCTAATGGCCCTAACTTGTTAGACGAATTTTTGAAAGGCTTCATAGTGACCCCTGCCTACTCACCTTGGAAGTGTTTTAGGAGTAATTAACCTGAGCATATGGGTATCACGACTCACAGTGAAAGTGTACAACATCTGCAGAGTGTAAAACTGATATATCAGTCGTGCTCATGGTCACGAGCGGCCTTGGACCCTTATGGAATAGGTGATCACTATTAATTATCCGTTTATGCTATTTATTAATCATGTTTACCCTGATCATGTGTTTACTATGTGATTATGATAACTTGCTGCTACTTTTATGCTAAAATTGTGATAATTAAAAGCTGAATGTTGTTAAACCTGTGTCAAGCCTTTTGAGCCTCATGAACCCCATATTACACTTGTTGAGTACAACACGTACTTACGCTTGTTTATTTTCATTATTTGGATAAAAATCTCGGATGGGTAACAGATGGCTATGGTAATGACGACTTTCCTGAGAGATTTTTCTTTATACTTCCGCTATATTTATATGAAGACTATGTCTTATTATTCGTGATGTAATAAACAGTTGTGATGATACTATTTATAATTTGTCGGCTTATGTGTGTGACTGATCTCTAGGCGCATATAAGATTTTACATCCCATTTTATCCTTAAAATCGGGTGTGACAGATTGGTATCAGAGCCGTGTTGACTGTAGGACGCAAACCTAATTAGCAATAGTCATTTTAGCCTCTTTTGCTTCAGTCATTTCATGCTTTCCAATGCACTCTTGTTATTTGCTAAATTTTATGCTTTTTTGCCTCACTCTGTTATGAATTTTTTTGCTTCTATTCTAATTAAATCTAATTCTGTAGATGTCTCATGCCAATAGGACCGCTTGCATCAGCACAGGAGGTTACTACCCGCCTCGTGGCTTGTATGAGTCCATGGATCCATGTGAGGAGGAGGAGTCCCAGGAGCAAGAAGTTGACTCGCCAGCACCTGCACCTACGCCTGAGCCATTCCAGGAAGAGCCCGAAGAAGAAGAACCCGAGGAAGTGGAGGTCGTTGTATTGTCTGATGATGATGAGGAGGAGGATGCCGTTCAAGAGGATGAGTCGATCCCTCCCCTGGGATGGACAACAAATATTTGGTACAAGCCGAGGTGTGAATCCTCTGCCTCGCACCACCAACTTATGGGGATTCTTCAGACCTACTATTCTAACTGAGACGCAACTGTGGAGTACGTCAGAAATGAGCATACGCATCCTCTGGAGGACACTTATTGGAAGACCAGGGTGTGCATCTCCATCAGGGACGAATAGAAGGAAGCATACCAGCTGGACTCGAACTATGCGCATCACGCTCATTGTGCCACCATGGAAGATAGCATAGAAGATGCAGCCGTTGTAGCCTGCATGGGTCTCCATGGTCATCGCTTTGATGACATGAAGGAAGATCAATATTGTTTCCTCCCTCACCAACACCTTAACTTGGGATGGGCAATAATGGACCCTAAAGGTATGGATCCCACTACTCAAGTGATATGCCTATGAATTAGTAGACAAGAATCGATGGCTGGAAGATCAGTTGAAAGCATAGGAGGCGACCCTTAAGAGATATCGACAAGTGATAGACGAGCAAAGGTGAAAGCTCTAGTTTGGTTTTGGTGAATTGATGAAACCCTAAGTGCTAACCTAGTTTATCAAAGTGATCATGAGATAGGTAGCACATTCCAAGTGGTGAAGCAAATGAAGATCATGATATGACGATGGTAATTCCATGGTGATGATCAAGTGCTTGGATTGGAAAAGAAGAAAGAAAAACAAAAGGCTCAAGGCAAAGGTATAAATGGTAGGAACCTTTTCGTTTCGGTGATCAAGACACTTAGCGAGTGTGATCACATTTAGGTTTGATAGCTGTACTATTAAGAGGGGTGAAACTCATATCGAAATGCGGTTATCAAAGTGCCACTAGATGCTCTAACTCATTGCATATGCATTTAGGATCTAGTGGAGTGCTAACACCCTTGAAAATGTTTGTGAAAATATGCTAACACATGTGCACAAGGTGATACACTTGGTGGTTGGCACATTTGAGCAAGGGTTCGAAACTTCACCGGTGGAGTGTCCACCCGTAGAGTGCCCTGTACAAAAAAGACAGATTTTCACAGAGTGCACCGGACACTGGCCTCAACTGGACCAGAGCGTCCAGTCAGTGGAAGCAGTGAAGACGCTGGCGTCGGTCTTCGACCGGACACTGGGTCACTTCATGACCGGACGCTGGCTGGGTGCGTCCGATTCCACTGACGTGGCAGTGCACAGAGGAGACATTGAGTGACCGGACGCTGGGTGAGTCCGGTCGGGCATGACCGGACGCATCCGGTCGTGAATTTTTGCGAATGGAACCTTACTGGAAACGACCGGACACTGGGGTTCTGTGTCCGGTCACTTCGAAGCAGCGCGTCCGGTCACAACTTAAATCTACTGATGACCATTGAGATCGGGCTATCAGCGTTTGAAGCAGGGGGCATGTGGCATGCATCGCGCGACCGGACGCTAGGGTCCAGCGTCCGGTCGATCTGACCGGCGCGTCCGGTCACCCCATTTTTCAGTGGTCTGAGGAGGCAACGGCTCTATTTCGTTGGCGCTTCTATTTAAGCCCCATGGACGGCTCAAGCTTACTCTCTTGTCTATTTGCATTGACATAGCAACCTTGTGAGCTTAGCCAAAGCCCTCCCACTCATCTCCATCATTGATTCAACATCATTATGAGATTGGGAGAGAATCCAAGTGCATTGCTTGAGTGTTTGCATCTAGAGGCACTTGGTATTCGTGTTTTGCTGTGGGGTTCACTTGTTTATCTTGGTGGTTGCCGCCACCTAGATGGCTTGGAGCAGCGAGGATCGTTGAGCGGAGGTTGGTGATTGTCTCTGGCTTCGATCGTGGTGATTGTGAGGGGTCTTGTGCCTTCCCTGGCGGAGCGCCGAAAGGTAACTCTAGTAGATTGCTCGTGTCATTGAGTTACCTCACTTGTGGGTAGGTTCTTGTGGTGTCCAATTATGTGGACGAGGTTCGTGCAACACCTCTTAGCCGTCGAACCACTAAGTGTTGGTCGACACAACAGGAACTAGCGTGCCGGCAAGCACGTGAACCTCGGGAGAAATATTGGTTGTCTCTTGCCCTTTGGTATTCTCCCGATGATTGATTTAGTATTCATCTTGTGATTGGTTTACTCCTCTACATGGCGGTATAATCACCCTACTCACTCATTTATATTCTTGCAAACTAGTTGCAGTAAGCTCTTTAGTGTAATTAGAATTGAGAGCTTGCTTAGTTGTTTTAAGTTCATCTAGTGGAGCTCCTTAGTGTAGCAAGTGTGAGAGCTCTTAGTGAGTAGTAACATAGCAAATTGTGTGTCTAGTGATCATAGCAACTAGAATTATTGGATAGGTGGCTTGCAACCCTTGTAGAGCTAGAGCAAGTTTGCATTTCGCTATTTGTTATACTAATTAAATTGCTCTAGTCGGTTTGTAGATTTTTAAATAGGCTATTCACCCCCCCTCTAGCCATATTAGGACCTTTCAAAAGGGTGTGCCTCAACCTACCAAGGATCTATGAGGAGCTTTCCCATGAATTTCGCCCATAAGTGTTGGAGTCATTTCTATGTAATAAGACGTTAGTAGCACGGGTCAAGTTGAGTCAAGTCGAGTTTAGTAGTGTGGTATGAACCTTTGTGTGCCTAGTTGAATTATTATTATGTTTATGTGTGAGTCGGATTTTGGTAATAAGTGCTGGATCTTTGTGGACATGTCCATAAGTTCCATAGTTAAGAATATTAAGGTTTGAGTCAATAAATAAATAGTTAGGTTTGGTACATCTTTTTTTCTCTTGGATCTATTTTTCAGAGCAGTCTACCCTTATCTCAATGCCAATCTAAATCTACTTAACCAAAAATTATGAACTTTTTATGGGAATAACTAGACTTAATTATCTTTCCAATGCCTCTGGAATCACCCCTATATCTGATCTGGTTTGTGAGATATGGCTATTCCAAGTTAAAGTTTCTGCGTAGTCTAGAATCTGGAATAGTTTTGGTTTTATCGTATTTTTGAGTAACCTAACGATAGAATCTGGGCATGTGTTCTGAATAAAAGTTGTAGATAATTTCCTAATATTTCCAACCATGTAAAGCACACCTCTTTTGGTTATATGGAGCTCGAGATATGACTGTTTTACCGAGCCACTGATGTTGGAATATGTCTAGAAAATTTTTAGAATGTATTCTATATCTCTATATGTGCATATAACTTGGAAATCTCTAAATTTGAATATTTCTGTTAAATGTCAGATGTCTAGAAGAGGAAGAGGCTGAGGTCATGAAGGTGTTCCCCCACATCCACCACCACCACCGCCCCCTACTATTGAGCAGCTTCTGACAGTGCAAACATAGCTTATTCAAGTTCTAGTGCAGAATTAGCAGAATCAACCGATTGGTGGAGCATCGCATGACAAGCATGGTGAATTCTTGAAGGGCCACCCCCCGGTGTTTTCTCATGCCACTGATCCACTGGAAGCAAATGATTGCCTTCGTGCAGTGGAAAAGCAACTCAACATAGCACAGTGCGATGACCAGCAGAAGTGTTGTACGCGTCAGGATAACTCCAAGGAGACGCTCAAGACTGGTGGGAGGCATTCGAGTATGGATGTCCCACTAATGCTCCTCTTGTCACCTAACAGGAGTTTAGAGAGAATTTCAGATCCAACCACATACCTGAAGGGTTGATAGAGCTCAAGCAGGAGGAATTCAGAGCTCTAAAATAGGGATCTATGTCTGTAGCTGAGTATCGTCACAAATTTGCTCAGTTGTCACGTTACGCTCTGAATGATGTGGCTGATGATGCTGATAAGCAATGCCATTTTCTCAAGGGTCTGTACGATGGTCTGCAACTCCAGCTTATGTCCAATACATACCCTAATTTCCAGACACTGGTGAATCACGCCATTGTTATTGACAATAAGCGCAAAGAGATGGAGTTTAAGAAGAGGAGGCTTCAGGGACAGGCCTCTGGGAGTAATACCCGTCCACGCACCAATCCTCAGCAAGCTTTCTAGCAGAGGTACCAGGGACCGCCTAATCAATAGAATCGTAACCAGAACCAGCAGCATCCACCATACCAGCAACATAATGGAAATCAACATCCCCAGCAGCAGAGTGGCCAGTATACACCATGACAGGAAACACCCAACAACACTCCCATGAAGACTAGCGCACCTAGCACCCCCAACATATGCTATTAGTGTGGAAAAGTTGGGCATTATGCTAACCATTGACCTAGGAAGAAGAATCAGCTAACACCCTAGGGTCAGCATAGTAATCTAAAGGGAACGCTTTAGAAGCTAGCATCCAACACGGGAAAGGTGAACCATGTGTCTACAGAGACGGTGCTTGCAAAACCAGATGTCATGCTCGGTATGTTCGATGTCAATTCCATCCCTGCCACTGTTCTTTTTTATTCTGGAGCTTTGCATTCATTCATATCATAAGCATTTGTTAGAAATCATAGCATACCCTTATGTGCCATGTAAAATCCCATATTAGTAAACTCACCAGGAGGTAGTATGCAAACTTCTTATCGTTGTCTTCCGACTAGTCTATCCTTAAGGGGGGTAGAGTTCAAAGTGAGCCCCATTGTATTTAGAACATCTGGTATTGATGTGATCCTGGGTATGGATTGGATGATGCAACAACAAGCAATGATTCAGTGTAAGGAGAAGGTAGTTGTTGTGATCACACCGAATGGGATAGGATCAGGGTCGATGTGGTAGTGTAGAAGCAGCCGAGAGCCACAGTGAACCAGCTTGATGATCGCGTCAACAAGGACCCAGTAGTGGATGAATTTTCGGATGTGTTCCCCAATGACTTGCCAAGTATGCCGCCTGACCGTGATATTGAGTTTATTATTGAATTATTACCTGGAACTGCACCTATAGGTAAGCGTCCATATAGAATGGGGGTTAATGAACTAGAGAAACTTAAGAAACAAATAAAGGAGTTACAGGAGAAATGTTTCATTCATCCTAGTTCGTCACCTTGGGGAGCACCGGTTATATTTGTTGACAAGAAGGATGGTACCCAGAGGATGTGTGTTGATTATCGGTCACTCAATGAGGTTACTATCAAGAACAAGTACCCGCTACTTAGAATTGATGACTTGTTTGATCAGTGGAGAGGTGCTTGTGTTTTCTCTAAGATTGATCTTCGTTCTGGTTATCATCAGTTGAAGATTCATGCAACTTACATACCTAAGATAGCTTTTACTATGAGGTATGGTTTGTACGAGTACACCGTTATGTCCTTTGGTTTGACCAATGCACCTGCATACTTTATGTACTTGATGAATAAGGTGTTCATGGAGTTTTTGGATAAGTCTGTGGTGGTATTTATCGATGATATATTGGTATTCTCCAAAATAGAAGAAGAGCATGCTGAACATCTAAGGTTGGTCTTGCAAAAGCTCAGAGAACACAAGTTGTATGCTAAGCGAAGCAAGTGTGAGTTTTGGTTGAAGAAAGTTTCTTTTCTAGGCCATGTTGTCTCTAATGGTGGAATAGCAGTAGATCCAAGCAAGGTGAAAGATGTGTTGAATTGAAAACCACCAATCGATGTGGGAGAGATTCGTAGTTTTTTAGGATTGGCTGGATACTACAGAAGGTTCATAGAAGATTTCTCTAAACTTGCCAAGCCTATGACAGCTCTGTTGGAGAAAAATGCGAAGTTTGTGTGGTCTGAGAAGTGCTAGGCTAACTTTGAAGAGTTGAAGAAGAGGTTGACTATAGCCCCAGTATTGGTTTTGCCAGATCTGAGCAAGAATTTCTCTATCTATTGTGATGCATCTCGTCAAGGTCTCGGATGTGTTCTTATGCAAGAAGGAAGAGTAGTGGCCTATGCATCTCGACAGTTGAGAAAGCATGAGCTAAACTATCCGACTCATGATTTGGAGTTAGCAGCAGTGGTTCATGCTCTGAAGATATGGAGGCACTATCTTATCGGACATAAGAGTGATATTTACACTGATCACAAGAGTCTGAAGTACATTTTCACTCAGACAGATCTGAATATGAGACAACGTTGATGGTTGGAGTTGAATAAAGATTATGATCTGGAGGTACACTATCACCCTAGAAAGGCGAATGTTGTTGCTGATGCTCTTAGCAGGAAGAGTTATGTAACACCTCTGGTGTTTTGACCTAGCACTAAAATTTGATATGTCAACATATGCATTGCAAAGCATTCATGAAGTAGAAAATTTTGAATGCATTCACTAAATAAGCTTTATTTCATAATGTTGTTATTTCATGTGATGTGTTTCAAAACCCTAAATAAAAATCATGACCACAAGGGTCAAATTTCATGTGATCATGTGAGGCCATGTGTCATTTGACTCAAATAACCCTAATGGGCCATGTTACTGGTAAAAATCAAAGTTAAAGTAAAAGGAAGACAAATCAAATTTGAATTCAAATTCAAATTATAAAAGTCATTTTTGCCCCTTTTGACTAATTCAAAATCCATGTGGAATTTGGGATTGAGGCAAAAAGCAAAGTTGAAGATTATTTTATAAGGGTCAACTTTGGTATTCAAAGTTTTTCAAGTTTACATATAAAATCTGGAGTAATTTTGAAATGATTCAAATACTCAAATGCACCCCAAATTCAAATTTCAAAACGGAGGCAGAATTTGAAAATGTTCCTTGAAGCAAAGTTGTAGAGTTTGAAAAATTGAGCAACTTTCATTTTTGGAGATTTTCAACTTCTTTAGAAAATTTGTGAGTAATTTGCAAAATTGACGTAGTGGCAATTCTGTAAATACATCAAAATTGAAATTTGGCCGAGCGCCACCTCTCTGCTTGCCGTCGGCGCCACGCGGATGTCGCCGCCGATTAGATTGTGCCGCTTCCTCGTGCATTGACACGCAGCTGGTGCCGTGGCGGGTCCGTTTGTGCGTTGTCGACGCCGGGCAACCCCTTCCCGGCTATAAATAGCAACCGCCGCCGTCGTCCCTGTTTTCCCCTTCTGCTCTGCTCCGCCGCCAGCTAGCTCCACCGCTCGCCGTAGCCATCATCGAGCCGCGTCCGTCGTGCCCAGCTACGCCAACGCGATCGCCTCGGTCTTGCGCTTCTCTACGGCTTGCTCACGTCGCTTGGGTTGGCCGAAATCGCTCGGCGCAACGTCTTCTTCCCCG
Source organism: Miscanthus lutarioriparius (assembly GCA_904845875.1). Lineage (NCBI taxonomy): Eukaryota > Viridiplantae > Streptophyta > Magnoliopsida > Poales > Poaceae > Miscanthus > Miscanthus lutarioriparius. Next base: position 57,488,979 of record CAJGYO010000014.1, on the reverse strand, counting down.
AGCCCGGCCGGAGCTCCACCACCATCGACTCGACGTGCCCAGGCCATTCCAGACCGTCTCTGTCTTCACCAAACGTACCGGCGTGACCGTGGTGAGCTACTGAACGCGATACTCACTTTGTTTTAGACTCTATTACGCCATTGCCGGGGTTATGCCGTGAGCCGTCGTGCTCAAGCCGCCATGGCCGGCGTGGAGTCTTCTCTGGTGCGTCTTCTACCATTCAAAGGGCGGGGATGGGTTCGTAGGAGTGTGTAGATCATTTGGGTGCAGTCTGCCTCGCCGGAGTATCACCGTCGGCGCATTTTGGGCCGGCCAGTGATGGCAGCGCCGCCATGACCTGTATGAGTCACTGACGAGTGGGGTCGGGCTGTCAGTGAGAAGGAAGGAGAAGAACAGTGAGGTTTTATTATTTTCTGATTTTAAATAGTGCTAAAACTTTGGGAATTTGTAGGAAATTAATCATAGCTCCAAAAATTCTAAAATTTTGTGTGTAGCTTCTGTACATGCTCTAGTATGGTTTAAAAATTTGAAACATGAAATGTGAATAAAGTTTTAATGTTCAAATATTCAGTCCATTAATTAATAAATGCAATTTCTATGATTTTTGTAGGCCACTGTATAATTCCAAAAATTATGAAATTTGTTTTGGTACACTAATTTGACATAAGGAAGCTTATGCAAATTTTTGAGGTCAGTTGGAACAAGTTCATTTTTGGACTTAATTCCAAATTTATTCAAAAATAAATAAAGGCAAACCCTAAGTGTTTGATTAGTGTTGGATCTTGTTTTGGTCATGTTTTGTGACTAGTAGGGTTTCAAGATCCATTTGATCAAATTGCATGTGTGGTTCTTGATGGTAGAATTGCCAGTTGGTTTTGTTGGCTTGCAACTGTACCGTGAAGGAAAATCGTTTTTGAGGTGTTTTTACATTTCATGTACCATGAAAGCATCATGTTTATATTATCATAATGTTAAAGTATATGCTATCATTTCGTGTAGAACCCGAGAGTGAAACAATTCTAGTTGAGCAAGTCCTGGAAGAATCCCCGGTTGTCACGGGATTCGATAATTATGGTACTGATCCGGAACTTGAGATCATCAACGAAGGCAAGCCCCGGTTTATGCATTAAACCATTACCTTGTTTACTTTGAAAAGTTATCACCAATGTTACTTATTGCATTAAGTTGATTAATTCAAATGTTACCTACTTGATGCATTGCCTACCTTGTTAATTGTTTACCATCCTTGAAGATGATTTCATTTACAAAGGCATAGAATTGCTTAGTATGCTTTATGGTAGGCTTTCAAAGTAAAAGTTTCGATACAATCAAAGATGGCATACTAGCCAAAGAAAGAAAGAAGATAGAATGAACTAGAGACTAGTCGGGTGACTTATCTTGAATGTTGGGTAATGTTGCTGACTATGTCGCTTAAAGGCCACTCATTGTGGATCTTCTGAACGAGACACTTTGTAGTACTGGTCACATACTCCGGTAAGCCTACTTCGGCTAATCCGATACTAAGACGAATGCCCACGCACTGGGAGTGGTGAGATGGCGGGAGTAGCGTGTACCCTCGTGACTTGAATGTGGCTGGATTTGAGGCGTGCTGTGCTCTCGGGTGGCGTGGAGATGGCTTAGTATAGGAGGATCCGGTAGCAAGGTTGATATATGCAAGATTAAGTTCTACATATGTCGTGTGATAAGGAATCCCCAGCTGGGAGTTGAATCAATTCGAATTGCCAGTGCTCCGCGGATATGGAGACTAGATTCATTACAGAAGCAATGCAGGACTGGTGAATTACTAAAACATGAGAAAAAGAATGGAATGAGAAGGATGGGAACATGGGATATGAACACTTATTTGGAGATATTGAACTAAAGTACTTAGTGGTAAAACTTGAAACTAGGATCAAGAATAGTAAGCTTTTGGCAAAGAACTTTTGAATCTTTCTACATCCTTACCTTGACCCAACACCTGCATCCCAAAGACCTTCGCCCTTTTCGGTCGTGTCAGTCTTGTTGAGTACTTTTGTACTTAGAGTTTGTTAACCCTTGTTGCAGGTGAGTTGCATGCGCAGGCTTGTTTTGGTCCCTGCTGCATGTCAGTGTTTGAAGTCGATGACGATGAGGAATGATGAATAGCCTTTGGACAAGGCACTAGTTTGTGTGAAATAAATAATGTTAATGTAATATTATCCCGCTACTATGGTTGTATGATACTTATGGTTTTGTAAGTTTGAAACAACTGGTTTGTAATATTAAAACTTAAGTCTTCCGCTTTATAATCTCTGGTATGTATATTGAAAACTGTTGTAATCTGCAATGACTGTGATTGGGATCCTGTTTGGAAAAGATTCGTGGATGATTCAGGTTTCCCGAGGACACCCGACAGACCTGTTAAGTTGTTGGGAACTTGTGTACGCTATCTGAGGTCTGCTGAGACATCGATAGGTGCACGTGGGCCCGATTTCTTAGGAGGTTCTGCCACAGCTGGTATCAGAGCAGGTCCTATCTAAGATCATTGTAGGTTGCTTTTGAAAACCTTCAAACTGATTTGGATCAAAGAAATTAAACTGGATATTTTAAGTTCAAATTTCTTTCTTCTTCCCTCTAATCTAGCCTCAATCTTATCTTATTTGAAAGTTTGTGGTGGATAATATGATTAGGTTTGTCCTATGTATTAAAAATCTAGTACTTTTGATTGTATAAATCTTTTGTACTCGGATTCGTAAGATCGATTCATGCATCATGCTTGAACACCTTGCATAATAATTCCCCTTAAAAGTGGTTGGGTAAGTAATGTCAATCCCATTCTTGCTAACCTCTATTATCCTCAAGCTATCCTTATAGTCCTACCCTAACTTCTACTGGCTATGACAAAGACCAAGATAACCGCACGCAAGTCCACTGGACCTCACGGAGTCCCTCGTCACCAGTTGGCACCGCGTAACCGTGAGCTTGGTGAAGGAAGTTCCAAGACCCTAGCAGATGAAGGATCTTCAAGCAATCCCGCCAACATTGAGAACCTTACCAAGGAGCTCAACACTCTTCATCGAGCTCATGCCAAAGATCAAGAGAAGTTGGCGGAAATGGAAAGGGACATCACCAAGAATACCGAGTTGCGGAATGAAGCCTGGACACGAGAGGATGCGGCCAATGAATGCATCCATGAGTTGGAGTTCTACGTAGAAGACCTGGAGATGGACAATGCCATTCTTCACGAGAATGTCCACATGATGTACGCTCAACTTCATCCTCCTCATGGGGATGGTGAATTTATAGATGAAGAAATGATTGTAGATCTAGGAGAAGTCGAGAATGAAGAAGAGGAGGAGGATCCTGAGGAGTTAGTGTACTTTTCCGATGAAGATGAGGTTGAGTCCGATATGGACACGGACGCCGATGACTGAGAGTTTGGAGTAGAAATAGTTCCTTTACTGCTTTTCTAAGTAAACTAGGGTTGTCTTGTGGGATACAAGACATGTAACATAGATAAGAAACCCTTTGTAGCATGAAACCTTTTAACTGCTTTCAATAAAATAATAATGTAAATAGACGTGTCTCTCTGATAGATGCCTCGTATTAACACCCAAACTGGTGCAAGTACTTCGTAAGACAATGATGAAGTCCCAAATCCTCCACCAATGCCTCCGACTATGGCAGATGCCATAACTGCACTCGTCTATGCAACGGCCGAGAATGCTAGGTTGTTAAGGGAGATGGCTCAGAACCAACAAGCACCACACCCTAATCATGGCCGCCGTAATAATGGAAATGATGAGATAATCTATATTGATTTTACTAACACACGTCCACCTATGTTCTCTAAGGCAGAAGAGCCTTTAGAAGCTGACGATTGGCTTCGGACAATGGAGCAAAAGTTTGAGTTGATTCGCTGTACCGAGATTCAGAAACCAAGGTTTGCGGCACAACAACTCCGAGGAGCTGCTGGTGCTTGGTGGGCAAATTTGGTAGCTGTACAGTCCGCTGGTCATCAAATCACCTGGATGGAGTTTAAGGATACCTTCAGGGCACACTATATTCCAGATGGTGTGATGACCATGAAGTTAGAAGAGTTCCTGGCTCTTAAGCAAGGGGAGCACCCGGTGATGCACTATGTTGGGCGTTTCAATCACCTGTCATAGTATGCTATAGAGTATGTGAATACTAACAGGAAGAAGAAGCCGAGAACATTCATGTGGTATGTGATTTTACGGATGTTTTTCCCAATAATATGCCTGGACTGCCACCAGACCGAGATGTAGAGTTTAGAATTGACCTAAAACCAGGAACGACACCTGTGTCCAGAAAGAGCATATAGGATGCCACCTAAAGAACTAGCAGAATTAAAAATGCAATGATAAGAGTTGTTAGAGAAGGGTTTCATTCAACCCAGTTCATCACCTTGGGGATGCCCTGCTATCTTCGTGAAGAAGAAGGACCAAACCTTAAGGTTATGTGTTGACTATCGGCCATTAAATGAAGTCACCATAAAGAACAAATACCCCTTACCCCGAATTGATTTGCTTTTTGATCAACTTGCGGGAGCTAAGGTGTTCTCGAAGATAGACTTGAGATCAGGCTATCACCAGATTAAGATCAGACAAGAAGATGTGCCGAAGACAGCGTTTACTACCCTATATGGTCTATATGAGTAATTAGTCATGTCTTTTGGATTGACCAATGTCCTGGCTCATTTCATGTACCTGATGAACTCAGTTTTCATGCCCGAGTTGGATAAGTTTGTAGTGGTATTCATTGATGACATTCTTATCTATTCTAAGAGCAAAGAAGAACATGCAGAACATCTCCGCATTGTTCTACAACGATTAAGAGACCACCAATTATATGCCAAATTCAGCAAATGTGAATTTTGGTTAGAGGAAGTACAATTTCTAGGTCATGTGTTATCTGCTGAAGGTATAGCTATTGATCCAAGCAAGGTAGAAGAAGTCCTTAACTAGAAAGCACCTACCACTGTTCATCAAGTTCGTAGTTTTCTGGGGTTGGCAGGTTATTACCGTCGATTCATCCCTGACTTCTCCAGAATTGCGAAGCCAATTACTGGACTGCTGAAAATCAAACTAAGTTTGTATGGTCAACTGGATGTGAGGAGGCCTTTCAGACATTGAAGAAGTTGCTGACAACTGCACCAGTATTAGCACAACCTGATATCGAGAGGCCATTTGATATCTATTGTGATGCATCTAGAATTGGTATTGGCTGTGTTCTTATGCAAGAAGGCAGAGTCATAGCATATGCTTCCAGACAACTCAAGAAGCATGAAGAACATTATCCCACCCATGATCTTGAATTAGCAGCTGTTGTTCATGCACTCAAGGTTTGGCAACATTATTTATTGGGCAATATCTATCATATCTATACGGATCACAAAAGTTTGAAATATATCTTCACTCAGTCAGAGCTAAATATGAGGCAAATAAGATGGTTAGAATTTATCAAAGATTATGACTTAGAAGTGCAATATCATCCGGGCAAGGCTAATGTGGTTGCCGATGCCCTGAGTCGCAAGAGTCATTGCCATTGTCTGACTGTGAAACCTATGCAACGAACATTGTGTCAAGAGATGGAGCATCTGAATTTACAAATCATAGAACAAGGTTCCCTGTCCAATATTGCAGTTGAGTCCACTATCAAAGATCAGATCATTGCTGCTCAACAGAAAAGTAAGGGCATAGCCCATATCAAGGATAAAGTCAGATCTGAAAGACCAACATGTTTCAAGATTGATGAATCAGATGTCGTATGGTTCAAGGATAGATTGGTAGTACCCAAAAATCCAGAGCTGCGAAAGCAGATTCTTGATGAAGCTCATTCTACAAGATACTCTATTCATCCAGGTAGCAACAAAATGTATCATGATCTGAGAACGAGATATTGGTGGACCAAAATAAAAATAGAAATAGCTCAATATGTGGCCAAATGTGATACTTGTCAGAGAGTCAAAGCGATTCACATGAAGACTGCGGGTCCATTACATTCCTTGCCAGTTCCATCTTGGAAGTGGGAAGATATCTGCATGGACTTCATAGTGGGTTTGCCTAGGACATCTGTAGGCTACAATTCAATATGGGTTATTGTTGATCGCCTAACCAAGATAGCTCATTTCTTACCAGTTAGAGATAAATATCGAGCGGAGCAGTATGCAAAGCTTTATCTTGATAGAATCTTTAGTCTACATGGGGCACCCAAGACCATTGTGTCTGATAGAGGGTCATTGTTCATATCCAAGTTTTGGAAAAGTCTACATGAGTCTTTGGGAACTAAACTTATCTGTTGTTCTGCTTATCATCCGCAAACAGATGGACAGACAGAAAGGGTAAATCAAATTCTTGAAGATATGTTAAGAGCATGTGTTCTCTCCTATGGTGCTATATGGGATGAATGCCTTCCCTTAGCTAAATTCTCATATAACAATAGCTATCAAGAGAGCATTAAAATGGCACCATTTGAAGCATTGTATGGCCATAGATGCCAGACACCTTTACATTGGTCAGATGTTGGAGAACGTTGGTTCTTTGGACCGGATGTGGTCAAGAAAGCAGAAGAGAAAGTTAAACTCATACAAGCTAATATGAAGGTAGCTCAATCCCGACAGAAAAGCTATGCTGATAAGAGGAGGCGACCGCTAGAATTCATAGTGGGAGATCATGTCTACCTCAAGGTATCGCCAATGAAAGGGGTTCATCGTTTTGGGATTCGGGGAAAGTTGGCGCCCCGTTATGTCGGTCCATTTCAAATCCAACAAAGATGTGGACCAGTCGCCTATCACGTCAAGCTACCAGATCACATGTCAGCTGTGCATGATATTTTCCATGTATCCTAGTTGAAGAAGTGTCTTCAAGCACCTGACCAAGTGATCGACTTTGGTGATGTAGAACTAGCACCTGATTTGACTTATGCCGAGTACCCCATTAGAGTCTTAGATCAAAAAGATCGAGTCACTCGAAGGCGTACAATCAAGTTCTACAAAGTACAATGGAACCAGCACACTGAAGAAGAAGCAACTTAGGAGTCCGAGGATTACTTAGAAGAAAACTTTCCTGACTTCTTTGCTTCTCTCTAGTTGCAATACCTTGTCTATATTGTAACTTGTCTCTTTTGTCAAAAGAATGGAAAACCCCCTCACTAGTCTTTTGAATAAAGTTATGATGTGTTAGCTTGACACATTTCCTTTTCCATTGCTTAATCCTAAGTTTAAATCTCGGGATGAGATTTCCTTAAGGGGGAAGGGTTGTAACACCTCTGGTGTTTTGACCTAGCACTAAAATTTGACATGTCATCATATGCATTGCAAAGCATTCATGAAGTAGAAAATTTTGAATGCATTCACTAAATAAGCTTTATTTCATAATGTTGTGATTTCATGTGATGTGTTTCAAAACCCTGAATAAAAATCATGACCACAAGGGTCAAATTTCATGTGATCATGTGAGGCCATGTGTCATTTGACTCAAATAACCCTAATGGGCCATGTTACTGGTCAAAAATCAAAGTTAAAATAAAAGGAAGACAAATCAAATTTGAATTCAAATTCAAATTATAAAAGTCATTTTTGCCCCTTTTGACTAATTCAAAATCCATGTTGAATTTGGGGTTGAGGCAAAAAGCAAAGTTGAAAATTATTTTATAAGGGTCAACTTTGGTATTCAAAGTTTTTCAAGTTTACATATAAAATTAAGAGTAATTTTAAATGATTCAAATACTCAAATGCACCCCAAATTCAAATTTCAAAATGGAGGCAGAATTTGAAAATGTTCCTTGAAGCAAAGTTGTAGAGTTTGAAAAATTGAGCAACTTTCATTTTTGGAGATTTTCAACTTCTTTAGAAAATTTGTGAGTAATTTGCAAAATTGACGCAGTGGCAATTCTGTAAATACATCAAAATTGAAATTTGGCCGAGCGCCACCTCTTTGCTTGCCGCCGGCGCCACGTAGATGTCGCCGCCGATCAGATTGCGCCGCTTCCTCGTGCATTGACACGCAGCTGGTGCCGTGGCGGGTCCGTTCGTGCGCTGTCGACGCCGGGCAACCCCTTCCCGGCTATAAATAGCAGCCACCGTCGTCGTCCCCGTTTTCCCCTTCTGCTCTGCTCCGCCGCCAGCTAGCTCCGCCGCTCGCCGTAGCCGTTGTCGAGTCACGTCCGTCATGCCCAGCTACGCCAACGCGATCGCCTCGGTCTTGCGCTTCTCTGCGGCTTGCTCGCGTCGCTTGGGTTGGCCAGAATCGCCCGGCGCAACGTCTTCTTCCCCAAGCCTGGTCGGAGCTCCGCCACCATCCACTCGACGTGGCCAGGCCGTTCCAGACCGTCTCCGCCTTCACCAAACGTACCGGCGTGACCGTGGTGAGCTACTGAACGCGATACTCACTTTGTTTTAGACTCTACTACGCCATTGCTGGGGTTACGCCGTGAGCCGTCGTGCTCAAGCCGCCATGGCCGGCGTGGAGTCTTCTCCGGTGCGTCTTTTGCCATTCAAAGGGCGGGGATGGGTTCGTAGGAGTGTGTAGATCATTTGGGTGCAGTCTGCCTCGCCGGAGTATCACCGTCGGCGCATTTTGGGCCGGCCAGTGATGGCAGCGCCGCCGTGACCTGTATGAGTCACTGACGAGTGGGGTCGGGCTGTCAGTGAGAAGGAAGGAGAAGAATAGTGAGGTTTTATTATTTTCTGATTTTGAATAGTGCTGAAACTTTGGGAATTTGTAGGAAATTAATCATAGCTCCAAAAATTCTAAAATTTTGTGTGTAGCTTCTGTACATGCTCTAGTATGGTTTAAAAATTTGAAACATGAAATTTGAATAAATTTTTAATGTTCAAATATTCAGTCCATTAATTAATAAATGCAATTTCCATGATTTTTGTAGGCCACTGTATAATTCCAAAGATTATGAAATTTATTTTGGTACACTAATTTGACATAAGGAAGCTTACGTAAATTTTTGAGGTCATTTGTAACAAGTTCATTTTTGGACTTAATTCCAAATTTATTCAAAAATAAATAAAGGTAAACCCTAAGTGTTTGATTAGTGTTGGATCTTGTTTTGGTCATGTTTTATGACTAGTAGGGTTTCAAGATCCATTTGGTCAAATTACATGTGTGGTTCTTGACGGTAGAATTGCAGCTGGTTTTGTTGGCTTGCAACTGTACCGTGAAGGAAAATCGTTTTCGAGGTGTTTTTACATTTCATGTACCATGAAAGCATCATGTTTACATTATCATCATGTTAAAGTATATGTTATCATTTCGTGTAGAACCCAAGAGTGAAACGATTCTAGTTGAGCAAGTCCTGGAAGAATCCCCAGTTGTCACAGGATTCGATAATTATGGTACTGATCCAGAACCTGAGATCATCAACGAAGGCAAGCCCCGGTTTATGCATTAAACCATTACCTTGTTTACTTAGAAAAGTTATCACCTATGTTACTTATTGGATTAAGTTGATTAATTCAAATGTTACCTACTTGATGCATTGCCTACCTTGTTAATTGTTTACCATCCTTGAAGATGATTTCATTTACAAAGGCGTAGAATTGCTTAGTATGCTTTATGGTAGGCTTTCAAAGTAAAAGTTTCGATACAATCAAAGATGGCATACTAGCCAAAGAAAGAAAGAAGATAGAATGAACTAGAGACTAGTCGGGTGACTTATCTTGAATGTTGGGTAATGTTGCCGACTATGTCGCTTAAAGGCCACTCATTGTGGATCTTCTGAACGAGATACTTTGTAGTACTGGTCACATACTCCGGTAAGCCTACTTTGGCTAATCCGATACTAAGACGAATGCCCATGCACTGGGAGTGGTGAGATGGCGGGAGTAGCGTGTACCCTCGTGGCTTGAATGTGGCCGGATATGAGGCGTGCTGTGCTCTCGGGTGGCGTGGAGATGGCTTAGTATAGGAGGATCCGGTAGCAAGGTTGATATATGCAAGATTAAGTTCTACATATGTCGTGTGATAAGAAATCCCCAGCTGGGACTTGAATCAATTCGAATTGCCGGTGCTCCGCGAATATGGAGACTCGATTCATTATAGAAGCAATGCAGGACTGGTGAATTACTAAAACATGAGAAAAAGAATGGAATGAGAAGGATTGGAACATAGGATATGAACACTTATTTGTAAAACTTGAAACTAGGATCAAGAATAGTAAGCTTTTGGCAAAGAACTTTTGAATCTTTCTACATCCTTACCTTGACCCAACACCTGCATCCCAAAGACCTTCGCCCTTTTTGGTCGGGTCAGTCTTGTTGAGTACTTTTGTACTCAGGGTTTGTTAACCCTTGTTGCAGGTGAGTTGCATGTGCAGGCTTGTTTTGATCCCTGCTGCATGTCAGTGTTTGAAGTCGATGATGATGAGGAATGATGAATGGCCTTTGGACAAGGCACTAGTTTGTGTGAAATAAATAATGTTAATGTTATATTATCCCGCTACTATGGTTGTATGATACTTATTATTTTGTAAGTTTGAAACAACTGGTTTGTAATATTAAAACTTAAGTCTTTCGCTTTATAATCTCTGATATGTATATTGAAAACTATTGTAATCTACGATGACTGTGATTGGGATCATGTTTGGAAAAGATTTGTGGATGATTCGGGTTTCCCGAGGACACCCGACAGACCTGTTAAGTTGTTGGGAACTTGTGTACGCTATCTGAGGTCTGCTGAGACATCGATAGGTGCACGTGGGCCTGATTTCTTAGAAGGTTCTGCCACAAGTTACGCCAAGGAGGTGCGAGTGGCAGTTATGTCAAGTGACTTGTGTGCCGAATTTGAGTAACTGAACTTGGGCTTCGTCACTAATGCAGTGGAATTGGTGTTAGAACCCACACTGGAGCAAGAAATATGTAAGGGCTAGTTACAGGATGTGAAGTTGAAAGAGATAGCAGAAAACATAGTGATTGGTAAGGCTATACGAGAGTTAGAACCCACACTTGCAGTATGGTACAAGTTGGGATAAGACTTTGCCTTATGCAGAGTTCTCGTATAATAATAGCTAACAAAAGAGTCTCAATATGGCACCTTTCGAAGCTTTGTATGGACGAAAGTGTAGAACCCCGTTGTTTTAAATCAAAAGGGAGAAACTCAAGTGTTTGGATTAGATGTTTTAAGAGAAGTAGAAGAGCAAGTAAGGATAATTAGAGATAACTTGAGAGTGGCACAGTCTCGACAGAAGAGTTATGCTGATACTCGGAGGAGAGAATTGGTTTTTAAAATAGGGGATTATGTTTACCTAAAAGTATCACCAATGAGAAGTGTGAGAAGATTTAACATGTAAGGAAGTTAGCACCAAGGTATATTGGGCCTTTCAAGATTTTAGAGAGACGTGGAGAAGTAGCTTATCAGTTGGAATTGCTTGGGAGTTTGTCAAGTGTACATGATGTATTCCATGTGTCTCAATTAAAGAAGTGTTTGCGTGTACCAGAAAAGCAGATACCGTTAGAAGAGCTTGCAGTTAAAGAAGATCTTACCTATGAGAAATTTTCGGTAAAGATTTTGGAGACGATAGAAAGGGTTACGAGGAGCCGAGTTATAAAGATGTGTAAGGTTCAGTGGAATTGGTATACACAAGATGATGCTACTTGGGAAAGAGAAGATGATCTGAGAAAAACATACCCGCAGTTTTTTGAGTAAGCATCGTCTGAATCTTGAGGACGAGATTCATTTTAAGGGGGTAGAATTGTAACACCCTAAAATTTACATGATTTTAAAATAGGAGAAAATAATTTAATTATGCATGTTGTGAGCATTTAAATTTAGGAAAATGATAATTTTGTTAAAATTAAAATCAAATATAGGTCTACATACATGTATGTGCATACATGATCCTGCATATTTTATTTGTGATGCTTTGCTTTGATTTGAATTTGCAAAAGAATTTGAGTTTGAGTTTAAATTGGAGTTGAAAATGTGTTAAGAAAATAGAAAATGATTTTATTTTTCCTTTCTCGGATTTCGGCCCGCCGCAGCCCAGCTCAGCCTGCGTTCCCGCGTGGCCTGCTCTCTTTTCCGCAGCGGCCCGCCTCACTCCCGGTTCTCCGCAGCGGCCCAGCAAACTGTGTCGCCCGCGCGCCCTCCCTCCTTCCCTTCTCCTCTCACTGACACACCGGGTCCACGTGTCATCATCTTCCTCTTCCTCCCGCGCGTGACCGGGTCGATCACGACCGCCGTCGCCGCTCTGACTCCACCATGGTTACGCCCCGTCCTTGCCTTGCACCTCAAGCTGCTCCTAGCTATAAAAACCGGATGCCCGCATCATGCCACTCCCATATCGAGCTTTGGAGCCGCAGCTGCCCTCGCATTGAGCCGAGCCACGCTAACCCTAGCACCGCCGCCATCTCCGCCCGCCTCGCCGAGCACCACGCTGCCTTCGTCCGCTCCGCATCTTGGTAAGCTACCTAGCTGAGCTCGCCGTCATCTCCTCTCTCTCCCTGTGCCCTTGGTCTGTTGTTTTGATGGTCCGTAGAACGTATTTCCAGAGCGCCGCCTGTGTCCGGCCATGGCACCGCCGTCGGGACTTGCCGCCGGTCTCGCCGTCCGCTCGCTCTCTCTGTGGAGTATTTCCACCATCTGATCCAAAATGTAATACTATTAATGATACATAAATATTAAGTTAATTCTAGTATTTTTCTAATTTTGTTTAAATCTAATATATTTGTTGTTGCAAATCATTTTAATACTTTAATTTATTTTTTGTTGACGTAAACTATTTTACATAATTTATATTTATAATTTCATGATAAATATTATATAAATAATGATTGATTAATTTATATAATTAAATATTAAATATTTATTGATAACTATATTATTTTTTATGAGTTATTCTTGTCTATGTTATATACCTACATACTTGTGTAATAATTTTGTAGTTACAAAAAAAATTGATAAAACAAAATGACCATTCTTATTTAAATTTATTCACTAAACCTATCATTTTATTAAATAATTATCATTTATAATTTAGTTCACTTTGATATCGGAGATTATTAGAAGTGTACTTTAATTTTATTTCACTTTGATTATCGACAAATTTAGTAGTAAAATTCTATTCATCTATGTTAAATTTAACAATATGCACTTTGGTGGAATTGAGTAAATATCTAAATAGAAATCCGAAACAGAGACATTCAATTTGTATTCGTATTCAATAAGATCCGGATTTGGATCCGAATTAAAATATGGTAAAAGGTGACATCCGGATGCCTTAGTCTGAGTTCGCGCGTGACGTGAGTCCAGGTTTATGTCGAGACTCGAGACGTGAGTCCAGGTTTATGATAATAGCAGAAAGGACTAACGCAGTAACGCAGGCAATGTATAACAGATACTGGCGCAGGCAAAGTAAGCATTGAGACACGAATCCACATATATTTCTGCCATTCAAGAAATCTATAGCATGCCAGCGCCCCAAGATTTTTCCCCCGCTTGTAATTATAACATGATTAACGAACAGCGAACATGTTTAAGCCCTCTTGGTGGACAAATGAAGCGATGAAACACACAAATCAAACCACACAGAGCTTCGTACCAGCTCCATCCCGCTGAACTCCGGACGGACCAAGCAGAGCATGTCATCCGCGGCGGTGGCGGCGGCGGCAGCAGCGGCGATGTGGCGGGGAGAAGGGACAGACGTGCAGCACGAATGCGCTACAGCAATTGATGTGAGACTGAGGCACTCAGCTGCCCCAGTTGACGTGGGCCGATTAGCGTCCCCAGGTAACGGCCTGCGCATATTCTTAAATGGGAGCCCATTATCAAATAGGACTTTTCTATTAGGAATTTCAGCTGTCCTCTACGCGGCATTTATATCTATGTCTAGACGATTCTAAAAAAAATCTATGTCTTGATACATAGTAATAAAAACAATATATATATCTAAAAAAGTAAAAATATATTATAAGGTTTTGTTTAGATGTTGTTGATTCACCTCAATCCATATGCGGTGAGGTGGATTGGGGTGTAAGTTCCACTCCAATCCACCCCAACGCATGTGTGTATTGATGCGAATTCTACTTCAGGCCTAATTTGGAACTAATATGTACGTCTGTTTTTTCCCGTGTCCGTGCCGGTCTGTTTTAGTTCGGCTTTGGTTTGTAGTGATGGAAATGGATGTTTGAAAATTCGAATTATCCGAATCCGTATTCGTTAAAACATGTAATATGGATATCCGTATTCGTATTCGTTTCTAAGGTGGGTGCTAAGTGGATTTACCCGAATCCGTTTTTTCAGTATTTTTCTCTATTTAGTTTCAGATTTGTATTTGACAAAAATATGGAATATTCGATATTTTTTCATATCCGCGAAGAACAAGGTATAATGAATGTATTGAAAAGTTTTCTTCCCATGATTAGTGACTAGTTATTTAAGTTCAAAACTAGTAATGATGTATTGAAAGTATTTAGTAGTATATCTATAAGTAACCTTTAATATTAATCTAATACTATTAATGATACATAAATATTAAGTTAATTCTAGTATTTTTCTAATTTTGTTTAAATCTAATATATTTGTTGTTGCAAATCGTTTTAATACTTTAATTTATTTTTTGTTGACGTAAACTATTTTACATAATTTATATTTATAATTTCATGATAAATATTATATAAATAATGATTGATTAATTTATATAATTAAATATTAAATATTTATTGATAACTATATTATTTTTTATGAGTTATTCTTGTCTATGTTATATACCTACATACTTGTGTAATAATTTTGTAATTACAAAAAAAAATTGATAAAGCAAAATGGCCATTCTTATTTAAATTTCTTCACTAAACCTACCATTTTATTAAATAATTATCATTTATAATTTAGTTCACTTTGATATCGGAGATTATTAGAAGTGTACTTTAATTTTATTTCACTTTGATTATCGACAAATTTAGTAGTAAAATTCTATTCATCTATGTTGAATTTAACAATATGCACTTTGAGTGAAATTGAGTAAATATCTTAATAGAAATCCGCAACGGAGACATTCATTTTGTATTCGTATTCAATAAGATCCGTATCCGTATTTGGATCCGAATTAAAATACGGTAAAAGGTGACATGCGGATCCGATTCTTGGTCTGTGTGCGCGCGTGACGTGAGTCCAGGTTTATGTCGAGACTCGAGACGTGAGTCCAGTTTAGGTTCAGTTCTAGTTTGCGTGTGTACATGAGTCTGGGTTTGCGTCTGGACTTTTTTTCCCCGCTCGTTCAGCGTCCGCTTCCATCGTCCACTTTTACCTTACGGTTCTACGCCTGAATCTGATTCTAAACTCGGTCTGACGGGATTCCCAGGATGAAGTCGAAAGACCTGGCGTCGCGGTGGGTCAATAGACCGGGCCTTTGTGGCGGTGCCCAGTTAGGTCTTATATAGGTGCCGTCCACATTGACCAAGACCAGGCGTCAACTATACAGACCCAGCTGGCGCACCAAATCAAATCAGAATCCGATGATGCGAGTTGACGTGACAATCCTGGGTGAAAATTGTAGAGCTGCCTTCTTTGAGCCCGTTTGGGTTACACAAAGATTACAAGAATCCAGATATAGTGGGTTTCAATTTTGATAATATATATAGATTCTATATATAGTAATAATCTAGAACAATAGGGCTTCGGCCCCTCCTGTTCCCTCAAAAGATATTCTAGAATAGTACAATTGATCATCTAGTTTCTGCATAGTATAGTAATCTTACTTGTTTGGATCACTGGATCATAATCTAGTAGTGAATTTGTTGTGTAAGCCCAATGTCTAAAATCTCCTTTTGCTCTTTTTCTTTCACCAGGTAAATACTGCATGTCCTACTGTTTCGAGCAGTGCCCAACGTCCAAATATTACAAATACAAATGTACCATGTATATAAATTACGGAGTCCACACATTGTTCATACATTCTACAAATGTACCATGTAAATTATATGGAGTTTTTTTGCCATCATTTATATATGCAATGTCCAATATAAAATGTAAATACTCAATCACGAGAGCATAACAAAATAGCATTCCCGAGGTGATCACGAAAGATAGCATTTGGTTCCAAGGATTTCATGGGATAGGATGGGATGGATCCGGTCCATTTCTGGTGGTGTTTGTATTAGAGTACTTTGAGTCGAAGATAGAATATTTTCTAGAGATTGGAGCTATCGCATCTATCTGTTTTCAACGGACAACGTCGTCCTGCCTCCCTCCACGCGCCTGCACTCGGGGCCGGGCATTTTCTCCTTACCACCCAACTCGACTCTCACAAAAAAAAAAACACCCGACTCGACTCTTTCCAAAATCACCAGCCCTCCTCTCCCTCAGACTGGCGGGCGGTGACGTGCCGCCTAAGGGCATTGTGCCCCACGGTCGCTGCAAGGCGGGGGCCTCCTCGTTGTCCCGGTCTCTCCATTGACATCCCTACTCCCTCCATTTTGCAGCCAGTGCTAGCGCCATCCTTCCCCAACAAGCTCTTGCAAAGGATGCTCACATCATATCATCCTTGCTCCCTTGCTCCTCCATCGGGCAGACATATGGTTCGCCCAAGGTATACAAACCCTAACACAATAGATTGGATTTTTTTTTGTTAAATTTGTCCCTAGTAGTTCAACAAGGAGAGTAGTTGAACAATGAGATACTGATGATGTGATCTATGCTGGAGACATGTTTGCTTCACCATATGCTAAAAAAATCAGCAAACCCTATGCTAAAACAATTTTTCCAAACATTAGTAGCTATAACAAACATTGCTTGGCTTCATGCTTGTGATTTGTGGTTGAGCATGATTGGGAATTTTCTTTCTTTCTTTGATTGTTGTATTGTACATGGATCAGAGGACCAAGCTGGACTGTAGCAGATGGATGAGGACTTACAGTCCAGCTTTCTGGTTAGTGAGGATACCCATGGTATAGGTACTTGTCAGTAGCTCCTGAGCCTTCACGTGATTTAGGGAATCACGGGGAGGCTCCATAGTGGACAGAGCGTTGCTGGGTTTCTTCCTTGATCGTGTTTCCAAAGGGTACGCTCACCAACACAAAAGTAACATCGAAACACTTCACTATTATCACAAGTTTTGATACTTTTTTAACACCCCAAAATTTGCATGATTTTAAAATAGGAGAAAATAATTTAATTATACATGTTGTGAGCATTTAAATTTAGGAAAATGATAACTTTGTTAAAATTAAAATCAAATTTAGGTCTACGTATATGTATGTGCATACATGCTGCTGCATATTTTATTTGTGATGCTTTGCTTTGATTGGAATTTGCAAAAGAATTTGAATTTGAGTTTAAATTGGAGTTGGAAATGTGTTAAGAAAATAGAAAAGGGTTTTATTCTTCCTTTCTCGGATTTTGGCCCACCGCAACCTAGCTCGGCATGTGTTCCCACGTGGCCTGCTCTCTTTTCCGCAGCGGCCTGCCTCACTCCCGCTTCTCCACAGCGGCCCATCATGTGGCCTAGCAAACCGCGCCGCACGCGCGCCCTCCTTCCCTTCTCCTCTCACTGACACGCCGGGCCCGCGTGTCATCGTCTTCCTCTTCCTCCCGTGTGTGACCGGGTCGGTCACGACCGCCATCGCCGCTCCAACTCCGCCGTGGTTACGCCCCGTCCTTGCCTTGCGCCTCAAGCTGCTCCTGGCTATAAAAACCGGATGCCTGCATCGTGCCGCTCCCATCTCGAACTTCGGAGCCGCAGCTGCCCTCGCATTGCGCCGAGCCACGCTAACCCTAGCACTGCCGCCATCTCCGCCCGCCTCGCCGAGCACCACGCTGCCTTCGTTCGCTCCGTGCCTTGGTAAGCTACCTAGCTGAGCTCGCCGTCATCTCCTCTCTCTCCCTGTGCCCTTGGTTTACTGTTTCATGGTCTGTAGACCGTATTTCCAGAGCGTCGCCCGTCTCCGGCCATGGCACCGCCGTTGGGACTCGCCTCCAGTCTCGCCGTCCGCTCTCTCTCTCTAGAGTATTTCCACCGTCTGATCCAAAATCAAGGGCCGAGATTAGAACATACCCTTTCACCTGTTATTTTACAAAAAGGCCCTTACAATTATTTGGATCTTAACCCGCCGTCCCTGAACTTTTGTTAAAGAGCCCCTGACTTTTCTTCAAATTGTATCCGCAGTCCCTGGTTCGGTTTAAAATCAGATTTTAATTATTTTAAATTTGAAAATCAAGTTTCATCTATTTACAAAACTGCCACTACCTTCTGTAGGCCATAAAATCTTCGCTATAACTCTGATTTGATCCGTTCAAGTTGCGTTAGGTTCGTAATTCCATAATCTACATGTTCATACTACTGTTAGGTATGTTTTCAACTTTTAAAATTCAAGGTTTGATTTAATCTATTATTTTACTAAAGGAAATCTTCTTTAAATCATAACTTCTTCGTTTTAGCTCTGATTTTTATGATCTTCGCGTCTGTGTGTTCGTAGTGAGACGTAGATTCGTTTTAAAAACTTTTCATCTTGATTTTATGTTGTTGGTGTACTGTTCTAATCTATATCTTTTGTTTGCTATGCATGATTACTTCTAGATGCTTGTATGTTGCTGTGATTATCGAGTATAGATGATGAGCAATTCGTGTGTAATCAAGAGTACTACTTTGAAGAGCAGGATTATCAGGAGCACTTTGTTCAAGGCAAGTATAGCATGGGATGTTTCCTATCCACTTTAATACATTTAATTCATGTTGCATGTGTCACCTTGATAGGGATTCCCTAGAATTGAACTTATACCTTGTCTCCTATAGGATATGCATTGAATAGCTTTGCTAGTGCTCAATTAAAACATGATCTTGTAATTTGATTAATAGTATATGCAATAAACATTAAAATATGACTTTTTAGCAACTTGGAAACATAGGGCTGGAGTATTTAGCTACTTTCTAAATGCTTCATATTCCTCTCCCTAAGGACTTATCTGTAAGCGAACATCCGGGACTTACAGTACAGCTGTGAGGGCTATATGGCTCTAGCTTTAGCTCAGTATGAGGACCTTTTTTCTATCTTGTTAGTGGTTACCTTCATTGGCGTAAGAATAGCTTGACGAATCGGGTATAGGACAACCTCTACTCTTATGTGTATAGCCGTGAGAGAATTGTGCCATTTGACAGAGGGTTTCTATATCTGTTTGTCGAGTGAATCTAATGGCCCTAACTTGTTAGACGAACCTTTAAAAGGCTTCATACTGACCCCTGTCTGCTCACCTTGGAAGGGTTTTGGGAGTAATTAACCCGGGTATATGGGTATTACGACTCACAGTGAAAGTGTACAACATCTGCAGAGTATAAAACTGGTATATCAGTCGTGCTCACGGTCACGAGCGGCTTTGGACCCTTATAGAATAGGTGATCACTAATAATTATCCGTTTATGCTATTTATTAATCATGTTTACACTGATCATGTGTTTACTATGGGATTATGATAACTTGTTGCTACTCTTATGCTAAAATTGTGATAATTAAAAGCGAATGCTGTTAAACCTGTGTCAAGCCTTTTGAGCCACATGAACCCCATGTTACACTTGTTGAGTACGACACGTACTTATGCTTGTTTATTTTCATTATTTAGATAAAAATCCCGAATGGGTAACAGATGGCTATGGTAATAACAACTTTCCTAAAAGATTTTTCTTTATACTTCCGCTATATTTATATGAAGACTATGTCTTATTATTCGTGATGTAATAAACACTTGTGATGATACTATTTATAATTTGTCGGCTTATGTATGTGACTGATCTCTAGGCGCACATAAGATTTTCCATCCCATTTTATCCTTAAAATTGGGTGTGACAGATTAGTATCAGAGCCGTGTTGACTGTAGGACGCAAGCCTAGTTAGCAATGGTCGTTTTAGCCTCTTTTGCTTCACTCATTTCATGCTTTCCAACGCACTCTTGTTATTTACTAAATTTTATGCTTTTTTGCCTCACTCTGTTATGAAACTTTTTGTTTCTATTCTAACTAAATCTAATTCTGTAGATGTCTCGTGCCAATAAGACCGCTCGCATCAGTATAGGAGGTTACTACCCGCCTCGTGGCTTGTATGAGTCCATGGATCCACGTGAGGAGGAGTCCCAGGAGTAAAAAGTTGACTCGCCAGCACCTGCACCTATGCCTGAGCCATTCCAGGAAGAGCCCGAACAAGAAGAACCCGAGTTAGTGAAGGTCATTGTATTGTCTGATGATGATGAGAAGGAGGACGCCGTTCAAGAGGATGAGTCGATCCCTCCCCTGGGATGGACAACAAATATTTGGTACAAGCCGAGGTGTGAATCCTCCGCCTCGCACCACCGACTTATGGGGATTCTTCAGACCTGCTATGCTGACTGAGACGCAGTTGTGGAGTACGTCTGCAATGAGCATACGCATCCTCTAGAGGACACTTATTGGAAGACCAAGGTGTGCATCTCCATCAGGGATGAACAGAAGGAAGCATACCAGCTAGACTCGAACTATGCCCATCACGCTCATTGTGCCACCATGGAAGATAGCATAGAAGATGCAGCCGCTGTAGCCTACATGGGTCTCCATGGTCGTCGCTTTGATGACATAAAGGAAGATCAATATCGTTTCCTCCCTCACCAACACCCTAACTTGGGATGGGCAATAATGGACCCTAAAGGTACGGATCCCACTACTCAAGTGATATGCCTATGCATTAGTAGACAAGAATCGATGGCTGGAAGATTAGTTGAAAGCACAGGAGGCGACCTTTAAGAGATACCGACAAGTGATAGATGAGCAAAGGGTGTGCCTCAACCTACCAAGGATCTATGAGGAGCTTCCCCATGAATTTCGCCCATAGGTGTTGGAGTCATTTCTATGTAATAAGACGTTAGTAACATGGGTCAAGTTGAGTCAAGTCGAGTTTAGTAGTGTGGTGTGAACCTTGGTGTGCCTAGTTGAATTATTATTATGTTTATGTGTGAGTTGGATTTTGATAATAAGTGTTGGAACTTTGTGGGCATGTCCGTAAGTTCAATAGTTAAGAATATTAAGGTTTGAGTCAATAAATAAATAGTTGGGTTTGGTACATCTTTTTTTTTCTCTTGGATCTGTTTTTCAGAGCAGTTTATCCTTATCTAAATGCCAATCTAAATCTACTTGACCAAAAATTATGAAATTTTTATGGGAACAACTAAACTTAAGTATCTTTCCAATGCCTCTAGAATCACCCCTATATATGATCTGGTTTGTGAGATATGGCTATTCCAAGTTAAAGTTTCTGCGTAGGCTAGAATCTGGAACAATTTTGGTTTTATCCTGTTTTTGAGTAACCTAACGACAGAATCTGGGCATGTGATCTGAATAAAAGTTGTTGATAATTTCTTAAGATTTCCAACCATGTAAAGCATGCCTCTTTTGGTAATCTGGAGCTTGAGATATGACCGTTTTACCGAGCCACTGTTGTTGGAATATGTCCAAAAAATTTCAGAATATATTCTATATCTCTATATGTGCATATAACATGGAAATCTCTAAATTTGAACATTTCTGTTGAATGTCAGATGTCTGGAAGAGGAAGAGGCTGGGGTCATGAAGGTGTTCCCCCACATCCACCGCCACCACCGCCACCTACTATGGAGCAGCTTCTGGCAGTGCAAACACAGCTTATGCAAGCTCTGGTGCAGAATCAGCAGAATCAACCGATTGGTGGAGCACCACGTGGCAAGCGTGGTGAATTCTTGAAGGGCCACCCCCAGTGTTTTCTCATGCCACTGATCCACTAGAAGTAGATGATTGGTTTTGTGCAGTGGAAAAGCAACTCAACATAGCACAGTGCGATGACCAGCAGAAGGTGTTATGCGTGTCGGGGATAACTCGTGGAGAAGCTCAAGACTTGTGGGAGGCATTCGAGTATGGACATCCCACTAATGCTCCTTCATCACTTGGCGGGAGTTTAGAGAGAATTTTAGATCCTACCACATACGAAGGGTTGATAGAGCTAAAGCGGGAGGAATTGAGCTCAAACAGGATCTCATGCATGGTGAGTATCATGAAAAATTTGCTCCGTTGTCACGTTACGCTCCGAATGATGTGGCTGATGATGCTGATAAGTAATGCCATTTTCTTAAGGGTCTGTACGATGGTCTGCAACTCCAGCTTATGTCCAATACATACCCCAATTTCCAGACACTGGTGAATCACGCCATTGTTATTGACAATAAGGGCAAAGAGATAGAGTCTAGGAAGAGGAGGCTTCAGGGACAGGCCTCTAGGAGTAATACCTATCCGCGCACCAATCCTCAGCAAGGTTTCCAGCAGAGGTACCAAGGACCGCCTAATCAATGGAATCATAACCAGAACCAGCAGTGTCCACTATACCAGCAATAGAATGGAAATCAATGTCCCCAGTAGCAGAGTGGCCTGTAGACACCACGACAGAGAACTCCCAACAACACTCCCATGAAGACTAGCGCACCTAGCACCCCAACATATGCTATCGGTGTGGAGAATAGCACTCCCAGGAAGCAGAATCAGCTAACACCCTAGGGTCAGCATAGTAATATGAAGGGAACGCCTTAGAAGCCAGCATCCAACACGGGAAAGGTGAACCATGTGTCTATAGAGACGGCGCTTGCGGAACCAGATGTCATGCTCGGTGTAACACCCTGGTGTTACGATCTTATTTAGCACCGCGATTTAGGCCTAAGTAAAATTTTCGAAACGAGTTTCTCGGGTTTTTAAATTTAAAACGTACTTGAGGCGATAAGCGAATCCTGTGTGACTTAGTTTCTTGAACTCAAATACATGCTCAAGTTAAAATACACCGTGCGTAGAAATATTTAGGAATGTCCGATAACGATTCTAGCGAACGGTTTGTTCTGTTGGATTAAGCATGAAAAGCAACTTTTATAAATAAAATAAAATCCATTAATAAATAGAACAATATATATATATATATATATATATATATATATATATATATATATATATATATATATATATATATATATATATATGCTCATGGGTTTATTTTGAAAAGCACGAACTGACGAGAGAGAGAGAGCGCAACAACTTTGTTTATTTTTCCTAGCGGTCGTCTCGTGCATTCACATGCCTCGTCCCAGCCCGGTGGGCACCTACCTTGCTCTGTCTTTACGTCTGCTATGGTTTTGGTCATCTAGGGGAGAAGAGTTTTCGTCAAGTGAGTTTACGTCTGTTATGTCAAGTGAGTTGTGTGTCGAATTTGAGCAACTGAACTTGAGCTTCATCACTAATACAGTGGAATTGGTGTTACAACCCATACTGGAACAAGAAATATGTAAGGGCCAGTTATAGGATGTGAAGTTGAAAGAGATAGCAGAAAACATAGTGATTGGTAAGGCTATACGAGAGTTAGAACCCACACTTGCAGTATGGTACAAGTTGGGACAAGAGTTTGCCTT
Source organism: Miscanthus lutarioriparius (assembly GCA_904845875.1). Taxonomy (NCBI): domain Eukaryota; kingdom Viridiplantae; phylum Streptophyta; class Magnoliopsida; order Poales; family Poaceae; genus Miscanthus; species Miscanthus lutarioriparius. The sequence continues at coordinate 57,465,595 of CAJGYO010000014.1, read as the reverse complement.
ATGCAAAGTTCTCGTATAACAATAGTTAACAGAAGAGTCTAAATACGGCACCTTTCGAAGCTTTGTATGGACGAAAGTATAGAACCCCGTTGTTTTGGAATCAAACGGGAGAAACTCAAGTGTTTGGACCAGATGTTTTAAGAGACGTAGAAGAGCAAGTAAGGATTATTAGAGATAACTTGAGAGTGGCACAGTATCAACAGAAGAGTTATGTTGATACTCGGAGGAGAGAATTGGTTTTTGAAATAGGGGATTATGTTTACCTAAAAGTGTCACCAATGAGAAGTGTGAGAAGATTTAACATGAAAGAAAGTTAGCACCAGGGTATATTGGGCCTTTCAAGATTTCAGAGAGACGTGGAGAAGTAGCTTATCAGTTGGAATTGCCTGAGAGTTTGTCAAGTGTACATGATGTATTCCATGTGTCTCAATTAAAGAAGTGTTTGCGTGTACCAGAGAAGCAGATACCAGATACCGTTAGAAGAGCTTGCAGTTAAGGAAGATCTTACCAATGAGAAATTTTTGGTAAAGATTTTGGAGACGACAGAAAGGGTTATGAGGAGCCGAGTTATAAAGATGTGTAAGGTTCAGTGGAATCGGTATATAGAAGATGAGGCTACTTGGAAGAGAGAAGATGATCTGAGAAAAACATACCCGCAGCTTTTTGAGTAAGCATCATCCGAATCTCGAGGACGAGATTCATTTTAAAGGGGGTAGAATTGTAACACCCTAAAATTTACATGATTTTAAAATAAGAGAAAATGATTTAATTATGCATGTTGTGAGCATTTAAATTTAGGAAAATGATAACTTTGTTAAAATTAAAATCAAATATAGGTCTACATACATGTATGTGCATACATGCTGCTGCATATTTTATTTGTGACGCTTTGCTTTGATTGGAATTTGCAAAAGAATATGAATTTGAGTTTAAATTGGAGTTGAAAATGTGTTAAAAAAATAGAAAAGGGTTTTATTTTTCCTTTCTCGGATTTTGGCCTGCGGCAGCACAGCTCGGCCTGCGTTCCCACGCGTCCTTCTCTCTTTTCCTCAGCGGCCCGCCTCACTCCTGCTTCTCCGTAGCGGCCCAGCAAACCGCACCGCCCGCGTGCCCTCCTTCCCTTCTCCTCTCACTGACACGCCGGGCCCACGTGTCATCGTCTTCCTCTTCCTCCCGCGTGTGACCGGGTCGGTCACGACCGCCGTCACCACTCCGACTCTGCCATGGTTATGCCCGGTCCTTGCCTTGTGCCTCAAGCTGCTCCTGGCTATAAAAACCGGATGCCCGCATCGTGCCGCTCGCATCTTGAGCTTCGAAGCCGCAGCTGCCCTCGCATTGCGCCGAGCCACGCTAACCCTATCACCGCCGCCATCTTCGCCCGCCTCGCCGAGCAGCATGCTGCCTTCGTCCGCTCCACGCCTTGGTAAGCTACCTAGCTGAGCTCGCTGTCATCTCCTCTCTCTGCCTGTGCCCTTGGTTTGCCGTTTTGATGGTCCGTAGACCGTATTTCCAGAGCGCCGCCCGTCTCTGGCCATGGCACCGCCGTCGGGACTCGCCGCCGGTCTCGCCGTCCGCTCGCTCTCTCTCTCTCTCTGGAGTATTTCCACCGTCTAATCCAAAATCTAATACTATTAATGATACATAAATATTAAGTTAATTCTAGTATTTTTCTAATTTTGTTTAAATCTAATATATTTGTTGTTGCAAATCATTTTAATAGTTTAATTTATTTTTTATTGACGTAAACTATTTTACATAATTTATATTTATAATTTCATGATAAATATTATATAAATAATGATTGATTAATTTATATAATTAAATATTAAATATTTATTGATAACTATATTATTTTTTATGAGTTATTCTTGTCTATGTTATATACCTACGTGTAATAATTTTGTAATTACAAAAAAAAAATTGATAAACAAAATGGCCATTCTTATTTAAATTTCTTCATTAAACCTATCATTTTATTAAATAATTATCATTTATAATTTAGTTCACTTTGATATCGGAGATTATTAGAAGTGTACATTAATTTTATTTCACTTTGATTATCGACAAATTTAGTAGTAAAATTCTATTCATCTATGTTGAATTTAACAATATGTACTTTGAGTGTAATTGAGTAAATATCTGAATAGACATCCGAAACAGAGACATTCATTTTGTATTGGTATTTGGATGTGAATTAAAATATGGTAGAAGGTGACATCGGATCCAATTCTTGGTCTGAGTGCGCGCGTGACGTGAGTCCAGGTTTATGTCGAGGCTCGAGACGTGAGTCCAGTTTAGGTTCAGTTCTAGTTTGCGTGTGTACATGAGTCTGGGTTTGCGTCTGGAGTTTTTTTTCCCCGCTCGTTCAGCGTCCGCTTCCACCGTCCACTTTTACCTTACGGTTCTACGCCTGAATCTGATTCTAAACTCGGTCTGACGGGATTCCCAAGATGAAGTCGAAAGACCTGGCGTCGCGGTGGGTCAATAGACCGGGCCTTTGTGGTGGTGCCCAGTTAGGTCTTATATAGGTGCCGTTAGACCAGGCGTCAACTATACAGACCCAGCTGGCGCACCAAATCAAATCAGAATCCGATGATGCGAGTTGACTTTACAATCCTGGATGAAAATTGTAGAGCTGCCTTCTTTGAGCCCGTTTGGGTTACACGAAGATTACAAGAATCCAGATATAGTGGGTTTCGATTTTGATAATATATATAGATTCTATATATAGTAATAATCTAGAACAATAGGGCTTCGGCCCCTCCTGTTCCCTCAAAAGATATTCTAGAATAGTACAATTGATCATCTAGTTTCTGCATAGTATAGTAATCTAACTTGTTTGGATCACTGGATCATAATCTAGTAGTGAATTTGTTGTGTAAGCCCAATGTCTAAAATCTCCTTTTGCTCTTTTTCTTTCATCAGGTAAATACTGCATGTCCTACTGTTTCGAGCAGTGCCCAACGTCCAAATATTACAAATACAAATGTACCATGTATATAAATTACGGAGTCCACACATTGTTCATACATTCTACAAATGTACCATGTAAATTATAAGGAGTTTTTTTGCCATCATTTATATATGCAATGTCCAATATAAAATGTAAATACTCAATCACGAGAGCATAACAAAATAGCATTCCCGAGGTGATCATGAAAGATAGCATTTGGTTCCAAGGATTTCAAGGGATAGGATGGGATGGATCCGGTCCATTTCTGATGGTGTTTGTATTAGACTAGTTCGAGTCCAAGACACCCCACCTAGAATATTTTCTAGAGATTGGAGCTATCGCATCTATCTGTTTTCAATGGACAACGTCGTCCTGCCTCCCTCCACGTGCCTGCACTCGGGGCCTGGCATTTTCTCCTTACCACCCAACTCGACTCTCACAAAAAAACACCCGACTCGACTCTTTCCAAAATCATCAGCTCTCCTCTCCCTCAGACTGGCGGGCGGTGATGTGCCGCCTAAGGGCATGGCGCCCCACCTTCGCTGCAAGGCGGGGGCCTCCTCGTTGTCCCGGTCTCTCCATCGACATTCCAACTCCCTCCCTTTTGCAGCCAGTGCTAGCGCCATCCTTCCCCAACAAGCTCTTGCAAAGAATGCTCACATCATATCATCCTCACTCCCTTGCTCCTCCATCGGACATACATATGGTTTGCCTAAGGTATACAAACCCTAACACAATAGATTTGATTTTTTTGTTAAATTTGTCCCTAGTCAGGGGTGGATCCAGCAGTGGGGCGGGGGGCTCAAGCCCCCCCTACCCAAACCGAAACAGTGCAAATTACTGTAGAGCCCCTATGAATTTTTAGGCAAAGTTCTATAGTGTAGGGGGGGCTGAGATTTAAGATCGAGCAGCAGTGTTGTTCAGTCCCCCCCTAAAATATTTCCTGGATCCGCCGCTGTCCCTAGTAGTTCAACAAGGAGAGTAGTTGAACAATGAGATACTGATGATGTGATCTATGCTGGAGACATGTTTGCTTCACCATATGCTAAAAAAATCAGCAAACCCTATACTAAAACAATTTTTCCAAACATTAGTAGCTATAACAAACATTGCTTGGCTTCATGCTTGTGATTTGTGGTTGAGCATGATTGGGATTTTTTTCTTTCTTTCTTTGATTGTTGTATTGTACATGGATCAGAGGACCAAGCTGGACTGTAGCAGATGGATGAGGACTTAGAATGTCTCCAACAGCTCATGCAAAGGGCGACGCATACCCAAAATCGGTCATGCATAGTGTTTTAGCCGGCTCCAACAGAAGACGCAAACGGAGCATGCATTTTGGGTACGAGGCCAACCGCGACGCTTATTTGCGTCGTCTTTCTCCAAGACGCAAAGTCTTCCACGGCAGCCACTGCCTTCGTCACCGCCTTCGTCCTCTCCCCACAGCTCCTCGCCCTTGCCAAGCTCAACTCCGGAGCCGGCGCGGGGGCCGCCACCACCTTCGTCATAGACAGTGCCGACGACGCAGACGCCGCGCGCCGCGCGCTCCTCTCCGGGCGTGGGGTTGGGGCTCGGTCCACCGGCGCGGTGGCCATCCACCGGGCCAGGTACCGCGACGCGGCGGCGGAGGCGTGGCCGCTGCTGCGACGCGCGCGGGGAAGCCCGGCGTGCCGGTGGCCCACGGGGAGGTGCCCTTTTTATTTGGGCACGACGACGACAACAGCTCGGCGGGGAGGGAGGTGGGCGGAGCTCGGCGGGGAGGGAGGCGGACGGCGCTCACCGGATCATGCAGGGAGGGAGGGAGGCCGTGCAGGGGAGGGATTTCGTCGGCGAGGCGGGCGGACCTCGCCGGGGAGGGAAGTGGGCGGAGCTTGGCAGGGAGGGAGGCGGGCGGCGCTCGCCGGATCTGCGCGCAGGGAGGGAGGGGGCTGTGCTGGGGAGGGAGCTCGCTAGCGATGCGGGCCCGACGACGACGGCGAGGCGGGGAGGGAGGCGGGCTGTTGGAGAAGGAAGGTTTTGGGTAGGTGACCTATTTACTGTGCAGAACTCAAATCCCGGTATAGGTCGCTGATTTAGGTATCGACTGTTGGAGATAGTCTTATTGGCAGCTATATACAGTCCAACTTTCTGGTTAGTGAGGATACCCATAGGTACTTGTCAGTAGCTCCTTAGCCTTCAGGTGATTTAGGGAATCACGGGGAGGCTCCATAGTGGACAAAGCATTGCTGGGTTTCTTCCTTGATCGTGTTTCCAAAGGGTACGCTCACCAACCCAAAAGTAACATCCAAACACTTCACTATTATCACAAGTTTTGTTACTTTTTCCATCTTAAAACATAAGATATCATAGGAACTTTAGAAGACATTATGGTGTAAGGCAAAACGGTGCATGTAATCCTTCTTTAATCACAGAGAGGTATTGTACTCACTATATTTTGAAACTAGTAATTGACTATAGACATAATAGCATATATAAATATGATTAGGGATGAAAACGGTACGGAAATATTCCGAACCGACCGCTTTCATTTTCTATATTATGATACCGTTTTCTATATTATGATATCGTTTCCGAATTTTGCCAAACATAAAAATTTGTCATTTTTAATTGGTTTTGCAACCATTTTCAATCATTTTTTGTACTCTTTAATTGCTAAAATGTAGAAATATCCCGAACCGACCGCTTTCGTTTTCTATATTGTAATACCGTTTTTGACCGTTTCCGACCGTTTTCATCCCTACATATGATTGTAGCCAGAGACAGTAATAGATGAGTACGGGAGTTAAATCCAAGGACGAAATGAGTACTAATAATCTATTTGCAGATTATTTGAAAGCCTACGATCCTAGTTCAAAACAAGTGGTAAGCTTAGAGCATCTTCAAGAGTTCCCAATAAAACCTCCGAATCTAGGATTTTTGGCAAGTATAGAAAAAAATCATCTCCAACAGTTCCCAATCACATCTTCTAATCTTCTGGCACTTGGAAAAAATCAGTGAATTCACGCATATATCCGCGGGTCTTCCACGTGACTAACGGTCTCCGGAGAATTTAGAAATAGTATAGAACTCCTGATATAAAATTGTCTTCTATATTTTAGGAGTGAATTATTGAAAACGGTTAGAGATGGTCTTATTTATTTCTCCCAATACTTTTTGATAAGTTGAAAAACTTCATCATTTTAGCAAAAAAATCGGGAACTCTCGGAGATGCTCTTATATCCTATTTGTTTCAGCTTTTGCTAGCTTCCACCTGCTAGAAGTTGAAACAAACAACCTAACTATTGAGCTGACTTTCAAAAGCTAGAAGAAAGCTAGCTTATGAGAAAATGAATGACTAAAACCTAAAAAAATACATGTTTTGGTTTTTTTGTGGTGCTAATAAGAACCTAGAATTTATTTCAAAATCAAATAGTGAAAAGCTAAAAGCCAGAAGCCAAAATCCCTAAACATACAAGCCCTTAGACTCTGGGCTCCCAAATAAACCATTATGTGTTTTGTTTTGGGTTACAATGCGTGATGGGATGCTAGATTGTTGAGTTTCATCCAACGGTACGTGCTTGTGCGCACAGATTTACAAGAGAAATTTGATTCAACTCCAACCTTTTTTGGAATGAAAATCTTGCACGCTGCTCCGTGGATTCTTTTTTCTTGACTCATCTCGGAGCTCCCACACAGGACAGCCAATCTGCGAGTGTCTATATTCAGGCAATTAGCAGAGCGTGCGTAAGTCTACGCGTTCGCCAGCCTTCTATATAAATATATATGCCACACCAGCGGCTCGCAAAACCTGCGCCCAGCCAAGATTAGCCACTTGCCCCACGGTTGGTGACGGCAGCGAGCCAGTGCAGCATCGGCAGCGTAGAGGATGGCTGGCTGGTCGCTGGCGTTCCTTCTCCTCACGCTGATGCTGATCCTCTTAGCGACACCTCTACAGGAGGTATCTACCATGGCCTTCGCGAGGGACTTGGTTCATGTCGCCAAATGGCAGTCCTGCTCCTTCAACCGACCCGCCCATGGTAGTGGTAGTGTATGCGATCCTCCTCATTGAAACTACAAGAGGTATATGTGTCGCCATGAGCATATGCTCCTACGCATGACTCAAGAGGCAGTAACCGCAAACGTGCCGTCTAGCTAGCTAGGGGCTATCATCCATCGCATTAATTCTTCTCTTTTTCTTCCTTTCCGTTCTCTCTTTCACTTCTTGTTCCTCCTCCTTCATCTATATGCAGGGTATTATCTGTATATCTATCGAGGGAAGTATGATATGAATAAAAAAAGAAAGGATAATCTTCATGGAACACGTAGTGTTCATCTTGCTTGTAATATATTGTTGATGTAATATTTCAATAATACTATCTTCCTTGAATTACAAATGGGTGTTTCTCCTCCTCAGGTGACTGATGGTTTGTTAAACCATCAGTGACCTTCAACCTCCCACCTGGTGATCGCACCTTTTTCTGGAATTTTTCCAGAATTTTCAGGGTACACGCACGCATGCGTGTTCGGTGGTACTGCGCGTTTCCTGCGCACTGGAGGCGACGCCTCCCAATCTCTTACTTGCATGTGTACGGACGCGCATGCGTGTGTGCATGTGGTAAGTGTGGAGTGTGTGGGTTGTGTGCGTTCAAGTTGTACCCGATCAAAAAAACCCTTCAACCTCCCGCTGCATGAGCCTCCTCCTCTAGCTCCCCCTTCTTCTCCGTCTACGGCAGCCCTTCTCCCCCACCCTTCTCCTGCTCCTGCGCCGCCCTCTGTAACTGGATACCTCGCCGCCAGCCATCTCGACCCCACCCTCCTCGTCCTCGTCCCCGCCACCACCCACCACCCCACCGCGGAGCTCCGGCGCAACCCAAATGCGGCTGCCTTCTTCCTGCTCCGGCCACGGAGCTCCCTGCCCCCTCCTTCTTCCACGGCGGTTGCCTTCTTCCTGCTCCGGCCACGGAGCTCCCTTGGTCCTCCCTGGCCCGCCCGCCTCCACCGCCGCTAGGGCCCATAGCTGCCCGGCCACCGTCCCCACCGCCTGGTCGGCCTGCCTCCCCCCCGAACCCCTTCTAGGCCCGCCGAAGTTGGGGAAGATGGGTTGGGCGGTATTTGGCCAAGAGTCTTGAGTCTTGGTGCGGGTGGTCTTGGTGTGGCACAAAGTGGGTTGCCGGGAGGAGCTCGCCGGAGTTAGGGTGCGACCACCGGGAAGAAGCTTGCCGGAAATTAGAGGAAGAGAGAGAGAGAGAGAGAGAGAGAGAGAGAGAGAGAGAGAGAGAGAGACTTGGGCGAGGCGGAGTGTGGGAGGAAGAGTGTGGAGAGCAGGCGACTAACGCGAGCGCAGGTTATCAGGTGACTGCGAATGAGTGTTTCTGATTACAAATAGTATGTCTTAGTGAAGAGGACCGTGACGCCTAAGAGGGGGGGGGGGTTGAATTAGGCAACTTAAAAATTCTACTTCTTAACTATGGCCTCTTTTTCTAACCTTAGCAAAACCTATGCAAAAGATAAACTATCTAAATGTGCAACTACGATTTTGCTAGTGTGTTGCTATCTCTACCGCAAAAGGAGTAGTACAATTAATGTAAATGCGGAAGATAAAGAGCAAGGTAGAGATATGCAAACTCCCATCGACGACTCCGGTATTTTTACCGAGGCATCGAGAAGCGCGCAAGCTTCCCCCTAGTCCTCATTGGAGCCCCTCGCAAGGAATCCCTCACAAGGGCCAAGCTCGCGGTCGGGTAACTCTGTGGATAGTCTTGGGCCTTCCCCACGCGCAAGTGGGTCTCCGACGTGCCTTCCGGCAAGCCTCTTCCGGATGCTCCCCGCCGTCTTCACTATCAAGCTTCCAGCCAAAACGCCGCGGGCCTTCTTCCCTCTGGTACACGGTGGCGGCCACACCACAAACGTGGTTGGTGTGATCTCGCAAGACTACAAGCCCCTCCGATGTACAACAATGGTGCGCGCAAGCACCGAGTGGTAAGAGGTATGCAAACCTTACTAAACACTAGGCCTAAACCTAGAGCAAGCGCATAAGCAGTGGTTGTCGATGTTTTACCACCGGCAACCCGCCATGGGAGTACCCGGGGCGGTGATTTGTTCGGAGGGGTATCGGCGTTTGCAGGAACTCGATGGTAAACGCAGGGAGACAACGATTTATACTGGTTCGGCACGCCGGAAAGTCACGGCGCCCTATGTCCAGTCTGGTGTGGATAGTATATTGCGCCCTGCGCTATTTGTTGTGTTTGTGTTCCGGTATTGTCTCTCATGTGTGTGTGTTAGCTGCCGATCTAGGGACCCCTGCCCTCCTTTATATAGTTCAGGAGAGGCAGGAGTCCTAGTCGGTTACAAAGTAGAGATCCTAGTAGGATTACGTGTAACTAGTCCTAATATGATTACATGTAGGGAATCCTAGTTGGACTAGGTCTTCTTCTCTCTTCTCCGTGGGGAACCTTATGGGTCCCGCATCGACAAGCCCCCGAGCATTTCACGATTGAGCTTCAAGGGCCGGGTTGTTGTAGACTTGTTCCGGGTTCTTTCTTGAAGTGAAATCTTGAGATGGTCTTCTTTGTCTTTTCTCCGGCTGATGTGCACTTTTGGACAAAAGTGCACTCAGTGAGTGTAGCCCCCAAGCCTCTTGCTTGTTGGGACAAGAAGCCAGAGGGTCCCTTTAGTCTTCTTGGTTGCTCCGAGTTCTTTTTGGGTGGGTGCAATTTTTCGTAAAAATTACACTCACTGAGTGTAGCCCCCGAGCCTCTTGCTTTTGCTTGCAAAAGTTGAAGGGTCTAGATTCTTGTCTTCAAAAAATTCTGGGGTTATTTATAGTTATTTATCCCGCAGCCCCCGAGCCTTCTCCGAGTACTTTTCTTTAGAATAGAAATCGGATGAAGGGTCTTGATGTGTTGTTGTTGTTGTAGTCTTGAGTACTTGTATTCTTGGTCTTTCGTCCTTGAATCCGAGCCCCCGGGCGTAGTTGAAGCGAATGCCGAGCCCCCAAGCTTAGTGTTTGACTAAGCTGTGACGCTCTTCCGAGTTGTTTTTTATTCATCCAGGTTGTTTCTAGACTTCTCTGGTTCTTGATGTACTTCTTCTAGGTTGTTTGCACTTCGTCCAGGTTCTTTCTCAACTTGTATGTACCTCATCCGGGTTGTTTTCTGATCAATCCAAGTTCTTTTTCTAATTGTCTTGATTTCTACCCCAGCTCGTCTGGGTTGTTTTCCTTCAATCCGGGTTCTTTCTGATCTTGTCTTGGTTCTTGCCGCACCTTGTCGGGGTTCTTTTTTGATCAATCCGGGTTCTTTCTGGACTTGTCTGAGTAAAATAGCTCTCAGGAGCGTGTTTTTCCCGATCTCATGGTATAGATGTAGCTCCCCTGCCTTGGTTTATGGACGAGTCATTGATCACTGTAGCTGGGTGGTCGATCAGTGCGACGTGCGGCCGAGTAGGTAGAGTAGACTTGATAGCTCTCTTGTCGCCTGGTAGCCGGACAGTTTGGCCGAGTAGTTTGTTGATGGGGTAAACCAGTCGAGTGGCCGGTATGTCGAGTATTCGGAACAACTCGGAACCTGTCATCATGTACTCTGAAGCCTTTGTCGTGGTCGTTGCCGACAGTGTGCGTATGGTGCATCCATCCAGCTTGACGTGTGTGATGAAGTTGTCGCGGGTGCGGGATGAAAGTTGATCTTTGTCTGTGTATGTGTACTAGTTCACATATCCATCTTGTAGTCTTGTATGTGTCCAGTAATCAATTTGGATGGCTTCTGGTCTTGCATGTATGTATATATACACATACGCCTTCCTTGTATTTGTTTGTTGTTGTGGCGCCGTGGGATGTCTTGATGTAGTCAGATGTCTCCGGATATACAGAGTTGAATTCGGATGTCGCGTTCTTGGAGTTGAACTCGGATGTTCTCGGATAAATCCCAGTTGTCCTCCGATCCAGCTGCATCCATGAGCCCTCGAGGTGTTCGAGTTGGAGTCGAACTCAGTTGTCTTCTTGTCGAGGTGAAATCCGGGGCTGGTTGTCGGACGTAGCATATACACCATATGTGTTCGTGCGTGTATATACATATATATGTTGTCCCTTTTTTTTGGTAGGCTGTGCGTCTTCTATCTGGTCATACCTCCGTATCCGAGTTGATAACGCTGGGACGTACTCCTTGCCGAAGTTGATGTTAGCTGATCCAACATGTGGTGATGTCGGGCTCTTCGTCGTGGCCGAGTAGTTCACTGACTCCTGACTGGTGCCTTGAGTCTTCTGCAAATTTGAACGTGCGGCTTTACTTGCTTGCTTGTTGAATCAGGACGCCTTGGCCTGTCGAGGATGTTGCCGTGATTAGTCGAGTTGTTGTTGATGATGGTCGGCGAGAGTTGTCACGGCGAGTTGTCGATGAGTGCCGTGCGCAGAGATCCGTAGCGAGTTGTTGATCGTGGTTGACGGGAATTGCAGCGTCTTGTTGACAAGGGCCGACGAGAACCACGGCGAATTTTGATCTGAGGTCCACCGAGAGTACCATGGAGATAGCCTGTTAGAATCGATCCACCGGCAGCGGACATATGCTCGAACCCGGGAGGCGCAACCTGCGGCTGCTTTCAATAGAACTCAGCAATTTGTAGGCTTAGTTCAAGACTGCTCTGTTTTGTAGTTGATATATATGCTGCCGTGCTGCACATGCATTTGTAGATGCAAGTCAGAATGGATCTCTGTCTCCGTGCGTGCTCATATTTGCACTTATCTTGCTGATGTAACAATATACAGATCTTTGTTCCCGTGTCACATGTGGCTGTAGGTGATGTGCGAAGCGCAGATCATCGTGTCCGTGTGATCATCCACATCTTGATTGACTTAGGACGAGTCGATTTTTTGGTGACCGCCCTATCCCAAGTTGTTTGACGACTCTTGCCTTGAAGAAAAAACTGGAAAATCTCTCTTGAGGATATGTACTCTGCAGCAGCCTCTTATCGGGTTCTTTTTTTATTGGAAAGAACTCGGATGAAGGGTCCGTTAGAAAATACTCAGGTAGCTGTAGCTTTTAATGCTATTTCTGACTTGTCAGAGGTTGGTGGTGGTTGGCCGTTGAAGAGTAATGGCATCGTGATCACATGTTGCACAGTGATTGGATATTCCTTTGGATATGCTGTCAGGGTGCCCTTTGCTCCATGTGAAGTATTTTGGCAGTCTTGAGTAGTCACGTCTTGTCTGTGTCCTCTTTCTTAGGTGCTGCCAGGTTGTTTAGTTTGTGCACTTGGTCCATGTACACCGCTCCTTGGCTTATAAATACCCTCCTGGCGATCATGTTTGCAGTCCAGTGTAGTTGAAGTGTTGAGCTTGAAATTCCTAGCCATGGATATGTTGGTTTGCGAGGTTGGAATGAGTAGCAAATCTTGTAGGCTTTGAAGTCGGTGCAGGATCTGACCGCCAAGTTGTCTGTTGCTGAGGAGAACTGGAAAAATTTGTGTCGATCCTCCCAATGGATAGCCAATCTTCTTCGGATGCCAGAGGATGAAGGGAAATCGTGGGGTCAATTTGCCTCGTTGATCCCCGTTCGTCTCCAGGATTTCCTCAAAGAAGCTGCCCACGCCTGTGTCAAGAACACATTTTTTTTCTCATATCCGGGTTCTTGCTCCATCGACTCCTCTCGAAAAGCTTGTTGAAGAAGCTTGAGAGCCAAGAATACTTGGACAAGGTCGAGCAGGTGGAGTCTGAAGTTGAAGGCTTGGCTAGACAGTTTGTCGAAAGCAGATGGATATCTGATTCCCTCCCTGCAGATGATGAAGCTTGAACATTGTTGTACCTTTGTGTGGTGCAGTTGTAACAAACAATGTTTTTTGATTTGTGTATATATGTCTAGGCTTCGTCCTAGCTTTTGCTTCTTCGTGGCTCCTTTTTGCCTTGTCTTTTTGTCCATTTGGTCAAAATCGTAGAGCCGGCTATGTACGGTTTTTCCGAGTTCTTTCTCCTTGATTCTGCGTGTAGCTTAGCATTTTTAGCTAAGTACGGCGCGTAGAATGCTGGATGTGAGCTAGTCCTTTCTTTCGGCGTATCCTTGGCTTGCGTTGGCTTGATAACCGTATTCGAGTTTTGCAACTCGGGACGATGTGTTTTAGCTATCTTGTAGACGTACTCAGGCGAGTTGTGACTATCTTGTAGTCGCATTCTCATCCATGGTTGAAGAACCTGAAAAGGTGAGTGTTAGCTATCTTGTAGCTGTACATCGGGCGAGTTGGGACTATCTTGTAGCCGCACTCTCATCCATGGTGAGAAACACCGGGAAAGGTGAGTGTTAGCTATCTTGTAGGCTGTACTCAAGGCGAGTTGGGACTATCTTATAGCCGCACTCTCATCCATGGGTGAAGAACCTAGGAAAGGTGAGTGTTAGCTATCTTGTAGCTGTACTCGGGCGAGTTGGGACTATCTTGTAGCCGCACTCTCATCCATGGTGAGAAACACAGGAAAGGTGAGTGTTAGCTATCTTGTAGGCAGTACTCGGGTGAGTTGGGACTATCTTATAGCCGCACTCTCATCCATGGTTGAAGAACACAGGAAAGGTGAGTGTTAGCTATCTTGTAGCTGTACTTTCAGGTGAGTTGGGACTATCTTATAGCCGCACTCTCATCCATGGTTGAAGAACACAGGAAAGGTGAGTGTTAGCTATCTTGTAGCCGTATTTCAGGCGAGTTGGGACTATGTTATAGCCGCACTCTCATCCATGGTTGAAGAACACAGGAAAGGGCGAGCGTTTGTGTGCTCGATGTGTAGAAGTGGCTTACACCCGTGAAGTGCGAGTAGGCCATGGAGGTTCCGGTGTGCGCCGTCTTGCATGTCTCGGGCATATTCACGCATTTGCGGTCGAAGTTGCATATGTTAGCTTGCATGGCCTTTGGTCTTGCATGCATGCATGGTCTAAATATTAGAAAGCCATGCATGCATCGTCTTTGGTGCTTGAGCAGCTTCTCTCTGAGACTTGTTATAGCACTCTTGGATAGTACCCAGTTTGAAGACTAAGTAGTACTCGGTTTGGATAGTACTCGGTTCCAAGACAGAGTAGTAGTACTCGGTTTGTTCGCTGCTTGTTTGATGATTTAATAAAACTTACACACACGACAACAATGCGTGCCGCTCTCCAAGCGGGTTGATTTCGATCATCACCGTCCCGTTGCGATTTGAGATAAGATTTGTAGTCGAATTACGACTTGATGCAACCGAGTTCTTCGCGGACTCATCAATCCGGCGCGCTTTCCGATGAATCGTTGTGTAGTTGATTGGCGAGGGTGAAGCCATTTCGTTGACGTTTTGAAGGTTGGAGCTGGGAGTTCGAGAGGTTACCGCACCGGGTTGTTTGATAGAGGAATCGACAACTCTTCTACTGAACACTTTAGGTGGGACCTTTGCCTGTCCGATCCGAGCTTTGCAAGGATGTCTGCTGCAACTTTTGAGTCTTTCTAGGTATTGAAATTGTTGCTTGAGCTTGCGTTCTTGGCGCGATAAGCGTCCATGTTATCTTCGTCGAGGTATTGAAATTCGTCCCCATTTGGTGCGTTGAGGCACTCGGGATTAAATCTCGGCCGGTGCTCGAGGTGCAATTAGTAGTCGAAGTAGTTTATTGAGGATCTCGGCGAACTAGCTGAGTTGTCGCCATGGCCATGGTTCTTGACGGTTTGATGTGGTACTCGGATGAGTATTGAGATGTTTTGATGGATCTAGAATTTTGCGAGTAGTTGATCTTGCGTGAAGGAGAGTCGGTACTTGTGGACGGTGTCGCGCACACGCACGTGTATCTCATTGATAGAGTGTTGTACGTGAAAGCTCCAATAATTATCTCGGCTTGCGTCATCTTCATGGTGCTTTAGTTGTACAGCTCCAAGGCTTGTAATATTAGTATGCTTGAAAGATGCGACGTGCTCATGCCCACGCATAAATATCTTAGTTGACTTCCATGTAGATGTACGCCCTCCTGTTGGCTTGTATGTATCTTGGCTTTGTATGAGTATAGGATCCTCTCGTCGTTCGGCTTTGGTCATTTGTTAGCTTGTTCTCTCGATTTGGCTCGACGCAGTTTGAATGCTCCATGAGGACGATGTCGGGTTTGAGGAGCGGCTGGAATTCTGTCCGCCGGTGTTGATCCAGTAGTAGTCAACAATCACCATGTACGAGTTGCTACGGACTGATCGAGTCGGATTCTGAAACCTTATAGATGCAGGCCACATGTATATGACATACATGCAAGTTTATTTGCTTCCATGGGCCAATCATGCATGGCTTTTGTTTCTTGGCGGTGCGTGTGCACACATGCATGATATTGCATGGTCTTGTAGATTTGTGCGACGCATGAGATCTCTTGTTTGCTTGTTATTGATTAGCGAAGTTAAGTAGCGAAGCAGCCGAAGCCGAGCTTGAGGACTCTCGTATGGGCGCTCGATGTGCCGCGAGAGGCTTGGCGAGCATTGCTTCGCTAGGGTCATTGCATGACTTGGTACATCATGATGTGTACATCACCGGAAACTAGCTTCATGACGTTGATTCTCATTGCAGGTAGCCAAAAGACATCATCGTGACGTCCCATTGTAGACCGCCGTCGTGTGAATTCGAGTTGTTGTAGATGAATCTTGATCTTGAGGTCCACCGGTAAGTTGATCGGTGGTAGTGGCCGAAATAGAAAATTCTTCATGGTGAAACAAATTTTTGAGGAGACAGCTCTAGAGCTTGCCATCGTCGCCTGCCTCGCAGATCCATGAACCAAAGATGAAGGTTGATCCCGTCGAGAAGTTCATGTTGTCGAGGTCCGTCGAGCTCTCGGATGCAAATTCGCCGAAAGCCCCTACCTGGCTCGTCGGCTATCGATGTTTTACCACCGGCAACCCACCACGGGAGTACCCGGGGCGGTGATTTGTTCAGAGGGGTATCGGCGTTTGCAGGAACTCGATGGTAAACGCAGGGAGACAACGATTTATACTGGTTCGGCACGCCGGAAAGTCACGGCGCCCTACGTCCAGTCTGGTGTGGATAGTATATTGCGCCCTACGCTATTTGTTGTGTTTGTGTTCCGGTATTGTCTCTCATGTGTGTGTGTTAGCTGCCGATCTAGGGACCCCTGCACTCCTTTATATAGTTTAGGAGAGGCGGGAGTCCTAGTCGGTTACAAAGTAGAGATCCTAGTAGGATTACGTGTAACTAGTCCTAATATGATTACATGTAGGGAATCCTAGTTGGACTAGGTCTTCTTCTCTCTTCTCCGTGGGGAACCTTATGGGTCCCGCATCGACAGTGGTCTAATCAACCTAAGCACTTCGCAAAGCACCTACGCTAATCACCTAATGAATCACTAAGCACTATGCAAGTGGAGATCACTAAAATGGTGTATCAACACCCTCGATATGTTTCCTTAGCTCCATACACCTCATTTGGCCGGTTGGGGGTTGTATTTATAAGCCCCACTGAGAAAGTAGCCGTTGGGGACGAAATCCCGCTTTTTTTCTACTGACCGGACGCTGGAGTCGTCCTAATCGGACACGTCCGGTCGTCCCGACCGTTGGAGCCGCGAACAACTGATCGGACGCAGCCAGCGTCCGATCGCAAGTTCGCCGCTCTGGAACCCCTCTGTACTCGATCGGACGCTGCTGTCCTACATCTGGTCGGTTTGCCGCCAGCGTCCGGTCTAGCGTCCGGTTGCTGCTGCTATTGCCGAGCCTCTGATCGGAGCGTCCGGTCCAGCATCCGGTCGCTGCTGTGAGCTCGTTTCTTCGCGATCTTGTGTGCGGCTTGGTTTCTATCTTCATACTTGGACTTTGCTTGATATCTTGGGTCTTCTCTTGTGCTCCTAAGGTCTTGCTTGAGGTGTTGATCATCGGATGATCACGTCGCCTTTGTCCAAGTCACGTCTTGCATCCTATTGAACTACAAAACAATCACTTGCAAATTCATTAGTCCAATTTGGTTGTGTTGGTCATCGAGCACCAAAATCCAAAGTAAATGGGCTTAGGGTCCATTTTCCTTATAATCTCCCCTTTTTGGTGATTGATGACAACACGACCAAAGCAAGCAAATAATAAAATTGTGAAATATAAAAACTACCTACTTGCTAGGATGCAATGCAAGGGGCAAGATTATATGATGCTAAAAGATACTACTTGTAAGGCTATATAAAAACTTATCTTGCCCATGCAAATGTCCCCATGTGGTATTATGGATTTAAGCCTTGCTTCCTACAAATTCTCCCCATTACATAGACTAATCCATAATCCACTATCCTCCCTTTCTCGGACCATTACTACAAATTAATGCTTGCTTTTGGTCCTCTAAATTCTCCCCCTTTGGAATCAAACACCAAAAAGGAAGACATTAGTAGCACAAGGGAGGGTCAAACCTTGTGATCTTTTGTGGGTAGAGTGAAATAGATCACAAAATTTGACTCTCACATTATATAGACTAAGTTCCCCCTAAATATATGCATACATATGATAGAAGACAAAGCATATGCATAATTGGCAAATTTTTGCTCAAAGGAATTTAATCTATATAATGCATGGAGAAAGCATATAAATATTAAAATGAAATCAACATGATGATATCGGTTTAGAAATACCATATGTGGAAACCAATTTGATTTCTATCACTTGCAATAGGCGGTGGATATTTGAAGTATGATGCTTAACTCCGGGGACGACATTTTCCTTACAATAAGACTACTACACACATGATAAGCTTGAAAAAGTGTTAGTCTCAAAGCATCCAACTTGTAGAGTAACCTCCCCCTAAATTTGTGCACACAAGTATAGAATACTTGTAGACATGCACATTGATTTTAGAATAAAAAATACCACTTGAAAGATGACATCACATGAATGTGAGGCTCATTTTCGAAGGCGATACTCGGGAGAAATTATCTACAATTTGGACTTTGGCACATATTAGATGAACAATTGAAGGACAAGCTATGTACCGTGCTCCTAATTTTAAACCATGTAGGTTTGATCCAAGGGTTAAGAATGAAACCGAGCAAGCCTACCATTTGATAAACCTAGTGTATGCATGACAAAAGATATAAGAATTCAAATGCAAACCTAGGCATGAAGAGTAACTAGATGCTAAAAGATACCAATTGTAGGAAAATTTAAATCTAATACCAATTGAAGTAAATTGAATCTAGTTACCTAACATGGGAAGGGGAATTTGGGTCAATAGTATTCACTAACCCACTTGGCAATGTCTTTGTCCATCATGATGCACCCCATGAAATGCATCCATACTTTGCCAAGTCTCCAAATTCCCCGGCGTCCAAACGGACTCCTCACTTCCCTTTCGAGATCCAAATCTTCTTGGTGCTCTTCATATTTGAAATGATTTCCTTTGGCATCCAAAAGCGTTTGACCCCATTGTTGGCTTGCTTGTTCACCTTGATGGCCACCACCTTGTCATTCTTCTTCTTCTTCAAGAGATAGGGTGTGGAGGCCTTCTTGTCCACCTTGTTCGTGTAGGTGTTGGAGAGCTTGCTTGTTTGCTTCTTCTCTTTCTTCTTTGCTCCTCCCCCATTCTTCACCTTGCACTCATAGGACTTGTGACCTTCCTTGTGGCACACGTAACAAACCACGGTTTGTCTTTCATCAAGCTTCTTCAGTCCTTTGACGGTGTTATCTTGATGAAGTTGGGTTTGCTTCGCCTTGCCTTTTACTTGAGTCAAGTCCTTGGTGAGGCGAGCTACTTCTTGCTTGAGTTGCTCATTTTTCCTTTGCAACCTCTTGTGTGCATATATCTACAACAACTTTCTCAACACAAACTTGATTGCACGAAGGTGAGTCTAAACATAGATCATTACAAGAAGTAGAGGCATCCTTTTTAGACATGTTAAAGATAGAACTTTTCTTTTTAGATGCCTTGAAGGGGGTTGTATTAACGGCTTCAAGATTAGCAACTTTAGTAGTTAGCTCATCACAATGTTTGCACATGGTTTCTATTTTTGCAAGCAAACTTTTATAAGCATCTTGTGAGCTAGCTAACTTTTCTTTTAATTTTTCATTTTTCTTTACAAGTTGCTCATCATTGATTGTGCATTCATTTGTTGTTGCATTAGCTTTAAGTTGCTCAATTTTAGTAGATAGTTCAACATTGAGATTAGCAAAGTTCTCATATTGTTCAAGCAAAGTTTTGTATGCTTCTTGTGAACTATCTAGCTTTTCTTTTAAACTTTTGAGCTTCTTTTGTTGACTAGTGCAAACTTTAGAATAATTGAGATTTTGTAGCACAATTTCATCAAAAGAAGGCATATCATCATCGCTATCACTCTCACTAGAGGATGAGCTTTTGTTACCTTGTGCCATAAGGCACACACGTGAAGAGCTTGATGATGAGTGCTTGCGGCCTCGCCTCTTGTGATGGTGTTCTTCTTCACTTGAAGAATCATCCCATGATCTTATTGATGTGAGGGCTTGGTTCTTACATGCCTTCTTCTTTGTCTTGGGTGTGGGCTTATTTGGACAAACTTCCACAAAGTGCCCCAACTCACCGCATCCATAGCATCCTCTCTTTCTTTGCTCATTTCTTTGATTGGTGAAAATGAGATCTTGAATTTGGATGGGCACACCCTTGACATTGAGACTTTGGATCATCTTCTCCACCTTATTGATTAATTTGATTGATTCTTCATCAAGGTCGGAGGTGGAGGAGGAAGATTGATCATCACTTGAATCTTCATCATCATCGTCCTCATCTTCTTCTTCATCTTCACTTGAGGAGCTTGAGCTTGAGCTTGTCTCAACTTGCTTTCCCTTCATCTTCTTTTTCTCGCTACATGCGAGAGCTTTGCCTTTGCTTGATGAAGAAGCTTCTTCTTGACCCATCTTACGTGACATTTCAAATGCCACTAACTTGCCGATGACTATGCCTGGAGTCATGGTGCTCAAGTCCTCCATATTGTGAAGGATGGTGATGATGCTTGCATATTTCTTTTGTGGTAGCACAGAGATGATCTTCCTCATGATGTCTGCATCATCTAGCTTTATTAATCCTATTGAATGGAGCTCATTGATAATTAGATTCAAACGAGAATACATATCACGAACAAGCTCATCATCATTCATTGTAAAGGAATCATAATTTTGTTTAGCTAGACAATGTTTTTGCTCACGGACATTACTTGTGCCGTCATGGAGCTCTTGGAGTTTTAACCAAATTTCATGTGCCGTATTTAAAGTGAATACTTGGTTAAACACATCTATGCTAAATGATTCAAACAAGCAATTCTTAGCTCTAGCATTAAAATGCATTTCTTTTTCATCACTCTTTGTGCGTTTTTCGGGATTCTTAATGGGTTTCATTCTGTCACGAGTGACTCTCCAAACTCTCAAATCAACCGCCTCAAGGTGGCAAGCCATTCTAGCCTTATAGTAAGGGAAGTTAGTGTCGTCAAAGTGCGGAGACATAGAGGTATCCATTCCAACCACTCTAAATGGCGTCGGCTCAACGGCGGTTAAGCCAAAGGTCCAAATTGAGCCAGCCGGCTCTGATACCAATTGAAGAGGACTGTGACGCCTAAGAGGGGGGGGGGGTGAATTAGGCAACTTAAAAATTCTACTTCTTAACTATGGCCTTTTTTCTAACCTTAGCAAAACCTATGCAAAAGATAAACTATCTAAATGTGCAACTACGTTTTTGCTAGTGTGTTTCTATCTCTACCGCAAAAGGAGTAATACAATTAATGTAAATGCGGAAGCTTCCCCCTAGTCCTCGTTGGAGCCCCTCGCAAGGTAGAGATATGCAAACTCCCATCGACGACTCTGGTATTTTTATCGAGGTATCGAGAAGCGCGCAAGCTTCCCCCTAGTCCTCGTTGGAGCCCCTCGCAAGGAATCCCTCGCAAGGGCCAAGCTCCCGATCGGGGAACTCCGTGGATAGCCTTAGGCCTTCCCCACACGCAAGTGGGTCTCCGACGTGCCTTCTGGCAAGCCTCTCCCGGATGCTCCCCGCCGTCTTCACTATCAAGCTTCCGGCCAGAACGCCGCGGGCCCTGTTCCCTCTGGTACACGGTGGCGGCCACACCACAAATGTGGTTGGTGTGATCTCGCAAGACTACAAGCCCCTCCGATGTACAAAAATGGTGCGTGCAAGCACCGAGTGATAAGAGGTATGCAAACCTCACTAAACACTAGGCCTAAACCTAGAGCAAGTGCATAAACGGTGGTCTAATCAACCAAAGCACTTTGCAAAGCACCTATGCTAATCACCTAATGAATCACTAAGCACTATGCAAGTGGAGATCACTAAAATAGTGTATCAACACCCTTGATATGTTTCCTTAGCTCCACACACCTCATTTGGCCGGTTGGGGGTTGTATTTATAAGCCCCACTGAGAAAGTAGCCGTTGGGGACGAAATTCCACTTTTCTGCTACTGACCGGACGCTGGAGTCATCCTGATCAGACGCGTCCGGTCGTCTCGACCATTGGAGCCGCGAACAACTGATCGGACGCTGCCAGCATCCGGTCACTTGCCACCGGACACGTCCGGTCGTAGGTTCGCCGCTCTGGAACCTCTCTGTACTCGATCGGACACTGCTGTCCTGCGTCCGGTCGGTTTGCCGCCAGCGTCCGGTCTAGCGTCCGGTTGCTGCTGCTGTTGTCGAGCCTCTGATCGGAGCGTCCGATCGCTTTTCATCAGCGTCCGGTCCAGCGTCCGGTCGCTGCTGTGAGCTTGTTTCTTCGCGATTTTGCGTGCGGCTTGGTTCCTATCTTCATGCTTGGACTTTGCTTGATACCTTGGGTCTTCTCTTGTGCTCCTAAGGTCTTGCTTGAGATGTTGATCATCGGATCATCACGTCGCCTTTGTCCAAGTCACATCTTACATCCTATTGAACTACAAACAATCACTTGCAAATTCATTAGTCCAATTTGGTTGTGTTGGTCATCAAGCACCAAAATCCAAAGTAAATGGGCCTAGGGTCCATTTTCCTTACACTTAGCATTTTGTCGATTGAATAAATATATTTATTTGAACGGTATGTTTGAAAAGATGAATTGTTAATAACTCCGATCTTCTCTTGATCAACCATTGACTTTGGTGATTAATATTAAAAAATTCATATACATAAGACGGCAATATCATATTGATGTCGCTATACAAATGTTTTTCAGAAGCACATCCTTTTTTTCTAGAGGTGGCACATAAAAAACTTAGTTTTAGATATGACACATATTTATCAGTGCTATTTCTAGAGGTAGTTGGTGTTACAAACCTCCTCTAGAAATCGACTCATCTCTAAAAAATAGTTGTAGCACAAAAAACACAATCTTTTTAAATTAAATCTTTATATCAAAGTTGTAGAGCTTGAAGACATCTACAACATTTTAGTTAACACTTTTTCAATTGAAATCATTTAAATAAGTATCGGATTTGAACTATACGTTTCTATTGCCTTAGAACAGTTACACGCTAGACCTCTAAAGTTTAGATTTTTCTTTTTGACGGTGTCTTCGAATTTCATTCCCCACATGGACTTACCACGACTTTTGTTAGCAATTTTGCGCTAATGTGTGCGACATGATTTTGTCAGATTGTTACAATGTTCACCAATACCCCTTTGCATGTGAAGCAGTCCTCAGCGCACTCACCCGACTCAGAGTGTCACACAGCTCTCTCCCACCCTTCATACCTTCACCTAGATCGGGCACCAGGGGGCGGCTAGAGATGCTGTCTAGCGCGTCGAAACTCAGGGGGTGGCCAGGGCGTGAGTCCTCCCTGTTAGGGCACGGCAGGCTGCCTCTCCAACATAGAGGTGGCATGTCGATTAGGTGAGGATGGCGGCAATGGGTGCTGACAACGCCCAGGGGGCAGTGGCGGCCTCGATCTTGGAGGGCGGTCGGCACGCCGACTGATGTAATTCACCTTTAGGGCACAGCGACTGGCCGCACCACTACTGCAAAAGTTTGGACCCTCCTCCAAGTTGAGCGCCGCCATCCCATCAATGATGTCAAGCTTTGACGCATCTACACAATGCTAAGGATTGCCGAGGGCCTCGATGTGTCTCTAGGGTGTAAATAGGAAAAGCGTAAAGTCTCCAAGGACCCTCGATGTGCCTCCATGCTGTAGGAAAAGTGTAAGTCGCCAAGGACCCTCGATGTGTCTCCATGGTGTAAGTAGGAGAAGCGTAAGTCGAGAGTATATGTATACAATATCATCCACACTTGTACATCTTTTTGTTGTTGTATATATAATTTGGTGGAAGCATCAAATTACATCTTCCTTATATTACTCATCAAACTTCGACCCTGATAATTACCTCATAAACTCAAGGTGTTCATGTGGGTGGCGTCACAAGACAGATTACAGACAAGGATGAATCTCAAAAGAAGGAAATGGAAAGGGGATGAAAAGTGATGTCTATGTAGGGTGAATGAGACAGTGGATCATATTTTCTTTGGTTGTCATATTGCTAGATGTATTTGGTTTTGTTTTAAAGAATCTTTGGGCTAGGATAGGATACCTTTTTTTAGATAAAGGAAAGAGTATCCGGCTTCATCCTCATTGAAGAGGAATCAGACCAATTATTACAACCCCACAATTCATAACACACTAAGAAATTATGACAAAATAAACTCAAGACCCAATTCTAAACAATGAAGGCCATCCGAAGGAAACAAAGAGGCTCAATGCTGCAGTCTCCAAAGTACGACAAGCCCCCAACATGAACGCCTGTCGATCTTCACACCATTGCAATTGGTCCCAAAAACGAAGCCAGTGAGTTCCCTTGAATAGAACCTACAAAAGAGATTTGGGTCGGCATTTGTCAAAAACAACTTCGTTCCGTGTTATCCAAATTGACCATAAGATGGCCGCTACACCGGTCAGTAAAAGGGATTGAAAAGTTTTATCTCTCCAAAACAACCAATCATTAAATAAGTGTTAGGCATTGCGAGGTGGCTTAATTCCTAGCACCATATGGACTGATCTCCACAAAAACTTGGCATGCAAGCATTGAAAGAAAAGGTGTTGAATGGTTTCAGGTTTGTTGCAAAAGCAACATGTTTTATCTCCATTCCAATTCCTCTTTACTAAATTATCCTTGGTGAGAATAACCCCTCTTTTAGAGAACCAAAGAAAGATTTTAAGATGGGGATAGGATACGTAGAAGTTTTCAAGATGTTTTAGACAACTAGATTCCTTTAGGGGACAAAGACTACCATATTAAACTTTCATGTTCACCTATATTCTGTGGGGGTTATGGAATGTTAGAAACAAGATGCGGATAGAAAAGAAATTCGCAGCATCATCTAATGAGGTGTTTCATAATATTTTCGTGCTGCTGTAGAAGTGGAGAGTTCCGTTGAAGGATCAAGATGCAAGGATTTGGGAAGATAAGGTGGGAAGAATGGAGGCCTAGTTGAAGGACTTCTGGGGGCAAATTGAAGGCTTGGATGTGTTGGGCTTGATTTGATCTAGAAGATCTGCTGGTGTTTTCGTTTCTGTTTTGTGTAGCTGTTTTGTCTTGCTGTTGTTGCTAAGGTTTGGTAAAGTTGTTGGTGCCGAAAGAGCCTATCTGTGACTGTAAGCTGGAATCCCCAGCCTTTCTTTTTCCTTTTGTTCGCTGTTTGAACTCTGTAAACTTTGCTTTCTATAAAAGCTGAGTTTACCTCTATCAAAAAAAAACTTGGATTCCTGATGAATGTACTGAAAGTAAATTCACTGCATCAAGACAACGTTCACGTACGATGCATCACCATGAAACATGGCTCAATAATAATAAGAAAACAAAGGGCACTTTGTGCTTATGAAAACATATATACTCCTTCCATTCTAAATTATAAGACGTCTTGGCTTTTCTAGATACATTGTTTTTACTTTTGCCACAAAACCAGAAAGGTATCATAATCTCAAAAAGTGCACAATGTAAAGCTAGTTATGAATTGGTAATATGCTCTAAATACACTAGTATGTATAAAAATATTGGTGGTATTGGAAAATCAATTATCTCATAAATATGCCAAATGCAAGATTAGATATATATATATATACTCTTTAGTGGTACAAGCAAAATCTTGATGATTTGTAGAACAATTAACTTGAAAATCCACTAAGAGAAGTTACGAGTATTCAAGCTATAGTATGAGGTTTAAGACGTTGTCCAGAAGATATCTAACTCATTTAACCTCATAAGCCCCTAGGGGATTTAATTTAGTAGAAGGATATTTTTTTTGCATTAAGCATATTGATTTCCTGTACTCATACTACAATTTTTAGAAGAATTGTAAACAAGTGTTTGAATGACTTAGTATTGTGGTGCTGCATAATATTAATAATGCATATATTTAACAAAAAATGTAACTTTTGAATAATAAAGTTCAAAGGATGGGGTTATGAGTAGGAGCATATCTTATTCAATCTATGTTAAAGGAAAACGACTAAAACTACAATAGTAAAAAGGGCGTATTTGCTAAAGCTCTCACTACTACACAAAATCTTTTGCGAGGCGTTTCCAAATTGGCCTCCGAGGCGATTGGGACGGTTGCCCACCTCGGTTATTCGTGGCCGTGCAGCCAGCCTAGCAACTACCTCGGTAAATCATTAACCAAGGCGGGCAACATAACAGGTGGGCATCCTAACGCAACCGTCTTGGTAAATCAGGCCTAGCCCGCTAGCCCACTACCATCTCCGATATATAAACAAAATCACAAACCCTAACCACTCCACTCTCCCTTATCTCCTCACTCCACACTAGCCGGTGCGGCTCCGACTCCCCAGCCCGACTCCTGAGTGCCCCCTCCCGTCCCCCTCCAATGGCGCCTCTCCACTCTTTCCCTCCCTCCACTCTCTCTCACTCTCCGTCTCCACTCCGACATGGCGCGGGGGGGGGGGGCATCCACTCTCTCTCCCTCTCCTTCTCCACTCCGGCGCGGCCCCTCCTCCGATGGTGGTGCGGGGGGCACGACCCCTCTCCACTCCGGCGTGGCGCCGGGGACGCGGCCCCTCTCCACTCTGGTGTGGCACCGGGGGCGTGGCTCCGCTCCACTCCGGTGCGCTCTAGCAGCAAGCAGTGATGGGCGTCCCCTCCCTCACCCTAGATCCGGTGGTCGGCGGCCCCTCCCTACACCAGAGCACCTCCACCACCGCCCCCTGGGTTGGATTCGATGGAGGGCGGCTGGATCCGATGGTGGGTGGCTGGATCCATGGCAGGACCGCCCTCCAGCGGCAGATCCTAGGCCGGCGAGGCTGGATCCAGTGGCGGGGAGTCCCGATCTAGTGTCGGGGAGGTGGATCCGGCAGGCGAGGCGGCGCTGCTCCTTCACCTCTTCATCAGCTGCAGCGCTAGGAGGCCAGATCCGGTAGCGGCGAGGCTGGATCCCACGAGCTATGGCGGCAACGGCGGCGGTGCGTGGATGGGCTTGGCGGGCCCGTGGATGGCCTCGTTGGGCCTATCCATGGATTTTTCTTTTTTTATTTGATTAACCGAGGTGGGCAGGGAAACCGCCTTGGTTAAGGCCATGATTAACCGTGACCTTTCGATCGAGGCGGTTGCAAAAACCGCCTCAGTTAACACTTTTTGCCTGCCACAGTTAATATTTGTGTACTAGTGTCTGAAATTTATGCATAGATCATGAAGATGGATATCTAATTAAGGTCCACTTTGGAATGGCTTTCAAAAGAGCTTCATATGTGGCTTCGATCTGTGGCCTTTTGGGAAACCCTGGCAAACACTTGTATATGAAAACGGCTTGTGAAGTCAAAAGCAAACAAAATGTGATGAAGCCAAAGCTGTTTTGGCCAATAAGCCAAAGCTACAAAAATGTCACTTTTTCCTGAATTCACTATTTTTAGAGAAGCCAAAAAGGGCCTAAAGAATATGTCATGTGGGGTGACACTACAGCTGCCGGTCTCGGACACGAAGAATATGCAATTTTGCTCTATCTCTACTAGGGTTGCAAGCCACCAATCCAAACAATTCTAGTTGCTATAATCACTAGGCACACACAAGAGCTAAGTTGCTACTCACTAAGAGCTCTCAAACTTTCTACACTGAAGAGCTCCACTAGATGAACTTAAGCTATAAAGCAAGATCTCAATTCTAGCTACACTAAAGAGCTTGCTACAACTAGTTTGCGGGAATGTGAAAGAGTAAGTAAGGTGATTATACCGCCGTATAGAGGAGTGAACCAATCACAAGATGAATATCAATTCAATCACCGGGAGAATACCAAGGGGCAAGAGACAACCAATTTTTCTCCCGAGGTTCACGTGCTTGCTGGCACGCTAGTCCCGTTGTGTCAACCAACACTTGGTGGTTCAGCGGCTAAGAGGTGTTGCACGAACCTCATCCACACAATTGGACACCGCAAGAACCTACCCACAAGTGAGGTAACCCAGTGACATGAGCAATCTACTAGAGTTACCTTTCGGCTCTCCACTAGGGAAGGCACAAGACCCCTCACAATCACCGGAGCCGGCCAAGAACAATCACCGACACGTGCCGAAGCTCCTCTACTGCTCCAAGCCATCTAGGTAGTGGCAACCACCAAGAGTAACAATAACTCCATAGCCACAACGATCCCCAAGTGCCACTAAATGCAATCACTCATGCAAATCCACTTGGAATCGCTTCCAATCTCACTATGATGATGAATCAATGATGGAGATGAGTGGGAGGTGTTTGCTTAGGCTCATAAGGATGTCAAGTATGTCAAAGTGCCAAGGGAGTTGCCTTGGAGTCGGCCAATCACTATTTATAGACGTCCCCAAACGAATAGAGCTGTTAGGCTCGGCATTGGGCTCACTGCACAGGGACCGAACGCACCGGTCAAGATGACTGGACGCTCGGCCCCCTACGTCCGGTCGCAGGGATGCGTCCACGTGTCTCTGTTTTGAATGACGTTCGTTGACCTCTAACGGTCAAAAATGGTAAGCGCGGTTAGTCAAGTGACAACCGGAGTCGCTGCTTGCGCCACCTGACGCACGAGCCCTCAACGCTCGGTCATTTCTGGAGAGGTTCCAGAGCTGTTTTCAACTAACCAGACGTGTCCGGTCAACATCGACCTAACGCGCCCAACATCCAATCCTCATAAACGCTCGCTCGTAGCGCTAGTGTCAGCGTACGTCAGCCATGACCTGACGCAAGCCCTGCGCGTCCGGTCGTGCGCTGGTGCCTGAGTTCGCTCAATCGAAAAAGTGATCGGACCCATCGGTGGCAGCATCCGGTCCTCCACCACACTCTCGGCCACGCCCTGCGCCATGGTATAAATGACCGGACGCGCCCGGGGTGAGTCTGGTCACCCCACGGACAGCGTCTGGTCAGGGACTGTCTGCTCATTTTCTTTTTCTAAGTCCCCGACCTCTTCACCCTTGCTTTCAACTTGCTAACCACAAAGTGTAGAACTTGTGTGCACATGTGTTAGCATTTTTCAAAGCATTTTACAAGGGTCAAGGTTAGCATACTAGGTTCCTAAATGCATATGCAAGAATCATGTCACCTAGTGGCACTCGATAAACCATTTAGCCAAAGATTTCCCCTCTTTATAGTAGGACTATGGATCCTAAGTCACTCACACCCTCTATGGTGTCTTGAGTGCAAAACAAAAACCTATCTTATACCATTGCCTTGATCTTCTTGGTTTTTGTTTTTCTCTTTCTTCTTTTCCAAGTTGAGCTTGATCATCTTCAACATATGTCCATCTCCATCTCCATGGACTTCATCACCATGATCCACACTTGGATTGCACCAACCAAGCTCATATCACAACTCATGACAAAGGTTAGTGCTAGATTTCATCAATTATCCAAAACCAAACTAGGGCTTTCAATCTCCCCCTTTTTAGTAATTGATGACAACCTATTTACAAAGATATTCAATGAAATCTTTTTGGATTCATGTTGTTTGCCCAAGCATATTACCATGTGTAAAGATTATGGATAAGTTTCATCAACCCAATTTGGTAGTATTAGCTCCTCCTACATATGTGCTAAGTGTTTGGATTTGAAAGGTTGCACATATGCATGGATTGGAAATGTGGGAGAGTAATGACTACCAAATGATGCTAAGGTGTAAAGAATGGACCTTTGAAGAGTGATACCAATCGAAGTTGCCAATATACACCATCCTTAGCACCATTAATAACTAGACATTCACAAAACTAGAAAACCCCGTGAGATCAACATTATATGAAAGGGTCTAGTTTTTACATGATAAGCACAAGTCTAGTTACTTTTCCTATGCATGCTAGTTTTCATTTCATCAATCAATCCTATATCTAGCATACACCACACAAGCATGGATAGGGAATTTTAAAAACTGGTGCCATGCAAGCAAACATATGTAATGCACATTCAAATGTAACATACAAGTTTATGAGCTTGCTCCCCCTACTTGTGTGCTTCAAAATTTTAATTGATCCCCTTACAATGTCATTCCATTTGCTAGCTCCCCCTATCTCTTATCTTTGTGAATTCTCTCCCCTTTGTCAACAATTAGCACAAAAGGTGAGCTCAAATTTTAGATAGGTTGGGGTGAAACCATGTGAAGTGAGGATTATTTTCTCAATTTGGTTCAATCTAGATCACTTGCAAAAGATATTTAACTCAGTTTGATCCAAGGGCAAGCTTCTTCACACCTCCAAATAAGGGTTATCATGCACCATGTTGAGTTAAACACTTATAGCTCATTTTCTAGATCAAACACTAGGTTCACAAGACCACAAACATGTCATATGCTACCACTAGATCATTTCAAGCATACAAGCAATAGTGGTACCATACAAGCATCAAATTCATTTGGTTTTCATGAATGAGCCTAAGACATGATAGCAATGACTAGATGCACTAAACAAGTCCTTAGCAATGGATGAATGACATGTCAATCAACTTTACCTTGCTTTGCTCGAAGGAGAGGCATGTCATATATGGGGGTGCATCAACACGTATTTCAGAAGTCAAGTATGTTCAATTTATTCCTTAGCTTGCAAAATCTCATCTCATCAAGTGGCTTGGTGAAGATATCATCAAGTTGATCATTGGTGCCCACACTCTCAATACAAATGTCCCCTTTTTGTTGGTGATCTCTTATGAAATGATGGCGGACATCTATGTACTTTGTTCTTGAACGTTGAACCGGGTTGTTGGTGAGCTTCACGGCACTCTCATTGTCACATAGCAATGGCACTTGCTTGAATTTGATTCCAAAGTCACTCAAAGTTGTCTTCATCCAAAATAATTGAGCACAACAACTACCAGTCAAAATGTACTCCACTTTGGTGGTTGAAAGTGCTACACTATTTTGCTTCTTTGATGACCAAGATACAAGTGATCTTCCCAATAGTTGACATGTGCCCAATGTGCTCTTCCTCTCTGAAACATCCTCAATTTTCCGCGAAGGGAAAAATCCACAGAATGAATTATAATATGATGAAACCAATGGTTGATTCCATCATATTATCATGTATCAGTCGATATCACAGTCATACATCGTAAGATTACAAGAATACAAGATATTACATCACTGGGGATTACACCTATTACAGAGTTAATCTAGCGGAAGACTATCGAGTGAAGGCTTCTCCTTCACGGGTCATCATCAGAGTTGACGTAGTGCAGCGTAGATTCCATCTCCGAACCAAACTTGAGCGTAGGCACGAGACCTCCTAATCCTTCTATAGTCAGCATCTCTGAGAAGCAGGAGATCTGCACACCGCCAGATGTGTGCAGGCCATGGTCAGCACCGATGAGCTTTAGTGGAAAAGATAAAACAAGAGGATCTGGTGATCCTAACATTTGGCTGTGGTTTGCATCCTTAGCGCATAAGAAGTAAGTAACAGTAGTAATGTAATAATAATGTCCAGTTTTTAGCACATTCCCAGCCACACACATCCACATCCATTCATATCCATCCTCCAACCATCCATCCCAAACCATCTCCACACCACACACCTTATCTCATCTCACACACTCAGGTCGACAGGCCAACTCCCTCTCGGTCTTGTCTCAACGGTCCGCAGCCCCAAGGCTCACGACCGGAAAATACCCCAAACCCTGGAGGGAGAATAGAAGGACTCATCTCCTATCTAGTTTAAGCGAAACCCAGGAAATGTCCATAGCCGACAAGTCGGCATATGTATCGATCGATCAACCATACACTCTGCAGAGGTTTTACATACCCACAAGATTAGCCATCCTTGGAGTCTTGCTCTCCTAGGCAGAATTCCGGTCGCTTGCTAGCCTAGAACGATGCCTCCCTACCTCTCAGCCCTGGAACATCCCAAGTCTAATCTGGGATGGCTGACATATTGTGAGTCGAGAAGAGCCGGGCCCACCGGATGTCAAGAGCCGGTCCACAAGGCCTCCTGAAGTCTCGGAAGGGTGGGGGGGGGAACCGCGCACCCCATACCTCCTTGCACATGTTCGCCTAGCAGTAGTGGCATCGCTCTACTAAGTAGTCTGACCATCCCGCACCATATAGGGCGAGTGGGATGTAAAGGATTCCTAGTGAATCTGAGTACTAGTAAGTCCTTAGGGGTGACCAAGCCAGAATGTCTTCATCGGGGTTTCCATTTTACGTGCCACCACAGCACCTCTACCCCGGGCTCCACCTCTCCGAGGTTCACACCCAAGGCCACCTCCAATTACCATTTACCCGCCACAGGTATTCCATATCCAAGTGCCCAGGTAGCACCACATGGCAAGACTCGCCCTAGGCTCGTCATTATTCCAGCTCGGTCGACACAACCCTCATTCTCCACGCACCCAAGACACACGCAGCACGCTCACACACCACCAAGTCCGGCACCCATAGCCAAACCATTCTCAGGGGGTTCACCACTAGCATCACATCCCCGATATAATGCGAAGTGGAGTTAATAATAAGTATAGTGGTGAAATATGCAAGCAAGCAGGCAAGTAAGCATATATAAGTCAGCGAATGCGCAAAGCAGGGTGAAGTGGTAGAGTGGGTTGCATCAGGGCAATAATGGCTCAGGTAGTAGCATGCATCAAAGTACAAGCAAAGGAATAATTATAAAGCGCTAGCAGTTCTAGATATTATGCAATGTCTAATAGGATTCTCTAAAAGAGGGTGCTGCCATGACACCTGCGATGTAGAGGTAGTAGTGGTACAATTCTCCATTCATTGGTGTTCCATTAGCGGGGTCATCTCCTCCTGAGTTGACTCTAGTCCACAGTCCTTGTCGCCGTTCCCGTTCTCTTGATCCGATCGCTAGTTACTGCGCGAAGCGACACGCAAAGCTAGAGAACACACAACACTCGAAAAGATGACAAGACGCAGGAAGATCCAATATCACCAACGGCATACTAAAAGATTCATAGCTTAGCCCTCTCGGCGGTTGTCCGATTTCCTTGGGCAAAGAAACACAAGTGATGGTTTGCTTATGCACAAGCTTATGCCATGGCCAAGCCAGTACAGCTTTACGATAAATGGTTTAAGCCAGAGCTTATCCATAGCAACACCATGGCTCACGACCTTTGATCCGAGCATCATGGAAAGGACGGGAATCGGGGGACGGGCCCAACGAAGGAAGAACGACGGGGTTCGGCTCTTATAGTCTTATCCCGTAAGTCACTATTGGATACAAGAAGCAGACAAGAATGAATAACACTATTGTGACTTGGCTCCAATGTACTTTGGCTCGCCCGCTATGGTAGAAAGCAGTAGCGCAAAGAGATTGGACAACGATGGGTACTCTCGATCCACGCGACACAATAACGTCGGAAGCCGAGAAGAGAGTCGCTCAACACGGCAAAAGAAGCGGGGGTTATCTAGGCACATCCATGTCATGTTCTCAGACACATCTTCGAGAAAGATGGTTTTAGACGGTCGATCGGGTCAACACGCACGGGTCCGAGGTACGACATAGACCATAGCTTCGCTAACTAAAAAGAGATAGTCCGGTCTTTGATTCGATCGCCATGGACAAGGTGGGATCGAACAGAGCGGGCTAATAGGGCAATAAGAGCAAGAACAACGAAGAGCAAGGTCCACTCCTAACGCACTCGCTACAACAAAGATGGGGCATCAGAAAGAGCGACGCTCAAGAACACCAAGTGCGTAAGCCACTCGTAGGGTACCCGACCTGGGTGCACTGGCACTGAGATATCTCTCGGATTCGAAGCGGTCCGGTTGTCACCGCGAGAATCAGAGAAACATGTTGGTCAAACGGGGTACAAGCATACAAGGGCTTGAGCACGAAGAAGCAACTAAAAGCAAAAGAGAGGCATAGCTCCATGGTCATGGCGAGGTGAACTCGCGGCCACAAGCTTATGCCAACGAGTTGGCATCCATCGTTCCACGATTGTTTACTTCCAGGTTATCTCCCATAGAACTTGGTCATGGAAGGCTCAAGGCGTGCGGGTGATATCCGCATCGATGTTAGTATCGACATCGAATCCATCACGACTATGTTCTAGGGCCGAAGGCAGGAGCTAACACTCGTGGTACTATGAAGTCAACTAAAAAGCGAGGGGTCAGGTTACACTCGGCATCACGATCATGGCGAGACGGATCCCACGATTGTAACGTCCGAACGAGGTATGATCTCTCTGCCGGCTCGAAGGCTCGGCACACAGGCAACAACACCAATAAGCAGCGATAAGAACCAAACACGACCGAAAGACACAACAACTCGACACGACTGTGGAGTAGCACATCCCATAGCGAGGGGGATGGGTAGACCTGCACAAAGGCACGGTGCACACAAATATAAATAGATCAAAATCACGTATCGTAAGAGTACGAATGAGTATAAGGATAAGCAAAAAGGGGCTTTCGTTGGTGGTCGAAGATGTCACCGAGGTGGTCGGTGAGATCACCATCGTGGTCGGAAGGCTGGCCGAGGTGGTCGGAGAGCTTCGCCGATGTGGTCAGTGAGATCGTGGAGGTGGTCGGAAAGGTTGCCAACGTGGTCGGAAAGGTTGCCAACGCGGTCGGTGAGATTACCGAAGTGGCCGGAAAGGTTGCCAACGTGGTCGGTGAGATTGCCGAAGTGGTCGGAAAGGTTGCCAACATGGTCGGTGAGATTGAGGTCCGACAAGGTAGATGTGCATATATGGGAAGATAATAGACGGGGCTTTCCATTGTCATGGTAAGGCATCGACTAAGGTTCGATAACTCAAAGATCCAGAGGTAACGGCTCGCAGTAGACGGAGTCACAGCTTGCATCTGGCCAACAATGGCTCGCTTTGGCTCGATACGGCTTTTAGTTTGCCGGTCTCATGGGCTATGGTGGGCTGTGGTTGGCCGGTCATGGCTACAGATGGCCAAGGGTTGGCTACGAGCATCGAGTCATTGGCTTAGGCATATATCACGGGCGTCAGGTGCTAGGGTCCCGCGGTGGCAATCCAAAGTTAGTCTGTGAGCTGCGCGAACGTGAGTGAGCGCAAGCATTGCGTTGGCTCACCATTTGGAGGGATCAAAAATACTTAAGGATGGGTTCATGACGTAAGGTTTGTTTTTAGAAAATTATGAAACTGGTTTCATAATTTTTGGAGCTAAGATGAATTTTTGGTGGATTTCCAAATGTGGCCAAGAATTTCTGAAAATTAGAAAAAGGATGGAAAGGGCAGGCTTTAGTTGGGCTGGTTCTCCCTACTGGTGGCCCATGGCAGGTGCTCGCGCGTGGGCCACAAGCCGGAGTGGGCTGGGTTGGCTTGCTGGCCAGCCCACTCGTGGGGAGGAAAAGGAGTAGAGGGGCCAGCACTTGGGCTCCTGGTGTTGCTGCTGTGCGTCGGAACAAGGTGGTGAAGGCGTTCGCGGCTCTGGTTCCCGGCGTGGATGCGGCGTCGGCAAAGTCGAGGCAGAGCACGGCGACGAACGCGTGTTGGTGGTGTGGTGCCCCTGGCTGGTGATGGAGAGGAAGCAGGGCCGGCGTCCGTGGGCTACTGGTGGAGGCACAAAGGTCACCCGTGTCGCAGGGGCCGGCGCGTCGAGGTCGTCCACGCACGGTTGGGGTGTCGACGGGGCAGAGATGAAGTAGGCCACGGCCGAGGGGACTCCAACGGCATAGAGCAGCTCGGTAGCATGGTTACGGCCGGCAAGTCGCGGCCTTTGCCTACTCGCAGCCGATGGCGAGCTCGGCACGTGACGAAGAATGGCAGCTGTGGCACGAAGAAGATGACGGCGTGTCGGGCCGTAGCTCCGTCTGGCAAAGTGGCACTGGCTCAGTGCCTTGACGTAGGAGCAGACGATGCGTGATGCTGGCGGGGACGGGCTCAGGCGAGGACATCCCGAACGGCGTGCAGGGGCTGGTCCAGGCCGGTGCGGAGGGGCTTGGCGAGGCTGGTGCAGGGGCACCCGGGCTCTGGCTCGGCGTGACACGAAAAGGACGGCGAGGAGCAGCTCTTGGCCGTGGCTTCGGGGGTGGTGGAGCACGACGACGCTGGCGTGGAGCAGGTGCCGTCGCGGTGCAGTCCAATGCCTGGTGGTGATCGGCTCGGGGTCGACGATGTCCTGAGTGGCAGCGTGCTCGCGTGGAGCGGCCCTGCGTGTCCGCGTTCATGCGAACGCTAGGGCGGTAGAGGCTCGGCTGGAGGCGTGGTGGCTTGGGGATGAGGTAGAGCACGATGGCGAGGTGGCAACGGCTTGGCGACGGGCTTGGCACAGCGTCGAGGCAGAGCATGACGTCGAGGCACGGCCGACGTAGCTCGGAGGGGATGGGCTCGGCTTTGGCACCGTTGTCGTCGGGTGGAGCAGAGGCGGTCAAGGGCCTCTACGGCTACGCAGCAGGGCAGGGGCGACAGCCGAGGGGAAGAGGAGTGGCGCCGGCACTTGGGGACTCCTGGTGCTTACCGAGGTCGAGGCGGACGGTGGCGACAAGGCAGTGTCTAGTCCATTGCCATGCGTGTGCGCCACGGCAAGGATGGGGCAGGGCACAGGGCTCGTGCAAGGCCGTGCGGTGATGTGCGTGCGCTTGCTGGCGTCTGGCCATGAGGCAGTCATGCGTGGCCATGTTGGTCAGCTGGCTGCATGCACAATGCTACGCCATGAGGCTGTGTTCCATGGCATGAAGAGCATGGGCGTAGGACGCTCATGGTGGTCCGGCGAGGGTTGGCACGGGGAGCAGAGGGGTCAGCGGGGCTCACCGTGGGGCTTGGGGCGGTAAGATAGCGGCGTAGCGACGAGGCGAGGCCGTGATGGGTCGAGGCCACGCGGGGAGAGCCGCATCGCTGCTGTAGTCGTACGGGGCGGTGTCCTCGTTCCAGTGACTCCGGCGGCGGACGGCTCTGGTGTGCTCCAGTTCCGCTTCTTCTTCCTTCCTCTCTCCTTTCTTCTCTTCTCTCGGCTTGTAGTGGCAGGGCGTGGCCACAAGGTGGCAGCGGGCATGGGAAGGCGCTAGGGCAACCAGGGCCGGGGCTTTTATAGCTGGAGCTTCGGCCACAGCATGGACGAGCGGCTAGAGATGGCCAGGGGCGCACGGAGGGCTGTGATCGCGTCAAGGCTAGGGCTTCCGGGTCGCGACGCGATCGTGGTTGCGATGGCGAAATCGAATCCGCGCTCTATGGTCAAGAAGGCGGGGGATAGGGAGGGGGCAGGAGCATGGCATGGCCATGGTGGTGGCAGGCACGCGGCAGTGGTCATGCATTGTGCGTGACCCTGTCGGGCAGCCGGTGCCTACGTGGCACCCATCCAACGGGCTTCGCAGTCGGTTGTGAGGCATGGACGGCGGAGAGGGATCGAGGCAGCATTGGATTTTTCCCACGGCACCCTTGCTCTGTTTTTCGATCGCAGAGAAAGGGGATCAAGGAGGGGGATGACAGCGGGGGTCCCTTTGTCAGCGAAACAGGGGAAAACGATGGCGGAAAAGGGCGTGCGGGCTGGCTGCGTGGGCCGCGCGTGGTCGGGCCAGACCTGCGTGTGAGGCCACGAGCGCTAGCAGGCCAGCGAGGCCGGGAGGGTGAGCTAGGTCAGCAGTTGGGAGCGCGTGGGGTCTGGGCGAGCTGGGCCTACTTCGGTGATCGGCCCGACAAGGGAAGGAAGGTCTGTGCTAGCTAGGCCTGTGGGCTGTGTGCGCGGGCCAGCGAAGCGGTAAGGGAGGGATGGGCCGGCTAGTGGTAGAAGGCAGGCTGGACCTGACTCGGTTGCTTGGGCTGGTTTAGCTTTCTTATTTTCCTTTTCCCTTTTCTAATTCCTTATCTCTTTATCCCTCCATTATATTTACTTCCAACAGCTCCTAAATTGGTATACATGTATTACCAACATGTACAGCTCCTAGTGGGGTCCTCTAGGGGTTATCTATGGGTTAGTGGTGTCCATGTCAAGGGTTGGCATCGATGGGCATTGATTGACAAGGAAGGTCGATTGACTTTATGAATTAGATCAAGAGATTCGAATGAGGTTCAAAAGCAAGAAGGTGAATTGAGAGAGATGAAAAGGGTTCTTAAGATATTCTAGAAGGGATCAAAAGGATTTGCTACGGACTTGTGCTCTCCAACACAAAACACTAAACCAATAAAAGAACTCCGGCAAACTCCTACAAGTAATTCTATATGCATACAACAATTTATTTATAAATTGTTCTTAGTTTGACCTAGCATCTACATGATTCACACATTGTAGGAAAATTTTTAAAAAGTTCATATTTTTGGCTTCTCCAAAAACCCGGGTTGTTACACTCTCAACTTTGCATCCCGTATAATCAGAGTCTGAATATCCAATCAACTCAAATCTTGCTCCTTTGGGATACCACAATCCAACATTTTGTGTATGCTTTAAGTACCTCAATATTCTCTTTGTTGCCTTCAAGTGACTCTCTCTTGGTGAGGCTTGAAATCTTGCACACATGCATACACTAAACATCACATTCGGCCTTGATATGGTCACATAGAGTAGGCTTCCAATCATAGACTGATACATCTTTTGATCTACCATATTGCCACCAACATCACAATTCAAGCTTCCATTTGTCTCCATTGGTGTACTAATTGCTTTAGCATCATCTATTCCAAACTTCTTGAGCATGTCTTTGATGTACTTGCCTTGACTCACAAATGTGCCATTCTTCAATTGCTTGATTTGAAGACCAAGGAAGTAACTAAGCTCTCCAATCATGGACATCTCAAACTCACTTGCCATCATCTTTCCAAACTCTGCACAAAAGTCTTGATTGGTTGATCCAAAAATAATGTCATCAACATAGATTTGCAACACAAAAAAGTCATTGCCTAGCTTCTTAGTGAAGAGATGGTGTCAACCTTTCCCATCTTGAACCCCTTAGAGAGTAGGAAATCCCTCAATCTCTCATACCATGCTTTTGGTGCTTGCTTTAAACCATACAAAGCCTTTCTCAACTTGTAGACATGGTTGGGTTTATTCTCATCTTCAAAACTGGGAGGTTGCTCAACATACACAAGCTCATTGATGTACCCATTGAGAAATGCACTTTTCACATCCATTTGGTACAACTTGATGTTATGGACACACGCATAGGCTAACAAGATCCTAATTGCTTCCAATCTTGCAACCGGGGAATATGTTTCTCCAAAGTCAAGACCTTCAACTTGAGTGTAACCTTGAGCCACTAATCTTGCTTTGTTCCTTACAACTATCCCATCTTGATCTTACTTGTTCTGAAAGACCCACTTTGTTCCAATCACATTATGATCCTTAGGACTCTCAACTAACTCCCACACTTAATTTCTTGTAAAGTTGTTTAGCTCTTCATGCATAGCATTCACCTATTCAACATCCTTCAAAGGTTCATCTATCTTCTTTGGTTGAATGGATGAGATAAATGACAAGTGTTCACAAAATGATGCCAATCTTGATCTTGTTTGCACACCTCTTGAGATATCAACAATTATAGAATCCAATGGATGATCTCTTGCAACATTGGTAGGTTGGAGCACTTGAGCTTGATTGCTTGCATTTGATTGATCACTTGGTTGAGATGATGAATTAGCCACTTGTTGATCTTACACTTTGTCAACACTAGCACTTGCTTGACTTTGATCTTGAGAACCACTAGCTTGCACATTTGAGTTAGAGAGCACTTGATTCTTGTCATCTTCAACATCAATCACCTCTCTAGGTCTTATATCATCAATGTCCATGTTCTTCATTGCATTGACCAATTGAGTGCCTCTTACATCATCTAGATTCTCATCTTCCTCTTGGGAACCATTGGTTTCATCGAATTCTACATCATGAGCCTCCTCAAGAGTACCACTAGCCAAATTCCAAACTCTATAAGCCTTGCTAGTTGTTGAGTAACCAAGCAAGAAACCTTCATCACATTTCTTTTCAAACTTGCTCAATCTAGTGCCTTTGTTCAATATGTAGCATTTGCAACCAAAAACTCGAAAGTATGCTATGTTGGGCTTTCTTCCATTCAATAGCTCATAAGGTGTCTTCTCCATCACAGGGTGACAATAGAGTTGATTGCTATAGTAGCAAGCCATGTTGATTACTTCGGCCCAAAATGAATGACTCACATTGTACTCACTCAACATTGATCTTGCCATGCCAATCAAAGTCCTATTCTTCCTCTCAACTAGACATTTGATTATGGAGTGTACTTGGCCAAAAATTGATGCCTAATCCCAAACTCATCACACAAATCATCAACTCTTGTGTTCTTGAATTCACTTCCATTGTCACTTTTTACGTTCTTAATGGTGGTCTCAAACTCATTGTGAATTCTCTTGATAAATGTCTTGAAGATTGCAAATACATCACTCTTGTCAACAAGAAAGAACACCCAAGTGTATCTAGTGAAATCATCCACAATCACAAATCCATATTTGTTTCCACCAATGCTAGTATATGTGGTTGGTCCAAACAAGTCCATGTGCAACAACTCAAATGCCTTAGATGTGCTTATCATGCTCTTCTTAGGATGTGTGTTACCAACTTGCTTTCCGGCTTGACATGCACTACAAAGCTTATCCTTCTCAAATGTGACATCTTTCATGCCTCTAACTAAGTCATATTTGATCAACTTGTTCAATTGCTTCATTCCAACATGACCAAGCCTTTTATGCCATAACCAACCCATGCTAGACTTAGTGAGCAAACATGTTGACAATTGAGCTTCTCTAGCATTAAAATCAACCAAGTATAGATTCTCATATCTAAATCCTTTGAATATCAAGTTAGAGCCATCTACACTGATGATCTCTATATCATCCACACCAAATATGCACATGAAACCAAGATCACACAATTGAGCTACCGATAATAGGTTGAAGTTCAAGCTCTCGACTAGTAGCACATTGGAAATGCTCAAGTAATTGGATATTGCAATCTTACCAAGACCATTGACCTTGCCTTTGCCATTATCACCAATTGTGATACTATCAATCCCATTGCTCTCATTTGCATTGATTGAATTGAATATTCTTGAGTCACCAGTCATGTGTTGTGTGCACCCACTATCAAGCACCCAATGCCTTCCTCTGGCTTTATAATTGATCTACAAGAGAAGATCAATTATTTTTAGGTACCCAAACTTGATTGGGTCCTTGAAAGTTAGTCACCAAGGTCTTTGGTACCCAAATGGCCTTTTTCTTTGGGCCCACAATTGGTGTACCAATGAACTTAGCCTTCACACCATTGGCACCCTTAACAAGCATGTAGCAAGAATCAAATTTAATTAAGGATACATTAGGTTGCTTGTTCTTGTTAGTCTTGCAATATTGCTCTATATGCTCAACTTGCTTGCATCTATTGCAAAACCGACCATTGCCCTTCACAAAGCTAGCTTTGGGAGTGACAAAGGCTGCCTTGCCTTTCTTGGGGGTATAGCCTAATCCCTCTTTGTTGAGAGAAAACATTTAGCTACCCAAGTACTTTAACATGTGGGCATCTCCACCATAGGCATTGCCTAAGGCACGAGTGAGTTCATTCACCTCCTTCTTGAGGGTCTCATTTTCCACCATTAGTGAGGCATCACAAGTGAAACCATCACTCAAAGGTGAAGTGGAAGTAGTAGTGCTACAAGAAGGGTTAGTGGGATCAACAACAATGGGCTTATAAAAAGTTTCATCAATAATATCACAAGTTAGTCCCACATCACAAGACACAATCACTTGCTTCTTCTTGGCTTCCTCCTTCTTGGCTTGCTCGATGAGAGAGGAGTGAGCCTTTTCAAGCTTAGAGTGAGCTTTGCCAAGCTTCTAATGGGTTTCCATTAGCCTCTCATGAGTAGCATTGAGCTCATCAAAGGATTGTTCAAGAAATTTGACTTTCTTGCGTAATTCTTTGCACTCCTTTCTCTTCATCTCAAAACAAGTGTGCACTTGCTCACACATGTCCATGAGCTCCTCCTTGGTGTACTCTTCCTCCTCATCATCATCACTCCTACAAGCATCACTTTCACATTCGTCATCATCACTCACATCATATTTTACCTTGGTAGGCTTTGCCTTGAGGCATGTCGATGGAGTGTCGAAGATAGAGGGCTTGTTGTTGATGGAGATGCTTGCTAGTGCTTTCTTGATGGATTTCTTGTCATCATCACTAGAGCCATCACTATGCGAAGAGCCATCACAATCCCAAGTGACCACATAGCCTTCACCCTTCTTCTTCTTTTGGAAGGTCATCTTCTTCTCCTTCTTCTCCTTCTTGTCCTTCTTGTGTTTTTTCTTCTCATCCTCATCATTGTCACTATTGTAGGGACAATCTGCTACAACATGATTGGGGCTCTTGCAATTGTAGCATCTTCTCACATATTCTTTGCTCTTGGTGTGATCTCTTCTCTTTCTTACACCATAGCCCTTCTTCTTCATGAATTTGCCTATCTTGCGCACAAAGAGAGCCATAGCTTCATCATCAATGTCACTAAGATCATCATCATCACTTGATTCTTTTTTGGACTTGCCCTTGTTCTTGGATGATGAGCTAGCCTTGAATGCTACACTCTTCTTCTTCTTGTCTTCATCTTCCTTCTTGTCATCCTTGTTAACCCCTTCTCTTTCCACATGGTATGTCTCTTGTGTCATGACATCACCTAGTACTTGGTTAGGGGTGAGTTGCTTCAATCCTCCTCTTATGATGATCAATCTCAATGTCTCAAATCTTGGAGGTAAGCACATCAAGAACTGATGAGAGACATCATCATTTATCTTCTCTCCCAAAGACTTTGAATCATTTACAATCACTTGGAGCCTATGGAACATTTCTAGGATACTATCATCATCTTTCATCATGAAGCTTGTCAACTTGTCCTTGAGAATGTATAGCTTGGCACTCTTCACCATCGTTGTGCCCTCATATGTTTCTTCCAATCTCTTCCACACTTCACTAGCAAGGTCAAGATCCTTGATTTGCTCAAACACATTTGAATCAATGGCATTGTAGATGGTGTTGAGATCCATTGTGTTGCATTGCTTGTTGGCTTTATCATTGTTGGTGAGATTGTTAGGATCAAGAATCACATAGTCATTCTCCATCAGTTCCCACACTTGATCATTGATAGAACCAAGAAACATCTTCGTCTTTCTCTTCCAATAATCATAGCTTGTGCCATCAAAGAATGGTGGTTTGTCCCCCATATGGTTGAACACAACTTGAGCCATCTTTTATGCACCGAGGTTGTTAAGCCTTTCTCAAACGGTGACCATGGCTCCGATACCTCTTGAAAGGTCCTAATATGGCTAGAGGGGGGTGAATAGCCTATTTTAAAATCTGTAAGATCACTAGAGCAATTTGATTAGTATGACAAATGGCGTAATGCTTTTTTCTCTAGCTCTACTAGGGTTGCAAGCCACCTATCCAAACAATTCTAGTTGCTATAATCACTAGTCACACACAAGACCTAAATTGCTACACACTAAGAGCCCTCAAACTTGCTACAATAAAGAGCTCCAATAGATGAAATTAAGCTATAAAGCAAGCTCTCAATTCTAGCTACACTAAAGAGCTTGCTACAACTTGTTTGCGGGAATGTAAATGAGTAAGTAAGGTGATTATACCGCCACGTAGAGGAGTGAACCAATCACAAGATGACTACCAATTCAATCACTGGGAGAATACCAAGGGGCAAGAGACAACCGATTTTTCTCCCGAGGTTCATGTGCTTGCCAACATGCTAGTCCCCGTTGTGTCGACCTACACTTGGTGGTTCGGTGGTTAAGAGGTGTTGCTTGAACCTCGTCCACACAATTGGACACTACAAGAACATACCCACAAGTGAGGTAACTCAATGACACGAGCAATCCACTAGAGTTACCTTTTGGCTCTCCGCCAGGGAAGGCACAAGACCCCTAACTGTAACAGAACTGACCAAATCATAAGAATGTAAGTACAAAAACAATCACCGAAGCGATCAAATTCCTGTACTTAAGCTCCCATAATCCCGGTAGTCCGGAAATCACGAAGGATTTCAACCAACTCTCGACATACAAACCAAGATCGTAATGATTCAACACAACACATCATTCGTTACAACATTTCACAAGTAGCATTCGGATTACATCCATCAGAGTTCAAATAAAATATTACAAACCAAGTTTGAGTGTGCGGAAGCAACATAGTTTAGTACATAACTTCATAGTTTCAAATACATTGCCAGATCAGAGTCATGTCCTACAAAAGCATTATCAGGTACGAGAACTAGTAGAGACCGCACCCAACGGTCTAGTCTTCATCCCCAGCTAGGAGAAGGCAGTACTTGCAGCAACCAAAGAAGAACTGGTCATTTGCAAATTGGTGGGAGATAAACCACGAGTACGAGAAGGTACTCGCTAGACTTACCCGACAAAAGCGAAATAAAAGACACCAAGGATCATGCAAGGCTTTTCGTGGTGGGCTAGCTTGATAAAGTTGCATAAAAGAGCTTATGATTATAATAA
The DNA here is from genome assembly GCA_904845875.1 of Miscanthus lutarioriparius. NCBI lineage: Eukaryota > Viridiplantae > Streptophyta > Magnoliopsida > Poales > Poaceae > Miscanthus > Miscanthus lutarioriparius. Next base: position 57,421,901 of record CAJGYO010000014.1, on the reverse strand, counting down.
CCAATTTAAACTTATTATCAAGCTTATCATTATTTACCTGTCCACTAGATTAGCACCTGTACTAGAGCACTCACTTATTAGGAGCAAACAATATTAACCATAGCAGGTATAATAAGGCTGTCATCATCATATCATCATTTCCGAACCATTAAGTATTAAGTGTATCTACATTGGGGATAAGCCCGTCAAGTTCTCACTAACCGGGAGAGACGGCGATTTGAATCGAATTACAACTCAGCTGAGGGGGTATTCCTAACTCTCACCCTAGCATACTTTGCAAGGGTAGCCATGGGTCACCTTTTGGAACATCTCGGGAACCAAATTCGCATGGTTCGATCGATTGCAAGACTCTCGGGGATTACCCTTACGCCAGACGATCGGGACTTTTAAATCACCCGCCTTGGACTCACGCCACGGCTCCTTCCGAGGCGCACTTTATACTTATCGACTCCCGGCTGAGGTGAGCTACTCGGCCAGCGGTCGGTCATCAGGCCGCCAACTAAGAGAGGCATCGTTCAACATGAACAGAAAGGCTCCAAGATCCAGTCCTTAAGCGACATGACGGAGTCACTACAAACCGGCAAGCCTTCGTCCGGTCTTCATTTCAATTTAAGATCTGGTTTTTTCCACGATAGCAAATATAGCCAACCGTGCCACATGTATCTTCCTATATCTCGCAAGTGACAGGAAATCACCCAACTTCTACCGCGTTTAAGCAGGGCTAAGCACTACTCGAGCCTCAGCTACATAGGATTCAGGGTAACAATATCTGTACAAGGATTGGGTAACCAATGCAGCAAGTGTTTGCATCCAACACCTAAACTTAATGCAACAATATATATATGTAACAATAATACCTGTAACTACATTTCAAAAATTAGGAGGCTTAATATGCTCGGGGCTTGCCTTTCACAAAGTTGCAAGGACGGTGGTCCGGGCACTCAACGGCGACCTCTCGTCGGCACTTCTCTGAAGGTGCTCCTCCCTGAATCTCCGGCGTCGTCAGCTGCTGCTGCTCGCTCGGTTCCTCAATTCAGCAGGTTACTCCTTCCGGTACACCTATTGCATGCCGATGCAAAAGATAAATATCATGGATGCATAAGGAATGACATGATGCTCATGATGAATGAATCACAGTGGATGTTTACGAAAACATCACTGGACACTCGTTTACCGAGTAATTAGCTCTATTCAAATCACTTTAATCATGTATCCAACTTAACTTAAATAACAAGAGCAACTTACCTAACTTGCATAACCTAAGATAAAGATGCTCATCTTCAGTTAAAGGCCTAACACCTAGGAACATTACCACAAACTTAGAACTAGTAAAGACATACTTAAAATTACAGTTAAAGCTTCATATGCAAACAAGTAGTCACTTAATTCAATCATAACCAGAGTTCTATAAATCCAAATGACTTGCAAGAGGACATTCTGGAAAGCTCATGAAATTCTCTACAATTCATTTGTAAACATCAAAGCATGATTCTTAAGTTAACCAAATCAAATTCCAGTAAACCTAGAATCTGTCCCGCAATGGCAGGGTTGCTAACTTAATTATTTAATGATGATGCAAAAGCATAATTTGATCAATCCAAGTTTACCAACTTGTTTTTCATACCTAAGAAAACATTAGAAAGTATAGTGCCAACTTCTAAATAATTTATTTAATATCCTTTTCCAATTTATTTAGTTAATTAGGTGATTTAAGCAATATATAGTAAAACTATTCATAAAAATCTACAAAAATTACAGTAGCTATCTCATGCTGCACATAGACTACCATAAAAATTTCAAAGTCATTGGGCAAGCAAAACTTGCTGTATCCAAAATAACAGATGACATATCTAATTTGAGCATAATTAGGAAACCTTATTAAAAAGTGTCAAGCAACAGATTTCCCATTTTTCCTAGCATAATTCTAGCATAAGAATAGCACCCATCAATTTTCACCTTCACTGGATCTATAGAAAAATTATGAAAATTCACACAAGATCCACCCATTAATAAAAGGAAATTCTATAACTTAAAAACTACACATGTACTAGCTCTGAAATTTTAACCAGGGCTTCTAACAAGCAATAATAGATTGCCCACAAAATTTCATAATTTTTGGACCACAGAAACTCAAGATAAAATTCAAACAAGTTTGCATGCATCTAAAAACACATTTCAAAGTCCTATTTAATTCATTCAAAATTTCTAAAACACGTGTTCATATAATATTTTTGTTAAATACTAGACATGACCAGGAACTTAACAAAATTAGAACCACATCATTTGGACCTACCATCTAAGAGCTACATATTTTCCAATATGTACATCAATCTGTGAAATAATAAAACAAACAAAATGAAAACCCTAACGCTCTTTGGGCAGCAGCCAGTAAAATCACGGCTGCCCCACGAGCTTCTGTTGTGACCCAAGTCATGGCGCAAGTGGCCCAGATCGGCTCCCGTCTCGCGTCGGAGATCGACGAACAGGCCCGCTTGTCGGCCGAGAGACAGCAGAGAGAGGAGGAGGAGCGACGACGGCGGCGCAACTCACCGTCGGTAGCTTCTCAAGCAAAACCATCTACCTTCTGACGTTCGCCTTGACCATGCGCATCTAGTGGTGACCTCAATCGGTGCTAGGGTAGCGGCTAGAGGGGTGGCGGCGAGCACGGCGGCGCACGACTGCCACGGCACGGCCCGGCTCGTGGCCCAGCGGCGACACTGACCCCTAACGGTGACTCTCACGAGCTTCGATGGTGTTCCTATGACCTAGCGCGAGGCAGAGGAGGGGATGGGAACGGCGCGAGGACAGCTGGCCGCGTGGAGCACCAACTCCGGCGAGAACAGCCACGGCGGCGGTGGAAGGGAATGACGAATTCGTCCTTACCAAGGCACAATCGACTGGGCCGAGGAGTGGGGGTGGCGAGAGGGATCGCGGCGAGGCTACGGCGGGATGGCTGTCGCGTTTTTGCAGTGGCGAGCAAGCGGGGCGAAGGCGGAGCAATGGCGGGCGGCTGCGGACCCGACGCTGCGCGCGGAGGAAATGCAAATGAAGCAGCGACTCGGTGGGCAGGCGCTGGGGTGGCTTCAAGACGCGGCTGCGACGCCAGGACGTCCACGGCGCGTGGCGTGGCCGCGACGAAGGCGGCGACGAGTGGCGGACACGCGGTGTCAGCCCTCGAGCGGTCGGCCCGCGCGCGGTGACCGTTTTTCGAAAACAAACGCGATTCAGTGCTAAAGCCGACGCCTGACAGCGCGTATTCGACGATGATTTACTCCTAATCCGTGGTGATCTAGACTATGCCATAGTTAACAAAGTTGCTCATCTATACTTGAACTACAACTCTTTCCACTGGAGCTCAAGCTGGTTTGGCTCGGTTAGGGAGATACACGGCTCCAAACATGGGTACACTAAAACTGTACTTCACTTTAGGACTTAGAAAAATTTGCTAAGTATGAAATCAGCATGTACTTCTGACTTGTGGGCCATGTTTGAGCATGTTCTAGCCATTTGCATGAGTTGGTCATAAAACAACTTTTGTTCCTTGATAAATTAGCTACAACTTTTGTAAAGAGTGCACAGCCATGCAAAGTCTCTAGGTTGGACTTTTGAATCAGTCAAACGATGACACTCCATGGGTCAATTCAAGTCAAACTTGCACTTGAGGGCATTTTGGTCATTTTGGTCTACATGAACAATGTCCCAACAAGTAACCTAAGTATAATTAAGGTGTAATAGACCATGATCAACCACTTTACAAAATTGTTATACCACTTCTACTGATCACATGTGATAAAGAAAGTAAAACAAGCAATTCATACATATGTTTCAATACAACGTTTCACATGTTGCATGACCTTGTTGTTATCCTATACTTGTCACATTACTACCATATTGCCATGTTTCCAAGTATGAGAGTTTCATGTTACATTCACATGTTTCCCTACTACCATTCTAAGCAATCAAGCATGAAACACATACAATTTAAAATGTTGCATATGTATGTTTCAGTGATAATGACATGATGACATAGATAATGCACATGGTTATGAAATGAAATGCAATTAGTGGAAGCCTAAACACCTAGGGTGTTACAGCCCTCCCCCCTTAGAAAAATCTCATCCCAAGATTTGGAAAGCGTACCATTTAATATAGAAAGCTGGATAGTTTTCCTTTAAATAATCTTCCCGCTCCCAGGTTGCATCCCGTTCACTATGATTACTCCAAACTACCTTGTATAACTTAACCACTCGTGTACAAGTCACTCTTTCTTGTGTATCCAGAACTTGCATGGGCTTTTCCTCATAAGAAAGATCAGATTTCAAGTTGACTTTCCTTGTTGCTATTCTTTCCTCGGGAATACGGAGACACTTCTTCAGCTGGGACACATGGAATACCGGAAATATAGCTCCCATCTCACGGGGTAGATCGAGTTTATAGGCTACTCTTCCACTTTTCTTGATAATGCGGTAGGGTCCAACATATCGAGGCTCAAGCTTCCTTTTAATTCCAAAACGCTTGACTCCTTCTTTCAGGGGATACCTTGAGATAAACATGATCACCTACTTCAAACTCAATAGGTTTCCTTCTCTTGTCAAGATAGCTCTTTTGTCTAGCCTTTGTCTTGCGGTCATATTCTTCTATATAGTTCGGACTTGCTCTTCGGCTTCTTTTACAAAGTCAATACCATAGAATCTTCTTTCCCCGGGTTCCACCCAGTTCAAAGGAGTTCTACACTTGCGGCCATAAAGAGCTTCAAAAGGAGCCATTTTGATACTCTCTTGATAACTGTTGTTATAAGAGAATTCAAATGAGAGGTAACCAGTCTTCCCAAGAGCCTTTGCAAGAAATAAGACAAGCTCTAAGCATGTCCTCAAGAATTTGATTAACACGCTTTCGATGTCATGTCGATGTTTGTGGATGATAGGCGTAATCATGGATTAAATGAGTGCCAAGATTACGATGCAAGCACTCCCAAAAGCAAGCCGTGAATTGCGGTCCTCTATCAGAAACAATGGATTTGGGTACACCATGGAGACGTACCACTTGTTGAAAATAAATCTCAGCATAATTGTGCGGGTGATAGGTAGACTTGACAGGAATAAAGTGAGCGGATTTAGTTAGGCGATCTACGATAACCCAGATGGAATCACAACCCTTGTTGGTAGTGGGTAATCCAACAATAAAATCCATACTAATTTCTTCCCACTTCCACCAGAATAGAGAGTGGCTGCAATAATCCGAGCCTTATGTGAATAGCCTTGACTCTGCAATGCTTATCACACCTTGCCACGTAAGCTGCGATTTCTTTCTTCATCTTGGTCCACCACCAATAATACAGCTTGAGATCTTGATACATTTTACTACTACCAGGATGGATGGACAACTTAGAAGAATGGGCTTCAGCCATAATTTGATTTCTAAGTTCTTTATCTTTGGATACCACAAGTCTATCATTAAACCAGAGAATTCCTTTGTCATCGACCCTAAAGTGCTTGGTCTCTTTCTCTTTCATTTTCCGCTTGATGTGAAACACACCCACATCAGTCTTCTGGAGTTCGATAATTTGACTTCTAAGAGAGCAATCCACAGTGATATTGTGGAGTACTACAGGATGAAGGAGGTGTGACAGATGAAAGTCTTCACTAACCAAAGCATTGCAATGGGCCTTTCTGCTTAAGGCATCAGCAACCACATTTGCCTTACCAGGATGATAGTGCACTTGAAGGTTGTAGTCCTTGATCAATTCTAACCAGCGCCGTTGACGCATGTTCAACTCGGGTTGAGTAAAGATGTACTTGAGGCTTTTATGGTCAGTATAGATGTTGCACACATTACCCAGCAAGTATTGTCTCCAAATCTTCAGGGCATGAACAACTGCGGCTAGCTTTAAGTCATGGGTAGGATAGTTGACTTCATGCTTTCAAAGCTGGCGTGAAGCATAAGCAAGTACTCGGCCTTCCTGCATAAGAACACACCCCAAACCGGTGCCACATGCATCACAATAGACATCAAAAGGCTTTTCGATGTCAGGTTGTGCCAATACAGGAGCAGAGGTTAGCAATGTCCGCAAAGTGTGGAAAGCCTCTTCACACTTTGGAGTCCACACAAACTTCTCATCTTTTTGCAGTAGTCGAGTCATGGGCTTGGCGATTTTTGAGAAATCCGGGATAAAGCGACGATAATAGCCAGCCAATCCCAAGAAACTTCGAACTTCTGTGACCGTAGTAGGTGCCTTCCACTCAAGGACTTCTTGCACCTTAGTAGGGTCAACCAAAATTCCATCACCAGATAATACATGACCTAGAAAAGGTATCTTGTTCAACCAGAATTCACACTTGCTGAACTTAGCATAAAGCTGGTTGTCACGCAACCGAGTTAAAACAATTCTTAGATGTTCAGCATGCTCTTCTTCATTCTGAGAATATACAAGGATATCATCAATGAACACGACGACAAACTTGTCCAATTCTGGCATGAATACAGAATTCATCAGGTACATAAAGTGTGCCGGAGCATTTGTCAACCCAAAGGACATGACAAGGTACTCGAACAAGCCATAACGAGTAGAGAAAGCTGTCTTAGGTATATCTTCAGGACGAATTTTGATCTGATGGTAACCAGACCTCAAATCGATCTTGGAGAATACCTTAGCTTTGGAGAGCTGATCAAACAGAATATCGATGCGAGGAAGAGGGTATTTGTTCTTGATGGTAACAGCATTTAGGGGACGATAATCTATGCACATGCGCAAAGATTCATCCTTCTTCTTCACAAAGATAGCCGGACAACCCCAAGGAAAAGAACTAGGCCGAATCAAACCTTTCTTCAATAGCTCATTCAACTGACTCTTTAGTTCAGCCAACTCATTGGGCGGCATTCTATAGGGCCTTCGAGAGATAGGAGCCGTACCCGGAATGAGTTCTATCTTGAATTCTACATCGCGGTCTGGAGGTAATCCAGGCAAGTCATCAGGGAAGACATCTGGAAACTCACAGACAACTGGTAGATCCTCAATGGCTTTGGCTAGGGTAGCATTGGCTGTATTGTGAATAGAGATATCACGAGGTAACTGCACTAGAAAACCCTTCTTATCCACAGGATCCCTCAACATTACCACACGGGTTGACGTATCGATCAACACTCCATTCCCACTCATCCACTTCATTCCTAGGATTATATCAATTCCTACCCCCGGTAGAACTACAAGATCCGTAAGGAACTCTCGATCCCCAATTTCAAGCTTTACATCTTTTACTACTTGGTTAGTCATGATATTATTTCCAGCAGCACTAATACAATAACCACCCTTGACAATTGTAATCACATTCATCTTATGCTTAGATGCAAAAGTAGAACTCACAAAGGAATGTGAAGCACCGAATCAAAGAGCACAAACTGCTAGTAGGTGATCATTAACAAGAAACTTACCAGTGGTGACCACTTCACCCCGCAGGAATTTCCTCCACGATGAGTGTAGTGAACACGCATACTGGCGGACGTTTCCTTGAGCATTCTTGGGAGGATGGGGACATCTATTTGCCCAATGACCGGGCTGGTTACTGGTTCCAACACACTACTGTTAGGCTGGTGGGACATTGGAGCTGCCACCCCAGAGGTATTCTTTGGTAAGGAAATTGTGTATTTTTGCGAAAACTAGTTTTAGCTTGATTCTTCTTCTGAGGTGGGCGGTACCGGACATTAGCATTGGGTGGACGGTACTGGGCCTTGGATACTATTGGTGCCTTAGACTGAGAAGCACCTGCCTCAAAGTTTCTTTTGCGGTTCTTGGAAGTGGCATATATCTTATCATTGTTCTCTCTGAGTCGAGTGTCACCGATAAACTCATTGAAGGTGACACACTTGCGATTGCCCATTGACTTCATCGGTTTAGGGAAAGTCCCTCTTGAAGCTAGCTATTCTCTTAGCGTTAGTATCGACGAACTCGTGGAGCATACCGCTTGAGTTGTTGAATGCCCTGGAGGTATTCATTGAGACTCTTGTTGCCTTGGGTGAGCTTCATAAACTCAGTATGCTTAATGGCCATGAGACTAGGAGGGATAAAGTGTCCTCTGAAAGCTGCCTAAAACTGACCCCAAACTATCTCGACGTTTGCAGGGAAGGTGGTCTTGTGATGTGTCCACCAGATGCCTGCAGGGCCTTGGAGCTGGTGTCCTGCATATGTGGCCTTCATACCTTCAGTCAAACGGAGCAATCGAAACCTTTGCTCTATCGTTCTCAACCATTCATCAGTTTGTAATGGTTCTTCTACCTCATGAAAGATAGGAGGCTTTGTATCCATGAAGTCCTTAAAGCTGCTGTACTGGTTTGGCTCGGGTCCTTGGCGGACATGACGATCCTCACGGTTAGCCATCTGACGCATAGCCTCAGCTAACATGCGCTGACTTTCCACAACTGTCTGCATTAGCTCAGCTGGTGTGGGCGGTGGCGGAGGTGGTTGTTCCTCATTTCCCATGCCACGACCGCGATGAAGGTTATGAGCCATCTGCAAAATGTATAGCCAATGAGCACTGACGATGTGGAAATTTTTGTAGATGAATCGTATAATTATGCCCAAACTGAGTCCATTGGAGGGAATGCATTTATATAATCAACAGAGGCACAATCATTCATCACAACCACACAACTCATCAAGCGTGTCAATTGACACATAAATGCGATGAACTTAACCAACAACGAGATCCATAGACCGCAAAGACGAAATTCATCAAAGGCTCACATACGTGGAGCATAATACGTTCGATAGGTTACATCCAAGCCATAGTGGTTCCAAACTTACATCCAAAGATAACTTATGGTTCGATATTACATCCCAACGATTAACTTATTACAAAGCTACTCGTTCATGCATGAGGATCAACAAAAGACTAGCTCTTGCGCATTAGCTAAGTAGTAAGCTAAATTACGCATCATCCTCGGAGTCAGTGTCGAAGATCTCTCCTCCATCTTCATCACTAGCAGGCTCTAACTCCTCATCTTCCTCCTCATCAGGTGGAATGTCCTCAGGTCCATTGACCTCCATGTCATCATCACCTTCAGCCATGATGACACCAGAACCCATCTCATCCTCATCCTTAGGTGGCAGGAGAGGGTGAAGTTGATTGTGTGTGGTGAACCTCCTCATGGAGATTGTCATTGTACTCCTCAAAGAATCGCCACTTTCTTGCTCTAGCTCTACTGTCGCGCTCTCAACACATTCTCCTCGTGCGGGCTTCATTCCGTTGGTTCATCACGTGAATCAACATGCGTTCACAGATTCGGTGAGCAAGCTGTCAACCTCGAACCTCAAGGGTCTCTTGGTCCCCTTCTGCGTTACTTGTTCCAAGCGGTCTTGAGCCGCATTCCTCTCAAAGCAGATCACCCGAGCTAGCTCTATCCTCGGCCTTTTTCCTCCTCAAGAGGCTCGGGGCCGGGGCTCACGAGGAGCTAAACGGTGACGAGGGCGCCCGCCTCCAGCGGACTTTGAAAGCAAAGTGAGCTTCGTGCGCGCCATCTCAGTAGCAAAAGTTACAACGTAAGGGAGAATCATTTAAGGGATACGAAATTTAATTAGTCGGGACAATCATATTTTAAAGGAGGGAGTAATGCAAGAAATGCCATGTATGCTTGAACATGATGCATGCACGATCCGTACGTCCTCACAATCCTAGAAAAATTTAAAGGCTAGCGAAATATACGGTGGCATACATACGTTCTCTCATATACGGTAGCTAGTCGATCTACAACAATACGTTGTTAGTGTACCTGCAGAAAATTTCATTTCAGCCCAGTAATTTCCCAAAATGCATAAAAGCAAGCAGTAAACTAAATACTTTCATACATACATCCCCCGATGCATATACTCTAGTATCACAGCTACCCGTCAGAGATACCCACATTTAAGTACTCTCATAGATACATGATTGAACATGTAAGTATGCGAGCAACCACAACTACTCTCCCCTAGACCGACGGTTGGACGGTCATGCTCTCACAACTCCCACTTACCAGAGCGTAGAGGTATTTGATCCAAACATTACCACCCAAGCGGATGGCATCCATACAATAGCACGCCGTATGGACAACGAAACAGAAACAAGCAAGAACCCCCAAGTTAGTACTTAATAAGCCACCTAAGAGTCCTTATTTAGGCATAAGGGATATGACCACTGGCAATACTTAGTATTTAATTTAGGATTTTCACAAATACTTTTGTTTTAAATACACAAATGACATGTTTAGTGTCGAATCTTGCTCTGATACTAGCTGTAACAGAACCGACCAAATCATAAGAACGTAAGTACAAAAACAATCACCGAAGCGATCAAATTCCTGTACTTAAGCTCCCATAATCCCGGTAGTCCGGAAATCACGAAGGATTTCAACCAACTCTCGACATACAAACCAAGATCGTAATGATTCAACACAACACATCATTCATTACAACATTTCACAAGTAGCATTCGGATTACATCCATCAGAGTTCAAATAAAATATTACAAACCAAGTTTGAGTGTGCGGAAGCAACATAGTTTAGTACATAACTTCATAGTTTCAAATACATTGCCAGATCAGAGTCATGTCCTACAAAAGCATTATCAGGTACGAGAACTAGTAGAGACCGCGCCCAACGGTCTAGTCTTCATCCCCACTTGGGAGAAGGCAAGACTTGCAACAACCAAAGAAGAACCGGTCATCACGCAGCGGTGGGAGATAAACCCCGAGTACGAGAAGGCACTCACTAGACTTACCCGACAAAAGCGAAATAAAAGACACCAAGGATCATGCAAGGCTTTTCGTGTGGGCTAGCTTAACACAGCTTGCATAAAAGAGCTTATGATTATAATAACCAATTTAAACTTATTATCAAGCTTATCATTATTTTACCGTCCACTAGATTAGCTTTTTGTACTAGAGCACTCACTTATTAGGAGCAAACAATATTAACCATAGCAGGTATAATAAGGTTGTCATCATCATATCATCATTTCCGAACCATTAAGTATTAAGTGTATCTACATTGGATATAAGCCCGTCAAGTTCTCACTAACGGGAGAGACGGCGATCGAATCGAATTACAACTCAGGTGAGGGGTATTCCTAACTCTCACCACCGGCATACTTTGCAAGGGTAGCCGTGGGTCACCTTTTGGAACATCTCAGGAACCAAATTCGCGGGTTCGATCAGCGCCAGCACTCTCAGGGATTACCCTTCTGCCAGGACGATCAGGACTTTTAAATCACCTACCCTTGGACTCACGCCTACGGCTCCCTTCCGAGGCGCACTTTATACTTATCGACTCCCGGCCTGAGGTGAGCTACTCGGCTTCGCGGTCGGTCATCAGGCCGGCCAACTAAGACAGAGGCATGCGTTCAATATGAACAGGAAAGGCTCCAAGATCCAGTCCTTAAGCGACACAGACGGAGTCACTACAAACCGGCAAGCCTCCGTCCGGTCTTCATTTCAATTTAAGACTGGTTCTTTTCCACGATAGCAAATATAGCCAACTGTGCCACATGTATCTTCCTATATCTCGCAGGTGACAGGAAATCACCTGACTTCTACCGCATTTAAGCAGGGCTAAGCACTACTCGAGCCTCAGCTACATAGGATTCAGGGTAACAATATCTGTACAAGGATTGGGTAACCAATGCAGCAAGTGTTTGTATCCAACACCTAAACTTAATGCAACAATATATATATGTAACAATAATACTGTAACTGCATTTCAAAAATTAGGAGGCTTAATATGCTCCGGGGCTTGCCTTTCACAAAGTTGCAAGGACGGTGGTCGGGCACTCAACGGCGACCTCGTCGGCACTTCTCCTAAAGGTGCTCCTCCCGAATCTCCGCGCGGCTGCTGCTGCGCTCGCTTCGTTCCTCAATTCCAGCAGGTTACTCCTTCGGTACACCTATTGCATGCCGATGCAAAAGATAAATATCATGGATGCATAAGGAATGATATGATGCTCATGATGAATGAATCACAGTGGGTGTTTACGAAAACATCACTGGACACTCGTTTACCGAGTAATTAGCTCTATTCAAATCACTTTAATCATGTATCCATCTTAACTTAAATAACAAGAGCAACTTACCTAACTTGCATAACCTAAGATAAAGATGCTCATCTTCAGTTAAAGGCCTAACACCTAGGAACATTACCACAAACTTAGAACTAGTAAAGACATACTTAAAATTACAGTTAAAGCTTCATATGCAAACAAGTAGTCACTTAATTCAATCATAACCAGAGTTCTATAAATCCAAATGACTTGCAAGAGGACATTCTGGAAAGCTCATGAAATTCTCTACAATTCATTTGTAAACATCAAAGTATGATTCTTAAGTTAACCAAATCAAATTCCAGTAAACCTAGAATCTATCCCGCAATGGCAGGGTTGCTAACTTAATTATATAATGATGATGCAAAAGCATAATTTGATCAATCCAAGTTTACCAACTTGTTTTTCATACCTAAGAAACATTAGAAAGTATAGTGCCAACTTCTAAATAATTTATTTAATATCCTTTTCCAATTTATTTAGTTAATTAGGTGATTTAAGCAATATATAGTAAAACTATTCATTAAAATCTACAAAAATTACAGTGGCTATCTCATGCTGCACATAGACTACCATAAAAATTTCAAAGTCATTGGGCAAGTAAAACTTGCTGTATCCAAAATAACAGATGACATGTCTAATTTGAGCATAATTAGGAAACCTTATTAAAAAGTGTCAAGCAACAGATTTCCCATTTTTCCTAGCATCATTCTAGCATAAGAATAGCACCCATCAATTTTCACCTTCACTGGATCTATAGAAAAATTATGAAAATTCACACAAGATCCACCCATTAATAAAAGGAAATTCTATAACTTAAAAACTACACATGTACTAGCTCTGAAATTTTAACCAGGGCTTCTAACAAGCAATAATAGACTGCCCACAAAATTTCATAATTTTTGGACCACAGAAACTCAAGATAAAATTCAAACAAGTTTGCATGCATCTAAAAACACATTTCAAAGTCCTATTTAATTCATTCAAAATTTCTAAAACACATGTTCATATAATATTTTTGTTAAATACTAGACATGACCAGGAACTTAACAAAATTAGAACCACATCATTTGGACCTACCATCTAAGAGCTACATATTTTCCAATATGTACATCAATCTGTGAAATAATAAAACAAACAAAAAATGAAAACCTAACCGCTACTGGGCCAGCCCGTAAAATCACGGCGGCCCACGAGCACACAGGCGCGGCCCAAGTCGCGGCGCAAGTGGCCCAGACTGGCTCCCGTCTCCGCGTCGGAGACTGACGAACGGGCCCCGCTTGTCAGCGAGACAGACAGGGGAGCGGAGGACGATGATGGCGCAACTCACCGTCGGTAGCTTCTCCGGTGAAACCATCTACGCTACGACGTTCGCCTTGACCATACGCATCTAGTGGTGACCTCAATCGGTGCTAGGGTAGCGGCTAGAGGGGGTGGCGACGAGCACGGCGGCGCACAGCCACGGCACGGCCGGCTCCGGCGAACTGACGGCGACACAGCCCCTAACGGTGACTCTACGAGCTTCGATGGTGTTCCTATGACCTAGCGCGAGGCAGAGGAGGGGATGGGAACGGCGCGAGGACAGCTGGCCGCGTGGAGCACCAACTCCGGCGAGAACAGCCACGGCGGCGGTGGAAGGGAATGACGAATTCGTCCTTACCAAGGCACAATCGACCTGGCTGAGGAGTGGGGGTGGCAGAGGGGATCACGGCGAGGCTACGAGCGGGATGGCTGTCGCGTTTTTGCAGTGGCGAGCAAGCGGGGCGAAGGCGGAGCAATGGCGGGCGGCTGCGGACCCGACGCTGCGCGCGGAGGAAATGCAAATGAAGCAGCGACTCGGTGGGCAGGCGCTGGGGTGGCTTCAAGACGCGGCTGCGACGCCAGGACGTCCACGGCGCGTGGCCTGCACGACAGAAGGCCAGCGACGAGTGGCGGACACGCGGCGTCAAGCCTCTGAGCCGGTCGGCCACGGCGACTGACCGTTTTCTGAAAACAAACGCGATTCAGTGCTAAAGCCGACGCCTGACAGCGCGTATTCGACGATGATTTACTCCTAATCCGTGGTGATCTAGACTATGCCATAGTTAACAAAGTTGCTCATCTATACTTGAACTACAACTCTTTCCACTGGAGCTCAAGCTGGTTTGGCTCGGTTAGGGAGATACACGGCTCCAAACATGGGTACACGAAACTGTACTTCACTTTAGGACTTAGAAAAATTTGCTAAGTATGAAATCAGCATGTACTTCTGACTTGTGGGCCATGTTTGAGCATGTTCTAGCCATTTGCATGAGTTGGTCATAAAACAACTTTTGTTCCTTGATAAATTAGCTACAACTTTTGTAAAGAGTGCACAGCCATGCAAAGTCTCTAGGTTGGACTTTTGAATCAGTCAAACGATGACACTCCATGGGTCAATTCAAGTCAAACTTGCACTTGAGGGCATTTTGGTCATTTTGGTCTACATGAACAATGTCCCAACAAGTAACCTAAGTATAATTAAGGTGTAATAGACCATGATCAACCACTTTACAAAATTGTTATACCACTTCTACTGATCACATGTGATAAAGAAAGTAAAACAAGCAATTCATACATATGTTTCAATACAACGTTTCACATGTTGCATGACCTTGTTGTTATCCTATACTTGTCACATTACTACCATATTGCCATGTTTCCAAGTATGAGAGTTTCATGTTACATTCACATGTTTCCCTACTACCATTCTAAGCAATCAAGCATGAAACACATACAATTTAAAATGTTGCATATGTATGTTTCAGTGATAATGACATGATGACATAGATAATGCACATGGTTATAAAATGAAATGCAATTAGTGGAAGCCTAAACACCTAGGGTGTTACACTAACAATCACCGAAGTTGGCCACAAACAATCACCAACACGTGCTGAAGCTCCTCTGTTGCTCCAAGCTGTCTAGGTAGCGGTAACCACCAAGAGTAACAAGAACTCCACAGCCACAATGATCCTCAAGTGCCACTAAATGCAATCACTCAAGCAAATGCACTTGGAATCACTCCCAATCTCTCTATGATTATGAATCAATGATGGAGATGAGTGGGAGGTGTTTGCTTAGTCTCACAAGGATGTCAAGTATATCAAAGTGCCAAGGGAGTTGCCTTGGAGCTGGCCAAACACTATTTATAGACGTCCCCAAACGAATAGAGACGTTAGGCTCAGCATTGGGCTCACTACGCAGGCACCGGACGCGCCTATCAAGATGACCAAACGCTCGGCCCCCTATGTCCGGTCGCGTGGATGCATCCATGTGTCTCCATTTTGAATGAAGTTCATTGACCTCCAATGGTCAAAAACTGTCAGCGCGGTTAGTCATGTGACGACCAAACTCGCTGCTTGCACAACTTGACGCACGAGCCCTCAGCGCCTGATCGTTTCTAGAGAGGTTACAGAGCCGTTTTCAACTAACCAGACGCATCCAATCAACGTCGACCTGACATGCCTGGCATCTGATCCTCATAGGCGCCCGCTAGTAGCGCTGGCATCAGCGTATGTCAGCCACGACCTGGCGCAAGCCCTGTGCGTTCGGTCATGCACTGGCGTCTGAGTCCGCTTGATCGAAAAAGTGACCGGACGCTGCTTGTCCGGTCCTCTACCTCACTCTCGGTCATGCCTCTGTGCCACGGTGTAAATGACCGGACATGCCCGGAGTGAGTCCAGTCACCCCACGGTCAGCGTCTGGTCTAGGACTGTCTACTCCACTTCATTTTCTAAGTCCCCTACCTCTTCACCCTTTCTTCCAACTTGCTAACCACAAAGTGTAGAACTTGTGTGCATGTGTGTTAGCATTTTTCAAAGCATTTTACAAGGGTCAAGGTTAGCATACTAGGTTCCTAAATGCATATGCAAGAATCATGTCACCTAGTGGCACTCGATAAACCATTTAGCCAAAGATTTCCCCTCTTTATTGTACGGCTATCGACCCTAAGTCACTCACACCCGCTATGGTGTCTTGAGTGCGAAACAAAAACCTATCTTATACCTTTGCCTTGATCTTCTTAGTTTTTTGTTTTTCTCTTTCTTCTTTTCCAAGTTGAGCTTGATCATCTTCAACATATGTCCATCTCCATC
The DNA here is from genome assembly GCA_904845875.1 of Miscanthus lutarioriparius. Classification (NCBI taxonomy): domain Eukaryota; kingdom Viridiplantae; phylum Streptophyta; class Magnoliopsida; order Poales; family Poaceae; genus Miscanthus; species Miscanthus lutarioriparius. The sequence goes on along the minus strand of CAJGYO010000014.1, from coordinate 57,405,724 downwards.
TCCATGGACTTCATAACCATGATCCACACTTGGATTGCACCAACCTAGCTCATATCACAACTCATGACAAAGGTTAGTGCTAGATTTCATCAATTATCCAAAACCAAACTAGGGCTTTCATCGAGCCACGGTGACCACCATGGTGACCGCCCACCTCGGTTCCAGAAGCTAGATTTTCCCAAGTACAATGGGAAATTTGATCCGCTAGCCTTCATCAACCGATGTGAGTCCTATTTCCATCTGCAATGAATCACGGTGGAAGAATAGGTGTGGATGGCATCGTACAACCTAGATGGAGGCGCCTAGATGTGGTTCATCTAGGTGCAGCAAGACGAAGGCACGCCGTCATGGCACCGCTTCTCTGAGCTTCTCAACCTCTGCTTCAGGCCCCCGATACGCTCCAACCCTGTAGGCGAGCTGATAGCATGCAAGCAGACAAGCTCAGTCGTGGACTACCAGGATCACTTCGAGGCTCTACTCCTCTGTGTTGGCATGTTGTCAGAAGAGCAGGGCGTTTAGGCATTCATGATGGGCCTGCAGCCGTCGCTCAGCCTCGACATCGAAGTCCACAACCCACAATCCCTCGTAATTGCCATGAGCCTCACACACAAGCTTGAGCTCCATGAGCAGTATAGCTCCACCGTTATGCCGGCCCCAGCCACCCCACGGTAGCCGTCCCACGGCCTCCTGATGGGTCCTCCGATGTAGTTGGCTCTGCTTGTGCCACCAACCCGCACGACTGCGACACCTCTCACCATCGAAGGACGGTTGGTGAAGCGGCTGTCCTAGACCGAGATGGTGGAGCGGCGTCGCCTCAGCCTCTGCTTCAACTGCAATGAGAAATTTGGCAGGGGCCACAACCGCGTCTGCCAGTGCACCTTCCTCTTTGACCTGGCCAACGTCGACGACGATGAGGATCCCGGGCCAGCCGCCACTGCTGTCGACGACCCGCTCATCTCGCTCCATGCGATCGTGGGCGTCCGCACTAGCGAGACAATGCAGGTGCGCATCCTGTTGGGCGAGGCATCCCTTCTAGCCCTGCTTGACTCAGGATCGACACACAATTTTATCTCCGAAGAAGCTGCAGCCCACACAACCCTCCATCTCCATCCATGCGGCAATATGAGGGTCACCGTGGCCAATGGGGAGCATGTGTCGTGCCCTGGAGTGTACCGTGCCACAGCCTTCTCCGTTGACGATGAACATTTCCCCCACCAACTTCTTCGCGCTGCCCTTGGCTGGCTACGACGTCATCCTCAACACATAGTGGTTGGCCTCCCTCGGGCCGATCCTGTGGGACTACAGTGCACTCACCATGTCCTTCTAGCACCAGGATCACCAGGTATGCTGGGAGGGCATCACTGGGCCCGCCAGCCCCGCTCTACGGGCGTGCAGCCAAGACGACCTCCTGCTGGCCCTACTGGACGAGTTCACCGCTATCTTCACCAAGCCGTCCGGCATGCAGCCACCCCGCTCCTAGGATCACTGCATCAACCTTGTCCTAGGGTCCTCGCCGGTGGCGGTCTAGCCCTATCGCTACCCCGCCTCCCACAAGGATGAGCTAGAATGCCTGTGCACCACCATGCTGGCCCAAGTGCTCATCCAGCGTAGCACGTCAGCGTTCTGTGTTGACTACCGTGCCCTCAACGCCATCACCGTCAAGGATGCCTACCCAATATCGGTGGTCGATGAACTCTTAGATGAGTTGCATGGTGCCCGGTTCTTCACCAAGTTGGACCTCCGCTCCGGCTATCATCAGGTTCGGATGAACCCCGCTGACATGGAGAAGACGGCGTTTAGGACTCATGATGGCCTGTACGAGTTCCTCGTGATGCCGTTCCGGTTGTGTAATGCCCAGGCCACATTCCAAGTGCTGATGAATGATGTCCTATGCCTGTTCCTGCGTTGCTTCGTCCTTGCCTTCTTCGATGACATCTTGATCTACAACGCCTCCCTGGCCAAGCATCTCCGCCATGTCTGGGCCGTCCTCACCGTGCTCCATCAACACTACTTGTTCGTCAAGAGGTCGAAGTGTGCCTTTGGCATCGACTCCATTGCCTATCTAGGGCACATCATCTTGGCCAAAGGGGTGGCCATGGACCCTGATAAAGTCCAAGTCGTCATTGACTGGCCATAGCCCCACTCGGCGTGCACGGTTTGTGGTTTCCTTGGGCTTGCGGGCTACTACTGCAAGTTCATCAAGGATTTTGGCACTATCGCCGCCCCCTGATGGCTCTGCTGAAGAAGGATGGTTTCGCCTAGTCCGAGGCAGCGAGCGCGGCTTTCACCGCCCTCAAGGTGGCCATCACAATAGCACTGGTGCTGACTCTACCTGACTTCGCCCAGCCATTCATTGTTGAGTGCGATGCTTTGACTCACGTCTTCGGGGCCGTTCTCCTCCAAGATCAGCACCTCGTGGCATTCTTCAGTCGCCTTGCCGCACCTCGGCACTAGTCCCGATGATGTATGAACGGGAGCTAATCGGGCTGGTGCTCGCCATTCGCCATTAGAGGCCATACCTCTGGGGCCACCGATTTCTGGTACGAACTGATCACTTTAGCCTCAAGTTCCTCTTGGATCTGCGCTTAGCCACAATCCCATAGCATCATTGGGTGGGCAAGTTGTTGGGCTTCAACTTCTCCTTGGAGTGCAAGGCGGGCAGCACCAATATGGTGGCCGATGCCCTATCCCACCACGACACCGAGGAAGCAGCGATCCTGGCCCTCTCCGGTCCACACTTTGACTTCATCGAGCGGCTTTATCAGGAGAAATGATCAGGATCCCGCGATAGTTGTGATCGAGGAGATCGCCTCCAACTAGCGTGTGGCTCCCTAGTCCATCGTCGATGTCTTGGTGGCGTTCTAGTGGTGCCTCTACATCCCGCCTGGCGCCCCAATTCTCCAGAAGCTCCTCGCCGTGGTTCACGACGACGGCCATGAAGGACTCCAACGCACACTCCATCGCCTCCGCCATGACTTCCACTCCCTGAATGGCTGAACCTATGTGCCGTGGTCCAGGACTATGTGCGCATGTGCGCCACCTGCCAGCGCTACAAATCCAAGCACCTGCACCCGGTAGGCCTTCTCCTTCCTTTGCTGGTGCCAACGGTAGTGTGGACGGACATCGGGATGGACTTCATCGAAGCCTTGCCACGTGTGGGTTGCAAATCGGTCATCCTCACAATTGTTGATCGCTTCAGTAAGTACTACCATTTCATCCCCTTAGCTCATCCCTATTCGACAGAGTCCGTGGCATAGGCGTTCTTCACCGACATCGTGCGCCTGCATAGCCCGTAGTCCATCGTCTCGGACAGGGACCTGGTGTTCACCTCCATCTTTTGGAAGGAGCTAATGTGCCTCACCGATGTTAAGCTCCACATGACGATGGTGTTCCACCCGCAGTCAGATGGCTAGATAGAGGCGGCCAACAAAATCATCGTCATGTGTCTGCGCTACCTGACGGGTGATTGTCCCTGCCAATGGCTACGCTGGCTGTCGTGGGCCGAGTACATCTACAACACCACCTTCTAGTCCACGCTCAAGACCACGCCATTCCAGATCGTCTACGGCCACGACCCGCCCTCGATCCGCTCCTATGAACCTGGAGAGACCAGGGTTGCCGCGGTGGCCAAAAGCATGTCGGAACGAGACGAGCTGTTGGCGGACGCCCGTGCCCATCTGGAGCAAGCTCAAGACGTCTACAAGCGGTTCTACGACACGCATCACCACGACGTCCACTACAGCGTCGATGACTAGATCTGGCTCCACCTTTGCCATCGCGCCCTGGCTTCCCTGCACGGCGTCACCAAAGCGAAGCTACGGCCCCGATTCTATGGGCCTATACTACAACGCCGCCATTGTCAATGACGTCGCCTACCGCCTCGAGCTCCCTCCCTATGCCCGTCTGCATGATGTTTTCCACGTCAGGCTCCTGAAGAAGTTCATGGGCAATCCTCCATCTGCCCAACCGGCTCTGCCTCCTACGCACCATGGCATGACACAGCCGGTCTAAGAGTGCGCCTCTCGCACCATGCTAGCACGCAGTGTCCACCAGGTGCTGGTGCATTGGCAAGGCAAGCCCACGACCTTCGCCACCTGGGAAGACATTAACAGCTTCATCGATTGCTACCCAAGCTTCCAGCTCGAGGACGAGCTGCTCGTCGAGGGGGGAGAGATGTCATGTGGGGGCGTGTCGACAGAATATCATCGGCAGTCCTCCGAGGGGTATCCCATGAAGGTAGATTGATCGGCAGAGGAGCGTGAGATCAAGAACAAGAAGGCAACAGAGACACACGAGTTAGACAGGTTCAGGCTGTCAGTATGACGTAATACCCTACTCCAGCGGTCTGTTGGTTTGTATTAGCTATCGTATGATATTGCGTGAGTTTGGAGGGGGTCCCTGCCCGCCTTATATAGTCCGGGGAGCAGGGTTACAAGTCGGTTAGATCTAAGAGATAATCAGAAAGTAATAACTGATTACAAAAATCTTGGGATCATACATATCCTAATAGATCTCGTAGTATCTTCAGGATATCTTTCAGATGTGTTGCGGGAGCCACCAAGCAGAGTCGTGCCCTGCAAAGCGTCGTCTTGTGGGCTGGGCCGCCCCTGGGGGCGCAGCCCATGTGATCTGCCGTGGGTATCCTGGGTCGTACCCCCACAGGGCGACACTACAGCCGCCGGCCTCGAACACGAGGAGCAACCAGGGCAGCTCCCAAGGGCGCGCATGGCCAGAAGCAGCCCGAGGAGGCTTAGGCGGCTGAGTGCTTTAGCCATTAAGGCAATTAAGATGTAGTTGAGGAGATTAGAGTTAATGACCGGCATTAGAATCAAGGAGCCAGCGCCTATATGTATCCCAAACTCTGTTGACTGAATCAAGCAAGAAGAAACTATCCCCAAACCTCACTTTGTTGCTCTTAATCTCATCCCCTACTGCTCTAGTCGTCAAGCAAAAACCCTAGCACCATTACTGGCCCGGGCTACGAGTTGAGGAGCCAGGGACCTCCATCCTTGGGCACCAACGCCCTTGACAGAATAGAAGATCATGTGGAAGTGGATATGAATATAAAGGTTGAATGTTGTATTCTTTTTTCTATGTGCTTTTAAATGGTGGTTTCTCACACAAGGTTTTCAATAAGGCAACACGTATGATTTAACTTTTCTTTTAAAAAAAATTCCTCACATGGTTTTTTTGGAGTTTTTAATAAGATATATGCATATCATAGTAATCCCTGAAGAGAAGTGTTAACAAGGAATCATAATTCTAGTCCATTATTATCTACGTTGGCCCTAATAAAATTTCTAGACTTACTGCAAACTATAAATGTGGGAGATTTAAAAAATAATTTATTAATAATATTTGGAGAATAAATAATAGTCCCTTTGTTTTGTCTTCATGTTCTGCTTGTATGTACTCCAACCGTCCAACGTCAGAGACGGAGAAGGTCCCAACCAGCGGCAAATGTATTTAACAACGGTCAATTTTTTTTATCGAGTATAACTTGGACGCACACAACCCACATACTTCACATCACATGCACACATATGCGTGCGCGTCCGTGCACACGTAAACAAAAGATTGAGAGGCAACGACGGTCATTTTTTTTTTTCTGCATAACGACGGTCACTTTTAACCGGCTTCGATTGGATTCCGATTTGATTTGGTAGAGTTGACGCCAAGTCTTGGTCAGTTTTGGCCCTTCTTTTTTTTTTTGGGTAGAGTTGACGCCAGGTCTTGGTCAGTGTGGACGTGTGGTCCAGCTAGGCGATGCGGTCTGTAGTTGACGCCACACGAGTCACACGATGCGGTTTGTATAGTTCACGTCAGGTAGCCAGGTAGGATAGGCAAGCAGGCCCGGTCAATGGACCAAATTAAAATGATGTCCCACCACCGGTTCCCCGTTATTACTAAAAAAAAGAACTACGGTACTATAAAAAAAACTACAGTCGTATGATGAGGTACCGATGGGACGATGGTAAAAATACATTTGTACCACGGTTGACCAAACAATTCACGGTGGAAATTGCTACTGGATTTGCAGAAGTATGAGCAGCATGGTTAGCACTTAGCAATGGTGCGAGCTGTGTGACGCATGTCTAGTGGAGGATAAAGCGTTGCTCTTTATACCTCGCGCATATGGGCTATGGCCATAAAGAATATATAATATAATGACTAGTTCATGAACCATGCCGGGAGGTAAACGCGAGAATACTTATTCGCCACATCAAATGAGCACATCGAAGTGATCAACAATCAGAAGCCAAATGATACTCAGCTTTTGATATTTTGCTGCGTCAAGAGTCGAGATCATATGCTTTGATTAAATAAAGAAAAGTTATAGAAGTCTTCATCCTTTGTAGCGTTGCACGAGCGCGTGTCATCTAGGGACTCAACTAACGGTGTTACTTTTCATACTTCATGTCCTTGTTGACGCCGATTAGATCACACACCAGCAAGGGCCAGCTCAACCGAGGTTGCAAAAAAACCTAGATCGTAGCAAAATGCAGCAGATCGACGAAACCGATCGAGGGGTTGGTTAGGCCGATGTTGAGCCTGTTCTTCGTGTGGTAAACTCCTAAACACCTCCCAGGAAGTCCCATTGGGGAGGAGCACATGGAGGGTGTTCTAGGGTTGGCAATGCCACCTGGACGTCGCTAAATCTCGCTGAGACATGACGAATAACAAGGTAGAGAGAAGATAGGGCAAAAGAGGGTATGTGTTGTGTTTTTGACGATTTGAAGTTGGAATACTCAATCGGCCATGATCCTTTCATTTATATAGAGGGAGTGATCTTATCCCGGTAGGAAACAAGTTCAAAATGTGTTCTCCATGTTTCCCACGTCAAAAATAGATCCGAAATTGATTTAGAAACCAACTCAGTTCAGAACAGTAGGAAAACCGGTAAGGCCGGTTCAGCTGGGGTAGGCGCCATCTCCTCCTTCTGTTTGCTTTTTGCATCGAATCGTATTGCACCAAATATTTTCCAGCACATCAATGATGTTAAGAATCTGATGGTGCAGCTCAATTTCACGCCAACACATTTTTGTGTGTCAACATATGCCCACGTTTTTAGGTGAATATTTTATTTTTTTGAGGAAGTCGAGAATGGGAGGCCCCTACCTATATTTTGTTAAAAAAGAGACAAAACTGTACAAGTACATGCATAAATACAATAGGACAAAAGGGGAAGTGGAGCAGAAGCTGGAAGAAATAAGGAAGAAGGAAGAAAAATAAGAAAGAAGAAAGAAGAACGAAAGGAAAAAAAGGGTGGAGGAAAACAAGAAAAGACTAAAAGGAAATAAGAAGGTGCTTATGAACTTCCATCGTTTGGCTCCCAGCTTTGTATCCAAGTTGTAATAGCTTCCCTCGTTGAATCGTTCTTCGTTCTGTGTTTCCAAAGCTTTAGAGTTTGTATACAGTTATCTCTGATTGTAGAATATTATTAAATTGTAATACTATCAAAAACTCTTCGATTTCTTGCCAACCAAATGTTCCAAGAAACTGCTATTATGGTTGTTGAGAGTTCTGAATTTTGATGATGTGGATGGTTTTGACCAAGTGACAGCAAGGCTGTCATGTCTGTTTGTGTTGTTGTCAGGCCTAGAGCTGACTAAATTTGAGTTTTGTGTGGGCATCTGAACAGCATGTGCTCAATGTTTTCTTCTTCATTGTAGCCATAAGGACAAGAGGCATTTTCTATGATGGTTTTCTTGACTAAAAAATCTCTGGTCTTTAGCCTTCCTCTTACTGCTAACCATGCAAAGATCTTACATCGGGGAGGCCCCTACCTATATTTTGTTAAAAAAGAGACAAAACTGTACAAGTACATGCATAAATACAATAGGAGAAAAGGGGAAGGGGAGCAGCAGAAGATGGAAGAAATAAGGAAGAAGGAAGAAAAATAAGAAAGAAGAAAGAAGTGAAAGGAAAAAAAATGGTGGAGGAAAACAAGAAAAGACTAAAAGGAAATAAGAAGGTGCTTACGAACTTCCAACTTTTGGCTCCCAGCTTTGTATCCAAGTTGTAATAGCTTCCCTCGTTGAATCGTTCTTCGTTCTGTGTTTCCAAAGCTTTTGAGTTTGTATACAGTTATCTCTGATTGTAGAGTATTATTAAATTGTAATACTATCGAAAACTCTTCGATTTCTTGCTAACCAAATGTTCCAAGAAACTGCTATTATGGTTGTTGAGAGTTCTGAATTTTGATGATGTGGATGGTTTTGACCAAGTGACAGCAAGGCTGTCATGTCTGTTTGTGTTGTTGTCAGGCCTAAACAGCATGTGCTCAATGTTTTCTTCTTCATTGTAGCCATAAGGACAAGAGGCATTTTCTATGATGGTTTTCTTGAGTAAAAAATCTCTGGTCTTTAGCCTTCCTCTTACTGCTGACCATGCAAAGTCTTACATTTCTTAGGTGCCAGGGAAGTCCAAATTTGGTTTGCAATTGGGCAATTTACACCCCCCAAAAAAGCATAAAATAAGAGGCTTTTACTATAATTTTTTTTGTTGGTCCAAATCTCATTCCCCTTTTATCTTCCTCCTTAGTCAGATATATGTTATCCAATTGATTTAACAACCGTAAAAATTCTTGTTTGACCCTTTGTGATGTTAGAGGTCTTGAACGGATCTGCCAACCAATTTCTGATTTGGAATCATGAACTGTAATATTCTGATTCTGAACATGTAAAAAGGCTGTGTTTTTGCCATTTCGTATCCTAACTATTGTCATAGCTCTATATAGCTCTATGAGAGGTATCACTTGTCTCCAAGCAAGAGTTGTTTTTTTTACTTTATCTCCTAACCTTTTCCCATCTGTATACACTGTATTTCTTATCCAATTGGCCCAGGTAGAGTCCTGTTGTGTGTGATATTTCTAGAAGAATTTCAAAAGAAGGCTGATGTTTTGCTGTTCCAAATTTTTTATGCCTAGGCCTCCTTCCTTTTTTTGTCTACATGCTGACTACCTTCCCAGGCAACCAAACAGTTTGCCCCTAATATATTTTTCTGGCCCTTCGAAAAGAAATCTCTACGCCTTTTATCTATTTCATGTATATAAACCATTTTGGCAATTTGAAACAAGACATCAAGTGTGCATCAGCAAAGCAAAGATAGCAGAATTAACCAAGGTTAGTCTTCCCCCACTTGTAGTCCCCTGCATCATGGTGTCAATACTAGAATCTATTTTGTTCAAGATCTTTGATTGTACAGATCTTGGCGTAGTAGTATCAGATAGCAGTAAGCCAAGATAGATTTGTAGAAAAGATGATATGGGACAGTTTAGAATTGTGAGGGCCCTGGGCGCTTACCTAGCTAACCCAGGTGTCGTCCACTCGACTGACCCATCTTAGCCTAGACCGACATCAAGGATCCTCAGGAGAGTGCCATCCTCACCTCCTCTTCAGGAACTTTTGTGGTCGAGTTACACCATACGAGCTATTCATCAAGCGATCGCTTATCACAATCATGCATTATACATGGAGTAATTTTAGTTGATAGCTGAAACATTATTGACCATAAAAGATATTACATAGAATTATAGCCCTAAGCACAACATCTGCATGTTCATGTATTAACTGGGAATTTAACTAAGTTTTCCACTCAGTCACTTCTTACTAAAATCATAATAACTCGTAGCTCACATGGGGACACTCGTCCTGAGGTCTGCTACGCTTCGACTTCATTGAGCTTGGCTCAAAAGTCATCGTGCCGAAGTTCTTGCAAAACAACTTATCGTCAGCACCATGAGTACATTGCGCTATCACATGACTTAATTCCAACATATATATATTTAGTGGATGCAAAGGATTATCAATCATTTGTACATTTGCATGAAAAGCATGGTGTTTGCTGAGAAGATGACATGCTCATGATTCATAATTCAGTCCCTAACAAGTATAGTTAGGTTAACAAGTATGGGGAACATAATTAGGTGATCAACATTATAATTCATCTCATCATCAAGTTTCATCTCCAACACTACATTGGGTCTTGAAGAAAGAACAACCAAGAAGGTTCCGTCCCAAGGGACTTCAGGCTTTTCAAAAGATCTCTACAAAGGTGTACAACTGTACCCAGACGGACACCCAGGACAAACCACATACCCGTGCCCGGATAAGGGTTGCCTCAAGGTTCCATCATTTCCTCAATGTGGCTCTCGGTTCGACGAACATTTTGATTTGGTACCGATGTAACACCATCGCATCTACACCGCGTCACCCCTTGCGCCGAATCCGCCTGATAGGCGAGTCACCACCAAGTACTTGGCTTACCGCCCCCATTTGCGATATGTGGTCTATACGGGTGGTTACTTGAACTATCAATCCCATGCACGGTCCTTAGCTACTCCATGAGCTACTCACTTGAGATCTAACACTCATAGTGACCTTACCCCTCGCTTGAGTAGAGATTATCAACATTGATCCTCACTTAAGTATTTCAAGTTAAAGTTGGTCCTTAGTCATATTGAGCAATTTGAGTCAAGTTGACACCCTTTCAAGTTTTAAGTAATTGATTATCCCGATGGAACTTCTACACGCTCGAAAGTGAGTTCCCTTCTCACACTCAACTTCTATCGGATCTAGCCAACTAAGCATTTAAACAATCCAATACAATTGGTTTGGTAAAGGCCATGATTATATCTGGTGAGTTGGTCTAACTTAGTGAGACATGATTAACAATAGTTCATCATTTTATATGAATTGCAAACTCATAATGCAATAGTACGTAAGTATCCAAATTAGGGTAATAATAGTGGGTTGCCTGCTTGTCATGAAGTCCTGATGACCGATGATGATCTTGACTACTCATACACGTTCCTCACATCCTAGATTGACCTAAAAGAGGACATCGGAATAGTTGGAGACAAGTTCACTTGATTGAGTTGAGACACATAGAGCATATGAGAGAGATTCAAGATAAGGAGCTTAGGAAGAGATATCTAACAGTGGATTAGTGTTGTATTACTTTCTATCTCAACATGTGATACGGTAGTTAGGTTCTATGGTTAAGGGTTAAACATTTTAACATTATAAAATATTCAATGGACACTGATCTATCAGAAAGGTCAGACACTCCTTAGGGTTATTTCCTGAAGCTAACAAGTTTGGGTTGAGCTCTAGGGAAACTGATGGACGCTCTGATGGTATTGACGGATGCTCTGTGGTGCAAGGACTTAGCCACTTTTGGGTTAACTATGCTTCACGGACACTCCGTGCACTCTGATGGACACTCCATGGTGAACTGTGTGCTCTCGGGTTCCCTAGAAATTAATTTAAAGCTTTATGGACGGTCCGTGGATCTTCATGGATGATCTGTAAATCTAGTTACAGTGAAGACTAAATGCTTGGCTTTGGATTTTTGGCTAAGTGTTGTATTGACGTATGGTCCATGGAATGTGATGGATGCTTCGTAAACACGTCGACAGAGACAATGTTCTTCCTTGTTCATATTCCCTAATTGTGATTCAAGCCTAGATTGAGGGTGAAGGTGGCCATGCATGTGCAAAAGGTTTCTAGGGTTGCTTAGGTGACATGTTGGGCTACGGATAGCTAGATTTTAGGCTCTCGTTAACATGTGCAACTAGTGATTCAAGAATCAAATTAATCATGAGAAAAGAGGGATTAATTCATGAACTTGAGATTGGGTGATTCCTAAGCCTTAAAGATTAGAGATGGGGTCTTGAGCAACCTTGTTTCCAAGCAATAGAGGTGGATTTGGCTATCCATGAGATTTCTTGCAAAAATGCATAGAAATGCATCAGAAAGAAATTAGAGAGATGCATGGGAGGATTGAGCTAGAGATGATCATGAACTCACTCTTGAGATGATGGAGCAACTTCCAAACTCTACATTGCATTCATGCATATAGAGAGGATCATGAGTTAGGGTTTGGGGATGGATCTCAAGAGAATGAGAAGAGAGCTTGTTCTTGAGCTAACCATGGATTGAGAGAGATGGGGATGCTCATGAGCTTGAGGTGGTGTTGTTTTCTTCTTGCTTTTCTCTTTCTCTTTCCCTTCTATTCTTTTCTCCTTCAACTGCTGTCTCTAGTTCATCCTTGCTCTTGTTTTCTAGAGAGAGTGGAAATGGGAGGGTGGATGAGTAACAAAGCTAAATCTGCTACCTTTGCATTGCCACTCGTGCTAGCATGTGGGTCCACCTTGAAATAGTTGAGGATAGCTCATTCCTACTGTCGATGTTTGACCACCGATAGCCTGCCACGGGGGTCCTCGGGGCAGTATGTTCGGGCTTCAGCGTATGCAGAACTCGACGGTAAACGCAAAAGACAGTCGATTTATCTTGGTTTGGACCCTCGATCGTTGATCGAGTAACAGCCCTACGTCCAGTCGGTGTTAGCCTTTGTGTTGGATTGATTGTAAAGTGTTGTGTCGTAAAGTCCCTTCTCTAGGAACTCTGCCCTCCTTTATATAGTCAGGAGGTCAGAATCCTAGTCGGTTTACAATGAGGGTTCCTAGTAGGATTACAGAATAATACTACTACTAGGATTGCATAGGAAGAATCCTAGTTAGATTAGATCTTCTCCCTTCTTTGTGGGGTATCCCGTGGGTCTCGCACTGACAAGCCCCGAGCACTTCATGGTTGAGCTTCGGAAGCCTTGTCTTGTTCCTTCAGGTCTTGCCGAGCAGGAACAAGCGTTGTCCGAGTGCTTTCTTGAGCGAAACCATGTAGCGCTTCGTGAGATCTTCGCGTTGTGTGTACATTTTTGAAGAAAAAAGTACTCCCCTTTGAGTGTAGCCCCCGAGCCTCTTGCTTTTTGGCACAAGGAGCTGGAGGGTCTTCTCTTGAAATTGCTCTGATTCTTCGTCGAAGGGCTCCTGAGCATATACCCAGGTTCTTTATCAAAAAGATCTCGGATATAGCTAGTTCTGGGTTCTTTTTGTCGTGAGGCCTTGAAGTGGTCTGTCTTGAAGAAGTCTTTTTGGTGACGTGCGCTTTTTTGAAGAAAAAAGGGCACTCACTGAGTGTAACCCCCGAGCCTCTTGCTATTTGAAACAAAAAGTTGGAGGGTCTTGAATCTTTATGTTGTTTGAAAACTGCTGTCTTGAAGAAGTCTTTAGAGTGATGTGTGTTTTTTTGAAGGAAAAAGTGCATTCACTGAGTGTAGCTCCCGAGCCTCTTGCTATTTGGAACAAAGAGTTGGAGGGTCTTGATTCTTAGCTGTTCAAGGAATTGAAAACCTCTTCTGTTGCAGCCCCATCTTGAATCTGAGTTGTTCAAAGGACTGAAAACCTTTCTTATTGCAGCCCTCGAGCATATACCTGGGTTCTTTTATTCGAAAAGAACTCGGATACTGGATCTTGGCATGTTCTCTAGTAGTCTGCTGTTGTCAGATATAGTTGTATGGTGGTGGTTGAGAGTAAATGCTGTTGGTTCATGAGTTGTACAGTGTTGGTATATTCTTCCGAATATGCTCATTTTTTAGTACTACTCCTTCACGCCTGAGTCCTCTTTCATTGAATTCTGTCTTTTCACTGTATCCTTTGTTAGGTTTGTTTCGTTGGTGCTCCCGGTCCATGTGCACCGCTTCTTTGGTCTATAAATACCCTCCTAGTGTGCTGTTTTGATTCATCGAGCATTTTGTTGCGTGGTCTGAAATCTCCATAGTCATGAATATGATAGTTTGTGAAGTAGAGCAGCCCCCGGGCGTATTTTGTAGTTCTTGTGTATCTTGTCGTAGCTAGAGGGAGTCTTGTGATAGGGATTAGAGGTAGACTAATCCCGCAGTGGCATTGTACCGGGAAGTACGTGGTGGTAGTTGGAGGAAGTCTTGTGATGTGGGATACGTTCCTTCATCCAGCAGTTCTGGGTTGATCCTCGTCGCCTGCCCTGAGACTGTCCGGTGCAGATCAACACCATATCTAGCATCACATCGGACTTGGGTAGACAGATGCCTGCCGGCTTCCCCTGGTCTATGTTGTCCCGCCGTGCTGCTGATTTCTGCCTTGGATGCACTGCGTCCGTCCTTTGAAGAAAACAGTGTAGCCGAGTGCGGTTTGTTCTACCAAGTAGCAATTTAGAACACGTAGTCGTTCCAGAGCCAAGCTGTGTCTAGGTTCCTCTTTGCTACCTTGCTTGTCATAGTACCGAGTTCGTTGGGTCTTGTAAGATGTGTAATCTTCTATTTTTTGAAACCATTTATAATGGAAAGAATCTTGTCTTCTGAGTTGTCATTCTTTTTTTCTGCTGAAGTCCTGGTTGTTTATGAGATTCCCGAGTTCTTTCTATTAGAACCGGGTTCTTGTGTTTCTTGTGAGGTTACCCTTCGTTGCTTCATGGTTGATGAGTTCTTTTTGTAGCAATATGATAACTTTGCCGTGTTGCTGGATGGATAAGTCCGAAATTTGCCCGTTGAACTGTACCGTTGTGTGGATTTGTGTCGTCCGTCATTTTAGTTGTGTCAGTAAATGGACTGTTGCGTTCTCATGCCGTATTTAAACGGGCCCGGTGGGCCGTGTTTTACTGCTGTAAAATCTATCTAAAGGCCTTTCTTCTTCTTTTTCTTTACTGCCCTGCTTTTCCCTTGAAACCCTAGTCTTTAAAATTCTACCGCCGCCATTGTCGCCGTCATCTGAGCGCCACCATCTAAATCATCCTTGTTTCTTAGTTCTTTTTTGCTTCCACTAGTATATGGGTAGGAAGAAATCAGCGAGCAAGTCCCAGGCAGCCTTTGTAGACGAGGAGGCATCACTTTCTATGATTGAGAATCAAGAATTCATGGCCATGAGGGCTGCTCAGAAAATCTGGCCGGCTCCGACTACGACTAAAGATTAGTTGCGCGAGCTTGTTAGCGATGGTCTGATCCAGAGTAAGGATATTGCTGATTGGAAAGCTCTGGGTGAGCATTGGGTCCCAACTCCAGGTCCTGGTGAGATTGTTCTTTTTGTCTCCTTTATCCGTGCTGGACTCTGCCTTCCTGCTTCTGCTTTTCTTTATCGATTCCTTGGTTATTTTGGGATTAGCTTGAACCATCTTGCTCCCAATGCTGTCCTCCATCTTTTTATTTTTGTTCATCTTTGTGAAACTTTTCTTGGAATTCCTCCTTCTCTTTCTCTCTTCCGTTACTTCTTCCGTCTGAAGCCTCATCCCCGCCGCGATGACACCCATGTTCTTGGTGGCTACGGGATTCAATTTTGCCAAGGTTTTAAGAATAAATTCTTTGATTATGACATGGTTGATTCTGTGAGGGATTGGCATGCCGACTGGTTTTATGCCGCCAATATGATTCCTCCTCTTGCTGTTCATTCTGGATCTGGTCCCGTGGTTAATGACTAGTGGGAAAAGAATTCTGTGACGATGGCTGAGCTCTAGGCGATCAAGTCATTTCTTGAGAGGATATGTACTCTGAAATAGCAAGGCTTGACCGGCTTCAGGATTATTTCCAGTTTTCTTCGCCGCCGTGTTCAACCTCTGAAGGAGCGAGAGAATTTTGGGTTTGAGTACTCTGCGGCGGAGGACCCTTCTCGTATGGTCCCTGCCCTTGAGTTGACTGATGAGGAGGTACTCGAGCGTCTTTAGAAGATGCTGAAAGGAGTAAGTGTCGTCCCGCTTGCTGTTCCTGAGTATTGTGCTAACAACCCGCCTCCTGCTATGAGTTGTTTTTTCTTATGCGGGTACTTTTTGTATTTCTTTTGCCGTATCCACTTTTTTCTTAATCTTCCTTGTCTTATTGTTTTACTCTTTTATAGGAATTGGGGCGTAACTTCGTTGATCCAATTCCCCTTGATGATTGCCCTGCTAATGTGGAGGCTGGGGACAGTCTTGCTGGGGCATCCTTAACCAGTAAGTTTCTAACCACCACGATGTTTTCTGGTGTTTCTTCCGCAAACCTTGATGTATATGTAGAGTATGTTCCTCATCCAGTTCCTCGAGGCCCTCGTAGTGTCGGAAAGAGGGGGCGAGCTGAAAGTTCTTCTGGTTTGTTTGCTGCCAAGAAGTCCCACCAGTGGAGTACTCGTCCAGGTACTCCAGTTGTAGGTAGCGTGCTCCTAGGTGAGCATACAAATATGTTTTGTATTTTTGTGGTTTGTTTGTGCCTTTAACCGAGTACTTTTCTCCTTTTTCAGATGGCGCTATGGCTGCCTTGCTTGAGAGTGAGGAAGATGAGGATGGTGATGCGCCCCTTGTCCTGCGTCGGTGAGTTGTTTTCTTGTTTTTCTGTTGTTGAACACCTCTTCTTGTTCTAACTTAGGACTTGTCCTCTTGTAGTAAGCGGCCGTTGAGCTTGATTTCTTCTGGGGCTCCGGTACCGGCCACGCCGCTCCTGTCGCAGAGCGGTGGTGATGTTTTTGCTGCCATAGTTCCTCCTGTAAGGTCTTCTTTTGGTTTTATGAAGAAGAAGATAGCTGAGTGAGTGATTCCCCGTTATGTTTCTTTGCTTCTGTTTTCCTTTTTCCTGACTCATATTCTTGTCATTGAGTTTCCTTATCATCTTGCAGACTCTCGCCTTCCCTTAACCCTCCACCGACCTCTTGTCAGTCCTCTGATGTGCCTCTGTGTGCTGAGTCTCAGGACTTGGCATGTACGGTTGGCGAGGTGGCTGTGAGGGAGACAGGGGTCCCTGGTGATCACGCTGCTGTAGATTCGCTGGCTCCGGAGGTGACTGTGGCCATGGCGGTGGGTTCTTCTGAAGAGGTAGCCGGGGCTTCCCAGGATATGGCCCTTGCCTTGCCTTCTTCGCATCGGGCAGCTTATCCCTCTGCTCCTCTTGGTACCGGTGCTCGGTGCTTGGATGATGATGTGTTGCAGCAGTTCGATGCCCCTCATCAGTTGTCAGAGCTGACTGCTGCCTGGGGAACCCTTGCGACTTCTTTTGGGGAAAAGCTCCAGGTAAGTTTTTTTGAAGTTCTTTCTTTGGATGTTCGACTTTGTTTTGTCCTTATGCCTTTTTTCTCTCTCTCTTTTTGTTCAGTATTTTTCTTGGGATCATACCGGCTTCTTTTTCTCGTCTGAAACCGAGAAAAAGTTGTCTTCTGAGGTAAGTTCCCTGAAAGCAGAGCTTGATCTCTGTCGGGCCGAGATGGAGACTGAGCGTCAAACGCACCAAAAGGAGGAAAAGGCTCTTCGTGCCTAGGTTGTAGAGGTAGAGAAGCAGAGGGATGCTGCGGTGGAGGCCATGAAGAATGAGTGCAATGGTATTGCGAGTTCTTCTTGTTTCTTTTTGTATTCTGATTTCCCTTTCTGCTGACTTTTTTTTTGTGCTTGTTCTAGCTCTCCGGGTTGAAAAGCAGAAGCTCTCGGAGGGTATTGAGAAAATGAAGATAACTGTTCGCAATAGTCACAACAGGGCTGAGGAGGTAATTACTCGTGCTAAAGAAGAACTCGCGCTTGCCAAGTTGATTAGGCGTGGAGCTGACAGGGATCTTGTGTAGGTCCAAAAAACTATTGAAGACTTGACTAGTAAGTTGGCGACAGCTACTGAGAACTGGAATGCTTTGTGGAAATCATTTCAGTCTGTAGCCAGTCTTCTCCGGACTTCAGCGGATGATGGTCAATCTTGGGCTCAGTTTATTCCCCAAGTTCCGACCCGTTTCCAGGAGTTCGTGAAGAGGTGCGCCCAACTGTGTACCAAAAATGTTCTTACCTAGGTCCAGGTTCTTTCTCTGGAGTTTCCTTTGTCCAAGGTTGCTGATGAAGCCGAGAGTCAAGAATATCTGGATGGTGTTGAGAAGGTGGAGCCTGAGGTGGAAGATTTAGCCAGGAGGATTGTTGATAATCTTAACATTGATATTTCTTCTCCTGATGACAATGCTTGATGTAATTGACCTTTGTACTCCAGCTTGTTGTAATATGATACTATACTTCTTTTTGAATGAAGATTGAATGAAGATTCTTTATTTTTTGTTGGTTTCTTTGCCTGTATGTCTTCGTCTTGTAAACAACTCGGTTTAGGTAGATCATTGTCTTGACAAACTTTCTTGATCTATCGAGTGTTTGTCTAGCTTTCGTCTGCGCAGTTTAAACAATTTGGTATATGTAGATCGTTGTCTTGACAAACTTTCTTGATCTGTCGAGTGCTTGTCTGGCTTTCGTCTATGCCGTGTAAACAACTCGGTATACATAGATCATTGTCTTGACAAACATTCTGTTCTTGTTAGTACTGAAAAGACTTAGGACCGGGGATCTCAAGTATCTTCAGCTTCTTTCTTTTTTAGCTTTTTCACTTAATTCGGGATGTGGCCAGCATCTGTCTATTTCCCTGGTTGTAAAAACATCTTAGGATTGGTTCGGGTGTTAGCTTATTAGCTACCCTCATCAGTGGGCTCGAGCATCTTTTCAGCTCTTTTGCTCTCGGCTAGTATGCTCAGGCATAATTTCAGCCATTTTGCTTTTTTGGTTCGGGTGTTAGCTTGTTAGCTACCCTCATCGACGGGCTCAAGCATGTTTTCAGCTCTTTTGCTCTCGGCCGGTATGCTTATTGGAAACAACTCGGGGAAAGCCATAATAAGACATGCATTGTCGAGAAAAACTATCTTTATTGATCATGAACGTTGATAAGCCATAATAAGACATATGTTGTCGAGGAACACTATCTTTATTGATCATGAACGTTGATCTCTTGTGGTTTGTACATGCATTCTTCCTTGAGTTGTTTTCATGCGTAGAATCTTCTCAGTTGGCTGATGTGCCATGTATTGTTGACTTCTTTTCCATCTTCAGTTATCAACTTGTACGTGCTTGGTCCGGTGACTTTTGTGACAATAAAAGGACCTTCCCATGGGCTGAGTAGTTTATGGCGTCCGTCAGTTTTTTGTATTCTTCTTAGTACTAGGTCTCCGATTTGTAGTGATCGAGGCTGAGTATTCTTGTTGTAGTGGCATCTTAATCCTTGGAGGTATCTTGCTGATTGAAGGGTAGCATTTACTCTGACTTCTTCTGTACTGTCGAGTTCTAATCTCCGGGTGTATTCTGCTTCTCCTTTGTCATACTATTCTATCCTTGGTGACATCCAGATCAAGTCGGTAGGTAGTACGGCTTCTGATCCGTAAACTAGGAAGAAAGGTGAGTATCCGGTGGCTCTGCTTATTTGAGTTCATAGCCCCCATACGACCTTGGGTAATTCTTCAATCCATTTTGATCCATAGTCCACTAGTTCTTCATACAATCTTGGTTTTAATCCGGCTAGTATGAGTCCATTAGCTATTTCTACCTATCCATTGGCTTCTGGATGTACGACTGATGCGTAATCTATGCCGAAGCTACAATCCTGTGCCTAACTTTTGAATTATGTAGCTGTGAAAGGAGAACCCAAATCTATGATGATTCGATTGGGCATGCCGAAGCGGTGCGTAATGTCTTGGATGAACTCGACTGCTTTGGCGGCGCTGTATTTTGCGAGTGGTTTGTATTCAATCCACTTGGTGAACTTGTCAATTGCTACAAAGATGTACTCGAAACCGCCTTTTGCTTTCTTGAGAGGTCCTACTTGATCCAGCCCCCAGCAGGAGAAAGGCCAAGCGGGTGGGATGCAGATGAGATTGTGAGCTGGCACATGAGCTTGTCTTGCGAATATTTGACAACCTTTGCATCTTCTGACAAGTTCTTCTGCATCTTTCAAAGCGGTTGGCCAGTAGAATCCGGTAAGGAATGCTTTGCCGACTAGTGTTCTTGAAGCGGCATGATTTCCACAGCAACCTGAGTGTATTTCGTCTAGGATCTCTTTGCCCTCTTCAAATGAGACACATTTTAGGAGTACTCCTAATGATGCGGCTCTTCTATAGAGCTTTTCCCCTACTAGGACGTAGTTCTTGCTTCTACGAACAACTCGGGTAGCTTCCTCTTTATCTACTGGCAACTTATTCTCTTTGATGTAATTAATAAAAACCTGGGTCCATGAGGTGGTGATTACCAAAATCTGGGTGCCTTTAGCTGTGATTTCAGGGGTTATCTCATCGGGTTGTTTGATAGAGGGAGCTGATAATTCCTCTATGAATACACCGGGTGGGACCTTTGCCCTGTCCGATCCAAGCTTGGCGAGGACGTCTGTCGCAATATTAGAATCGTGCAGGACATGTAGAATTTCTAATCCATGGAAATGTTTTTTGAGTTTTCGTATTTTAGCACAGTAAGCGCCCATGTTTTCTTTGGTGCAGTCCCAATCTTTGTTGACTTGGTTGATGACTACTGCCGAATCGCCGCATACGAGTAATCGCTTGATTCCGAGGGTAATTGCCACTCGGAGCCCGTGGATGAGGGCTTCGTATTCTGCTTCATTTTTGGTAGCTTGCCATAATATCTGAAGGACATACTTTAGTTGTTTTCTGTCTAGAGAAATGAGGAGAATGCCTGCACCGGCTCCGCCTAGCTTGAGTGATCCATCAAAGTACATCTTCCAATGATCAAGGATGGTATTTGACATAGGTTGTTGAATTTCTGTCCACTCGGCAACAAAATCGGCAAGGGCTTGAGATTTAATTGCCTTCCGTGGGGTGAAATCGATATTGAGAGCACCAAGTTCAACTGCCCACTTAGATATGCGCCCTATTGTATCTCTGTTGTGTAGGATGTCTCCGAGTGGGAAATCTGTCACCACGGTAATCTTGTGGCTTTCAAAATAGTGGCAAAGCTTGCGTGAAGTGATCAGGAGGGCGTAGAGTAGTTTTTGCACATGCGGGTACTGGATTTTTGATTCTGACAGTACTTCACTGATGTAGTATACGGGGCGTTGTACTTTATATACACGCCCTTCTTCTTCTCTTTCTACGACAATCGCCGTGCTGATCACAGTAGAAGTTGCCGCAATGTACAACATCATGTCTTCATATTTCTTTGGTGGTGTGAGAACGGGCGAGGAGGTGAGGTATGCCTTGAGCTTTTTGAAAGCTTCGTTGGCTTCTTCTATCCACTCGAACTTATCTTTCTTCTTTAGTAGTTTAAAGAAAGGTAAACCTTTTTCGCCGAGTCTTGATATGAAACGATTAAGTGCCGCCATGCAGCCTGTTAGTTTCTGCACATCTTTGACACTTCGAGGAGGGCCCATCTCTGTTATGGCTCGAATTTGCTTGGCGCTTGCTTCGATTCTGCGATGACTGACCAAGAATCCGAGTAGTTGTCCCGAAGGAACCCCGAATACACACTTGTTTGGGTTCAATTTCCACCTCCATCTTTTCAGGTTTTCGAAGGTTTGCTTCAAGTCTTCAATTAGTGTGTCCGGATTCTTTGTTTTTACTCCTACGTCATCCACGTATGCCTCTACGTTTTCTCCAATCTGTTCACTAAGGCATGTTTGTATAGCTCTTTGATAAGTGGCACTAGCATTCTTGAGTCCAAACGACATGGTCTTGTAGCAGTAGGCACCGAACGGAGTGATGAAAGATGTCTTGCTCTGGTCTTGTTCCTTTAATGCGATCTAGTGATATCCTGAATAGCAATCAAGAAAGGATAATAGGGCAGATCCTGCTGTTGAATCAACTATCTGATCAATGCGTGGTAGCCCAAACGGATCTTTCGGGCAGTGTTTGTTGAGGTCTGTGTAGTCGACGCACATGCGCCACTCATCCGTATTCTTTTTCTGTACTAGAATTGGGTTTGCTAGCCAATCTGGATGAAGGATCTCTCTAATGAACCCGGCTGCCATTAGCTTTGTGATTTCTTTTTTAATTGCTGCCTTCTTGTCGGGTGAGAATCATTGTAGCCGTTGCTTAACAGGCTTGGAGCCTTCATTGATATCAATTCTGTGCTCAACCAACTCTCTTGGGACACCTGGCATGTCGGCCGGCTTCCAAGCGAAGATATCTTTGTTGTCCCGAAGAAAGTTGGTGAGCGCGAGTTCCTATTTTGCGGAGAGGTGGGCACTGATGGTTGCCATTTTGGAGGAATCACCGGTGCCCAGGTCGATTTGGTTGACGTCGGCTTCTTTTGGTGGTGTGAGGATGCTGGGTTTTTTAGCTGGTATCTCTAGCTCTTATGGGCTCATTTCTGCTACAATAGTGGCTATTTCTTTTCTACCATTGGTGGCTTGTGCTTTTGCTGCAATTTGGATTGCCTGAACATCGCAGTCAAAAGCGCGCTTCAAATCACTTCGAAGAGAAAGAACACCGTTAGGCCCTGGCATCTTAAGCAACAGTTACGGATAATGCGGTATCGCCATGAATTTTGCTAGTGCTGGGCGCCCGAGGATTGCGTGATATGATGAGTCGAAGTCTGCAACTTCAAACTTGATGAACTCTGTCCGGTAGTTCGAGGGAGTTCCGAAAGTAATCAGTAGAGTGATTTGTCCAAGTGGCATTGCTGCCTTGCCAGGTACTATGCCATAAAAAGGGGTGCTCATTGGTGTAATCATCCCGGCGAGTTGTAGTCTCATCTTCCTTAGAGTTTCTGAAAAATGATGTTGAGCCCAGCTCCCCCGTCGATTAGTACTTTCATGACAGTCATACCAGCGATAGTTGGATCTAGAACCAGTGGGTAATGGCCTACGTTTCCTACGCTAGTCCATTGGTCTTCTCTTGAAAACTGGATTGGATACTGTGACCAGTTGAGATATCTTGGAGTAGTCGGTTCTGCTGCCATGATGGTTCGTAGTGCTAGCTTTTCTTGATGTTTGCTTCTGGAATCTGGAACCCTGGCGAAGATCACTGCTACTGTCCCCCTAGATTTTTGGAATCCCTTGTCTTCATGGTTGTCTTCTTCTTTTTTCTGATTGTCTTCTTTAGTGTTCCCCTTACTATCTTTTCTTGTGTATCGATCATTGAAGGTGTAGCAATTTCCGATGGTGTGATTTCCTTTGGGGTGCAAGATGCAACGCATGTTTTCAATGTCGTCATACCTTCTGGGTTTGAAAAACTTCCTTGATTTGTCAGTCATCGCCATGGTGTTGTCCGGTCCATGTTTTCTCTCCTGATGTCTGTTATTTCGATGATTTTGCTTGTCCGAGTTGTCTCAGTTGTTTCTATCCGGGAACCTTTCTCGTGTCTTCTCCTCTGCAGTAATCATCTTTTCTACTGTTCGTCTGAATTCTTCATTGTTTCTCGGGTTTTCTTTGCAGAAGTCCTAAAATTGCCACCTAGCCATGATTCTGTGAGAGAAAGCTTCAATTACTTCTCGTTCGGTGATGTCATGTACTTGAGCACGTAGTTCGCCAAATCGTCGATAGTAATTTCTGAGACTTTCACCTCCTTTCTGCTTGAGTCCTTTTAACTCTGCGTGGGTGATTGGGTGTGTAATGATACCGGTGAAATTTTCACAGAAAGCTCTTTGCAAGTCCTCCCAATTTCTGATTGATCCTGAATTCAATTTGTCGAACCACTGGAGGGGCATGGTGAAAGGATCAAGATGCCCAAGAGGGGGGGTGAATTGGGCTAATTCTAAATTTTCTTGCAATAATCAAATCCTACGGATAGCCCAATTAACCCCTTGTGCCTAGAAAAGTGTTTATGTCAAACTAATGCACAACAACCTCGCAACCTATGTTCCAAACTTACTCTAGCAAGCAATTCTATGGATGTGAAACAAGTATTGAATTGCTCAAAGTAAATACTCAAAGTAAGTGCTCAAAGTAAATAGAGAGAGAGAAAGGAGCAGCGATGTTTTGCCAAGGTATCGGAGAGTCACCACTCCCCACTAGTCCTCGTTGGAGCACCAGCGCAAGGGTGTAGCTCCCCTTGATCCAGCGCAAGGATCAAGTGCTCTCTCTGGTTGATTCTTGACACTCCGTCGCGGCGAATCACCCAAAACCGCTCACAACTTGAGTTGGGTCACCCACAAGCTCCGCCGGGTGATCACCAAGCTCCCAATCACCACCAAGCCATCTAGGTGATGGCGATCACCAAAGTAACAAGCACGAACTCTCACTTGACCCGCATGAAGCCTAATGAGAAGATGGATGCACACTTGTCTACTCTTGATTCACTAATGAGGTTTCACTCTTGGATTCTCAAATCACAAACACCTCACTAGGACCTTGCTCTTCTTGGCACTCACAAAGCGTGTTTCTCGGCTGTTGGAATGAGCAAAAGTAACTCCACACACGGGTGGAGCTTCTATTTATAAGGCGACTGAAAAAGCGAACCGTTATGAGCTTCTTGGGATGACCGGACGCTCCGATCATATTGACCGGACGCTCCGGTCAGTTCAACCAGCATAACAGTTTCAAGTGATGACCGGGCCGGCGAGGTCCGGTCGGGCACTAACCGACACGTCCGTCGATCTTGGATGCTTATAAGCGACGGGACCTTTGGATACTCGAGTTCCGGTCACCCTTGACGGACGCTGGCGTCGGTCACACTTTCTCAAGTCTGGACCCTTACTGGAGTTGACGGATGGCTGGCCTTCAGCGTCCGGTCACCACTTCTTCCAGCGTCCGGTCCTCCAGACTTGTTCTCCTCAGTCAAATGAACTGACCGGACCCTGCGACCAGCGTCCGGTCGCACCAGAGCCAGCGTCCGGTCAGTATTTGACCCTCCATTCACTTCCAACTCTTGATCATATGTGAATGAAGTTTGCTCCAAAAGATCTTAGGCATTCATAGGAGCTACCTAGAGCTAGTTTTAACAAGTGTGCACCACACCTAACTCACTAGACTCAACTAGGTCAAGCTACCCGTTCATACCCCCCTTCATAGTACGGCCAAAGGAAAAAACAAAGTCCTAAACTACTCTAAGTGTCTCTCCAACTTCAATTGACACTTAGAACTAGTTATCCTTAACCTTGTCGTCCATCCTTTGAAAACCAAAACGATTTCCATCGTAGGGGCATGACAACCTCAATTGCCCAATCGATCTCCATTACCATGACCTAACTTAATTGCCTCTGCAAAACACACGTTAGTCATAGTAATCTTGTATTGACATTAATCACCGAAATCCACTTAGGGGCCTAGATGCTTTCAATCTCCCCCTTTTTGGTGATTGATGACAATACCGCCTCGAGTATGTTATGGAGTGAGGTTTTTGAAGGGCTTGGTTCATATAAGCTTTTGTCGATAAGAACAAAAGAGTTAGGCTAGCTTATATGACCCAAGCCAACACAATGTACTCAAAGGATATGAATTAAGCATGAGTACAAGTAACAAAGCTCATTTGCTTCGAAGTATAAACGCGGAAGCAAAAGCAAATAAGCATAACACAAGTGATATGACATATAGATAATGCAAAGTAGAAAGCACACATGTCAAATATCACAATCACGTAGATAGCACTATCACATATATATAATAGTATGCATGAAAGTAAACACACGAATGCACAAGTAATAGTGTATCACATAAATAGAACTCCAAATGTATATAAAAGACTAATACTAGATAACTAGCTCCCCCTAAATGTAGCTCCCCTTGAGACTACATACTCGAACACCCTCTCCCCTTTGGCGTCAAACACCAAAACCTAGGGAATTGAGACGGCGAGGCTGCAGCAGATGGAGCGAGCCGGTATTTGAAGAACGAGGGCAAGCTAGAACCGGGCACCATCATCATCGACCCTGAGCTTTGGAACTGGTGACCCTCTGTGGTAGGGAAGTGTCAGTTGTGCCGGTGCAGAGCTGGCTGGGCCCAATCTTTGCTGTGAAGCTGCTAGTATGTCTCGTCGAGGATCTAACGAGGCGACAGACGACGAGGGAGCCTCTAAGTAGTCACTGTGTTGGGTCTCATCAGAGACGGACCGGCGAGAATGCATATGAGGCGGAGTAGGCATGCCGGTCAACTCTTTGAAAGATGCTCCAAGACTCTGGAGGCCCGGCGTGTCGAGGCACAAATAGCGAGGAAGGCGCGCTGCAGGTGAAGCCCGTCTGAAGTGGAGTGAGCTGGGGCTACCACAGGTGAGGCTAACCATCGGGACACACTGTATAGGCGGTGAAGCAAAGCTGAAGTGGAGGCTGTCCACGACTCTGGAGCCCTTTGGGCTGTCTTCTTTGGAGTCGTCGAAGTGGTAGGAGGCGTGGCGGTGGAACCCCAATATTTGTCACTACATGCTGCATGAATCCCATGAGCTGCTGCTGCATAAGTAACTGCTGGTGCTGAAGGAGCTGCTGCTGCCGCTGGAACTCGTCCTGACGAGCCTAAAACTGTGCGAAGTTGGCAGCTGTCTCCTGTGCCTGTCGTGTCTGATCCTGCTGCATCCGCTCAAGAATAGCAATGAGAGCGGGGTCTGTCTGCGGAGCAGGTGGAGCAGAACTGGAGCTACCGGCCTCTGCATCGTGTCTGCGTGGAGGCATCTGAGGTATAGGCTGGTAGTCGTCGTCAGAGCTGTCACTGTACTCGCTCACCTCCTGCTGTGCCTCTAGCTCCTCCTCCTCAGTGGCTGCAATCCCTCTGATGATCTCATCTTGCTGAGCTGCGGACTCTGGCACGTCGGGACGACGGCTAGGCTGTCTGGGTGCCTGAGGAGTGGTGTGTCTGATCCTCTGTGACAGGTTGTAAGCTGGGAACTCTGTGGTGGCACCTGTATACTCATCCATCATACCAGGGGGCTTATCACGCACTACTCTACGGATAAGAAACGTGATCCAGTGCGCATAAGGAAGCTGCCTGCGACCCTTGAATCCCTCAGCTATAGTGTCCTCCATCTCTGAAAGAAGGAGGTCCCAGATATCAAATACTGTCTGCTGCATCAGGGCATTAAGAAGCCAGAGCTGTAAGCGAGTCAGGCCCTCTCTATATCCCAACCTGGGAAGCAGTGTCCTCCTGATAATAGCCTCTAGCACTCTCGCTGTGGGAGTCAAGTCACTGGGGTTCCTCCTCGACCCCTCTCAAAAGGCTCCTTGAAGCAATGTCGCACTAAATCATGGGAGGCACCAAACCTCCGTGAGGACGCACTGGGAGGCTCCTGCTGTCCATATGAGACCTCATGTATCTTAACAGAGTTGCTCCTGTAGCCTCAGATATCTCTCGACCCATCACTCGTCACTCTGTAGTCTTTGCCTCACGAAAGCAAAGTGAATAAACTGTGATGTGGATCGATGAAGAGTGAAGCATAGAACTCCAGCGAACCCAAGATGGTACATATATCCCGTCCATCCAATCAAATCATCGATCCTGGCAAATATGTCAAGTATGGCGAATGCTCTCTCCATTGCTTTGCCACAATAGACTCTATCGACAAACTCTACGAGATCTGAACCTTTGCCCACTTTGTTGAGATAAGCATTGTAGAAATCCTCCTGCGGTGGCATGTAGAAACCCTCATTGCTCTCTCATCCCTCCTTGGAGGAAACCAAACCTCAAACTCAACAAAAGCAGCATTCTTGAACACACGCCTAGCGGTGGCGACCCTCAAGTCAAGGTGGACCCTTTGGAGGTGGACCAGTGGTCTAGGTGGAGGCGTGATCCCCTCATGTGTGTCGGCGACCTCGGTGAGGCCTGGTGCAGGTCATCCCGAGGCGGTGAAGTTGGGGTGCCGGCTCTGTCTCCTCGGCCTCCCAGGTCTGTTGAGGCTCGCTTGTGGGGGCTGCTTCTTTGTCTTGTGGACCCTCCTCAATGGCAACCCGTCGTCCTACAAGCGTGATGGTCCCATTTGGACTACCGTGACGACGCTCAACCTCCTCAAGCGCAGCTCTGAATCTTTGGTGGCCGGGCGATCTGCAATGACAACTCCGGCTGCGGGCACCACCTCTCTCGGCACGCTCTGCGGCCTCTGCAACATTCTTTGCTCTCATTGTCTCTGCATCGGGTACTTCCGCTTCTTGGATGTCACTGCTTGGTTGACTTGCCCTTTGATCGGTAAATTTGTTTGGCGAGGCGGGGCCTCCGTTCATCATCACACAGGCCACCACCAACATTCTTGGTGTGGGCCATCTGAATCGACAAGATGGTGGCCGCGGCGATGAGGATCAGCAGACAAAGCCCTGAACCTCTCGAGGCTTGGCCTCGATCCTTACTCATGAGCTTGGCTCGAGATGACCGCCAAGCCGCCACAAGAACCACAACGGAACCGACTTCATTTGCACAATAGAGTAGATGGATATACAAATAAATACCATATTGCTAATAGATGCGAAACCCTAATAGAGAAAGCAATGTAGATGCAAAATTGAATCGAATGGCTTTCTACGACGATCGACAAACCGAGAAAAGATAAGTTTGCTGCTGGGAACTTCGGAGCCGGCTAGGGTTAGGTCAAAGCGACTGAATGCAATGGGGAATCAATGGCGCAACTTGATCTAGGTCAACAGATCGAGATTGAAAAATTTGGTCTTACCAGCGATGAAGGAGGTAGGACTAGGGACGCGATGAAACTTGATGACCACTGGAAGACCCGGAGGCACGATGGCGCGTGGGGGAGACACGGCGGACTGGCGGCGAGCTCGGTGGTGGTGGTGGCTAGCAAGGAGGCAGGCGAGCATGGGCAAGGAGGTGCGGGCCGTCTTTGGCGTGGGAGCCTTGAGGAGGCTTCAGGCGCGATGGGCGGCGGGCGGCAGGCGAAGCGCGGCGGCGGCGGCTTGCAGCTGGCTACGGCGGCAAGATGGCGGCGGCGGCGCGAGCTGGCTCGGAGGCAAGGTTGCGGCGGGATCCGAATTTTTTTTTTGCGGTGGTACGGTTAAGTAGTCCCCAAAACGCGATAGAAAAGAAACCGAAAAAGAGACGAAGACGCGCGAGATCCGGTGGCCGGGACGCTCCGGTGGTAGCGACCGGACGCTACCACCGGCGTCCGGTCGATTCGAGAGAGGTCGAAATCCTCACGGAATCGGGACGGACGCGTCCGGTGGTCCATGACCGACGCCTTGTGGTCCGGTCGAGACAACTTGTGCACACTTGATCGGCCGGATGCGAGAATCCTTCTGACCGAACGCGCATGACAGGCAAGCGTCCGGTCACTCCTTGGCGATGAGTTCACCTCCTATGAACTGACCGGACGCTGGACAGCAGCGTCCGGTGCAGCGTCCGATGCACCTTTTCCAGCAAACCTCCAATCTTCCTTCGCGCTGCCTGTTCCCAGTCAAGTCCCAACTTGAAAAAGATCCAAATAAATACCAATTGGGACTGATGTGAGTGACCTCTCTCAAACCCTCATATTTTTCAAAATATTTTGCCTTGGGCTATAATTCTTTTTAAGAAAATAGGCAACAAGAGGGCAAATGGAACAAAACGACAAAACAACATTCATGCATATGCAATACTTGTAAGTAAATCTAGTTGCTTGTCAAGTTTGATCCAAGGTTAAGCTTCTTCACACGCTTTTCGGTGGTTATCTTAACCATGTTAGACAAGCCCGATGTGCATTGCCACAAATTAAATATGTTGTATATTACAATGAATGCAAGGGACAACACAAGCTCAATTTTTAGTGAAGTTACTAAAATCAAGTACATTTAGCTCATTCCGCAATCTACAAAATGTAGCCTCATCTAGCGGTTTTGTGAAGATATCCGCTAATTGATCTTCGGATCTTACACCTTCTAGTGATATATCATTTTTAGCCACATGATCTCTTAGAAAGTGATGGCGGATATCTATATGCTTGGTGCGAGAGTGTTGAACGGGATTATTTGCAAGTTTTACCACACTTTCATTGTCGCACAAAAGAGGTACTTTCTCTAGAACTACTCCATAGTCTAGCAAAGTTTGTTTCATGTATAATATTTGTGCGCAACAGGCACCCGCGGCAATGTATTCCACTTCGGCGGTGGACAAAGCCACACTATTTTGTTTCTTGGAGGACCAAGACACTAGTGATCTACCAAGCAAATGGCACCCTCCGGATGTGCTTTTTCTATCAACTTTGCATCCGGCGTAATCCAAATCGGAATAGCCAATTAATTCAAATAAAGCTCCTTTGGGATACCAAAGACCAATGCTTGGTGAGTGCTTAAGATACCTAAGGATTCTTTTTACGGCAATTAAATGTGTTTCCTTAGGACTAGCTTGAAATCTAGCACACATACACACACTAAACATGATGTCGGGTCTAGATGCGGTTAAATATAACAAGCTACCAATCATAGAACGGTAGAGAGTTTGATCAACCGGGTTACCTCCCTCATCTAGGTCGAGATGTCCATTTGTAGGCATTGGTGTCTTGATTGGTTTACATTCATCCATCTTGAATCTCTTGAGAAGATCTTTTGTGTATTTCTCTTGAGAGATGAAGATGCCTTCTTTCATTTGCTTGACTTGAAAACCAAGAAAGAATGTAAGCTCACCAATCATTGACCTCTCGAACTCCTTCGACATCAATTCACCAAATTCTTTGCATGAGTCTTCATTTGATGATCCAAAGATGATATCATCAACATATACTTGACAAATGAAGATATGCCCATCAAGCTTCTTGGTGAATAGTGTGGTGTCAACCTTCCCAATGGTGAAGCCTTTCTCAATGAGGAAGTCCCGAAGGCGCTCATACCAAGCTCTTGGGGCTTGCTTAAGCCCATATAATGCCTTGGACAACCTATAAACATGATTAGGATATCTAGGGTCTTCAAACCTGGGAGGTTGATCAACATAGACTAGTTCATTTATAAAGCCATTTAAAAATGCACTTTTCACATCCATTTGATATAGTTTCATTTCATGATGTGATGCATATGCAAGAAGGATACGGATGTCTTCTAATCTTGCAACCGGTGCAAAGGTCTCTCCAAAATCTAAACCTTCAACTTGAGAGAACCCCTTTGCAACTAGTCTTGCCTTGTTCCTCACAACAACACCTTGATCATCTTGCTTGTTGCAGAACACCCACTTCGTTCCAATGACTCTTGCACCTTTTGGTCGCTCTTCAAGATTCCAAACTTCATTGCGAGTGAAGTTGTTCAACTCTTCATGCATGGCATTGATCCAATCTGGATCTTTAAGAGCTTCTTCTACCTTGGTAGGCTCATAGCAAGAGACAAAAGAGTGATGAGCAATAAATGAAGTAAGTTTTTGAGATCGAGTCATTACACCCTTTGATGGACTCTCTATGATGAGATCTTGTGGATGATCTTGTAGGAGAGGTGTGTTTCTTCTATTGACCACTTGAGGAGGAGGTTGTGGAGCATCAACATCTTGTGCTTGTACCACCATTTGCTCATGAGAGATATGAGTATCTTCATTTTCCACTCCCCATCTTTTTCGCCATCTTGTGGTACATTTGATGAAGAAGGTTGGTTAATGACTTGTACATCATCTTCATCATGTTTTGGCTTGATGTCTCCCACCGGAATGTTCTTCATAGCCTCCCTCAATGGTTCATCACCTACATCATCAAGATTCTCATGTGCTCCTTGGGAGCCGTTAGATTCATCAAATTCCACATCATATGTTTCTTCAACCAAGCCGGTGGTATGATTAAATACTCTATATGCTTTGGACTTCAATGAGTAACCAACAACAAAAACCTATATCACAACATCTTTGAAACTTCCCTAGGTGTTGCGCTTCTTGTAGATGTAGCACTTGCAACCAAACACCCTAAAGAAGGAGGCGTCCGGCTTCTTCCCATTGAGCAACTCATACGGTGTCTTGACAAGGAACTTTTGAAGAAATAGGCGGTTGGATGCATAACATGCGGTGTTGATTGCTTCCGCCCATAAAGCTTCGGGGGTGTTGTACTCATCTAGCATTGTCCTTGCAAGAGTGATCAAAGTCCGGTTCTTCCTCTCAACTACACCATTTTGTTGAGGAGTATAGGTTATGGAGACTTCATGTTTGATTCCAACTTCATCACAATAAGCTTCTATGTTTGTGTTGTCAAATTCTTTGCCATTGTCACTTCTTATCTTCTTGAGCTTCACTTCAAATTCATTTTGAGCTCTCTTGGCAAACTTCTTGAAACAAGATGCAACTTTGGATTTGTCATGAAGGAAGAACACCCATGTATACCTTGAGTAGTCATCCACAATCACAAGACAATAGAGATTTCCTCCCAAACTCTTGTATGTTGTTGGTCCAAATAAATCCATGTATAGGAGTTCTAGCACTCTTGTGGTTGACATGAAAGCTTTGGTTGGATGAGTGTTTGCAACTTGCTTGCCGGCTTGACATGCACTACAAAGCTTGTCCTTCTCAAACTTCACATCCTTCAACCCTCTCACCAAATCATTCTTCATAAGCTTCTTGAGTGAGCTCATCCCAACATGAGCAAGTCTTCTATGCCATAGCCACCCAAGTGTTGTTTTGGTGAATAGGCAAGTCTTCAAGTTTGCATCTTCGGAGGTGAAGTCAACTAGATATAAATTGTTGTATCTAAATCCATTGAATATCACTTGTTTGTCATCTACTTTGGATACAACAACTTCCTTCTCGGTGAATAAGCATTGGAAGCCAAGATCACACAATTGCCCAACGGATAGCAAGTTGAAACTCAATGAGGCAACATAGAGTACATTGGAGATGGAATAATCATTTGATATTGCCACTTTGCCCAATCCTTTAACCTTGCCCTTTGAATTATCTCCAAATGTTATTTTCTCTTGTCCATCTACCTCTTCATCTAGTGAGGTGAACATACGAGGATCACCGGTCATATGTTGAGTACAACCACTATCAATAACCCAATGACTTCCACCGGTCTTGTAGTTCACCTACACACAAGAGATTCAAGCTTTAGGGATCCAAGCTTGTTGAGGGCCCTTCACCTTCTCAACAAGTGACTTAGCCACCCAAATCTTCTTAGGCCTACTCTTGTTGGGGGGTCCTAAGAACATGACTTTCATCTTTCCACTAGAATCTTTTCTAAGCATGTAGTGAGCATTGAAAGCAAAGGGTCTAGCATGCTTGGGCAAGGGTTGTGGTGGTGGAGTTTGACACTCATGAGCAAAGTGGCCTTCTTGTCCACACTCAAAACATCTCTTTGGCTTTAGCTTTGGCTTTGATTGTTGGTGTTGAGCTTGAGCCTTCTTCTTCTCTACACTTGCCATATATCCAATGCCACTTCTATCCATCTTCATGACGGTATTCATGAGTAG
The DNA here is from genome assembly GCA_904845875.1 of Miscanthus lutarioriparius. Classification (NCBI taxonomy): domain Eukaryota; kingdom Viridiplantae; phylum Streptophyta; class Magnoliopsida; order Poales; family Poaceae; genus Miscanthus; species Miscanthus lutarioriparius. The sequence continues at coordinate 57,372,893 of CAJGYO010000014.1, read as the reverse complement.
CTCACTTTGGAGATGCTTGCCTCTAGCAAACTTGCTCAATCCCACCTTGAGATGCTCTTTCTCCATTTTGAGCTTCTTGTTCTCTTCCTTGAGAATATCATTGTTCTTCTCTTCCTTGTGTTTCTTATTTTCTCTTTTTAGCTTCTCATTCTCAAGGATTAAATCTTCGTCATGATCAAGAGTTTCTATCACAATGGTGTTGTGACTTTTCATCTCTTCAAGATCTTTCATGAGCTTCTCATTGTCACTCTTGAGCTTGACATACTCATCATAGTCATTGCACTCAACCACTTGCTTGCCTTTGCTACTAGATCCATGCTCAATGCTCTCATCAATTAAATCATCACATGAGGTAGCTATATCAATCTTAACAACATGGCTAGTAGCAACATGTGGCTCATTTGGTAAGAATTCTTGTGCAATAACAAGGGTATCATAATTGATCTTTAGAGTTGTATATTCATCTTTTAGCTTGTTGTGACTAATGACAAGCTCATTGTGCACCAACTCAAGTTTATCATGTTTATCTTTAAGCTCTTTCTTAGAAGATTTGAGCTCCTTGAGTTTGGATGATATAGAATCATTTGTTTCTTTGAGCTCATCATTAGCCTTTTCTAATGTATCACACTTAGCTAAGAGTGAATCATTTTTAGCATCAAGTTTTTCATTAGTAGCTCTACTCTTTCTAATGATCTTAGTGTATTTTCTTAATATTTTGACAAGATCATCATATGTGGGTGAATCATCATCGCTATCACTATCATCATCACTAGCTTGCTCATCATCACTACTATCATCACTCTTAGTTACCTTGCGTTCACCCTTGGCCATAAGGCATAGGTGTGTAGAGGATGATGGCGATGGTGGCGGTGAGGATGCAAGATCAATAGCAATGGCGGCCACCTTCTCATTGTCACTCTCATCATCGGATGAACCACTTGATGAATCAATGTCCGTGAGCCAATCACCGACAATATAGGCCTTGCCACTCTTCTTCTTCTTGTAGAAGTCTCTCTTTTTGCCATCTCTCTTCTTGTATGGCTTGTTCTTTTTCTTTTCATCTTCATCACTTGAATCATCTTTATTGCCCTTGTTCTTGAACTTGTCTTTCTTGGGCTTTGTGCATTGATGAGCTAGGTGGCCAAGTTCGCCACAATTGTAGCAATCCATCTCGGAGATTGGCTTTCTTCTTGAGCTAGTGAAGAACTTCTTCTTCTTGCCGTCAAACTTGATGCCACTCTTGTTTAGCTTCTTTAGCATCTTGGCGGTCTTTTTCACCATGAGAGCAAGACTTTCTTCATCATCTTCATCACTTGAGCTCTCATACTCAAGTCTTGCCTTACCCTTATCTTGGCTAGCTTTGAATGCTAAGTCCTTCTCTTTCTTCTTTGTAGAGGTTGAGCCATCTTGTGGCGTGATGTGCATGTACATCTCATGAGCATTGATCTTTCCCAAGATTTGTGTCGGTGTAGCGGCGGAAAGATCACCTTGATGTATACGGTCACAATGTGCCCATATTTGTCAATGGGGAGGACACTCAAGATCTTTCTCACAGCGTCGGATGGTGACATTTGAGTAAGTCCAAGCCCATTGACTTCCTCTACAAGAACATTTAAACGAGAATACATTTCATTAGCACTTTCTTTGGGAAGCATCTCAAAAGAATTTAGCTTTTTAATCACAAGATGATAGCGTTCCTCACGCTCACTCTTGGTTCCCTCATGGAGCGCACAAACGTCCAACCATAGAGCATGGGCGTCTTTGTGGTTCCTTACACGATTGAACACATCTTTGCAAAGGCCTCTAAAGATGGTGTTGCGAGCCTTTGCATTCCATTTTTCATAGTTTACTTCATCGCCTTGGAGTTGTGCGGCATTCTTAGGTGTTGGAAACCCTTGAGAGGCGGCTCTAAGAATTCCAACATCTAGAGCTTCTAGGTAAGCCTCCATGTGAATTTTCCAATATGGAAAATCATCCCCCTCGAAGATAGGAGGAGGTCCATCCCCGTGAGACATCTTGCTCTAAGCGGTTAGGCTTAAAAACGTGAGCACAAGGCTCTGATACCAATTGAAAGGATCAAGATGCCCAAGAGGGGGGGTGAATTGGGCTAATTCTAAATTTTCTTGCAATAATCAAATCGTACGGATAGCCCAATTAACCCCTTGTGCCTAGAAAAGTGTTTATGTCAAACTAATGCACAACAACCTCACAACCTATGTTCCAAACTTACTCTAGCAAGCAATTCTATGGATGTGAAACAAGTATTGAATTGCTCAAAGTAAATACTCAAAGTAAGTGCTCAAAGTAAATAGAGAGAGAAAGGCAGCGGCGATGTTTTGCCGAGGTATCGGGAGAGTCGCCACTCCCCACTAGTCCTCGTTGGAGCACTGCATGAAGGGTGTAGCTCCCCTTGATCCACGCAAGGATCAAGTGCTCTCACGGGTTGATTCTTGACACTCCATCGCGGCGAATCACCCAAAACCGCTCACAACTTGAGTTGGGTCACCCACAAGCTCATAGGGTGATCACCAAGCTCCCAATCACCACCAAGCCATCTAGGTGATGGCGATCACCAAAGTAACAAGCACGAACTCTCACTTGACCACATGAAGCCTAATGAGAAGATGGATGCACACTTGTCTACTCTTGATTCACTAATGAGGTTTCACTCTTGGATTCTCAAATCACAAACACCTCACTAGGACCTTGCTCTTCTTGGCACTCACAAACATGTTTCTCGGCTGTTGGAATGAGCAAAAGTAACTCCACACACAGTGGAGCTTCTATTTATAAGGCGACTGAAGAACGAACCGTTATGAGCTTCTGCATGGGATGACCGACGCGCTCGATCATATTGACCGGACGCTCCGGTCAGTTCAACCAGCATAGCAGTTTCAAGTGATGACCGGGACGGCGCGAGGTCCGGTCAAGCCTTGATCGGACGCGTCCGGTTGATCTTGGATACTTCTTGTAAATGACCGGACGCTGGATACTCGTGGTCCGGTCTGTCACCTTGACCGGAGACGCGTCCGGTCACACTTTCTCAAGTCTGGACCCTTACTGGAGTCGACCGGACGCTGGCCTTCAGCGTCCGGTCACACGACCTTCCAGCGTCCGGTCACTCCAGACTTGTTCTCCTCAGTCAAATGAACTGACCGGACCCTGGCGGCGTCCGGTCGTCCATGCCGCACTGCCAGCCGTCCCGGTCAAGTATTTGACCATCCATTCACTTCAACTCTCGATCATATGTGAATGAAGTTTGCTCCAAAAGATCTTAGGCATTCATAGGAGCTACCTAGAGCTAGTTTTAACAAGTGTGCACCACACCTAACTCACTAGACTCAACTAGGTCAAGCTACCCGTTCATACCCCCCTTCATAGTACGGCCAAAGGAAAAAACAAAGTCCTAAACTACTCTAAGTGTCTCTCCAACTTCAATTGACACTTAGAACTAGTTATCCTTAACCTTGTCGTCCATCCTTTGAAAACCGAAACGATTTCCATCGTAGGGGCATGACAACCTCAATTGCCCAATCGATCTCCATTACCATGACCTAACTTAATTGCCTCTGCAAAACACACGTTAGTCATAGTAATCTTGTATTGACATTAATCACCGAAATCCACTTAGGGGCCTAGATGCTTTCACATGGTTTCTAGGGCCATGGGAAAGAACAAGGTCTTGATATCGTCGTCTCCTCTGGCTAGTTCAATTGATTGCGAGTAAATCCTGAGCCACTGCCTTGGCTCGGTCTTGCCATCATACTTAGAGTGGTTGGACAGCTTGAACTTGTGAGCAGTCATATTGAGGCAAGTCTGTTTGCAAAACAGGGGAATCTATCATGCGTTCTGGCTTCTATGTATTTTGATTCAGCACCCCCTTCTTGCCAACTGTTGTCTTGGTGAGAGTAGTTCTGTGTGGCTGTCCGAATAGGTGCTTTGCTTCTAACCTTTCTTGGTTGTTCGACTCGATCGTTTTGACTATGGTCCCTTCTACTTTCTCTGTTGTGACTTCCACTTGGTCCAAGTCTCTCAAAAGCGGACTTCCTTTGATTTTGATCTTCCTGCTCATGAGATGTTGACCTGGCAGGTAGTTTTGAGTGGGTCCTTCCATCGTGCGTCCTTAGGACTATTGACCGGAGAAAGTCTCGGAGCTGTTCTTGTTTTTCACTAGGATGTGAGGCCGCTCTGAGTTCTTCTAGTGCTTCTCGGATCTTATCGTAGGGTGTATTCGCCGTGCGTCCTTCTTCGACTTCTCGTTCTGATTTTCTTATATTGTACTCAGCCAGATCTGACTCATATCTGATCCAAGCTTCCTTACGATGCCTAGCACGGTGTCGGCGTCCTTGTTTCAACTTATTTTTTCTTTCTCTGGCTTGCTTCTGATTCTCGGTCTCACCATCGTGCCCCTAGGTAAAGGGTGATATGTTGGACTCAGATTCATCCGATGACCTGACGTCGGGTGCTTCCGAGGGACTAATGGTGATCGAGGATGGCGAACCATGAACACTTCTCGTGCGTGAATTGTTCTGCTATCGGCGTCGGTTTCCTCACTGTCGGAGTTGTTGATAACTTTAGTAGAGGCTTCAAGGTCGTAGATCGAGTCTCCTTCTTGGTAGGGTAGAATTGCTGTTGTCGTCGTGCCAACTAGTCGGGTACCGCTATCCTTAGGAACAGAACCTAGCCAGTGGACGATGCATTCTTGAGATGTTATAGTTAGTACGAGACTTTCCTGAGCTCCTTTCAGTGGCATTCTAAGCACCAGATCGAGGGATCCTTCGGGCCATGTCTGATAGGATGTTGCCATGTTGTGGAGTCCGAACAGAAAAGGGCCCGACTTCTTGAAAAGACCCTGAGTGTACTCTGAGTTGTATTCTTGATAGGCCGAGGCTGCGTTCTTAAGCCCCATCGGAAAAGAACTCGGTTTCTCAGAAGAACTCGGGTAAGACTCCATTTCGGATGCGGAACCTGAGTTTGAGTCGGATGCGCAAAGTCGCGAAATCTGAGTTGGATCGGACATCGCGAGCTTGCCGAATCTTCCAAGAAACTGATCTGTCGTAGTCGCCGAAATAGAATGGTATTCATGGTGATTCGAATCTTCGAGGAGACAGCTTTGGAGCTTGCCATTGTTGTCCGCCTCGCAGATCCATGAGACAAAGATGAAGGTTGATCCCATCGAGAAGATCATGTTGTCGAGGTCCATCGAGCTCTCGAATGCAAATTCACCGAAAGCCCCTACCTGGTGCGCCAGCTATCGATGTTTGATCACTGATAGCCTGCCACGGGGGTCCCTGGGGCAGTATGTTCGGGCTTCAGCGTATGTAGAACTCGATGGTAAACGTAAGAGACTGTCAATTTATCCTGGTTCAGACCCTCGATCATTGATCGAGTAACAACCCTATGTCCAGTCGGCGTTAGCCTTTGCATTGGATTGATTGTAAAGTGTTGTGTCGTAAAGTCCCTTCTCTAGGAACTCTACCCTCCTTTATATAGTCAGGAGGTTAGAATCCTAGTTGATTTACAATGAGGGTTCCTAGTAGGATTACAGAATAATACTACTACTAGGATTACATCGGAAGAATCCTAGTTAGACTAGATCTTCTCCCTTCTTTGTGGGGTATCCCATGGGTCCCGCACTGACACCTACTTACTCTGCCAGAAACGGAGAATTGACGAACAACCTAACGATCTTGCTGGACGCTCCGTCCATTCTCTGAGTTTGACCAATTGACTTGGAGAAAAGGGCTTGTGGCACTGAGGCCAATCTTCATGTCCAAGAGGTTGATGATTACTCATAATGGGATTAGAGAGGTTGATTAATGTCCTCTTTCAAGTGTTTTCCTGACGTTGACCAACATTTTACCATCGTTGACTCTAGGCTGACTTTAGTTGACTCTCGAGATATTTGATTAGGATGGTTCTTGTAATGACCCGAGATTCATTACAACCTACGCGATCATTTTTTGATAATGAGAGTAGCCAATCACCAAGATTCCTACATTAACTCCATATCATACGCCGCACGGTGAAACACCAAGGACTCGATAATACACCCGGCATAAAGCAAGAGAACCCCGACATGGACTAGTGTCCATCCTGTTAACCTCGTCAACCCCAATTACATCTCAGAACACATGTGGGAGTGATGCATTGACCATTGGTATCCACAATTCAATAACTTAATCGATTCAACATAGGACAGAGACTACCGGACAGCCCGCCATTTTACCAGATCATCCGGTAAGCATGGAGCAGCAGCAGAAAATAGGAAATGAGTTGTTTGTCACTTAAGTGGGTGGGACCCACATATCAGCACGAAAGAGGATGTATATCCTTCAGCTGAAGCCTCACCCTCTCCCTCATCCATTCATTTACAACACACTCTCTCTCTAACTCTCATGAGCAAAGAAGGAACCCTAGAACTAGAGAGAGAAAGGTTGAGAGAAGAGATTGAAGGAAGGGAAGGAGAAGAAGGAGAAGACCATCAGCACCTTTCAATGGATCTCAACAACACCCTCAATGCACTCAAGCTTGAAGTTGCTTTGCTAATGGAGAATCCATCATGCATGGAGAAGGTGATGGATGGAAGAGCTTGCATGATGGAATTGAAGGAAGCTTGGATAGAAGAAAGGTGGGATCTTCAACCTCTTACGATGGAAGCTCTCAAATCTCAAAGCTAAGGATCTTCATCTCAATCTCAAGGTTCATCCCTCTCCTCATGAGCTTTGATTCAATCCCTAAGCCATAGCTACACTTAGTAAAAGTAGCTTTCAACCTAGCCATAGTGAGCTTAGTGGGCCACCTAAGCCATCATAGGAATGTTTTGCACTGCAAGATGCACAACTCCACAAATCTAAGCTTGAACCCCAAGATCACCCAAGAGCATAGGTCCTGTCGTCCGATTGGCGAAGAGTCCATCAACTCGACGGAGTTTCTGTCAATACCCCAAGAAGTTACTAGAAAGCCTTACCCGTGGTAAGCTTAGACTACCGGAGTGTCCGCGATACCTCACGGAGTGTCTGTTGAATTAGAAGGACAGTAACCCAGCAACCCGAGAGTGCCCAGTTCATACCGGAGCATTTATCAATGGACCGAACCACCCGATGTGAACAGAGAACCTTAGATATACCTAAGTCCTAAACCTACCAGAGTCTCCAAGAACTCCATAGAGCATCAATCAATCAGTACAGAGCTAGAATAGAACCAAACCACCTCGGTACTTGGTACAACGGTGGAGTGTCCAATGACCAACAGAGATGTATGAGACTATCTAGCAAGCCTACCTAGGAAGTCAACAAGTACTAGTTTATACCAATTCCATGTAGTGCAATGACAAAGCCACAGTTAAATGTTCCATCCCAAGTCCCTAGTGCTAACCCATGCACCAATGCCCTTTTTCGTTTTCATGATCATCGATGTATCTCCTCAGGCGTGTCTCATATTCATTTAGGAACATCTCAAGTGAGGATCATGTAGTTATATAGGTGGTTATCGTCAGCTTCTAGATGTCTGAACGGCAACACCATCAGGCAGGCACCCCACTATTATAAACCCTACTTAGGATACTTACCAAGTTGCATTATGAGTTATGCATTACATGTAGTCTTGGATAATGATTACTCTTATACTACACCTAGAGTAGCTTAATAATTTGTAGAAGCCTCTCATCTAAACAATGGGAATGGGAATGCTTAATGCTTATTGCTTAGTTGCTTGGGCAACGGTAGAAGTCGAGCATGAGAAGGGAACTCATACTCGCTCGTGTAGGATGTTACACCTGGGTAATTAACTACTAAAATCAATGAGGGTACAACTTGACTTACCTAACTAATCAGGCTAAGTACTAATATCCCTAATATGATAATCTTGATAATAACTTGGAAATCTTGCTCATGCGAGCAGGAGGTCGTAGTGAGTGTGGGATCTCAGTCAACGTAGCTCATGGAGCAGTAAGGATCGTGTATTGGGATACGTAAGTCTGAGTAACCACTTGTACAGACCACATGTCGTGGATGGGGTCGACAAGCCAAGTAACTAATTGTGACTTGTTTATTCATGAAACTGGCAAGGGGGTTGGCATCGGTCGGGAATGTTCAGGACATTGATCGGGCAACCGCTCGAACCTTTCGTTGGATACTTAGGCTAGATTAGGGAAAGGTTGGAAGGCATGAGGCAACCCTTACTCTCATGTAAGGGTATGGTGGTTAGTCCCGTCCTTCCGTGTGGGTACAGTTGTACACCTCTGTAGAGTCTCGAAAGCCTGGAGTCCCTCGGGACTAAACTAATTGGTTGTTCTTTCCTTCTATACCCATGGTAGCATGAACAATGGACAATGAGCACTTTGTTATAATGATGAATACCTTTATTTCTATGTTGAACATAGCATGTCATAATTCTAATGAACATCATTGCTTTCCGCACTCATACAAATGCCCGATAATTACCTTATGCATCCACCAAATACTATATGTTTGAATTAAGCCCTGTGAGTATGCAATATACTCACGGTGCAACCGTTAAGTTGTTTTGCAGGTAGACAAGACATTATCTCCAAGGCTAACTCTAATAATGCAAGTTAGCAGACCTTGGAGCAGGCACTCTCCAAGATGAGCTGCGTGTAAATCCGATGGTTTGATGAGCGACAAGAGCGGCACCCTAGTGCAGGAATAGAGTTGTCATAGTATTAATCTAGTAGTACGTTTATACACTTGAAACCTAATTTGTTATCAACAATGCTTTAGAAATAGATGTAAGGCTGGAGTGTGTATGTGATTGAGTTGTATGGTATGCATTGTGTTGGGTATGTGTGTGTAACTCAACATAAAGATCCTAAAGAGGAGTTGATACGTGAGCTCCTCGGGGTCTTGTGCTGTCGCTTTACTTAAATTGAGTAGGTCAAGTGGATGACTCTTGATTTAGGTGGATCAGCATGGTGTGTGCCCCCACAGGACGGGTATTGGAGCGGCTGATTGACTTACACTTACATTCCTTATGCAAGGCATCATCCAACTCACTCGATATACACTTAAGTTCTTAACTCCTAAAATATTGTTCTATGCTATAGGTTGAAACCCTAAGTTGTAATAACTCTTTTCTCTAGATTATCCAGCCTCCTTTCCCAAATGCTCTAATTTAAGAGAAATGTGTTTAAGGAGTTCTTGCTTTTAAAGGAAAAGAGAGTTCAGGGGAGTTGGTTAGTGTCATTAAGGAACTAGGGTTAATAGTCATAGATCACCTAAGGGAGGATAGTTAGTTTTCGATAGGGATGCCCCAGGTGTTGGATACGTTATGCTAGGAAATTTGGTGAGAGCGATTCTAGTCTCCTCGTTAGTTTTCCTAATCTTTCGAACCCTTATCATAATCCCTCTTATCCTTGGAGGCACATCTCGTCCATGCTCTCCAATTTCTCTAGAATTCCAAGACCTCGATAGAATCTCCATGTGTCCTAGCCCCAGTTCCTCAGCTTCAGAGATAGAGAGAAATGAAAGAGTTGGTACTAGATCCCAGCAGTGCAGGAACAAACTGGAGGAAATGTAATATGCGACGACCCAATTTGGGTACATCCAACCAACCAGCTAGCTCAAGTGTACCATCACCCATCTCGAAGGATAGGCCACATACAACTTAATTGTTCAAGCTCCAGCATGATAACCACGACACAACTTTGACATTTTTGTGACCGACCAACAACCAAGTCTAGAACCAAGACTCGATGACGACAAAAAGAGACCATCCAGACCCATGGAGCAAAAGCTAGGAGAAAGGTCAGCCCTAAGACCCACGACGGCTTGTAGCACCACTTCTGTAATAGAACCGTCCAATCTATAAGAGCACAAGTACAATAGCAATCACCAAAGCGATCAAACCGTCATATTTGAGCCCATATAAACCCGGTAGTCCAATGAATTCACGAAGAATCTCAAACAAACCAACATACAAACCAAGATCGTACATGATTCAACACAACCAGTCACATGTTACATCACAGTTCACAAATAGTTCACAAGTTTCTCACATACATCGGAGTTCACATAGTTATTACAAACCAAGTTTAAATAGCGGAAGCAAAGTAGTTTGACATCAAAATCACACTTAGTTCAAATACATGCCAGTACCATGGTCATTTCCAGCAAAAGCAGAATAGAGAGGATATCTTAGGAGTACCATGCCCCATGGTTTAGTCCTCATCCATGGCAGGATGAAGGCAGTTCTTACAATACCCATGATAGATCATGTCATCTGCAACAAAAGGGAATAAACCCTGAGTACGAGAATGTACTCAGCTAGACTTACCCATCAAAAACCAGAAATAATATGACACCAATTAGTATGCAAGGCTTTATTAGTGGACTTAGCTTGACAATATTTTGCATAAAAGCTTAAGTAACATAACTTGGAGATTTAGCACCTCTAGCATCAATTTGAATACTTATTCAATTAAGCATCTCTAGATTAGCACCTGTACTAGAGCAATCACTTGATTAAGCTAACAAGCATTAGTAACCATATCCGGTATAAGAATAATTTGAGCATCATCATAACCATCAAGTTCCATCAATTAATGCTACGTTGCCGCTGCTCAGTCAAGTTCTCACTATCCGGGAGAGACGACGATTCGAATCGATTCCTACCCAGCTAGGGAATTATTCCTAACACAAACCCATACTTCCCTCGTCAGGGTCGCATCGGGTCACCTTTGGTACAACTTAGGAACCAACTTCGTGGGTCCGATCAGCATCGCAGCCTCAGAGATTCTACCAGTCTACCAGGAAGTTCAGGCCTAGCCTGCCCTTGGACTCATGCCACTGGCTCTCTGCACATCTTTACTGTCTGAATTGAGCTACTCGGCTTCGCGGTCGGAACGACTTATTCAGTCAACTAAGTGCTAGGCATGCGTTCAACATGACATGCGGACGTATAGCGAATCGGTCCTTAACTGACATAGACAGGGATAAATAGGCACCAAGACCTCCATGCCTTGTGCTTCTCTATCACAATCCTGTCCGGTCTCCTCTTCATTTACCAACACATGGTTATTTCCACGATAACAAATATAGCCAACCGTGATCCGATATCTACCTATATCTTACAGGTGACAGGAATTTACCTGACTTCTACCAGACTAAGCAAGGCTAAGCATATATTCGATCCTAGACCTACAAAGGATTCAAGATATATTTGCCTAGACAAGGAGAATATATGTAGCAAGTGTTTCCAACCAACTCCTATAACCTAATGAAACAAACATAAAGGACGCCTTGTTTTTGTGGGGGTCGGATGTTACTGGAGACGGGCCGGCTCGTTTTGTGGTGTTCGTTCCGCCCATCTTTCTTCACGTTTGGAGGGATTGGGGCGGCGTTATTTGCCTCGGTGGCTCGAATGACGTGCCCGATGAGCTTACTAACGGGGGTGTTCGGACGAAAAAAACCTGGTCCGGCTGCTTTGTGGCAAAGCCCCCGGGCGGGGTTTCGTTACCCCTTGGCCTGCCTTCCAACAGATTCCCCCTCTGATGGGGATCCTATGGGATCGGTAGGGGGTTTGGGTCGAACTTTTTAGATGGTTGAGATGACCCTGTCCGCCTTAATGCGGGATGGGCGAAGGCCGTTTGAGGCTCATCTATGTTTTCTCCCCTGGCTCTTGTTTGACGCGAGGCGGCCTCGAGCCCTTCGCGGGCCAGCCTACGAACCTCGGTCTCTCGATGTCGGATCGAGCGGCTTGAGTCCCCGATCCCTGTTGGGGTCTAATAGGGGTCGGCCATGTTTCGTGCGTTACCCTGTCCTCGGTTTTCGCAACCGGACGGGTTGAGTTGATGACACTTGCCTCGATGACTCGAGTGTCACGCTCAATGAGCTCGCTAACGGGTACGTTCGTGTGAAATCCGGGTCCATCATTTACTGATGGGGTCAGTAGAGCCTACTGGTGGCATTTCACTTTTTCCAACCCGCCTCCCGACAGATGCCTGAGCCGTTTCGATGGGCTCAAGGGGCCCGTTGGCCTCTCCTCGGTGGAGATTTTGTGGGTTTGGCTCGGGGTTAGATTCGAACGAGAAAAGGTCGAGACGCCCCTATCCGCTTCTAAGCGGGGTTAGGCAGGGCCGCTGGGGCTCGTCTCAGTTATTTCTCCCTGGCTCTGTTTGACGTGAGGCGGCCTCGAGCCCTTCGCGGGCCGGCCTACGAACCTCGGTCGTTCGTTGCTCGTATAGGACGAAGTGACTGCCACTTCATGACGCGACATGAAGTGTTGCGATGCAGCCTTTGCATGAGTTTAATATCTGATAAATTTGAAATGAAAACAGGGTTCATTAATGTTACCTCGGTGGTGTGAGCAACGGGAAGCTCCTATCAGATGTGTCCGCGCGGTTTCGAGTCCGTTGTTTACGATGGGGTTGGCGTGACCTGCACGAGCATCGTAATTTTTGTTTCTGTCTCTCGGTGGCGATTCGAGCCGCCTGATTGACTTAGTCGTCTTGACAGACTCTCCGTGAAGGAGGCTCTGCAGGGGGACCCCTCAAACCCCTCTCGGGAAGGTGAGAGCCGAGGCTAGTGGTGCGGGGAACTATGAGTTCGATTTATCTTTGGTGAACAAAAAAACACCGTGGCCGTCGAGGCGTGGGGTCCGATGGTTTGTCCGATTGTTTTCAAAGTTTTTTATACCCACACCGTGTTCTGGTTTTTAGTTGCAATAAGGGGTCGGGCAAAGAGAGTGTCTAAACAAATAGACGCCTTGACAGCCCCCGAGTAATGTCCGTGCCCGAGCCGTTCTTTGAGGTCGGTGGCTCGGTGAAGAAATTATTGCTTAAAGTAAGTAAGAGGTAGGTACTTATCTTTTCGGTGGTCGTTTCTCCGTTGTGTTACTGGGCGTCCGATCGGCCCGTGAGAACTCTTTGGGCTCCCTACGGATGGAGGTTTCGTTGTTGGGTCGTCTCACGGTCCCGCCTGGGGAACAAAGAGAGTCGCTTGCGGGTGCGCTTGATCCTCGCGCCGGTGGGTGGTGGTGGGCCATGCCCGCTTGGTCGAGCGGCGTCTCATTAATTGCGCAGCGTCCCGTTGGTCCGGCGCGTCCCATCGGGTTCTGTCGCATTGATTTGCCACCACTGTATTGAATAGGGGGAAAGCGGAGAGAGTTTTCGGTCCCGCCTTTCGCCTTTCCTTATATGTTGGTCCTCTTCCTTAAATAGGGAGAGGGAGGGGGGTTCTCGTCCGCTTCTCATTACGCTTACGAGCGCTACCTCTTCTCCCTTTTCTTCTCCCACGAATACGCTCAAATGCGTCGCGGTGGATCTGGGTGAGAGGGGTAATGCTAGAGGGAGATACTCACGATTTTGTCGGTGAGTCGGGGCGTGATGTCGAGTGGAGGTCATCCAACGTAGATGAGATGGTGCGGGCCGCCCGCCGAGGAGAGGTTGCCGCCGCCGCCGAAGGAAGGGGGCGCCGAGGGTGTCGGCGTTGTTGACCTTGCCGTGGTTCGTTGTGGCCTTCCTCGTTGGGGCGCCTCGTTCGGGCGCCGTTGTTGGTGTTGTGGTGATAGCGATGGCGTAGTCCCCGGGTGCCTTGGTGGAGGGACACCACAGTCGCCGGTCGTGATGCTCGACATTGCAGACGACGGCGTCCTCGAGGATCCTGTGGCGTGGTAGGACATCGCCGATGGAGAGCGTGGCGCGGCAGCCGCAGTAGATGTACTGGCCCGTGTAAACGCCCTCGACGGCGATGAAGAGCTCCTTCTGGTGCTTTGTGCCTGACGAGATTGGCACAGAGATCGTAGTAGTAGTCGTAGTCGATTTGTACCAGTTTGTATCAGCCCCTGAGTGAGGTCAGACCCTTTGTGTTTTGGGGGTCGGACGTCACTTAAAGTTCGGGGATTTTGTAAAGACAGAAGACTGATAAGGAAAAGTATGCGTTTATTTAGGGGTAAAAGCGACGTAGCTGTTCAATGTTCCAGGCGTTGGTGAAGACCTTGCCGTCGATGGTTTTCAGCTTGTAGGCGCCTAGGCGGAGTGTTTCCGTGATGACGTATGGCCCTTCCCAGGGCGGGGAGAGCTTGTGGCGATCCTTGTTGCTCTGTACGAGGCGGAGGACAAGGTCCCCGATGTTGAAGGCTCGGTCTCGTACCCATCGTCCGTGGTACCGTCGCAACGCCTGCTGGTACTTGGCCGAATGGAGGAGGGCGGTGTCGCGGGCTTCGTCCAGCTGGTCCATGGCGTCTTGGTGGGATGCCTCGGCTCCTTCTTCATTGTATGCTTTGACCCTTGGTGCTCCGTAGTCAAGGTCCGTCGGGAGGACGGCCTCGGCACCGTAGACCATAAAAAAGGGTGTGTAGCCGGTGGCCCGGCCGGGAGTTGTTCTTAGGCTCCAGAGCACAGCGGGGAGCTCGGTGACCCATCGTGCGCCGAATTTGTTCAACCGGTTGAAGATCCTGGGTTTGAGGCCCTGTAGGAGCATGCCGTTAGCGTGCTCGACCTGCCCGTTCATCCGGGGGTGTGCGACGGCTGCCCAATCGATCCGGATGTGTTGCTCATCGCAGAATCGAATGAATTTCCTGCCGGTGAATTGCGTGTCGTTGTCCGTGATGACGGAGTTTGGTATTCCAAAACGATGGATGATGTCGAGGAAGAACAGCACGGCTTGCTTGGATTTGATCGTAGAGATCGGCCGAGCTTCGATCCATTTGGTGAACTTGTCTATGGTGACAAGTAGGTGGGTGAAGCCCCCGGGTGCCTTTTTAAGAGGTCCAACTAGATCGAGCCCCCAGACCACGAAGGGCCACGTGATGGGGATCATCTGGAGTGCTTGGGCCGAGAGGTGAGTCTGCCGAGCGTAGTACTGGCACCCTTCGCAGGTGCGTACGATTTGCTCGGCGTCGGCTATTGCAGTGGGCTAGTAGAAGCCCTGTCGGAATGCGTTTCCAACCAGAGTTCTTGGTGCGGCGTGGTGACCGCAGACCCCGCCGTGGATGTCGCTCAACAGAAGCTTGCCCTGTTCGGCGGGAATGCATTGCTGCAAGATCCCGGTGTGGCCTCGTTTGTAGAGTTCGCCTTCTACAAGAACGAAGGACTTGGCACGGCGTGCGAGCCGTCGGCCTTCCGTCTTATCCACTGGTAAAGTGCCATGGAGAAGATAGTCGAGGTAGAGCGTTCTCCAGTCGTTCGGAGGGTCGGGCGTTATGCCTTCTTCAAGCTCCATGACCTCGGGGTCGGGCGGAGCCGCTGGTTGGTCAGCCCCCGGGGTAGGATCGGATGGGCCGTCGTCGGCCCGCCCCGACCCTTCGTAGCGTACCGAGGGTTTATGCTGGTCGCTAGCGAAAACTCTCGTGGGGACCGGCTCTCGGCCAGATGCTGCTTTCGCAAGCATGTCGGCTGCCTCGTTGAGGCGTCTCGGGATGTGATTGAGTTCCAAGCCGTCGAACTTGTCCTCCAGCCGTTGGACCTCTTGGCAGTACGTGGCCATCTTGGCGTCGTGGCAGCTTGATTCCTTCATGACTTGATTGACGATCAACTAGGAGTCGCCCCGAACATCGAGGTGTCGGATGCCCAACTCGATGGCAATTCATAGGCCATTGATGAGAGCTTCATACTCAGCAACATTATTCGACGAGGGGAAATGGAGACAGACCATATACCTCATTCGGACCCCGAGGGGTGATACGAAGACCAGCCCCGCGCCGGCGCCTTTCTTCATTAGTCACCCGTCAAAGTACATTGTCCACTACTCCTGATCGACGATCGCCGGTGGTGTTTGGATCTCGGTCCATTCTACGATGAAGTCAGCCAATACTTGGGATTTGATCGCCGTTCATGGGGCATATGTTATGCCTTGATCCATCAGCTCGAGTGCCCACTTCGCGGTTCTTCCTATGGCGTCTTGGCTCCGGACGACTTCGCCGAGGGGAAATGATGTTGCGACTGTCACAGGGTGTGACTCGAAGTAGTGACATAGTTTCCTCTTGGTGATGAGGACGGCGTACAAGAGTTTCTGGATCTAGGAGTAGCGGGTTTTGGAGTCGGATAGTACTTCGCTGATGAAATACACGGGACGCTGTACCTTGAGTGCGTGCCCCTCTTCTTCCCGCTCTACTACCAGGGCGGTACTAACCACCTGTGTGGTGGCCGCTACGTATAGCAGGAGTGCCTCTCCGTTGCTTGGGGGGACGAGGATCGGGGCCTTTGTCAGGAGCAGCTTGACCATGTCAAGTGCCTCCACAGGCCTCGGCGTCCACTTGAAGCGGTCGGCTTTTTTCAAAAGGCGGTAAAGGGGGAGACCTCGTTCGCCGAGGCGTGAGATGAATCGGCTGAGGGCGGCAAGGCACCCGGTGATCCGCTGTACCCCCTTTACGTTCTGGATTGGGCCCATGCTCGTGATGGCCAAAATCTTGTCTGGGCTGGCCTCGATGCCGCGCTCGGAGACGATGAAGCCGAGCAGCATGCCCCTCGGGACCCAAAGACGCATTTCTTGGGGTTGAGCTTGATACCGTTTGCTCGGAGTTTCACAAAGATCTGCTCGAGATCAGTAACGAGGTGGTCAGCCCGCTTGGACTTCACCACGATGTCGTCGACGTAGGCCTCAATGGTTCGCCTAATGAGGTCTCCGAAGCATTTGAGCATACATCGCTGGTACGTTGCCCAGCGTTTTTCAAGCCAAAGCGGCATTGAAGCGTAGCGAGAATGGCCCGAAGGGAGTGATGAAAAAGAGGTCGCGAGTTGGTTGGATTCCTTCATCGCAATTTGATGGTAGCGAGATGCGCATCAAGGAAGCGGAGGGTTTTCGCACCCTCGGTGGAATCGATTATTTGATCTATGCGTGGCAAAGAAGCGGATCCGCCAGACACGCTTTGTTGAGACCGGTGTAATCAACACACATCCTCCATTTCCGTTTTTCTTTCGAACAAGGACGGGGTTTGCCGACCACTCGGGTGGTGTACCTCCTTGATGAATCCGACGATCAATAGTTTGGCTATCTCTTCGCCGATGGCCTGCGCTTTTCCTCGTCGAAGCGGGCGTGGCGTTGTTTCACCGGCTTAGAGCACGGATGGATTTTAGGGTGTGCTTGGCGACCTCCCTCGGAATGCCTAGCATATCCGAGGGTTTCCACAAAAAGCGTCTGTTGTTGTCGTGGAGGAAATCGACGAGCGCGCTTTCCTATTCGGGGGAGAGCATGGTGCCGATGCACACCGTTTTTCCTTCAGAGCTGCCGGGGTCTATGATGACCTCTTTGGAGCCCTCTGCTGATTTGAATGACCCGGTTACTTTCTCGGCGTCGGGTGCCTCTTCAGTGACCTTTTCCCTAAGGGCGACGAGTTCCCCGGAGGCGACGATTCTTTGTTGCATGGCGCGACATTTGACCTCGCATTACGTAGGCCCATTTGGAAGGAGGTGCCGACGGTGATAATCCGTGGGGTCGGTGACTTTAGTTTGAGGCACGTATAGTTGGGAACGGCCATGAACTTCGTGTAGCATGGTCGTCCTAAGATGGCATGGAAAGTTCCAGGGAACCCTACCACGTCAAAGGTGAGGGTTTGAGTCCTGTAATTGGACCGATCCCCAAAAGTGACGGACAGATCGATCTGCCTGAGTGGTATGGCCTGTTTGCCAGGTACGATGCCATGGAAAGGCGCTCGGATGGGGCGGAGGTTCGTCCGGTCGACACCCATCTCGTCAAGTGTTTTGGCGTACATGATGTTGAGGTCGCTGCCCCCGTCCATCAGTACCTTTGTGAGTCGCATTGCACCGATGATCGGGTCAACAACAAGTGGGTACCTTCCCGGGTGTGGGACGGTATCCGGATGGTCGGTCCGGTCGAAGGTTATGGTGGATTCCGACCACCGGAGAAAGGCCGGCGTGGCCGGTCCGGCTGTATAGACCTCACGGCGCGTGACCTTCTGACGCTGCTTGGAGTCACAGGCCGTTGATCCTCCGAAGATCATAAGGGCGCTGCTCGGTGTTGGGAAGGTTTCGTCCTTCTCCTCCTCATCATCTGCGGCGGGGGCAGGCGCCTTCCCCTGCTCCCCTTTGTTGGTGCTCCTGAGTAAGAACTTGCGCATGAGACCGTAGTCTTTGAGCAGGTGTTTCACAGGGAAGGCGTGGTTCGGACACAGCCCCTCTAGCATCTTTTGAAGTGGTTGGTGCCCTCCATGAAGCTTCCGACTACCCTTGCGGTCGGCGGCGGTTTGTGGCGAATCGTCATGCCGTTGCTTCTTGTTCTTCTTTTTGGTGGAAGCGGTTGGGCGCCTTCCGCGGCATCCTCGTCCGCTTGGCCTTGCCGTCGAGGCGATCGAAGATCGCTCCGACCGCCTCCTCCCCCGAGGCGTGGTGGTCGCGATGTCCGGGGAGTTCCTTGGTTGTTCGCGGGCTCCTGCATCCCGGTTTGTGAACTAAAGACTGCATGAGTCGTCCACGATAGGAAGGCTCCTATCACGTCGGCGTCGGCGACGTTGGGAAGCTTCGTTACCTCTGCCGTGAGAAGCCGGATGTACTCGCGGAGAGTCTCACCGGCCTTCGACGACGATTCTTAAGGTCCCATGGGTTCCGGGGCGTTTGTATGTGCCTGAAATTTCCCACAAAGATTTCCCTCAAATCCGCCTAGCTGTGTATGGTGTTGGACGGTAGGTGCTCAACCATGCTCGCGCCGAATTGGCCAAGAAACGGTGGGAGGTTGCGAATAATGAAGTGGTCATCATTTGCACCACCGGCAGCGAGCAAGCCGATAGTCTTGAGCGAGCCGAGGTTAGTTTCACCGAAATATTTAGGAACGTTGGTGGGCGGTCGATACCTTGATGGGAAAGCGGCGTTGAGGATGTGTCGTTGAAGGCTTGAGGTCTGGGAGGCGGGCTCGGACTCGGTCCTCGCCGCTTATTGTCGAAGCGTCCGCCGTGGCGAGGGTGGTAGCCATGTGCGGCTCCTTCTCTTGAGTCGTTGTAAACGCGTCTGCTGGGCGTCGATGGTCTTCTTTGCAGCGTCGCGGTTGTGGCCGAGGCATTCATGCTGCCGGGGCAGTAGCATCTCGCTTTTGCCGTCTGGTGGTGTTTGGTGGTAGCGCATCTTTGGCGGGGGCCTTAGAGGCGTCTGTTGGCTGGTGTCGAGCTTCGCGTCGCCGAGACAACGAGCTCTGCCTTTCTTTGTGCCGCCGCGCGTTCGAGCAATGTCTGATTTCTTGGCGGGCCAGCGATCCTCGGACGTCGCGGCCTCTGGGAGACCGTGAAGTAAGGCCATTCTTGGCGGCGATGTTTTGGCTTCGCCCGAGCGAAGTGTGGGAAGCCCCGTCGTCGGTGAGGATCCTTTGGTGTACAGCCAGGCGGTGGTGCGTCTTGGCGCCCACAATCTCCGTGGCGTCGATCTCCTTGTTGACTTTCTCGTATTCCCGGGCAAAATTTGTTGCCCGGCAAGTAATCTCCTCCTTGGGCTCTTAGGCTGCTCCACCCCCACGGGGCGGGGTGGCTGCTCCTCTTTGGGTTGCCCGGTGGGGTCGAATCGAGGGTAGTCTCCTCCCGGAGACACTTTCAACGTGTCCCTCGGGGTTTGCGCGTCTAAAGCATTCCGGGAAGGACGATGGCTCCCCTGCTGGAGTCGGAGCTAGAGGATGACTCGGCTCTTGGCAAGGAGTTTGTGGAGAGACTACGTGTCGTGTTCAATCACCCCCACGAACTTCGTTGTCCGTGGGCGTTAGAACCATGCATAGTGCGGAAGATGGCTCGCGGTCGCCGCTTGTGTTGCGGAGACCGAGCAGGCGCCGTCAGGCGCTCCATACGTGTCGTTCCGGAGAGATGTCTCTCTCCGGAAGGTCACGCCATGTTGTCGCCGTTGGCGATGGCGGCGATCTTTGCTTCTCCCTAGACTCCCATGGTCCATGGGAGGCGTCGGTGACGCCCAAGCCTCTCATGGTAAAGGCCGTTGGAGGAAGAGATTGGATGGCGGCGTGCGACCATGACAAATCTCCTCCCCGCGACGATGAAATCCGAGGCTCCCGAAAGAACGCGTGTGCGCGCTGGGACCAGCTAATGTCGTGGTTAGCCATCCGCGGCCTGGTTTGGAGCGTGCAAAGGCCCTACCTAGCACACCAAGCGCCGGTGTTTGAACAAACACCGTGAGTAAATTTGTAATTAATCGCGTTAGGCCGGATGGTGCGCTAAAGGACACAAGGGTTATCTTGGTTGGGCTTTGAATGTCCCTATGTCCGATCTGTTCTTTGCTCGTGTTATTAGCACCGAATGAGGTTCGTAGTAGGGGTACAAAGCGGTTGAGAGAGGGTGAGACCCCAAGTCACTGATGGAGTGATTGGAAGGGCGCCAAGAGCTCTGTTGGCGCTTGGCCGTGTGCGTGCGTGTGTGTGCGCTAACTTTGTTGAGAATCGGTCCCTTGGGGGAGCCCTGCCTCCTTTTTATAGATCAAGGGAAGCGGGGGTTTTTATAGGCGGGAAGAAGAAAACACTAAGAGCATAGAAGGTCCTTGAGGGACCCGGTCCTTCCTTCTTCTTCCCCTTTGATGATCGCCCATCATGGCGGATCGTGTCGAGATGAGGCGATTGTGGACCGTCATGGGCCACGCCACGACCCTTGTTTAGCAAGTGGGTACGTCCCATCCGCCCTCGTGGCGGCGTGTCGAACGAGATTTGCGAGCCCCGAGCCCGTGGGTGTCGGGAGGCGCTTGATATTGTTGGTTTGCCCTTGGAGCGTAGTGGTTGTCGTATGTCTGCGTCGGGTTCTTTGTGCGGAGGTCGAGGGCGGCGCCTACAACCTTAGGGGGCGGAGAGTAGGTGCCCATAACCTTGTTCGAGCTCTGCCACACCCGGAGGGGTCTAAGCGCTCACCTGGTCACATCCTGACGGTACTTCCCTGTAGGGGTGCAGGGCATGGCGTCTAACGCTGCGGTTGACCCGAACATCTTGTCTTACCCTGCAATTGTCATCATGAGGGTACAGGGCGCGGTTCGTCAGGTGAGACTGGGCCAGCCTCTGGATATCGGGCGAGGCGAGATTCGTCATTGGCCGTTTGGATGAGGTAAAAACCTAGTTTTTACCCGCCGGGCGAAGCGGAGTCATCCCGCGGCCGTCGAATGGGGCCGAGCCCAGCCCTCGGGGGTTGAGCGAGGCGGTGCGCATCCCCTGGGGGTCGGGTGAAGCCGAGCCTAGCCGTCGGGCGAGGCGGAGTCGCCCTCCAGCCGTCGGGCGAAGCGGAGTCATCCCCCGGCCGTCGAACAGAGCCGAGCCCAACCCTCGGGGGTTGAGCGAGGCGGAGCGCACCCCCTGGGGGTCGGGTGAAGTTGCCCTCTAGCCGTTGTGCGAGGCGGAGTCGCCCTCCAGCCATCGGGCGAGGCGGAGTCGCCCTCCAGCCGTCGGGCGAGGCGGAGTCGCCCTCTAGACATCGGGCGAGGCGGAGTCCCCTTCAGCCGTCGGGCGAGGTAGAGCGGGTCCCAAGGGCACATGGGCGCTCGGGCGAGGCGGAACAAGACTTCCGTTTGGTCGGGCAAGAGATGTAACCACGCTTTCGGGAGTCCTTACCGTTCGATGGTTCATTAATTCCTCCTCTTTGGGGTACCCCGGTATTAGGTCCCCGACAAATGATATGTACCTGATCTTCGGCGCCTTTGACAAAATCAATACCATAGTATCTCCTTTCTTCGGGTTCAACCCAATTCAAAGGAGTTCTACATTTACGGCCATACAAAGCTTCAAAAGGAGCCATCTTACTACTCTCTTGATAACTATTGTTCTAGGAAAACTTAGCTAAAGGTAACCATTTTTCCCATGATCCTTTTGAAGAGATGACACAAGCTCTCAACATGTCTTCCAATATTTGATTTACACATTCAGTTTGCCCGGAGGTCTGAGGGTGATAGGCAGAACTTCTGACTAAGTTGGTGCCTAGCACCTTGTGCAAATGTTCCCAAAAACGAGCAATGAACTGAGGCCCTCTATCAGCCACAATGGTTCTTGGCACACCATGTAGACGTACTATGTGGGATATATACAACTCAGCATACTCATGCGGTCGGTAGTTGGTTCTAATTGGAATGAAATGCGCAGACTTAGTTAGGCGATCCACATTCACCCATATGGAATCATAATTCTTATGAGTAGGTCGAAGTCCAACAATAAAATCCATGCTAACTTCTTCCCACTTCCAACTTGGAACGGACAGTGGTTGAAGTAGTCCAGCAGGTTTCAAATGAACAGCCTTAACTCGGCAACAATTATCACATTTAGCAACATAAGCTGTAATCTCCTTCATTTTGGTCCACAAAAAATGGTTCTTCAAGTCTTGATACATTTTGCTACTACCCTGATGAATAGATAGTTTAGAAGAGTGAGCCTCACCTAAGATCTGGTTTCTAAGTTCCTTATCCTTTAGCACTACCAGCCTATCCTTAAACCATAGAACGCCGTTCTCATCGATCCTGAAATGCTTAGTCTCTTGCTCTTTCATCTTTCTTTTGATGTGGAACACACCTGGATCGGTCTTTTGAAGCTCGATGATCTTGCTCTCAAGAGAACAACTGATCATAATATTATATAGCACAGCAGGATGTAACAAATTGAAGCCATCTTCAAATAGAGAATTGCAATGAGACTTTCTGCTCAAAGCGTCTGCAATAACATTCGCTTTGCTAGGATGATAATGTACTTCTAAATTGTAATCTTTGATCAATTTTAGCCATCTTCTCCATCTCGTATTCAGTTCGGATTGAGTGAAGATATACTAAAGACTCTTATGATCTATGTAGATATGACACACATTGCGAAGCAAATAGTGTCTCCAAATTTTCAATGCATGGACAATCGCTGCTAATTCCAAGTCATGAGTTGGGTAATTGACTTCATGCTTCTTCAGCTGACGTGAGGCATAAGCAATGACTCAGCCTTCCTACATAAGAACATATCCCAAACCGGTACCTGATGCATCACAAAACACATCAAAAGGTTTCTTGATATTAGGTTGTGCCAAAACAGGAGCTGAAGTCAACAAAGTTCGTAAAGTGTGAAAAGCAGCTTCACACTCTGGAGTCCATACAAACTTCTCATCTTTCTAAAGCAACCTTGTCATTGGCTTGGTGATTTTGGAGAAGTCTAGAATGAACCAACGGTAGTAACCTGCTAAACCAAGAAAACTCCGAACTTCGTGAACTGAAGTTGGGGCCTTCCAATCCATGACTTCTACCACCTTAGAGGGGTCTATGGAGATCCTATTTTCTGATAGAACGTGACCTAGAAAAGTACCTTCCGAAGCCAAAACTCACACTTACTAAACTTAGCATATAACTTATGTTCCCTTAGTCTGGTTAGCACAATTCTCAGGTGCTCTACATGATCCTCCTCGTTTTCTGAATATATCAAAATGTCATCGATGAACACAACCAAAAACTTATCCAGCTCGAGCATGAACACCGAACTCATAAGATACATAAAGTATGCAGGAGCATTTGTCAGCCCAAAAGACATGATGAAATACTTATACAGGCCATACCTAGTGGAGAAAGCAGTTTTAGGTATGTCTTTTGGCCTGATTTTAATCTGATGGTAATCAGATCTCAAATCGATCTTGGAGAACACCTTAGCCCTTGATAATTGATCGAACAAGATATCAATTCGAGGCAAAGTATACTTGTTCTTGACCATTACGATATTAAGTGGTCAGTAGTCCACACACATCCGCAAGGATTTGTCTTTCTTCTTCACAAATAAGGCGGGACAACCCCACAGAGATGAGCTAGGTCGAATTAGACCTTTCTCTAAAAGCCCTTGCAATTGAACCTTAAGCTCGGCTAGCTCATTGGTAGCATTCTATACGGCCTCTGAGAGATGGGTGTTGTACCTGGCAATAACTCAATTTTAAACTCTACATCCCTGTCGGGTGGCAACCCGGGCAATAAATCTAGAAACACATCCAGAAACTCACATACCACTAGAATATCAAGGAGGGTCGTGGTCTGAATAGCACCGGTGAAGTTTTGGAGATCAAAATTTCTAGGAAGCGGCACTAGGAAAGCATTGTTACTTTGGGGTTCTCTCAACATGATGGTTCTAGTCGAAGTATCAATGAGAACTCTATGGCCACTCATCCATTTCATACCCAAGATTACATCTATCCTCAACCTTGGTAATACTACAAGATCTAAGGTATACTCTCGGTTACTTATTGAGATGCGCACGTCTCTGACTATCTAGTTCGTAGAGATATTATTTCTGGCTACACTTATGCAATAACCACCTTTATCTACAGTAACTACCCTTTGATCATGCTTGTATGCAAATATTTGACTCGTAAATGAATGTGAAGCTCTAGAATCAAATAAAACAACTATGGGGTGTTGGTTCACAAGAAACATACCCACAGTAACGACTTCACCTGAAGGGATCGCTTCTAGGGTGGTATAGTACACGTGTCCCTGACGTGCATTTGGATTACCCTGCTTCTGGTTGTTGTTCTTCTTGGGATAGGGGCAATTTCTTGACTAATGGCCAGTCTTGTTGTAGTTCCAGCATGGCATGCTACTAGGTAGAATGTTGGAGCTTCCTTGTCATGTGCTACCCTTTGGTAGGGCAACAGAAAAGGCCTTGTGATGCACTTTCTAGGTCTAACCGGTCTATGCCTTCTTCTGAGGTGGTCTATACTTTGGAGCAGGTGGGCGAAAATGAGGTCTCGCAGCAATAGGAACTTTTGACTGAGATGCACCTACTTCATAAGCTCTCTTATGACTCTTAGATGTTGAATAGATGTTTTTCTGATTCTCTTGAGTTAAAGCATCACTAACAAACTCATTGAAAGTGGAACATTTGCTGATAGCTAGGGTCTTCATCAGCTTCGGACTAAGCCCTCTCTTGAAACTAGCAATCTTCTTTGCATCAGTATCCACAAACTCTGTGGCATACCTTGACAAATTGTTAAAGGCATGCATGTACTCAGTTAGGCTCTTGGTACCCTGCGTCAGCCTCATGAATTCTGTATGTTTCATGCTCATAAGACCTGGGGGAATATAATGTCCCCTAAATGCAGTCTTAAACTGGTTCTAGGTAATTTGAGCATCCTCAGGCAAAGTGGATCGATGATGACTCCACCAAATGCCTGCAGGCCCCTACAGCTGGTGCGATGCGTATTCTATCTTCAAGTGCTTTGTGAGCCTTAAGAGATGAAACTTCTGTTCAATTGTATTTAGCCATTCATCTGCCTATAATGGCTCTTCTACTTCCTTAAAAGTAGGAGGCTTGGTGTTAAGAAAGTCCTTAAAAGTGCTGAACTGGTTAGGTTTAGGTCATTGGTGTTGGTCCCTTCCTCGTCCATGGCCAGCATTCTACGCAAGACCACACAGCACTTCTCCCATGGAACGTTGGGTCTCCATGAGTTGGGCCATCATCTCCGCTAGCATGGGATGCGGTGGTGGTGAGAGGTCCTCATTGCCATTGCCACGGGAACCACTACCACCCACATCATCTCCACCAGCTCCCCTATGAGTGCATGTCATCTGTAGAATTGTAACCACAAGTAATTATTGATGATGCTAGAAAAATTGTAAAAGAATTATTTAAGTATGCCAAACTAATTTTACTGGAGAGAATTTAGCATTCATACAATAAAACACCAGCATAATAACTCATTTCCACAACACAACATCACCAATTATATTACTTAGCGATCGCGCAATGCATTACCGTACATGCCAAATACTTGTCAGCACACACAAATTGGACATTCATGAAGGTTCAACAACAACATAGATTTAAACATGCAAGGTTCTGAGATTACATCAAAGGGGTTCATCATGAGATCAAAACCTACATTACGAGTTCATTACATAAAAGATCGAAGATAGAGAGCTAACGCATCTAGCTAGATACTATAGCTAAGCTACTCCTTAGGGTGGTTGCTGTCGATGTCGGACACACCATCACCGTGGTCATCCTCAAAAGGCTCAACCTCTTCCTTAGGATCATCCTCGGTGTCCACCTCCATGCCATCATCCTCAGCAATCAACACATTCGGATCTTCTTCCACCGCTAGAGCTGGAGGAAGAATTGGGTTCACTAGACAATGAACATCTAGCTAAAGCTCCTCAATCTGGCGTATGCATTCCTACTCTCTGCGTTCAAACTCTATTGCCTGCCTAGCAGCCTGAAACACAGTCTAGATTCTAGCTGCCTCCCTAGTCTCAGCAAGGCTAAGGACCTCGTCCCTCTCAGCATGGACGTCCTGTAACTCAGCCCTAGTTGCATCTCTTTCTACCACTGCATTCACCAACTACACCCGGCAAGCTTCTAAAGCTGTAATAGCATTATCAGTCTCTCGCTGAGCCTCTCTAGCTATCGTTCGATGCCTGTGCACATGCCCTCGCAGCTGGCATTGTGCGGCCTATGTTCATTAGAGCTCTAGCATGCAGCTAACGTAGTTGTCTTGGCGGGAGTAGAACATCTTCAGGACGGCGAACATAGCGCTCATAGCGGCACTAGAGCTCTCTGCTCATTCATCATGGTCTCTTACCAGTGCATTGCTGCCCGGCTGCATCCAAGCGGTCACCGATGGATCCACCCGGGGAAAGGTTCCAGCTGGACTGTTGACAAGCTCATCACCAAACTCCTGACAGATCTCACTCAGTGCCTCCAAAGCTACCACTTGGGTACGTTCCCAAGGAGACTGCCCATTTGACTCAATAATCCAACCCTGCCACTGTGGATTGTCTGCATAGGCTAGAATGGTCACCCGCACATCATACCACGGCTGCCCCTCAGCTGCCACTTCCCTCCAGAAGTAGTGGGGTGGCTCAGCGTACCCAACTGAGTTTAGCACTCTCCACAGCAAGGTAGGAGTGCCAAACACAGCCAGGAACATGTCACTGTGAGGCAGGGCTCCTGGTGCTGCCATCTGTAGCAAAGTGTGCAACTCTTGTGAGAGGATATCATATGTGAGAAGAAATTTAATGAATGGGGTAAGCAATTATAAGTAAGGGGGAATACAAATATGTAAATGCATGAGTGAACATGATGCATGCACATTCCATACGTCCTCACGAATCTTAGGAAAAAAATTAAAATTCTAACGACATACACGGTGGCATACATACGTTCTCTCAATATACGTAACTAATCGAGCTACACGTTTTGCTGTTAGTGTACCTGCACAAGAATTTCATTTCAGCCTATATCAACAATTATATATGCAAAATGTAAATCTGGGCTCTATGTTGTAACTAAATACTTCCATATATGTACACCCATACATATACTTTCGTATCAAAGCTACCTGATGATAATTTATTATACAATTAAATACACACCATACACACATGCAAGCATGCATATACAGCCGTATCAAAGCTAGCTCTCCCCGACCGCACGCTCACATCTTGCGCTCATGTCACTTATCAACTTACCTTCTTACCTGGGTGTAGAGGCATTCGATCCATATATTACCACTTAAGTGAATGGCATCCATACAATAGCACGTCGTATGAATGATGAAAGTAAAAACCGCCATGTTAGTACTTATTTAGCCACCTAATAGTCCTTAACTAGGCATAAAGGATATGACCACTAGCACACTCTAAATTAAAAATTCAGATTTTAACACACCTATATATAGCTATAAGTTGTCAAACTTATTTTATCAAACAAAACCTTTGTTTTAAATACCCATATGACAAGTTTAGTGTTGAACCTTGCTCCGATACCAGCAGTAACAGAACCATCCAATCTATAAGAGCACAAGTACAATAGCAATCATCGAGGCGATCAAACCATCATACTTGAGCCTATATAAACCTGGTAGTCCGATGAATTCATGAAGGATCTCAAACAAACCAACATACAAACTAAGATCGTACATGATTGAACACAACCAGTCACATGTTACATCACAGTTCACAAATAGTTCACAAGTTTCTCACATACATCGGAGTTCACATAGTTATTACAAACCAAGTTTAAATAGAGGAAGCAAAGTAGTTTGACATCAAAATCACACTTAGTTCAATACATGCTAGTCCCACAGTCCTTTGTAGCAAAAGCAGAACAGAGAGGATATCTTAGGAGTACCATGCCCCATGGTTTAGTCCTCATCCACGGCAGGATGAAGGCAGTTCTTACAATATCTATGATACATCATGTCATCTGCAACAAGAGGGAATAAACCCTAAGTACGAGAATGTACTCAGCTAGACTTACCTGTCATAAACCAGAAATAATATGACACCAATTAGTATGCAAGGCTTTATCGGTGGAGTTAGCTTGACAACATTTTGCATAAAAGCTTAAGTAACCTAACTTGGAGATTTAGTACCTCTAGCATCAATTTGAATACCTATTCAATTAAGCATCTCTAGATTAGCACCTATACTAGAGCAATCACTTGATTCAGCTGACAAGCATTAGTAACCATATCTAGTACAAGAATAATTTGAGATCATCATAACCATCAAGTTCCATCAATTAATGCTATGTTGCTGCTGCTCAGTCAAGTTCTCACTATCCGGGAGAGACAACGATTCGAATTGATTCCTACCCAGCTGGGGAATTATTCCTAACACAAACCCATACTTCCCCCGTGTAACACCCTGGGTATTTTAAATACTAAAACCTGCCATGTCATCATATGCATTGTACATCATTTCGTATTAGTTAAAACTTTGATATGCATACATTAAAACAAGTTTACATTTATGTTATATGTGTTGCCTTGTATGGTTGAATCAATTTCAAAACAATTGTGTTGATTTGGATTTCCGAAAACCCTGATTTCCAGTGATTTGTTTTACCTCGAAAAACCTAATTTAAAATCAAAGTACATTTTGGGGTTGAGCCTGAAAGCAAAAATGTAGAGCTTGTCGTGTTGTACAAAGTTGGTTTTTGGATTTTTCAAAGTTGTTTAGAAAAATTTGAAGTAATTTGAAAAGGCGTAATTCTTTAAATGTCCCCATTTTGAATTCAAATTTGCATTTCAAAATGTAGACCGAATTAGGGGGTGGTTATAAAAGCAAAGTTGTAGAACTTTAAATTTTGAGCAACTTTTATTTTTGGAGATTTTTGAGTTGTTACATAAATTTGGGAGTAATTTGAAGATTTTGGCGAATGGCAATTCTATAAATATGGGGAACAGTAGCCACCGAAGCCACCTCATTGCCGGGGCCTTCTTCTCGGTTCTAGGCGCGCGCATGGCCGTCCTCGGCTTCGCACTGGCGCGGGAAAGGTCCCTGCATGGCTTCTCCTTGCTTCTGAGCCGCTCTATAAGGACTTCACCGTTGCCATTTTTCGCCGCTCTCCTCCTCTGTTTTCCAGTCGCCATCGCCGCTGCTTCGTCGTGCGTTTGCCGTAGCCGTAGTGCCTCCGCCGTCTCGACAAAGCTTTGTTCCAGCTTCGCCTACTCCTTGCACACCTAGCCAACCGAGTCTTGGTGCCTGATTCCTTCGGGAACCCACTGTGCGCGCCTTTCTTCCTCGCGGCCGGCAACCTCACCGTCGTGCTTGTGCCGTCGTGGCCAGCGCTCTCCGGTGAGCCGTTGCTCTTGCTCAGTGTACCTCTAGCTTCACCTTGTTCCCGTGATGCTCTATGACCAGTTGATTGCTCCTTTTGTCCACCACAGTCACCGGAGCACCACCGTCGCCGTTGCTCGCACCGCCGTGGCCACTGTGACCGTCGACCAGCATCTTTGTTGATCCTCTGACCTCGCTCTTTGCTCCATCGTGTTCAGGGTGAGCTACTGATCCTTTCCAAGCACTTAGTTTAACTGCTACCGGTCTCACATCGCCGGCGTAGCGCAGCCGTGTCACCGTGTCCGCCATGGACGGCATCAAGCTCGTGCCTCGCTGTAATTGCTCAAGCTAGTGCCTTCAATCGATGCGGGGTGGTGTGGGGAGTGTTTTAGTACCTTCGCCGTGGCCGGAGACCTCGCCGTCGGGGACATTTCGCCGGTCAGCGCGTCATCGCCGTAGTCAGCGCTGTAGGTTGGGGATGACAGGTGGGGACGGGCTGTCAGTGACTCAGTGGTTTCAAAATGAAATTTTCCTT
Organism: Miscanthus lutarioriparius; assembly: GCA_904845875.1. Taxonomy (NCBI): domain Eukaryota; kingdom Viridiplantae; phylum Streptophyta; class Magnoliopsida; order Poales; family Poaceae; genus Miscanthus; species Miscanthus lutarioriparius. The sequence goes on along the minus strand of CAJGYO010000014.1, from coordinate 57,342,918 downwards.
TTTCAGAGATGAATGAATAGTGTATGTTTTTGTTATTTTTGTGTCGATTTATTTAGAGCTCCAAAAATTATGAAACATTTTGTGTGACTTCTATGTGATGTATATTATTTAGAAAAAATATGAAATGTTGATTTTAAATACTTTTTGAATGTGATAAAAATTGCTCAATTAATTAAAAAATGAGTCTCCATGAATTTTCTAGGCTTATTTATTTATCCAAAAATTATGAAAATTGTTTTTCCACTTAGTTATCATGAGATAAACATTTACAAAAATTTTGGACTCAATTGGAACAAGTTGATTTATTTCATAATTATTAATTAAATAATTAATTCATAAAAGCAAATAGTAACCTTTGATGATTTAGGTTTGGTTTGAATTTTGGATTGAGTGATGACCTTGGGTCATTGGTTGGTAATGATCCTTGGCAATTGAATTAAGTGTTACGAAAAAGGTTTAGTTAGTTTGACTTGTAACTGTACCGCGAAGGAAAGTTGTATTCAAGTTGTTAATTTTGCATCCATCATCGAGCATCATGTTTTATATCTCGCATCATGTTAAACATGGCATTGTTACTATGTGTAGTGAACGAAGGTGAGCACGAGGTAGTTAATCAAGTTGTGGAAGAAGTTAATCCACCTATTGAGGTCGGGTTTGATAATTGTGGAACGACTTCGGAACCTAACTTTTTCGTCAACGAAGGCAAGCCCCAGATGCATTTAAACCTACCTTGTGTTTTACAAATTGATTTCGCTTTTGCTTTTCTTTACTGCATTAAGTGATTAGGAGTTAAGTGAAAACCTAATTGGTGCATTACCAACCTTGTTTTTCCATATCTACCTTGTTACCAGTTTTAATTCGTATATGCCTTGTTATGCTTAGCTATGCTTAGAACGATGAAAGTCAGGTGATTACCTGTCACCTGCAAGTTTTTAATGGATCTTTGGTTACTTATGTTATCATGTGATATGGGAATGTGGAGTAATAAATCTAGACCGGGCGGACTCGGTGTGTGAGAGCCACAAGGCATGGAGGTCTTATGAGCGGGTTCTTTCCGCCTGTGTCGATTAAGGTCCGTCCGTTGTTGAATTACATGAGGTGAGACTTTGTAGTACTAACCGCATACTCCGGTAAGCCTTAACTTGGCTATTCTATTATGAGAATGGCTACTCACGCACTGGGAGTGGAGAGATGGCGGGAATAGCGTGTACCCACGTGGTAATGGGCTAGATTGGTGGAGTACTGTATTCTCGAGTGGCGCGGACCCGTTCTTGTTTTAGAGGATCCGAGGGTAGGTTGATATATGTAAGTCGGGGACTTGCATATGTCATGTGGTCTGGAATTCCCAGCTAGGTTTTAATCGGTTCGAATCGTCGTTGCTCCTCGATTATGGAGACTCAACTCACTGTTCATCATCGTAGTTTAAATAACTAGAATTTGAGGATGGTTTGAGAAGGTGTTGGATATGAAGTTTCATGATCTCAATACGGATCGTGTCAGCTTTGTATATGATCTTATGAAGTTTTTAAATGTTAATATAAAGAATTTTGTTAAAGAGCTTTTACGCAAAAGAACTTTGATTTTTGCTAAAGCCATACCTTGAATCCCTGAGCCTGCATTCCTGAGTTCTATCAATTTTATTTCGGTTAAGTCTTGTTGAGTACTTTTGTACTCAGGGTTCGTTGACCCTTGTTGCAGGTGAGGCTCATGAGCAGGCCTGCTTTGGACCGTACTGCATGACTGTTGTTCAATGCGATGACGATAAGTAAATGCGTGGCCCTTGGGCAGGGCAATCTATTTGTGTGTTTGTATTATGTTATAATGCCACTCCACTACTTTGGTTTGTAATAATTATCGAACTTAGTTGTAAGGTTTGAAACTACTGTTTTGTAAACTGTGTTATTGTAAGATTTCTATTGTTTTACTCTGGTGTAGATATTTGAATAAATGTTGTAATACTGCAATGACTCTGTAATGTGATCCTGCTCGGAAATCGTGGATGATTCAGGGTTCCCCAAGGACACCCGACAGTCTTCTTAAGTTATCAGGAACATATGCATAGTTGTTAGAGGCCGTCGGACAGTGACAGGTGCATGTGGGCCCTATAATTTAGGAGGTTCTGCCACACCCCGTCGGGGTCACATCCACCTTTGGTACAACTCAGGAACCAACTTCCCGGGTCCGATTAGCGCCGCACCCTTAGAGATTCTACTAGTCTACCAAGAAGTTCAGGCTCGGCCTGTCCTTGGACTCACACCACTGGCTCTCTACACATTCTTACTGGCTCTAGTGTGTGCACTTTCACTTACCGAGGCCCGGCCTGAATTGAGCTACTCGGCTTCGCAGTCAGAACGACTTATCCGGCCAACTAAGTGCTAGGCATGCGTTCAACATGACATGAGGACGTACAGCGAATCGGTCCTTAATCGACACAGACGGGGATAAATAGGCACCAAGACCTCCATGCCTTGTGCTTCTCTATCACAATCCCATCCGGTCTCCTCTTCATTCACCAACACATGGTTATTTCCACGATAACAAATATAGCCAACCGTGATCCGATATCTACCTATATCTTGCAGGTGACAGGAAATCACCTGACTTCTATCGGACTAAGCAAGGCTAAGAATATATTTGATCCTAGACCTATAAAGGATTCAAGATATATTTGTCTGGACAAGGAGAATATATGCAGGAAGTGTTTCCGATCAACTCCTATAACCTAATGCATCAAACATAAAGGACGCAAGTGATATTTGTTAAAACATAGGAGGCTTATTATGCTCCAGGGCTTACCTTTCAAGAACGAGGAAGGCTAGTGGTTAGGACACTCAGGGAGATCTTCTACGTTGACTCCTCCTTCCACCTGAACTTCTTGCTCCTGCGCTACCTGTGCCTCCTCCTGATGCTCGGGTTCAAACTCGAGTAGAGTCACTCCTTCCGGGGAACCTATTGCATGCTAATGCACAAATGAGTATCATGAATGCATAAGAGATGAGATGAGATGATAAATTATATATGCATGAGCAGGGTTATCCGCAGAGGTATGATAAGTCTAACATTCATTGACCAAGTAGATGTATAACTTTCTTCTAGTTGCTCTTTACTAAGTAGGTGCATATCTCTTCTATAATACAAGAAACATACACTCACCAAGTTCTAGCAACCTAAGGTAAAGTTGTTCCTCATCGGTAAGAGGCATAGAACCTGCAGGTAGCAACTAATCTCAATTAGCCTAAGCATCTACACAAACCTCACATAAAGACAAACAACTACAATTGACTTAGTCATTTCCTGCTGTAAACAGCAGCTACTTATTTTGGCCACATCCAGAGTTCTACTCAACAAATACTATAATCTTGGACATTCTGGAAAGCTTATAAAATTTGCTACAACTTTCATTTAATCCTAAATAGGTGAGTCAATCACTGTCCTAGTCAAAACAGGTAAACTTCACAGGTCTATTCAGAAATTCCAGAGAACAAGAATTTTTGGAGACCAACTTCTAATAGCTATAACTCTCAAATCATTTGGCCTATTGCCATGACAATTTGACACAAGCAAGATAAGTGAAGAAAATTACATAGTCGCGGATAGGATCATCACAGTTTGGCACGCAGGCCATTACATCAAATTGACAATATCTTTGTCGCTCCAGCCATATTGTCATACTCACGACATGCAAGCCATGAGTTAATTACATACATGCATCACATACACATAAGGGCTATACCAGTCATAAATTCCTGCAAAACAGAGTTAACTGATTCCAACGTCTAATCTTAAAACGCCAAAAACACCATCTTCGCGGCCATTTTTCGCAAATCTAATTTCAGCAAAACCGCCATGCGCGGTAAGAATCGGATGTAAATTTTTTTTCTCTACAATTTTCACATAAAGTTGGTCTCAATCCGAGGCCGTATGCAAAAGTTATGGCTGTTTTACCAAACAGCACTTTTTCTTGCACCCCGGCGCCCGACAGTAGATCCAATCTATCACCGCTGCGCATCACATGCGCTCGCCACTTGACCTAGGTTCGATTCGATCAATCTGATTGATCTCCATCTTGCCATGATTGGATTTACATGTATCACTTAACTCGGATGGCGGAATTCCGACCGGTACGACTAGATCGTTACAAGACCAACACGGTAAAATCACGAACCATGATCAGAGACTCATCTACAACCGCTCATATCTCCATACGCACTCATCCAAACCTATAACAACACAGTAACCCGCTCTAATACCACTGTAGGGATATGAGGATGCTACGCTAGCCGGAAAACAAAAATTCTGACCTCATAAACTAGGATCTATTGCTAGTTATAGATCACGGGATTACCACTAGACGTGCAGGTGCAGTGGAAGTGACTCGATGTAGTCATACACATCGTAGCAGTGCCGTGCAGTTGCAAGGTTGTCCGTACGTCTGTCCCCTTCATGCGGTTCATCCTTGTGCTCTAGATGCAGCACCTCCGAGGTATCCACACGTACAGGGAGGAAGTGTCGCGCCTCCAGACTGCTAGGTCCGCGAGGAGCAGCAGGCGCGAGCGTAGGATGGGTGGTGATGGCTGCCAAAAGGCATGCCCTACTTAGCCCTGTTGCCCACCCCACTTATTTATAGGCGTCCCTAATGAGCTCCCGAGTTGGAGGCCCATTAATAACACTAAGCCTTGTCTAACTTGGATCCAATTCGAATTAGGCTTCCAGCCCCTTAAGCGTGCGACCCTATGGGTTCACGCACACATATACATGGCCCGAGTACTCCTACTCGGCCATTAGTTGATAGCGGCCTCTAGCAAGGCATGTGAACTCCTATGCGTACGCAAAGATCATATCAGACGAACCACCACAAAACCACATACTTGTTATTCCCTTGCCTCACGATATTTGGTCCAACTCATAGGATAACACTTAACCCAAGCACGGCCATGCATTTCTTGATCTAATCATTAGAGTGATCCAATGATATCTCTCTCATATAGAGAGGGGGCAAATTCCATCTTGATTGTCTATGTCTCATAGCATGTTTTCCGACAAACCCGAAAACCACCTTTATAACTACCCTGTTACTGAGTAGTGTTTGATAGTCCCTAAGTAGGTCGTTTCACATCTTGAATACATACAACAATCTCAGGTCTAAGGACATAACGTACATGATGTGAATAGAGATAATAACAACATCTCACGTTGGGTCAGTCCAGCCCCATGTCATACATGTGCCCACATTATTAGTTTGACATCTCCATGTCTATGACTTGTGAAACATAGTCATCAACTAATAATGTGCTGATCCATTATTCATGTGTGTCCTCACACGAACTCTGACCAGGGACAACATTAGAATAACCATACAAGTAAAAGAGTTTCACAAACAATTCACATAATTGCTAATCGATACAGGTTGTCTTTAATGGAAATTCAATGAACTCATAATATATCATGGATACAAGGCAATATAATCATCTCTAGGGCATACTCCCAACAATCTCCCACTTGCACTAGAGTTAATCTCGAAGATATCTAATACCCATAGCTCTCATGTGTGCCTCATGCTTAGGCTGTGGAAGAGCCTTTGTCAAAGGATCTGCAACATTCAAATCTATGTGTATCTTGCACATCTTGATTTCATCTCGTTTAACGAACTCTTGAATGAGGTGAAATTTCCACAGTACCTGTTTGTTCTTTTGGTGATTCCTTGGCTCCTTAGCCTACGCAATTGCCCCATTGTTGTCACAATGTAGATTCAATGGGCTGGACGCATTTGGAAACACACCAAGTTCAATGAGGAACCTCCTCATCCAAACACCTTCCTTCGCAGCTCCAGAAGCTGCAATGTACTCGGCCTCTGCTGTAGAATCGGTCACCGTCTCCTGCTTGGAACTTTTCCAACTTACAGCACCACCATTTATTGTGAACACAAAACCTGATTGAGACTGTGAATCACCCATGTCAGTTTAGAAGCTAGCATTGGTGTAACCATTTACAACGAGCTCCTCCTCACCTCCATAGATTAGGAACACATCTTTAGTCCTTCTCAAGTACTTAAGAATGTTTTTAACAAGTGTCCAGTGACTCTCTCCTAGATCAGCTTGGTACCTGCTCGCAACACTTAGAGCATATGAGACATCTGGGCGAGTACATATCATGGCGTACATGATGGAACCAACTGCCGAGGCGTATGGAACCTTACTCATGCGCCTCCGCTCATCAGCTGTCAAAGGACAATGTTTATCGCTAAAGCGCATACCATGTGACATAGGCAAGAACCCTTTCTTGGACTGTTCCATGTTGAACCGTTTCAACACCTTGTCAATGTACGTATCTTGGCTTAATCCTATAAGCCTCTTCGATCTATATCTATAGATCTTGATGCCCAAAATGTATGTTGCTTCTCCTAAATCCTTCATAGAAAAAATATTATTCAGTGAAGTCTTTATAGATTGCAACATAGGAATGCCATTCCCAATCAATAATATGTCATCCACATACAAGATCAGAAATACAACAGCGCTCCCACTTTCCTTCTTGTAAACACAAGGTTCTTCTTCATTCTGACGGAAGCCAAACCCTTTGACCACTTCATCAAAATGAATGTTCCAACTCCGTGATGCTTGCTTTCCCATAAATGGATTTCTGAAGCTTGCAAATTTTTCCAGCATTGTTTGGATCAACAAAACCTTCGGGCTATATCATATACATGTCCTCATCCAAATTTCCATTTAGAAAGGCTGTTTTAACATCCATCTACCATATCTCATAATCAAAATAAGCAGCTATTGCTAGAATGATACGAATAGATTTAAGCATCGCTATCTGCTAGAATGATACGAATAGATTTAAGCATCGCTATCGGCGAGAAAGTCTCGTCGTAGTCAATTCCTTGAACTTGCCGAAAACCCTTTGCAACAAGTCGAGCTTTACAGACATGAACGTTTCCATCCATATCCTTTTTCTTTTTATAGATCCATTTGCACTCTATGGGTCTAACCCCATCAGGTGGGTCAACCAAGTTCCAAACTTGATTGTTTCCCATGGAATCTATCTCGGATCTCATGGCACTTTGCCATTTCTCGGAATCTGGGTCCATCATTGCTTCCGCATAAGTCGTAGGTTCATCATCTTCTAACAATAACAAATCCCCATGCAACTCATGGATTCTTGCTGACCTTCGTGGTTGTGGCGGTGTTTCTATTGCCATGGGTATCTCAACTTGTTCTGCTACATTAGCATCACTCGTAGAGTCCTTCCCAACTGGCTCATCTTGGACTTCTTCAAGATACACCTTCTGTCCACTTTTCTCTCTTTTGAGAAACTCTTTCTCTAAGAAAACACCGTTCCGAGCAACAAACACTTTGCCCTCTGATCAGTTGTAGAAGTAATACCGTAAAGTTTCCTTCGGATATCCCACGAAAAAGCATTTGTCTGACTTGGGTGTTAGTTTATCTATCATAAGTCATTTGACATAAACTTCACAACCCCAAATTTTCAGAAAAGACAAACTAGGACTCTTACCAGTCCACATCTTATGTGGTGTCTGAACTATGGACTTAGACGGTACCCTATTCAATGTGAAAGCGGTTGTTTCTAGAGCGTATCCCCAAAATGATAACGGTAGGTCTGACTAGCTCATCGTAGACCAAACCATGTCCAACAAAGTCCGATTACGTCGCTCGGACACGCCATTTCTCTGAGGCGTTCTAGGTGGCGTAAGCTGTGGAACAATTCCGCAACTCTTTAGATGATTGCTAAACTCATGGCTCAAATATTCGCCTCCATGATCTGATCGCAAAGCCTTAATTTTCTTGCCACGTTGATTCTCTACTTCACTCTGAAACTCCTTGAACTTTTCAAATGTCTCAGACTTATGTCTCATTAAGTAGACATAGCCATATCTACTAAAGTCATCAGTGAAGGTTATGAAGTATTGGAATCCGCCTCTTGCTGTCGTACTCATTGGTCCACACACATCAGTATGTATGAGTTCCAGCAAGTCTGCCGCCCTCTCAGGAAAACCTGTGAAAGGCGTCTTGGTCATCTTGCCCAGCAGGCAAGCCTCACATGTCTCGTATGATTCAAAATCAAACGATGTTAAAAGCCCATCAGAATGGAGCCTCTTCATGCGATTCTTACTTATATGACCTAAATGACAATGCCACATATAGGTAGGACTTAACTCATTAAGCCGAGGCTTTTTAGCACTTATATTATAGACAGGAGCATCTTCAAGATTTAAAATAAATAACCCATTCACAATGGATGCAGAAGCCACAAACATGCCATTTTTAGAGATCACACAACCATTGTCTTTACTCTCAAATGAATAACCATCCTTCATCAAACATGAAGGTGACACAATGTTTCGACTTAAACTAGGAACAAAATAACAATTATTCAACTCCATAATAAATCCTGACGGGAGGTGGAGTTGCATCGTCCCGATGTTCAACGCAGCAACTCTTGCATTATTGCCCACACGGAAATCAACTTCTCCCTTTTCCACGCTTCTACTTCTTATCATTCCCTGCATCGTATTGCAAATATGAGCAACCGATCCGGTATCAAATACCCAAGAATTAATATAAGAATTAGCAAGGAAAATGTCTGTAATATAAACAACAAGTGTACAAGCTACGGGAGTACCTTTACTGCCGCGATCCTTTATGGATTCCAGGTACAGCTTGCAGTTCCTCTTGTAGTGCCTTTCCCCTGACAATGAAAGCACTCAGCATCAGCAGGTGGTCCAACCTTGGGCACAGGTGGGTTTGGCTTAGAGATCTCACCTTTAGCCTTGCCCTTTTTTTCTTCCAAGAATTGCCCTTCTTCTTAAACTTAGGCTTATTTTGGACCGCCATCACATGGCTACTGCCAGCACCTTTCTTGATATCAGCCTCTGCTGTTTTAAGCATGCCACATAATTCATTCAAGCCCTTCTCTGCCCCATGCATATGGTAGTTCGTGACGAAATTTCCATAGCTGGGCGGAAGAGACGTGAGAATAAAATCAGTAGCTAATTCAGGGCCAATTGGGAAGCCCAGCTTCTCCAACCTCTGAGTGTAACCAACCATTTTGATCACATGTGGCCCAACTGCTGCGCCCTCTGCTAGCTTGGTTTCAGCAAAAGCCTTTGAGACATTGAACCTTTTAGTCCTAGCTTGAGTCTGGAACATATCATTGAGCACCACGATCATATCATGCGCTGCATGGTTATTATCAAACTGCAACTGCAGATCTGGTTCCATACAACCAAGCATAAGGCAACTCACTTCAAGATCAGCATCACATGCTCTCTTGTAAGCGTTTTTCTCTGCAGCAGGTGCATTATCAGCAGGCTCTTCTAGTAATGGGGTGTCTAGAATTTCTTCCTTTTTCTCAGCCCTGAGAACAATTCTCAGGTTGCGGATCCAATCCGCATAGTTTGTTCCATTCAACTTATCTTTCTCAAGAATTGAACGCAAAGTAAATGGTTGATTGCTAGGCACCATTTATCTACAACAAAAGTAATGCAAAATACTAAGACAATGTATCCAAGATAGAGTAAACAATATTAAACCTTTAATAGAATCTACTCCCACTAAAATCAATATCCCTCTCTTGAAACTTAGTGATTCAAGACCCACAACTAACAAGTCTACTAGTGAGCTTTAGCATCACCGCTAGAAGACATGGTAGATTGGTAAGCAACTCTTTGCTAATCATATCACATATGACTCTTGTTGTTGGGTAGCATCTCTATGCTTTGGTGCCCAACTACTCAAGCTCCAAGGTCCCTAACCGTTAGGATGACCTTGTCCAAGTAACCAACCCTTCTGCTGTAAGTATCCGATACGAACCCGTCTAGTCAAGGAAAACCAGTGGCACCCTAATTTAATAGACCCACCACCGATTGTACAAGACGCATGACAGTGCAAGGTTTGGGGAAGCATTTTAACTTAAACATTGCCGAGGGATCGTTCTACTTCACCATCGCATGTAGACAAAAACATTATCGCACGTGAAAGTAGAACATAGTAAGAACGGCATTAACACAGATATGACATGGTATAGCCCATTATTCCTTTGGTGATTTCCATCTCCATTGAATTGTTCCTCATGATGATCTCCATCTCCATGATCCATGTATGCCATCCTTCAGTGATGAGTCCACCAAGACTAGCTATCACTAACGCAAGGCAGCGAAGAAAATTACATAGTCGCGGATAGGATCATCACAGTTTGGCACGCAGGCCATTACATCAAATTGACAATATCTTTGTGGCTCCAGCCATATTGTCATACTCACGACATGCAAGCCATGAGTTAATTACATACATGCATCACATACACATAAGGGCTATACCAGTCATAAATTCCTGCAAAACAGAGTTAACCGATTCCGACGTCTAATCTTAAAACGCCAAAAACACCATCTTCCCGGACGTTTTTTGCAAATCTAATTTCATCGAAACCGCCTACGGCGGTAAGAATCGGACGTAAAAAAATTTTCTCTACAATTTTCATATAAAGTTCGTCTCAATCTGAGGTCGTATGCAAAAGTTATGGCTGTTTTACTGAACAGCACTTTTTCATGCACCCCGGCGCCCGACAGTAGATCTAATCTATCACCGTTGCGCATCACATGTGCTCGGCACTTGACCTAGGTTCGATTCGATCAATCTGATTGATCTCCATCTTGTCATGACTGGATTTACATGTATCACTTAACTCGGATGGCGGAATTCCGACCAGTACGAGTAGATCGTTACAAGACCAACACGGTAAAATCACGAACCATGATCAACGACTCATCTACAACCGCGCATATCTCCATACGCACTCATCTGAACCTATAACAACGCAGTAACCTGCTCTGATACCACTGTAGGGATATGAGGATGCTACGCTAGCCGAAAAACAAAAATTCGACCTCATAAACCAGGATCTACTGCTAGTTATAGATCACGGGATTACCACTAGACGTGCAGGTGCAGCGAAAGCGACTCGATGTAGTCGTACGCGTCGTAGCAGTGCCGTGCAGTTACAAGGTTGTCTGTATGTCCGTCCCCTTCATGCGGTTCGTCCTTGTGCTCCAGATGCAGCACCTTCGAGGTATCCACACGTATAGGGAGGAAACGTCGTGCCTCCGGACTGCTACGTCCGCGAGGAGCAGCAGGCGCAGGCGTAGGATGGGCGGCGGTGGCTGCCAAAAGGCATGCCCTGCTTAGCCCCGTTGCCCACCCCACTTATTTATATGCGTCCCTAATGAGCTCCCGAGTTGGAGGCCCATTAGTAACCCTATGCCTTGTCTAACTCGGATCCAATTCGAATTAGGCTTGCAGCGCCTTAAGTGTGCGACCCTATGGGTACTCGCACACATAGACATGGCCCAAGTACTCCTACTCGGCCATTAGTTGATAGCGGCCTCTAGCAAGGCATGTCAACTCCTATGCGTACGCAAAGATCATATCAGACGAACCACCACAAAACCACATACTTGTTATTCCCTTGCCTCACGATATTTGGTCCAACTCATAGGTTAACACTTAACCCAAGCACGGTCATGCATTTCTTGATCTAATCATTAGAGTGATCTAGTGATATCTCTCTCATATAGAGAGGGGCAAATTCCATCTTGATTGTCTATGTCTCATAGCATGTTTCCCGACAAACCCGAAAACCACCTTTATAACTACCCTATTACAGAGTAGCGTTTGATAGTCCCTGAGTAGGTCATTTCACATCTTGAATACATACAACAATCTCAGGTCTAAGGACATAACGTACATGATGTGAATAGAGATAATAACAACATCTCACGTTTGGTCAGTCCAGCCCATGTCATACATGTGCCCACATTATTAGTTTGACATCTCCATGACTATGACTTGTGAAACATAGTCATCAACTAATAATGTGCTGATCCATTATTCATGTGTGTCCTCACACGAACTCTGACCAGGGACAACATTAGAATAACCATACAAGTAAAAGAGTTTCACAAACAATTCACATAATTGCTAATCGATACAGGTTGTCTTTAATGGAGATTCAATGAACTCATAATATATCATGGATACAAGGCAATATAATCATCTCTATGATTATCTCTAGGGCATACTCCCAACAGGTTTCACCAGAGATAGCTTGACGGCGTGAATGGCAGACGACGGATGTAGCGCCACGTTATGCTGGCATTCTCCAGCTATCACGTGCTCCAATGAGGTGCACTACGTGCTCCAATGAGGTGCACTATGTGCTTCACGGAATCCAAACAAAGCTATCTTGGGTGCGGTTCTAATGAGGCGACGGTGAGCTCTGACCGCATGCATGTTTGCACGGTGACGCATGGAGCACAGCGATGCTCCCACTGTTCTAGCTAGACAGTGGCAAAAGGCGGGTCTCTGTCAAGCCATACGCTAGGTCTAGGGTTACTCAACATAAGACGCATGAGAGAGGAGGGAGGCAATGGGCTAGCTCAGCAACGGCAAGCTCAAGTACCACAGCGGCCACGGCGGCTGCACGCAGAGCAGCGGCGCGTTCTGGTGCAACCAGGTGGTAGCGTCTAAATGGACGATGGACTTAGATGCTAGGACCTATGGCGAAGACCAGATAAGGGAGAGAGAGAGTGGAGGTGCATGTGTTGTGGCTGGCCACGGCGAGCTCACGCTCGGTGGAGCACCACGGCCATGGCGGAGGTGGCGACTCGAAATGTGGCCTCACCTAGGCTCGAGCGGCTACAATGGTGGTTCGAGGTGGTAGAGGAGGTGGTGGCATAGATGTGGGCAAGGTGGATTAGGCGGTGGTGTTGTGTGCACGACGAACGAGCACGACGGAGGCACACGGCGATGGTGACGGCGACGCTGTTGCGTGCGCGAGCGGGAAAGAAGGCGAGTGAGAGCGAGAGAGTGGGAAATGAATGGAGCAGCGAGGTCACCTCAGTCTTCACTCCACTGCAGCCCGACCAGCTAGGCCAACACCGGCGTACAGCCACCACGTGGCGCGCGCGTCCTGTGGCCAGTCGGCCACTAATGTCGCGGCGTCCGCGGCCATCAGGCCTGCAATCAGTGACTGATAGCGTGAATTCATCCACCTCTATTTCCTAATCCATGGCGATTTAGCAAAAACTTGTGGCAGAATCTCCTAAATTATAGGGCCCATATGCACCTGTCACTGTCCAACGACCTTTGACACCTATGCATATGTTCCCGGTAACTTAAGAAGACTGTCGGGTGTCCTCGGAGAACCCCGAATCATCCATGATTTCTGAGCAGGATCACATTACAGAGTCATTGCAGTATTACAACATTTATTCAAATATCTACACCAGAGTAAATCAGCGGAAGTCTTACAATAACATAGTTTACAAACCATTTGTTTCAAACCATACAACTAAGTTCGATAAATAATACAAACCAATGTAGTGGAGTGGCATTATAACATATTACAGAACACACAAATAAGTTGCCCTGCCCAAGGGCCACACATTTACTTATCGTCATCGCACTGAACAACAGTCATGTAGCACGATCCAAAACAGATCTGCTCATGAGCCTCACCTGCAACAAGGGTCAACGAACCCTGAGTACAAAAGTACTCAACAAGACTTAACCGAAATAGAAACTGATAAAACTCAGGAATGCAGGCTCAGGGATTCAAGGTAGGGCTTTAGCAATAATCAAAGTTCTTTTGCGTAAAAGCTCTTTAACAAAATTCTTTATGTCAACATTTACAACTTCATCAGAACCACATATGAATCTGCCATGATCCGTAATGAGATCATGAACTTCATATCAAACTCTTTCTCAAAATCCAGCTCAAGTTTAGTTTATTAACTACGATGATGAACAGAGAGTTGAGTCTCCATAATCGAGGAGCAACGACGATTCGAACCGATTATAACCCAGCTGGGAATTCCAGACCACACGACATATGCAAGTCCCTGACCTACATATACCAACCTACCCTCGGATCCTCTAAAACAAGAACGGGTCCGCGCCACCCGAGAATACAGTACTCCACCAATCTAGCCCATTGCCACGTGGGTACACGCTATTCCAGCCATCTCTCCACTCCCAGTGCGCGAGTAGCCATTCTCGTAATAGAATCGCCAAGTTAAGGCTTACCGGAGTATGTGGTTAGTACTACAAAATCTCATCTCACATAGTTCAACAATGGACGGACCTTAATCGACACAGGCGGAAAGAACCCGCTCACAAGACCTCCATGTCTTGTGGCTCACACACACCGAGTCCGCCCGGTCTAAATTTATTACTCCACATGCTCATATCACATGATAACATAAGTAACTAAAGTTCCATTTAAAAATTCGCAGGTGACAGGTAATCACCCGACTTTCATCATTCTAAGCATAGCTAAGCATAACTAAGCATATACGAAATAAAACTGGTAACAAGGTAGATATGGAAAAACAAGGTTGGTAATGCATCAATTAGGTTTTCACTTAACTCTTAATCACTTAATGCAGTAAAGAAAAGCAAAAGCAAAATCAATTTGTAAAACACAAGGTAGGTTTGAATGCATCCGGGGCTTGCCTTCGTTGACGGAAAAGTCTGGTTCCGGAGTCGTTCCACCGATATCAAATCCAACCTCCACAAACGGATCAACCTCCTCAACTACTTGATTAACTACCACGTGCTCACCTTCATTCACTACACGTAGTACAATGCCATGTTTAACATGATGCGAGAGATGAGACATGATGCTTGACGATGGATGCAAAAGTAATAACTTGAATACAACTTTCCTTCGCGGTACAGTTACAAGTCAAACTAACTAAACCTTTCCGTAATCCTAACATCAATTGCCAAAGATCATTACCAACTAATGACCCAAGGACACCACTCAATCAGAAATTCAATCAAAACCTAAATCATTAAAGGTTACTATTTGCTTTTATGAATTAATTATTTAATTAAGAATTATGAAATAAATCAACTTGTTCCAATTGACCTCAATTTTTTTGTAAATGTTCATCACATGATAACTAAGTGGCAAAACAATTTTCATAATTTTTGGATAAATAAATAAGCCTAGAAAAATCATGGAAACTCATTTATTAATTAATTGAGCAATTTTTATCACATTCAAAAAGTACTGAAAACAATATTTCATATTTTTCCTAAATAATATACATCACAGAGAAGTCACACAAAATTTTCATAATTTTTGGATCTCTAAATAAATCTACACGAAAATAACAAAAACAGGCACTATTCATTCATTTCTGAAAATAGAAAAATTCCATTTTGAACTACACAGTCACTGACAAGGTGACCCCACATGTCATCTTCAACCTCCGGCGTTTGACTACGACGACGACGGCGCTGATCAACGCTTCCTTGCCGATGGTGAGACCAACAGCGACGACGAAGATACCAACACGGTCACCATGACTAGGCGCATCGATTTGTGGTACTACGGAGATTAATTACGACACGAAACAAGCCTGACACCGGCCATGGCGGATGCGGTGGCATGGCTGCGCTACGCCGGCGACAAGAGCTCGGTAGCAGTTAAACAAAGGGTCCAGAAAGGTTTAGCATCTCACCACGAACACGCTCGAGCAGGAATTAAGGCCGGTGCAGCAACAATGAAGCGGGGCGGCGTTCACAGCGGTCACGGCCACGAAAACAACGACGACGGCGATGAACCGGAGACTATGATGGACAAATTGACCAAGCAATGAGGTATTAAGCACCACGGCATCAATACGAAGCTGTAGGTACACTGAGCAAGAGCCAAGACTCACCGGAGAGCGCTGGCCACGGTGAAACGGGATCACCGGTGACTCTGCCGGCCACGAGGAAGAAAGGTTCGCACAGCGGGTTCCCGGCGGAATCAGGCGACCCAAGCTGGCTGGATGGATGCGCAAGAAGGAGACGGAGCTGGAACTGGCTTGGCTACGATGGTGGAGCACTACGGCGACGATGCGGGCTCACCGGAGTAGCGGTGGTGGCGTCGGGAAAACAGAGAAAAAGGAAGGAAGAACGGCGACGATCTCTGAGCTTTATAGGGCGGCCAAGGAAGCAAGAGGAAGACACGTCGCGGCCATCTCCACGCTAGCGTGAAGCCAAGGGTGGCCACAGGCGCGCCTGGAATGCCGAAGAAGGAACGCCGGCGGTGTAGCTTAAACGGCGAACACTGTTCACTGAATTTACAAAATTGCCATTCACCAAATTTCACAAATTACTCCCAAATTTACATAACAACTCAAAAATCTCCAACAACAAAAGTTGTTCAAAATTCAAAGTTCTACAACTTTGCTTTTATAACCATACCAAAATTCGGTCTACATTTTGAAATGCAAATTTGAATTCAAAAGGGGACACTTTTAGTACATTTCGCCTTTTCAAATTACTTCAAATTTTTCTAAACAACTTTGAAAACTCCAAAAACAAACTTTGTACAACTCAACAAACTCAAGATTTTTGGTTTAAGGCTCAACCCCAAAATGTACTTCGTTTTTGAAATAGGTTTTTCGGGTGAAAACTAATCGCTGGAAATCAGGGTTTTTGAAACTTCAAATCCAAACCAAAGTTTGAACTTAATTCCAACCATACAAGGCAACACTCATAACATAAATGTAAACTTGTTTTAGTGAATGCATATCAAAGTTTACAATATGACCAAATGCCTTGCAATGCATATGATGACATGGCAGTTTTAGTATTTAAACACCCGAGGTGTTACAAAACTCCATTACTAAAAGTTGTAGAGCTACATGTAAACTCCAACTTTGCTTTAGGGAGCAACATCTTATTCTCCATAGTTTTCAAATTACAAAGCTTCAAAGTAGGGTACATCAAAACTGAAACTCAATTCATGACTTAGCAATTTTTTCTAAGTTGAAAACAGTATTTTGTTGATTCTTGTGAGCCCTATTTGACCATGTTAGGCACTAAATTAGCTATTGACCCAAAAATAAAAGTTGTTACTCTAGTCAAGTACTACAACTTAAGGGTGCGCAGCCATGCAAACACTCCATGCTATAGTTCAACTTTGGTCAAAGTAGGATCATGGAAATTGGAGTTTATAGAATAGCTATGACTTGGGAGATGTTTTGGTCCAAGTCATGAATACCACACTTGTTCCATGTATCATCCTAAACATGTCTAAGGTGTTTTTGTAACCTCACAACCATTTCATGCATTGGTCACACACAATGGCAAGCATATACATGCATATAGCTATCATCACATGTAACAAAAGTAAGGTGATTGAGATGACACTTCATATGCTTATGCTCATATATGAATGAATGATGCTTACGCTCATGCAATGCAAGTGCAAAAGTGCAAGCCTAACACCTAGGGTGCTACAACTTCCATGACCTTGGCCATGACCCCGACGAACAGAAGACCCAGACGAGGAAGCACCTACAATGGGTAATGTGAAAGTAAAACTTAGGGAGCCAGATGAGAAGTGAGAGTTTGAGATTTGGAACTTAGAAGCATGATGAATGGTATTAGCAGAAGGTCATAAGAAGTATAAGTAAAAGTAGGAAGATTACATGTAGCATTGGAGCTAGAAGCAAAAGAAGGACCATGATGTCCCCTCGATGAAGGCAACGTGACCTCGAGCGGCACCGTACTGTCAGGAGGAACAATCTCCAATAGGATAGGCTCTGTAAAGTTAAAGATACAACCGGCTAAGAACTTCAAGGCTCCATAGTAAATGAAATCCCAAGTTAGAATTAGTAGGGAAGAATAGGAGAAGCCCTAGAACATACTAGGAGAGTTTGGCCCTAGAACCCTGCAAGCCATGGGAGATGATTCCCATTATAAATAAGCTTCATTGTCGATAAAAGGCCAACATACCTGATGACTGACTTCGCGACTACCCTTGAAATTCTTGACAGTATGACGCACTAACGCCATGATGTATGGCTGAAGAATCAGAGGAGCGTTTACACTCTGCTTGCACCCCAACATCTAACGTACCATCTAGTCCAGCGAGTTAATTGGATCTCTAGATAGTACAGCAGTGACAATCTCAAAGAAGGGCCAACCCATAGTATCACCATCACCTCCAAGAGAAGGAATCATAGTATGCCTCAGGACTTCAAATATTACCTTGGGAAGCCTTCTCAAGCCTCCCTATGCACCATAAGCATATGTCTCTTGATAGCAAAAGCCCTTTTTGTCCTTAACACCAGAAGATCAGCGACCAACTTGCCTCTCTTCATAGCATGGTAACTCAACTCCACGGCCGCGGCAAGGTCCTTGAAGGTAGCAGTGAACCTATGTGTACCAGTCTTGCAGATTAGCTTTTCATTTGAAAACGGACCTCTAAGGTGGCATATAATTGTTAGATGATAGCCTCGTTCCAATCCTGCTTGAACTCAAGAACCCTCCTCTAGCCCATAACTCCGCGAGAATCAACTAAGCTGCTCATGTACATGAGGGACTCCAATGGAGACCAACTTAGCCATTGATGTTCTGTGTACATTGGCCTGATATCTATAACTCCTCGGTACAACTTGTATTGACCTTTGGTGAAGAAGAAGGGAGTTGGAGAATCCTTAGCTTGTCCGAAGTGTTGGGACAAGGCCATCTTGCTGAAATCAATTGGAACCCAATGAAAGCTTTCCTTGGGAATGGAAGACGTATCCATCGGAAATACATCATCACCGTCATCCTAATCCGAAGAAGATACTAGAACAGCCTTCTCTGGCCAGTGACTGGAACCCGCACCCGACCCGCCACACCACAAGGATGACAGAGGGTTAACAACTCTTGAATGTACAAATAAAAGCACAAAGGTTTATCGGTGGTGTGATGAAAAACAGTGAAGCACAACTATCGAGCAAGGTATAGAAGCCCTCTAAGTAAGTTTTGCAAGGTTAGATGTCAATCAAAGGTAGACAGAGCACCAAGCAGCAAGCATTAGACATTGACAGAGTATCCACTCAGATCCTCAGTCCATTCGATAGATCTTAGACTGACAGCATCTAGGCAAACCAAGAACAGCGAGCGACCACTAGAGTAATCCGATAGGGGAACATAAAGGTTCCGTCAGTATGAGCTTTTGTTCAGAGATGAAGAAAGCATGCAAATTGGATTTGCAAAGCGTCTGTGGCCTTTTGCGGACTATCTGTCAAAGCTCACCAATAGCCTTCACTAAGAGCAGGTTTCTATAGGATGGTTATGGATCCAGCAAAACCACCCGCTAACAGAACGGACCATCCGTCACCATCAAAACCAGCATCCATAAGAACATGGGACCGTAGAGAGGAATTTGGGCCTTGAATCTCTGTATTCGCATCGTGCTACACCAACAATTCATGTCCAAGACTCGTACCCAAGATGCTATATGAAATCCCTAAAGTGGTGTACCCCTAACCCTAACTGACCAGCAATCGGCACAACCCTAGATGTAGCCGAGTGAAGGGGAGTGGAGTAAAGGAAAGGGATGAAAATCGAACATAGCCTCTCAACATGGTGAAGAGTCCAAAGAATCCCTAGACCACCAGGAAAGTCGCTCGAAGCACCGCCCACCGAAGGAGATGTCGTAGGCGATGGCGACGTGAGCAACCATGGTGTAATCGGGAGTGTTGGTATTTATTAACGTGTCACTTGTTTTAAGTAGTCACCTATTATAAACCTATATCTCCTAACATTACTTTACTAGGTTGTCATCCCTAGTGATGATGCTAGAGATGTTTTGTTGGTACTACACAGCATTACTACTAGAATAATACTAAGCAGATATTTAATATTTTATGTTACTAGAAAGAATATATAAATATATAAATGAAAAGGATCTGTAAGCGCACAGATAATATACCATTGTAGCACTTTACCCGAGAGTATTCCAGGTATCGTTATTTATATTTTTACCACATAGAAGGTCTAGTATGGACATGTATTGATAACTGATACTATTGAAGGAGAAATAAACCATAACCAATGTTCTACTCATAACAGAGGTAAGTCATAAGATAGGATATATGATAAGTATTAATAATGATAAATCACTCAGAGTACTCCTTTCTATGGCATTAGCATGGTCAGGTAGAATATTAGAGGAATAATTCCTAAGTCATTCCTAATTACAAGTCAAAACATACGTTGATTAGTGCAATTATACCTAGTAGTCATTGCTAAGATCATCTTCATATCTACACATAAGGGATATTACTAAGGAAGATTAAGAACAGAGCTTGTTCTTCCTTCGTAACCGAACCCTACGTGCACCTATATTCGGGGAGTGGACTACAAAGGACTCAACGGGAGTGTCACATCCGTGATCTACCACATGACCCAAAATTTAGGGTGTATCCATAGGTAAACAATGTATAAGCACCACGCTTACACAATGTCGACCACTCACCCCATGCGCAGCGGAGCAAGCGCTATACCAACTTATGCATGGATATAATGATAAACTAGCTATACTAAGCATATAATCAAAGTAGACGATGAACATTGTAACAAAGAACATGAATGAGATGAATACTAATATTGTCATAACAATTTTAACTAGCATATAAAAGTAATGAAGATACAAAAGAGAGGGGGTACAAAGATTATACCAAACCACACTCTTGATAAGATCGAGAATCCAAGCGAAGCCTGCTTGCCTCCATCTAGACCTAGCCTAACTAGCTATGCCCTAGAATATGGTGGAGCTCTGAGGAGGATTAGGGTTTCTATCTTCTCAAATGACTTATGCAATATATGCCTGGGGGGTTGGTAGGGGTTGGTATATATAGGCCAGAGTGTCCAACGTGAGCCCTTGGATCAAACCAACTTAAAGGATGGCATAGATGCAACCTAGGAGGCGGTGGAGAACCGACATTGCAACGGAGGCTGGCATGTGGGCCCCTAGAGGTCGGGCGGCTTACAGGTGGGGCCGGCTGGCCCCAATTGGTGGACTCTCGCCCTTCGCTTCGGTGTGGTCCCTCCCGAGTCTTCTAAAACATTTTGGTGTCTGTTTCGCTATAGATAAGCGCAATTAAATCTGATATGTAGGTCCACCTAATGGTTTTCTGGATAAACCCTTTAGAAAATACAGATTCACCAAAACTCATAGAATTTGTTAGTTTAAACCCCTAGACCTTCATTGGTGATTATATTTATGCCCTTATACATGTTATATTGGCAGTTTATAATGGTTGTTAACTACCGTCAACAAATTCTCCCAAGCTTAACCTTTGCTAGTCCCTTAGCAAAGCTAAACTTAGTAAATGGATTAGGAGTTTTGAGATTTTTGAAAACATCGTAGGAACTCCTTAAAAGTACACATGCGTTTAAACAAGAATTCACCTTCGGATTAGAATAGACTGATCTGACTTTCAAACTTACCCATATTACCTTCAACCATGGGGCTTCTCAGCCTTCACTTGGGTCTTGAGTAATTGAAAGATAGAACGATGAAGTCATGCACTATGTCTCAAGTCCTTTGTTCAACCATTATTCTACAGTTTTTATAGGTTTTCAAAATAAAATTCAGAGCTTCCATTGTATGACACTCTCAAGTCTCTCAACATATATGGTATTTGTGGATCCTCACCAAGGCAAAAGTGATGTGATGCCTTTTTCTCTTCTTATAACTAAAGCTTATGTGGAGCTCGTAGGAGTGGAAAAGCATAAAAGAGCATACTTGCAATACATATATTGTAAAGTCAAACCTCGGATCCAAAGAGAGTTGAGTCAGACAATCAAAACAAGATATGCATGTGTATGGGTGTATGGTGGATATATTTGGTGGCTAACCTATTTCTACTATGCTCCTTGAAAACATCTCTTTTTTGAAACTTGGAAACAACTTTGCAAGAAAACATGGCTATCTTATTCATCTTTTCTCTCTTTTTTCAGGCGGGCATCTAACTACCCATTGTTTTAAATATTTCGAACACTTGTCCATTTTTTCATCTCTCTTTTTTTTATGAATAACTTTTGCATAGCCACATGCTTCTTTTCTGCAACAGAACTTTTGAGAGATAGCAACAAGAACTTGGAGCATTTATTTGATGTATATCCTATAGGGTATATTTTTGGTGTTCACTCCCAGTGTAGGAGTAAAACATTTTTGGGTGGATCAAGATGGAATGGCATGTTTTTGTGCCTACCCCCAGTGTAGGAGTAGTGCATATTTGGATGGTGTGTACGTGCTCTTGATTTTAAGAGCATGACAAACCTCTCATAACGGTCAACAAAGCTTGACTAAACTTAATGCAATGCAAGCAGCATATATGAGTGGAAGTTTTCCTAATCTAAATATCATATATGGCTCTGATAGGAATTCAAGCTTTGTTATACAGGAGCTCATCATGTAGGATTTTTATGTTTTTCAAAAGATAAATCTCCAGAACTTTAGTATCACTTGAAATAAGATAAGCAGCATCTTGGACTTAGATCAAGCATATGCTACCCACGAGTTTTAAGTTCAGAGTAAATTCTTATATCAAAATAGTTGTATCCAAAACTCAGGAGAATTCAAGGCTAAAAACTAGGTACTTGAAAGAAATTATGACAGAGCAACTATTCATCATTTCCATTGCAAGAGATTATCCTCAAAGTCCTCTTATTTAGCTCTTAAAAATCAAACTAGGCACACACTTTTTATTTTTAAGATCATACCTTAATATATATAACTAGCTAAGATAAATTTTTATTTTGTTTTTGTTTATTATGCATCTTTTTATTTCTTTAGCAAATATGAAGCAAACTTAAAAATAATAAAACCAAAGGGAAAGAAATACTTATCCCGATACATGGGGGATGCTCCTCCCCCAAGCTGGATGTCGTCGTGGTCTTTCTTAGAGTGAGTCTACCAACAGAAGTCTTTCTCATCCATGCAGAAGTTGTCTTCCCCATGCAGCAGGTGTAGCGACAGTTTGGGAAAATGTACTTCGGATGGATGGCTTTACTCTTGATTATCCTGCAAAATACTCCAACAAGAACACCAAAACTCATGGCACAGATTAGAATAAGGGGTTAGCAGTCAGCCATTCAGAGATTTGTTATCCTTGGAGGTTGAGATAGATTTCTTAATTGACAAAGTTCTAGCAGGATGTCTATTTAATATTTTTGGATTTTCTTATCTATATAATGCAGAAAATATGTATATATGGTATTTTTATTTTTATGCCACCAAGGTGAATATTCCAACGGGCTTTTACACACCATAGATTTATTCACATGGGGCCTTAGGCTTTAATGATGCAACGATGCAATTTTTATTTTCTTTCTACTAATGCAATACTAATGCAGAAGAGTAAACATGCAAAAAGTGAAAAATAATTCATCCAATACTAAAAAGTAAATATGGATAACTACCGATGTTATCTCACGGCCAGGGTTTGGATTTTTAAGTCCTCCAGACAGGACTCTTTTTCTATCTTGTTCATTCCTTGGGCGCATCAGTCGGTCCCAGGGATGGAGACCCTGATGGTTGCACCACTTGTGACTCTGGTGACGATGTTTCCTTTTCTTTCCATACCTGCTTGGTCTATGGATTTGACTTTGGCGGACCGGGTTTATCTTTTTCAACTTCTTTAGGTTCCTCATCTTCTTCCCATTCATTCTTTGGGGATTGATTCTTTTGGTTTTGGGATGATCGACGTCTCCTCGTGGAGCGGGATTTCTTCGGCTACTCATAAGAGGTATAACTATTGAAATAACAGTGTACCTTTTCTTCAGGGAATTGAAAGTGGACTTGTCTAGATCCAACGTAGATGATCGCGTTGGTAGTGTTGAGGAATGGTCTTCCAAGGATGATGGGTGTATCATCTTCTTCTTCTCCCATGTCTAGAACCATGAAGCCGACAAGGGCATAGTGAACATGTATCCTTACCATGACATCTTTTGCTATTCCCTCCAGAAATCGGATTGAGTGGTCCACCATCTACAACTGCATATATGTAGGGAACAAAGGTTCATCACCAAATAAGTATTCATACGTTACCTTGGACATTATATTGACACCCGATCCAATGTCACAGAAGGTCTTGTGGAAGATTCTTTGTCCAATGGTACACTTGATCGTGGGTACGCCTGGATCATCCTTCTTAACAAGGAATGGTGAAGCGACGAGGTTGGTCGTACTCTGATCAGAGTGTGTTCATCATGTTGACTGATTCTTCTTGTGGCTGCCTGGCCTTGTTCTTTCTCCTTCTCCTGTTGTTCTTCTTCTTGGTCACTGTTATCTCTTCGGGCAGGTATGGTGTCTGCGGATGTCCAGGAGATTGCAGGATGCGGTTCTTAAAAGAAAACTTCTCCTTTCTATCCTTGATTGTGAAATAGATCTTGGCACAGTCCATGTAGATGATGGCTTTAGTGGTGCTTAGGAAAGGTTGGCCCAAAATAATGGGTGCCCTTACATCTCCACCTATCTCCAAAACCACAAAGTGTACGGGAACATATGATTATCCTACTCGAATAATGGCATCTTCAAGAACTCCCTTGGGGTAACAGAGTGACTGATCTGCAAGCTGCAAACGCATATTTGTGTACAACAAAGTATCTCTATTAATTTTATCATAGATTACCCTAGGCGTGATGTTGACACTTGCTCTAAAGTCACAGACAACTTCTTGGAAAATGTGAGGTCCTATGGTGATGGGGATAATAGGTCTTCCTAGATCGCTCTTCTTTTTTGGCAAGGTATAATCTATCCACCTTTCCGTCGATGGTTGTATACAATAGTATGTTGCATTGTGTATATCAACAAGATTTATAGTTTCTAGATCTTCCGGTTGCCCCGGAATCTTACCTTTGTCAGATGGAGGAACAACAACAGCCAGCTGAGCTATTTGTGATTCTATCATTTTATTAAAGCTATGCTGGTTTTTAATGGCAGAAGCAAAGCTATCCATTCTATTATTTATGTTCTCTAGAATTTTATCATTGGTAGCTACCTTGCTAGATAATCCTTCCATAAGTTTGGATTGGCCAGCAATTAATTCTCTTAAGGGTGGTTGATTGAAATTGTTAAAATTATTACCTTGATAGTTACATTGATAATTACCTTGGTAGTTCAGTCTCTGTTGCTGGTTCCATCCTTGATTCTGTTGAGGACAAAAGTAGTAGTTGTTGTTGACAAAGTTCACATCCTCATGGGTCTCAGGGCAGTTGGTCCCTAAATGCCTAGTGTTTCCACATACTTCACATGTCATGCGAGAATCATGAATATGCATGACTTCTTGCTTCTCATTGGCTTGATCTTCAAGCTTCTTCATCAGCATGTCCATCTTGGCAGATGGCATGTCCACCTCCTTGAGTTTATGCATACCTCCACCCCTCTTGTGGGGTTGAACACCTTCTTCATTCCAACCTTGATTGGAGGCCATCTTCTCCACAAGAGCTATTGTGTCTGGTATGGTGAGTGACAGGAATGCACCTCCAGTAGTAGCATCTATAGTCTCACGGGTACTATTGGTCAACCCATGGTAGAAAGTCTGCATGAGTAGCCAATTCTCCATCCCATGATGAGGACATTTAGCAATGTAATCTTGAAAGTGTTCCTATGCCTCAGGGACAGATTCATCATGTTGTTGCTGAAAGCTTGAAATTCTCCCACGCAGATCATTGGTCTTGCCTATGGGAAAGAACTTTGCTAGAAAGGCAATAGAGCAGTTATCCCATGTAGTATTTCTATCTTTGTTGGCGTAGAACCATTGCTTTGCCTTCCCAAGAGTGAGAATGGGAAGAGGCGAAGTAATATGGCATCTTGGTTTACTTCTTTGATGGTGAAAGTGCTATAGATCTCCAAAAAGTGTTGGAGATGTGCACTCGCATCTTCATGTGCCATTCCACAACTGGTTTGCTTGCACCATGTTGATGAGGGCTAGCTTGAGCTCGAATCCATTGTCAACATTGACTGTTGGTCCAGTACGGATGTTGGTAGTAGTTGGAGCAGAGAATTCACGGAGAGTCCTGTTAGCCATGGTTTCAAATTCAGTTGTTAAGCTTCGCCTTATATGGTTGTCTTCTGACTTTAAAGCTAGAACTTTCTTGAGTTTATCTCTAGTCCTTCTAATTAATGCTTCTGGATCTTCAACGTAGTTTGTCGGAAGGTCAAAATCGGTCATACATTACCCTGCATAAGATACACAAGTAGACAAAACAAGGGTAAGCCTGTTTGAGCAGAGGTCAATGGTTATCTTCAATCACATCAATAAGTATAAGTTTATCTATACATCCTTTGACTAGCTACCTTCACCGGCAACGACGCCAAAAATGCTTGTTGGTATTTATTAACGTGTCACTTGTTTTAAGTAGCCACCTATTATAAACCTATATCTCCTAACATTACTTTACTAGGTTGTCATCCCTAGTGATGATGCCAGAGATGTTTGTTGGTACTACACAGCATTACTACTAGAATAATACTAAGTAGTTCTTTATCATTTTATGTGACTAGAAAGAATATATAAATATATAAATGAAAAGGATCTGCAAGCGCACAGATAATATACCATTGTAGAACTTTAGCTAATCACCAAGATTCCTATGGAACTCCATATCATGCACCACACGGTGAAACACCAAGGACTCGATAATACACCCAGCATAAAGGAAGAGAACCTCGACTTGGACTAGTGTTAGTCCTGTTAACCTTGTCAACCCCAATTACATCTTAGAACACATGTGGGACTGATGCATTGCACATTGGTATCCACGGTTCAATAACTTAATCGATTCAACATAGGACAGAGACTACCGGACATCCCGCCATTTTACCGGATCATCTGAAAAGCATGGAGCAGCAGCAAAAAATAGAAAATGAGTTGTTTGTCACTTAAGTGGGTGGGACCCACATATCAGCATGAAAGAGGATGTATATCCTTCAGCTGAAGCCTCGCCCTCTCCCTCATCCATTCATTTACAACACACACACTCTCTCTCTAACTCTCATGAGCAAAGAAGGAATCCTAGAACTAGAGAGAAAGGTTGAGAGAAGAGATTAAAGGAAGGGAAGGAGAAGAAGGAGAAGAGCATCAGCACCTTTCCATGGATCTCAACAACACCCTCTGCCCACTCAAGCTTGAAGTTGCTTTGCTAATGGAGAATCCATCAAGCATGGAGAAGGTGATGGATGGAAGAGCTTGCAAGATGGAATTGAAGGAAGCTTGGATAGAAGAAAGGTGGGATCTTCAACATCTTGCTATGGAAGCTCTCAAATCTCAGAGCTAAGGACCTTCATCTCAATCTCAAGGTTCATTCCTCTCCTCATGAGCTTTGATTCAATCCCTAAGCCATAGCCACACTTAGTAAAACTAGCTTTCAACCTAGCCATAGTGAGCTTAGTGGGCCACCTAAGCCATCATAGTAATGTTTGGCACATGCAAGATGCACAACTCCGCAAATCTAAGCTTGAACCCCAAGATCACCCAAGAGCATAGGTCATGTCGCCCGATTGGCAAAGAGTCCATCAACTCAATGGAGTGTCCATCAATACCCCAAGAAGTTACTAGAAAGCCTTACCCGTGGTCAGCTTAGACTACTAGAGTGTCCGCGATTCCTCGTGGAGAGTCCGTTGAATTAGGAGGACAGTAACCCAGCAACCTAAGAGTGACCAGTTCATACCAAAGCATCCGTCAACGGACTGGACCACCCGATGTGAACAGACACCCTTAGATATACCTAAGTCCTAAACTTACTAGAGTCTCCATGAACTCCACGGAGCGTTAGTCAATCAGTATAGAGCCAGAACAGAACCAAACCACCTTAGTACCCGGTACAGCATAGTGTCCGTTAGTAGGTTGGAGTGTTTGATGATCAACAGAGATGTATGAGACTATCTAGCAAGCCTACCTAGGAAGCCAACAAGTACTAGTTTATACCTTTTCCAAGTAGTGCAATGACCAAGCCATAGTTAAATGTTCCATCCCAAGTCCCTAGTGCTAGCCCATGCACCAATGCCCTTTCTCGTTTTCATGATCATCGATGTATCTCCTTAGGCGCATCTCTCGTATTCTTTCAGGA
Organism: Miscanthus lutarioriparius; assembly: GCA_904845875.1. NCBI lineage: Eukaryota > Viridiplantae > Streptophyta > Magnoliopsida > Poales > Poaceae > Miscanthus > Miscanthus lutarioriparius. The sequence goes on along the minus strand of CAJGYO010000014.1, from coordinate 57,314,983 downwards.
ACATCTCAAGTGAGGATCGCATAGCTGTACAAGTGGTTATCGTTAGCTTCTAGATGTCTGAACAGCAACACCATCTAGTAGGCACCCCACTATTATAAACCCTACTTTGGATACTTACCAAGTTGCATTATGAGTTATGCATTACATGTAGTCTTGGATAATGATCACTCTTATAGTACACCTAGAGTAGCTTAATAATCCATAGAAGCCTCTCCTCTAAACAATGGGAATGGAAACACTTAATGCTTATTGTTTACTTGCTTGGGCAACGGTAGAAGTTGAGCATGAGAAGGGAACTCATACTCATGCATGTAGGATGTTACACCTGGGTTATTAGCTACTAAAATAAATGAGGGTACAACTTGACTTACCTAACTAATCTAGCTAAGGACTAATATCCCTAATATGATAATCTTGATAATAACTTGGATATCTTGGTCATGCGAGGGGTAGGTCATCATGAGTGTGGGATCTCAGTCGACATAGCTCGTGGAGCAGTAAGCACCATGTATTGGGATACATAAGTCCAAGTAACCACCCATACAGACCACATGTCGTGGATGGGGTCGACAAGCCTAGTAACTAATTGCGACCTGTTTATCCGTGAACCTAGCAAGGGGGTTCGCATCGGTCAGGAATGTCCGGGACATTGACCTGGCAACCGCTCGAACCTTTCGTTGGACACTCGAGACGGATTAGGGCAAGGTTGGAAGGCATGAGGCAACCCTTACTCTAGCATAAGGGTATGGTGGTTAGTCCCGTCCTTCTGTGTGGGTACAGTTGTACACCTCTGCAGAGTCTCAAAAGCCTGGAGTCCCTTGGGATGGAACTAATTGGTTGTTCTTTCTTTCTATACCCATGGTAGCATGAACAATGGACTATGAGCTCTTTGTTATAATGATGAATACCTTTATTTCTATGTTGAGCATAGGATGTCATAATTCTAATGAACATCATTGCTTTCCGCACTCATACAAACGCCCGATAATTACCTTATGCATCCACCAAATACTATATGTTGGAATTAAGCCCTGCGAGTACGCAATGTACTCACGGTGCAGCCATTAAGTTGTTTTGCAGGTAGACTAAACATTATCTCCGAGGCTAACTTCAATAATGCAAGTTAGTAGACCTTGGAGCGGGCGCTCTCCAAGATGAGCTGCGTGTAAATCTGACGGTTTGATGAGCGACAAGAGCGACAACCTAGTGCAGGAATAGAGCTGTCAGAGTATTAGATCTAGTAGTATGTTTATACACTTGAAACCTATTTTGTTATCGATAATGCTTTAGAAATAGATGTAAGGATGGAGTGTGTATTTGATTGAGTTGTATGATATGCATTGTGTTGGGTATGTGTGTGTAACTCAACGTAAAGATCCTGAAGAGGAGTTGCTATGTGCGCCCCTAGGGTCTCGTGCTATAGCTTTACTTAAATTGAGTAGGTCAAGTGGATGACTCTCGATTTAGGTGGATTAGCTCGGTGGGTGCCCCCATAGGCATAGGCTCAGAAATCATTTTGGATGCACCCGACAGTACTCCTAGGTGACAAGGCTCAAGTGGAAGCTTATTTTGGTCCATTTGGAGGTAGTGCTAATCTTGACGGAAGATAGGCGCACGCATTGCGTCGAACGTACCATAGGCTCAAAAATCAATTTGGATGCACCTGATGGAACTTCTAGTTGACATGTATCATGTGGAATCTCATTTTGGTCCGTTTGGACACAATGTTCATGTCAGTGCAAGATAAGTGCATAGTATGCGACAAACGTGCCATTGGATCAGAAATCAGAGTGTCAGTCAATCAGCACAGAACCAGAACGGAACCAAATCACCTCGGTACCCGGTACAGCGGAGTGCTGTTAGTAGGATGGAGTGTCCAACGATCCATAGAGATGTATGAGACTATCTAGCAAGCCTACCTAGGAAGTCAACAAGTACTAGTTTATACCTTTTCCAAGTAGTGCAATGACCAAGCCACAGTTAAATGTTCCATCCCAAGTCCCCTTTCTCGTTATCATGACCATCGATGTATCTCCTCAGGCGCGTCTCTCATATTCTTTTAGGAACGTCTCATGTGAGGATCACGTAGCTGTACAAGTGGTTATCGTCATCTTCTAGATGTCTAAATGGCAACACCATCAGGCAGGCATCCCACTATTATAAACCCTACTTTGGATACTTACCAAGTTGGATTATGAGTTATGCATTACATGTAGTCATGGATAATGATCACTCTTATACTACACCTAGAGTAGCTTAACAATCTGTAGAAGCCTCTCATCTAAACAATGGGAATTAGAATGCTTAATGCTTATTGTTAGTTGCTTGGGCAATGGTAGAAGTCAAGCAAGAGAAGGGAACTCATACTCGTGCATGTAGGATGTTACACCTGGGTAATTAACTACTAAAATCAATGAGGGTACAACTTGACTTACCTAACTAATCTGACTAAGGACTAATATGCCTAATATGATAATCTTGATAATAACTTGGATATCTTGCTCATGCGAGCGGTAGGTCGTCGTGAGTGTGGGATCTCAGTCGACATAGCTCGTGGAGCAATAAGGACCGTGTATTGGGATACGTAAGTCCGAGTAACCACCCATACAAACCACATGTCATGGATGGTGTCGACAAGCCAAGTAACTAATTGCGACTTGTTTATCCGTGAAACTAGCAAGGGGGTTGGCGTCGGTTGGGAATGTCAGGGACATTGACCGGGCAAACGCTAGAACCTTTCATTGGACACTTAGGCCGGATTAGGGAAAGGTTGGAAGGTGTGAAGCAACCCTTACTCTCGTGAAAGGGTATGGTGGTTAGTCCCGTCCTTCCATGTGGGTATAGTTGTACACCTCTGTAGAGTCTCAAAAGCCTAGAGTCCCTCGGGATGGAAATAATTGGTTGTTCTTTCTTTCTATACCCATGGTAGCACGAACAATGGACTATGAGCACTTTATTATAATGATGAATACATTTATTTCTATGTTGAGCATAGCATGTCATAATTCTAATGAACATCATTGCTTTTCTCACTCATACAAACACCCGATAATTACCTTATGCATCCACCAAATACTATATGTTGGAATTAAACCCTGCGAGTACGCAATGTAATCACGGTGCAACCGTTAAGTTGTTTTGCAGGTAGACCAGACATTATCTCCGAGGCTAACTCCAATAATGCAAGTTAGCAGACCTTGGAGTGGGCGCTCTCCAAGATGAGCTGCGTGTAAATCTGATGGTTTGATGAGTGACAAGAGCGGCAACCTAGTGCAGGAATAGAGTCGTCACAGTATTAGATATAGTAGTACGTTTATACACTTGAAACCTATTTTGTTATCGACAATGCTTTAGAAATAGATGTAAGGCTGGAGTGTGTATTTGATTGAGTTGTACGATAAGCATTGTGTTGTTTATGTGTGTGTAACTCAACATAAAGATCCTGAAGAGGAGTTGCTACGTGCGCTCCTAGGGGTCTCGTGCTGTCGCTTTACTTAAATTGAGTAGGTCAAGTGGATGACTCTTGATTTAGGTGGATCAGCACGACGGGTGCCCCCACAGTTCTAATAAAAGGTTTTAATTGGAACGACTTTGGATTGTGACAAGGATGTTCACAATTATTTGGATTTCTAGAACATCCATGGCAGTGGGGACGAAAGTTGACTTAGTAAAGTTAATATCTAGGTCTGTTGTAGATGCAAAGGCTGAAAGGATTTCTCTTAGCTATTTTTGCTTGTAGTTCCCCTCCTTGGACTATGAGCAAGGTATCATTTGCATATTGAAGAACTGGACATGGTTGATCTGGCAAGATAGGGTGTTAAAGGTATCCTTCATTCGCAAAGGTTTTAACTTTTTGTTGCAACATATCTATTGTAATGATGAAAATCAGAGGAGAGATGGGATCGCCTTGTCGAAGTCCTCTTTTCATCGGTATCCAAGGCCTCAGAATACCATTGAGTAAGACTATTGTTTTGGCTATACTAGTGAGCATGCAAAGCTAGTTAATCCATCTTTCTAGGAAGCCTCTTATTATGAATAATGGAAAAGACAAGGCCAGGAGATAGTGTCAAAGGCTTTAGTGAAATCTAATTTTAAGATGATAGCTTTCTATTTCCTTTTGTAGCACTAAATCAAGTCTGTTGAATATAGAAAGTTGTTAGCTTTGCATCTTTTTTACAAAGGCTAGTTGGTCTTGATCTACCAACTTCTTAATTTGTTCCTGTAATCTTGTAGCCATCAGCATGGTGATGAATTTTACTAGACAATTTAGGTGAGAGATTGGTCTGCAGGAGTCTGATGTACAAGAGTCTTTCCTTTTCTTTAGGAGAACCATGACCAATCTATTCATTCTTTCTATGTCGAGATTACTGGCATAGAAATCTTGGCACCAATTTATAGAGTGGACTACACTAGCTCCTAGAGCTTCTTTACTGAGTGATCTTCAATGATGCCTCTTCACTAAAGCCTTTGACACTATCTCCTGACCAACACACCTATTTATAGTGTGTTAGGACTAGGGGTACTTGTAGGGGAGACTGGAGAGGCGGTAGTGCCCTGGTGGGGTCGAGCCTAGGATGCACGGCATGGCATCCTCGGCCATGGTTGCTCCTCTAAGGCAGTTGGTAACTTGAGCTATGGCGGTTGGTAGCTGTGGAAGTTATCCATGCTCCAATGGTGGGCCCTCCAATCCATATAAAGCCCCACCCAAGCCTTTTGGATCAAACCATTTATCAAACCAAAGGTTGAGATGTCTTGAAATTGTGTTTCCTCAGCTTGGGATGGTTCAATGACATGGTAGGGCAAAGGGCCACTTTGGGAGACCCTTGGTGGGGTTGGCTGAGCCCACCAGGTGGGCCCTAGCCACCCTACCATGTCCACTTACTTCCCTTGCTTGATTTTGACGATGCTTGGTTAAAATTTACTGCATTCAAATGTGGAACTAGGTTAATTAATAACATTATTCACTACTTATGATGTTGATTTACATTCACTTTGGTGCAATGTTGATGGTCAACAATGGTATTTAGTGACCATCAATACACTCTATTGCGCCTTAACCAGCAAAACAAAATGCCTATTTATACCTTTTCCTTCACACCTTAGATATTGTTCTCTTTCTTCTATTCCAAGTGAGAGCTTGCTCCAATTGGATTGACAACCCTTTATCCATTTCCAAGCCTTGCTCTCCATCTTGGTGTGGACATAACCTAGCTTAATCATACACTTAGCAAAAGGTTAGTCCACTAGTTGTGTCAATTACCAAAACCAAACATAGAGCTTTCAGATGGTGGATCATCGACGTAGGCACGCGCTCCAAGCAAATGACTCCTCCTTTCTGTGTGACCAAAAGCAAGAAACCATCAACCACATCATCATCTCCTACTCATTCTCCAAACAAGTTTGGTTGAACATCCTCGCGGTGCTAGGACAAAACATGCGGCAATGAGTAGCCAACCTTACCACCAACCTCCATTGGTGGTGTTTACAACAAAATTTAGAAAGTAGAACATGGGAACTCGAAGCTTCTAGGATTGTGTCATTAAGGAATCGATTAGATGTGAATCGATATCAGCTGATTTAGATGTGATGTCAGAATGGCTATTTTATGGATGACGTCAGCAGACGGTGTCAATGCGCTATGTTTGAATGGCGCCAGGAAGATGTGTCGAATTCTACAAATAAGGAAAATTAGGGTCCAAGTTATTATTAAATTAGGAAGTTTTCTTTTATTCCAAGAATTGTAATGAGTCATATTTGAGTAGGATTCATGTTTAGGTTTCGGGTATAAATATTAGGCCCTGGTTATTGTAAAAACACATGAACACACAATCAATACAATCTTTCTGGCTTTCACCATCGCATTAGGAGTAGGAGTACTTTAGATCTAGGCGAGTTCTTCAGTAAATAGGGCTGCATCGACTGATCGACCTCCAGCTTGCTTGTGAGTACCGTCATGTCTTGCATTGTGCTTGTAAAGTTGCATTAGCTGATTGATCTTTTATGAGCCATAATATAAGTTAGTTATCAATCTGTATCGTAGTTTGTAAAGCCGCATCAGCTGATTGATCTCTTACGAATCATAATATAAATCAAAGTTATCGATCTTGTGTTAAATAACTTGTTTAATACAATATCACCAGTTATCGAATCTGCTAAGATTAGTAAGGTTTCCCTTGCTATTTTTGGTTGATTCACCAGTTATCGATCTTGTTATAATTACTGTTTTATTAATTATAACAAATCACCTGATTGAGATAGAGATAGATCGGCATCATATCATCTTAATTGGTCGTCCTTTGATCTGGTCACACCTTAAATCTTCCAATCGATGGCTTAATTCCGCTAGATCGGTTGTTTTATCTCTATTCCAATCAAACATAGTATGCATCCAAAGACATGTTTCAATCTTGAATAAACCCACTAGTTAATGAGATCTAATCTAATGACACTACCATAGCTGCATCGATCTAGTCGAACCTCACTTGTAAGACTTTAAATTAGAAATTGTCGATTAGTGGTCTTGTTCATGATTAAGATATGTACTCTATTTGTTTGCTATGACTGCATCGGCTATTTTAGCCGATTTGCCTATACTCTCAAGTATATAGCATGTTTCCATGAATCTGTCAACATATAGATAGTTTTATAGATTCTTTGGCTTTAGTTTATTATCATTATCATAGCTGCATCAATCCGTTCGAACCTCACTATTGATGATAATAGATTAGATTCAAAACTATTTGTAGATTCATCTATATTAGACAGTCGATTTGTTCGCATGTTATACTCTTTTCATCAAACTTATCGGCTAGACGCTTTATGTCGATCATGTTCCATTTAGCCGATGATGCTTTCTTATATCGCTTCTTATGGATAAGCTGGATATCAACTATTTAGTCGGTAGCCTCATTGAATCGGCTATCTAGCCATACATTTGGAACTGTTTGGTAAAACACCGACATGTTCCACCTTAAATTACTGATACGACTTTCTCTCCTTGTCAATTGCAGGTCAAATTGACTGGCACATCGTTTGGTTTTTAGAATCGGCTGGTTCTATATTGAAGCCAAGCGGATCTCTAGTCTCGTTCCACTCAGATCTTCTGGCTTGCTGTGTGTTGATCATATCGCCACATTTTTGTGTCAACACACTTTTTGGCACGCCCGGTGGGACCACAATCGTCATGGAGGTTCACAACAACAAGGACATTCCAATGATACCTTATTAGGACTTACCTAATGAGGATAAAGATGTCATTGGTAAGGCCATAGAGGAGTTTCAGAACAAGTGCTTGTTGTCATACACCAGGACACATGACAATAAAGTTATTCAGAAATATCCACTGTCGAGAGTTTTGATGCATGGACAGTCAGATATAGATGAAACCAGTTGGGATGAATTTAAGAAAAAAGAAAATACAGAGTAGCGGCTAACACTTGAAAGGCAGGAGTTTGAAGGCATACCTTAGGAATATGGTCGTTGGTTGCCATTGTAGCCTAAATGGATCTGAATCTGAGGAAGGTTACTTGAACGACAGTTTGGTAGAACAGAGGATTTGCTAGGGTTAAGACTTTGGCAGCGGTGGCTTGGACTGTTGAAGTTTATTCGAGAAAGAAAGGGAAAGTAAGCAGGCCGAGCAAGCTGAAAATGATACTGTTAGGGTATTATATAGAATTTGGCCCGACAGATCAGGAGTCGTGCGTTTATTTCGGAATGAGCGGTTGCAACACGGTGAACAGATGAATAGGAATTTTGGAATAAAATTATTTTTATCCCAAAATTGGGGGACATGTGTTTACACCAAAATTTAGGAAGTAGAACGCGGGAAGTCGAAGCTTCCAGGATGTGTCATCAATGAATCGATTAGATATGAATCGATATCAGCTGATTTAGATGTGATGTCAGAATTGGCTATTTTATGAATGACGTCAGCAGATGGTGTCAATGGGCTATGTTTGAATGGCACCAGGAAGATGTATCGGACTCTACAAATAAGGAAAATTAGGGTCCAAGTTATTATTAAATTAGGAAGTTTTCTTTTATTCCAAGAATTATAATGAGTCATATTTGAGTAGGATTTATGTTTAGGTTTCGGGTATAAATATTAGACCCAAGTTATTATAAAAACACATGAACACACAATCAATACAATCTTTCCGGTTTTCGCCATCGCATTAAGAGTAGGAGTACTATAGATCTCAGCGAGTTCTTCAGCAAGCAGGGCTGCAACGACTGATTGACCTCCAACTTGCTTGTGAGTACCATCATGACTTATATTGTGCTTGTAAAGCTACATTCGTTGATTGATCTTTTATGAGCCATAATATAAGTTAGTTATCGATATGTATCATAGTTTGTAAGGCCGCATCAGCTGATTGATCTCTTATGAATCATAATATAGATCAAAGTTATCAATCTTGTGTTAAATAACTTATTGTTTAATACAATATCACCAGTTATCAAATCTGCTAAGATTAGTAAGGTTTTCTTTGCTGTTTTTGGTAGATTCACCAGTTATCGATCTTGTTATAATTAATATTTTATTAATTATAACAAAACACCTGATTGAGATAGAGATGGATCATCATTATATCATCTTAATTGGTCATCCTTTGATCTGGTCACGCTTTAAATCTTATAATCAATGGCTTAATTCTGCTAGATCAGTTGTTTTATTTCTATTCTAATCAAACATAGTATGCATCAAAAGACATGTTTCAATCTTGAATAAATCCACTAGTTAATGAGATCTAATCTAATCACACTACCATAACTGCATCGATCTGGTCGAACCTCACTGGTAAGACTTTAGATTATAAATTGTCGATTAGTGGTCCTGTTCATGATCAAGATATGTACTCTGTTTGTTTGCTACGACTGCATTGGCTATTTTAGCCTATTTGCCTATACTCTCACGCATATAGCATGTTTTTATGAATCTGTCAACATATAGATGGTTTTATAGATTCTTTGGCTTTAGTTTATTATCATTATCATAGCTGCATCGATCCATTCGAACCTCACTATTGATGATAATAGATTAGATTCAAAACTATTTGTAGATTCATCTATATTAGACAGTCGATTTGTTCGCATGTTATACTCTTTTCATCAAACTTATTGGCTAGACGCTTTATGTCGATCATGTTCCATTTAGCCGATGATGCTTTCTTATGTCGCTTCTTATGGATACGCTGGATATCGACTATTTAGTCGGTAGCCTCATTGAATCGGCTATCTAGCCATACATTTGGAACTGTTTGGTGCAACACCGACATGTGCCACCTTAAATTATTGATAAGACTTTCTCTCCTTGTCAATTATAGGTCAAATTGACTGGCACATCGTTGTGTTTTTTGAATCGGCTGGTTCTATGTTGAAGCCAAGTGGATCTCTAGTCTCGTTCCACTCAGATATTCCGGCTTGCTGTGTGTTGATCACATCGCCATATTTTTGGGTCAACACACTTTTTGGCACTCCCGGTGGGACCACAATCGTCATGGTGGTTCACAACAATAAGGACATTCTTATGGTACCTTATCAGGACTTATCTGATGAGGATAAAGATGTCATTGGTAAGGCTGTAGAGGAGTTTCAGAACAAGTGCTTATTGTCATACACCAGGACACATGACAATAAAGTTATTCAGAAATATCCACTGCCGAGAGTTTTGATGCATGGACAGTCAGATATAGACGAAGCTGATGATAGGCATTTCTTTGTAGAAGCTGTCAGCAAATCTGTTCATGATGCAATGTTGAATCATAATACAGCTTTCTTGAATACATTCCACAATACCATAAAGGAGATGTTTCATGGATTTCCACTTGATCAGGTTGGACCGGCTTATTATAATATTCCACATCCGTCGACTCAGGGGACTAATCAAGCCATTACTAGCCATCAAGAAGCAGCACTAGCTAAGAGTGATGATGCTTAGGCAATACAGAATTCATCTGAGCAAATTTAGGGTGCTATTACTAATCAAATGCAATATAATCCTAGATCATTAGTGCAGCATGTACATCAGCCGACAGGGCAAGTTCAGAATTAGATGGTTAATTTTGATACATCAGGCCAAATACCACCGTCAGCTTAAAAATAGCACCATCGGTTCAAATGATTTGTAGATATATAGATCCTAATGTTTTCAATTAGAGATTTTAAATAGTAAATCAGCAAGGGGCTAGACAGATAGATATTTCGTAAGGATATCATTATGGTTTAGATTATAATACTCTCAATATGATTCCAAATCCTAGATATCAGGGCACTCAGAATTTCAATCTACAAATGGGTCAACAGTTGCCAAGAAATTCAAACTCAAATGCTGATGAATTGTTGCTCAGAGTAACCTAAATGATGAAAAATCAGTTTGGTTTAAAACCAAAAGGGTAGACCTTTTCGTACAAACGTCCATATCCAGAGTGGTATGATTTAGTGGACCTTCCTACAAATTATAGGCTTCTAGAATTTGCTAAGTTCACCAGTCAAGATAGCACAAGTACAATAGAACATGTTAGTCGATATCTTACTCAGTTGGGTGAAGCCTCTATTGAGGAAGCGCATCGAGTTCGTTTCTTTTCTTTGTCCCTGTTAGGACCAACTTTCACTTGGTTTTCATCACTAGCGGTTAATTCTATTGCCAATTTGAGTGATCTTAAAAAGAAATTTCATACATATTTCTACACTAGGACAGGGGAAAGAAAGATCACAAATTTGACAACTATAAAGCAAAGAGCTAATAAATCGGGTGCTGAGTTCCTTTAGAGGTTCCGAGAAATAAGAAACTTATGCTTTTCGTTGAATTTGATTGATGATCAGCTAGCTACGTTAGCCGTGCAAGGAATGTTGCCAACATGGAGAGAAAAGTTTCTTGGGCAAGAATTTGACAATTTAGGTCAATTGGCTCAACGGGTGGCAGCACTTAATAGCTAATTCTAGAATATGCGCAGAGATACCCGATTCCAGAAGAATGATGCAATCGCTGAAGCTTATAATCCATATTTAGTCAATGATGATGATGAAGAAGAAGAGGAAATTGCTATAGCTGAATGGAATTGGGGTAAAAAAAATAGTAATGGTTCTAAATCCTTGGGGAAAAGAAGTTGAAGAAAGTTATGATTTTGATGTTACAAAAGCAGACAAATTTTTTGATTTCTTGCTTGAGAAGGGACAGATTAAACTACCTACCAATCATGTTATACTACCTCCCGATCCATTAAAGAATAAGAAGTTCTGCAAGTACCATAACACTACTTCTCATACTACTAATTATTGCAGGATTTTTCGGTAGCATATTCAGAGGGCTATTCAACAAGGGAACCTTAAATTTGATACAACTCAAAAAATGAAAGTTGATGATAATCCTTTCCCAATGGATCAGAATATGGTTGATGCTAAGTTGTTCAAAAGGAAAGCTAAAGTTTTAACATCAGCTAGGGCAAGAGAAACTAGAACAGTTCATCCGAAGATGAAAATATCGGCTAATGAATATAGAGAAATCAAAAGGCGTCGTGACAAGCAAAAGAGCCGATATGAGCAGGGAGAAACGTCGAGAGATGGTGCGATGAGACTACATGTTACATCTTGAATTCTATTCAATAAATAGCAATAGTGGAAGAAAAAAGATTATCAACGCTAGCTAGAAGAGAAGGAATATCAACATCAACAAGAAGAAGAGAGATATGAAAGAGAACAAGCTGAGTCACATTGAAATTGCCGTTTCTTCAGACATTATTGGAAGGAAGGTTTGAGATTGCCTACTAGGAATAATTACCCAGAATGTAATGAACAATATTGGGAGTTTAGGCAATCTCAAGTCAACCGCTGGTTTATCCATGATCAAATTGAATATCAACATAATGATGTGGATCGACGCTTAAAAAATAGAAGCATTCATGATTGGCTAAGAAGCGAGTTGTTGATCAGAACTAGGCCGATTATGAAGAAGAAGATGATGAAGAGTATATTTGGCAGGAAGGACAGTGGTGTCCAAGAGGTTTAACAAGAAGTTAAAAGAGAAGAGTACAACGCCTAAGAAGCAGAGAATTAGAACAAGCTCATAAATCTAGTAAACCGCAAGTATGGCGTGCTAAACAAATAGCCGATAAGGGTCAACCATCGGCTAATATTCAAATGGCTTTTCTTTTATCATTTGAATTTAAAGCTCCAGCAGATCAAGAAGTTTATTCAGATTTTGATGAATCAAAGTATGAAGAGATGGCAGCCCATTTGACATTGATACAACAAGCTATATTTGATAAACCAATTAAGCATCGGCATTTGAAGGCTTTGTATGTGAAAGGTTTTGTCGATGGGAAGCCGATGAGTAAAATGTTGGTTGATGGAGGTGCTTCTGTTAATTTGATGGCTTATACTATTTTTTCGCAAGCTTGGTAAAGGACCAGAAGATCTAATTGAGACTAACAAGATGCTTAAGGATTTTAGGGGTAATGCGTCCAAGACCAGGGGCAATAAATATTGAATTGACAATTGGAAGCAAGACTTTGCTCACTACATTCTTTGTCATTGACAGAAAGGGTTCATACAGTTTACTCCTTGGTCGAGATTAGATTCATGCTAATTGTTGTGTACCATCGACTATGCATCAATGCTTGATTCAGTGGCATAGAGACAATGTTGAGCTAGTTCATGTTGATGATTCTATGAGTATAGCAGCAGTTGATCCAATGTATTGGAAACTAGAAGATTTTAAGTGTTTTTCTGGCGCATGGGAAGGAGGCTTCATTAAAATCAATGATGAAGGCCAATAGCCGATTTGAGCAGTCAGCTCTGAAAGTTTGTTTTAATGGATAATCCAATAGATGGTATAGACGGTAAACTAGGACATGGCTTTACGTCAGCTGATGAGTTAGAAGAAATAGATATTGGTCCTGAAGATAGGCCTAGGCCGACGTAAGTAAGTGCTAAGTTGGGTACTGAGCATAAACAAGAATTGATAGATTTGTTAAAAGGAATTTAAAGATTGTTTTGCTTGAGAATATTATGAAATGCCTGACTTAGATCGATCAATTGTTGAACATCGGTTGCCAATCATCGGCCATTTAAACAAGCTCCAAGGAGATTTAATCCAAATGTTTTTGATGATATCAAGAAGGAGACTGAAAGACTACAAGAAGCAAAATTTATCTAACCTTGCCGATATGTAGAGTGGATATCGAGTGTAGTTCATGTGTATAAGAAAAACAGGAAGTTGAGAGTCTGTATTGATTTCAGAGATTTGAGCAACGCTACACCGATGGATGGTTATCTGATGCCAATAGCCGATATGTTGGTAGATGCAGCGGCCGAGCACAAGGTAATTAGTTTTATGAATTGTAATGCTGGTAATAATCAATTTTTTATGGCTGAAGAAGACATAGCAAAAACAGCCTTTAGGTGCCCCGGCGCAATTGGCCTATTTGAATGGGTTGTGATGACTTTTGGATTGAAGAATGCTGATGCAACTTATCAGAGGGCAATGAATTATATTTTCCATAAGTTGACTGGCAAGATTGTTGAAATCTATATTGATGATGTGGTGGTGAAATCCAAAGGCTACAAAGAACATCTGGCTGATCTACGGGAGACTTTGGAGTGCACAAGAAAACATGGTTTAAAGATGAATCCTAATAAGTGTGCCTTTGGAGTGTTAGCTGGTCAATTTTTTGGTTTTATGGTCCACGAGAGAGGAATTGAGATTGGTCAGAAAAGTATGAAAGCAATTAATGAGGCAGTACCTCCAACTAATAAAACAGAATTACAATCTCTGCTTGGTAAGATTAATTTCATCAGAAGATTTATTTCAAATATGTCAGAAAGGATCCTGCCATTCTCTCCTTTGTTGAAGTTGAAAATGATCAAGAATTTAAATGGGGTGATGTACAACAAAAAGCGTTTGAGGAGATAAAAGAGTATATGAAATCTCCACCTGTGCTGGTTCCTCCTCAACAAGGTAAGCCTTTTAAGTTGTACGTGTCGGCCGATAGCTAAAGGATTGGATCGGCTTTGATGCAAGAGTTTGAAGGAAAGAAACGGGTTGTTTTCTATTTAAGTAGAAGACTTTTGGATCCAGAAACAAGATATTCCCCTATTGAAAAGTTATGCTTATGCTTGTATTTCTCCTGCACTAAGTTATGACATTATTTATTATCGGCTGAGTGTATAGTTGTGTCTAAAGCTGATGTGATCAAACACATGTTGTCAATGCCAATATTAAATGAGAGAATGGAAAAGTAGATTCTTGCATTATCAGAATTTGATTTGAGGTATGAATTGGCTAAAGCGGTCAAAGGGCAAGTGATGGCCGATTTTATTACTCAACATCATAAACCAAGTATCGGCTATGTGGAACCTATGCCTTGGACATTGTTCTTTGATGGATCATCATGCAAGAAAGGGGGTGGCATTAGTATTGTTATTATTTCGCCTCGGGGGGCAAGTTTTGAGTTTACTTTTCAAACCAAACCAATGACCACCAATAATCAAGCAGAGTATGAAGCTATTCTTAAGGGACTTTAACTTCTTCAGGGAGTAAAGGCCGAGTCAATTGAAATATTTGGAGATTCATAGTTAGTTATTAATCAGTTGATCGGCCTATATGAATGTAAGAAAGATATTCTAAAGGGGTATCATGATGAATGTCAAAAGTTACTTGAAGAGTTTCCTCTTACTTCTCTTCAGCATATTCCAAGAGCACAGAATTAGGAGGCCAATTTGTAAGCTCAGAATGCATCAGGCTATCGAGTGTTCCAAGAAATCTTAAGTAGCGAGACCTTGGCTAATGATTGGAGAGTTGAAATAGCCAATTACCTCAAGAATCCATCATAGAAGGTTACCAGAAAATTGAGATATAAATCGACGAAGTATGTTTTGTTGAATGATCAGTTGTATTATAAAACAGTCGATGGAGTTTGGTTTAAATGTTTAAGTCAAGAAGAAGCAAGAGTATTGATGGGAGAAGTGCATGAAGGAATATGCGGAGCTCATCAATTGGCTTATAAAATGAAATGGGTTATTCGTAGGTCTAGATATTTCTAGCCAACAATATAAGAAGATTGTTTTGAATATTACAAGGGGTGTCAGGATTGTCAGCGTTTTGGTAATATTTAGAAATCGCCTGCATCAGCTATGAACCCAATAATTAAGCCATGGCCGTTCTGAGGCTGGGGAATTGATTTGATTGTCCAGATTTTTCCACCTTTAAGTAGAGGGCACAAGTTTGTATTGGTAGCAACAGATTATTTTACTAAGTGGGTTCAGGTGATTCCTTTGAAAACAGTAACTTTAAAGAATATGGTTGATTTTGTCAGGGAGCATATTGTTTATCGTTTTTGGGATTCCTCAAACCATTACCACTGATTAGGGGACAATGTTCACATCAGAAGAATTCAGAGATTTTGATGCCAGTATGGGAATTAAATTACTAAAATCTTCTCCTTATTATGCTCAAGCTAATGGTCAGGTTGAGGCATCCAATCAAATTTTGATTAAGTTTATTAAGAAGAAAATTGAAGAGCAACTAAGGAAGTGGCACTTGACACTTAATGAAGCATTGTGGGCATATAGGATGGCTTGCCATGCATCGATTAAATCATCACCTTATAAGTTAGAGTTCGGATTGATACTTGATAGCCGATTTATTTAGTCATCGGCTCTAATAGTCGGTACCAGGAGGGTATCGCCTTTAGTTTAAAAGTTAGCCCTAAGGGGAAAAGCCGATACGATATGTATCACCTATAGAGCAAAAACACACACAAAGACAATTAGGTTTATATTTTAGCAGATTCAGAAACGCATTCATAAAGAGAAGCAGAAATTTTATTCATTGATAGTTTGTTCCCAGTACAAACTAATCAAAAACTTTATTAATCACATCCTGGGCGGATGTAATTTCCACGATGGCCGTAGCCACGTCGTCGAAGTCCTCAATCAACTCCTCGTGCATGTCGGGGTCATCGGCCATCGTGAAGCCCGGCTCCATGGTGCGGAGCTCGTGCCCAGTCTAGACCTGTGCCACGGCTAGGGCCACTGCTACGCCACGGTGGACGCCATGGAGGGTGATCTCCTGGGCGTGCACGGTTGATGAGTAAGGGGCCACGGGCATTGATGGCCGCCATAGCCACGTTCGCCGCTAGCTGGAGGTTGTCCAACTGCACTGTCAGGGCTGGCAATCATAGAAACAAAGAAACTATCAAGACAAAGGTAGAGAAAATAAGAACAGAGGTTTTCTTGGAATCCATCTTACCCGCCACCATGGCGTCGGACTCAGGCAACCGTGCTCGGGTGACATTGGTTTCATCCTCAGCAGCGAGGAGGACGGCTTGAGAGGCCTCGAGGTGGATCTCAAGCTGACCATTCTCCCAAGTTGCCTCGGAGTAACGGTCCTTGGCCACCCTCTATTCTTGGAGGAATCGCCGGTGTAGGAGTCGAAGGAGTCCAATGATGAATCTAGTGTAGGGGCGGCGGCAGACTCAGCATTGGAGGTCTTGCATGCCCTGGGAGTAGGAGAAAGCCTGTTGTTCAAGACAAACCTACAGACACATCAGAAGGTGATATGTTGATAGGAGCAGGAGTCATTTGGTCCTACCTCATGCAGCGGAGTCACTGGCTCACCGGCATTTCCTCCTTCGGGAGATTTTCTGCCGTGCGCTTACCACGGTTGTCCTCGCCTGCCATAGGTGCTGTTAGATCTTGGGAGGAGAAGAGGAAACTACTATAGGGTCTATGAAGATGGAAGGATGCAAGAGAATGAGAGCAGTTGCAAATGTAGATGTGTTCAAGGCCGAATCCCTTGGCTAGTATTTATAGCCACGAAGGCGAGACGGTAGATATCTTGGGACATGTGAAAGCAACCCCAATTAATTGAAGGGGAAGCACCACTTCACTAATACCAAGGGGAATGCGGTGTTGATGACTAAGAAGGAATTCGAAGGGTTTTGTGATATAAGCCATTTTCAGATTTAATTAAGCATGGGTAAAGTCAGAAATCAGAAATCGGCTAATTCAAATCGGCTCTTCTAGTCGAACCAAAAAGTACAGTTATCATCAGGTTTATGTGCTACAGATACTGGAATGTGAATTACAAGTTAAGAGCATCATGAATTGCTTGTAGTGCTTTCAGCCGAATAGCATCAACTTCTACAATTTGTTGTTTATCTTCTTCTGCTGATCCGAGAATGCTCTCAAGACTATTGCGAATAGCTTTGCCTTCTTTGACCTTGGTCAGCATTTCTTGTTTCTTTTGTCTGATAGCATTGGGGATCTAAATGAAGTTAGACTCATGACGTTATATGGTGGCTTTCACACTTTCCATTTCTTTTTCAAGCTAAGCACGCCTAACTCTCAGTTGATTTAGTTCTGGTCCAATTTTGGAAGAATAATTCTTTAAATTGTCGATCAGTTGTGCTAATTCTTTGGCCTCCTGTTTGTTAGAATTCTTTTTGGCCATCAAAGCTTCTCGGTCAATCAGATTTCTTTGTGCCTTTTTCACCTTGGGAGCTTGGTCTTCAATATTGGATATAGGTATCAAGGCCTCAGCAAGATTTGGGGTCAAATTATCCTTGATGGCCATGAAGATTCTTCTCATTGGGTCTGCAACCTAGACCAAATCGGCTATATTTTTCTCGAGCATTGGCAGCATGTCTTTTAGCCAATTTTTTGTCTCATCTGATAAAGTCTCTTGGGAAGAAATAGTTGATGAGCTAATCTCGCTTTCATCTAAGTATTCTTCAAAGTTGAAGGAGTAGCTCAGAGCTAGAGAATTAAGTGTCTACATGTGAACAAAAGGAATCTTATTAGAAATCACAAATGGGTTGACAATGAGATGAATGGTGAGAGAAACACAGTACCTTTTCTAGAAGAAACTCTGGCTGAGGAGAAGGAGCAGCCGATGATGTACCAACATCTTTTTCAACATTTGGTTGAATCGGCTCTGGCCTTTCGATGCTAGTGTTTGCAGGCATCAAGATGTTTTTTCAGTTTATATTTGTTATAGAAGGATAAGAATGAGTATATGAATTTCTTACCATCGATTGTTTGCTGAGTTGGAGAATCAATGGGTTGGGTGTCAGTATCAATAGGACCATCTTCAACTATTGGATTGGTAGACCTTTGCTCTTGTGCAGATGTTTTCTCAGGTGGTATATGATAAAGGAGACTGATCAGAGAAGAGTGAGGATTACATAAGATTAAAATGCTTGATGAGATACCTTGGTAGCATCAGGAGGTGAAGTAGAGGTTCTCATCTTCTACTGTTTTGGGTATGTTAGAAGCATCGGTTATTTCAATTGTAATTGGCTCCTTAGGGGGATTAGCCGATGAGAGGTTGGTGGATGCTGATTCAAATGCCTAGGACAACAATTCGGCACCCAAGGCCGATTGAGATGCAATAGTCAATGGCTGCAAGGAAGGGATTGAATTAGAAGTTGGATATCATCTTAAGAGGGAAGATAAGTCAAGTAACCTGAGCAATTGATGATTTTGTTCTGTGAAGTCTCTTCCCAGTGGTGGATTTCTGAGTTTCACCTTGGGTTGCCTTGCATTTTGAAGACTGATATGTGAGTATTGTTGGGCCAGCTGGGCTTTTCATCAATTTTTTCAGAGTGGGTGTAGTTGATCCCATTCTTGAGGCTGGACATGGTGGATGGTATTCTATGGGATGCCCTTTCCTATCCACACTTGGTGGATCAAATTTAGTATCCTACAAAAGAATTTGTTAGATGAATTGATAGGAGAACTTGTTAGATAATCCTTCTGAAAGAAAAAGTAGTAAATTACCTCACTATTAGAAGCAAATTCTTCGTCCAGGGCTAAACAGTTGGGATGAATTGGACTACAGAAGAGGTGAGAGTGTCATTCTTGCCACCAGGAATCAAACAAATTTGAGGAGAAGGTAGCTCTTGTCCATTCATGCAGGCAAACAGAAGAAAGGAATGATCCCAGTTGAAAAACTCTAGAGGCTTCCATCATCTTACTGATACCTTCTCTTGGCTTTAGTGTTCCTAAAGAATAGCCGAGGAGGTAGTTGACCAAGGCCGAATTGACGGGCCACAAAAGAATGATTATAGAATTCATAAGTTGGGAAGTTATCTGGGAGAAAAAAACCAATAGCCATTTTGCCATGGCCATGGCAAAATTTGGCTGGCAGTACACAGGGTTTGATAATACAACTAAAAATTACAGCAGTTGTTTCATCTGAGCAACCTGATTCAAACTGAAATTTTACTAGCAGAACTAGTTCATTGTTTTCATCCTCATCATAAGGCAGCCAAGTCAAGATGTTTGCATCAAACCCTTTGAAAAATTTCTTGAAAAGGTGGCCTATATCAACAGCAATTGTTATGGCTGATGCACCTTCACCATAATTCATACACTATTGAGTTCTTACTTTTCCTTTATAATCTTCAGCAAAGTTGGAAAAAGGGAAGCTTAGATTCCTGAGATTGGGTCTTACAATCTTATACATGTACAGATTCAGCCACAATTGTATTAACCACCAAGTACCACTGATGGTATGCACTGGTTCATTTTTTAGTAATTGAACAGATACCTGGTGCATCAGGTGATAAGCAGACCCCTAGCAGATATTTTTTGAGGGGAATTTCATTGTCGGCTGTTAGGCGTTCTGCCATGTATTTATGATTATAAGTTGGCCCACAAGATGATCCACAAAAGATGATTTTTTCTAGCCACATGTTCATTAAAGCTACATGCTCTCTTTCATCAACAATGGATCCATCCCCAATATGGTTCAGAATATAGCTTGCCCATCTTGTGTAGTTTGATATTTTGGCTAATTTCTTGGATCCAGCACTTAAGAAATCATAGGGTTGCATTGATCCTATTATTCTAAGCCCGATCAACATGTAAATATCGGCCAAAGTGATGGTCATTGGACCGTGACCAAAAACAAAAGCATTCAAAGTGTTGGACCAAAAGTAAAATGCAGAAACGAGAAGTGAGTCATTCCTCTCCATTTCAGACAGTGAGAGTGTCAGGCATTGATTCAAGTCATAAATTTCCCAATCTCTAGCCTTTTTCTCTGATACCCTACGAAACCAATCCCTCCATCCCTGGTGTTCCAAGACAAATCTACTATAGATTGTTTGAAGGGGATTTGGTTGGTTTCTAGATTGATGAAATCGGATGGATCAGGGTCACCCATGGGTCCAAGATAATAGGCATTAGGCACAACAGATGATGGAATCAGAATTTTGTTCCTCATTTTCTAGAAACCAGTTGGGATGAATTTAAGAAAAAAGAAAATATAGAGTAGCGGCTAACACTTGAAAGGCAGAAGTTTGAAGGCATACCTCAGGAATATGGTCTCTGGTAGCCATTGTAGCCTAAATGGATCTGAATCTGAGGAAGGTTACTTGAACAATAGTTTGGTAGAACAGAGGATTTGCTAGGGTTAAGACTTTGGTGGCGAAGGCTTGGACTCTTGAAGTTTACTCGAGAAAGAAAGGGAAAGTAAGCAGGCCGAGCAAGCTGAAAATGATACTATTAGGGTATTATATAGAATTTGGCCCGACACATCAGGAGCCGTGTGTTTATTTTGGAATGAGCAGTTGCAACACGGTGAACAGATGAATAGGAATTTTGGAATAAAATTATTTTTATCCCAAAATTGGGGGGCATGTGTTTACACCAAAATTTAGGAAGTAGAACGCGAGAACTCGAAGCTTCCAAAATTGTGTCATCAATGAATCGATTACATATGAATCGATATCAGCTGATTCAGATGTGATGTCAGAATCGGCTATTTTATGAATGACGTCAGCAGACGGTGTCAATGGGCTATGTTTGAATGGCGCCAGGAAGATGTATCGGACTCTACAAATAAGGAAAATTATGATCCAAGTTATTATTAAATTAGGAAGTTTTGTTTTATTCCAAGAATTATAATGAGTCATATTTGAGTAGGATTCATGTTTAGGTTTCAGGTATAAATATTAGACCCTGGTTATTGTAAAAACACATGAACACACAATCAATACAATCTTTTCGGCTTTCGCCATCGCATTAGGAGTAGGAGTACTATAGATCTCAGTGAGTTCTTCAGCAAACAGGGCTGCATCGACTGATCGACCTCCAGCTTGCTTGTGAGTACCATCATGACTTGTATTATGCTTCTAAAGCTGCATCCGCTGATTGATCTTTTATGAGCCATAATATAAGTTAGTTATCGATCTGTATCGTAGTTTGTAAGGCTGCATCAGCTGATTGATCTTTTACGAATCATAATATAGATCAAAGTTATCGATCTTGTGATAAATAACTTATTGTTTAATACAATATCACCAGTTATCGAATCTGCTAAGATTAGTAAGGTTTTCCTTGCTGTTTTTAGTAGATTCACCAGTTATCAATCATGTTATAATTAATGTTTTAATAATTATAACAAAACACCTGATTGAGATAGAGATAGATCAGCATCATATCATCTTAATTGGTCGTCCTTTGATTTGGTCACGCTTTAAATCTTATAATCAATGTGTTGACACAGAATTTTCGTCCCATGGCAAGGACACACGCAACAAGCCGAAAAGGTCTGCTCGATGGAGCTGTAGATCTGCCTAGCTTCAACGCAGGAGTGGTCGATCCTGCGCACTCCTCCCGAGACGTTCCAGTCAATTTGACCCTGTAATTGATAAGGAGAGAAAGTTCATCAGTAATTAAGGGCGAAACTGGCTGGTGTTGCCAGACAGTCCCGAATGTGCGGCTATGAGAGCCGATATGAAAGGGGATCGACTAAATAGTCGATTCCAGCATATTCATGAGAATAAATTGATTAAAGCTCATTGGGTTGTATAAGAAGAATCGGTTATCATTCAGGGTAAATGTCATTATTCGAACAGATGTTAATCAATGGCAATAAGATGTCAACAATGATCGGTTTGTGCTGAGCCAATGATTACAAGTAACCGAACCCCTTTTTATATAAAGAAATAATTCAACACCATTTAACCATTTGATAAAGATAAATCTAATGAACATGTTAGATCTCATCTATCGCTATGACCAGTGGGGCATGAGGCAGAATCATGTAGGTCATAGAAATAACAATAGGCTTGACTACCCTAACTCATTACTAATATCAGTGGGGCATGAGGCAGAATCATGCAGGCCGTAATACAATAATAAGATCATGGGGCTAACATATCTTTGAACCTATCTTTACTTCAATGGTCTCGTGATGCGAGCTATTCATGAGAGCACTCGATATTGGCTAAACAGTCGATTCAGACATAGCACAGAGCTAAAGTCATGCCTTATCAGGAATAGATCTATCAAATAATGATCCCCACTCCACGGTGCTAATAGTGGGGTGTGAGGCAGAATCACACAGGCCATGATAATGGGCCATGGAACGGTTCTCGCTAGCCAATAAATCTACTCAAGACACAACACGCCTTAACCGCACACTATGCACGATCAGGATTGACATAAAACAACCGATAAAACATAACTCATCGTCTAAGGTGTAGATTAGATCAATTTAGATTAGCAAACGATGGGCTAAACAAGATATAAGGTCGATCTAGATCAATCCTAGTCGGACAGAGTGATATTGCTGTAATTAGATAAATAATGAAAGCAAAAAGCAATATCGGTAACTTAATGAATCTACCAAAGGCTGCCATCCTAAGGTAGAGCCGATAACTTGACCTTGATCTAGCTCATGCAGTGGGAGTCGATCGGATCAATGCAGCCATACTTGAACTAGGCAAGAGTCAATAACCAACTTATACCAGAGTCGCACTGGAGGTCGACCGAATTGATGCAGCCGTACGAATAGAGGTATAAGCCATGACGGTACTTACAACAAGCAGTGGAGGTCAACCGGATTGATGCAGCTGTACTTGCTGAAGAACTCGCCGAGATCTACTCTACTCCTACTCCTAAGGGGTGGCCGGAGCCGAAAAAGTAAATAACTTGTATATTGGATTGGTGGATTTCTTTTTACAATAGCCGGGGTTTGGTATTTATACCCCGGGCCCTGTGCATGACTCTTGTCTAAGCACGACTCGTTATAATTTTTGACCCTAGAGAAAGCATTCCTATTTTAAGATAACTTGGATTCTAATCTTTGCCTTTTTGCAGAGTCCAGCATGTTTCGTCCTGGCGCCGAACGTAGCCTTTATCGTTATCTGCTGGCGCCATCTGAGGAAAGCCGATTCCAATTTCTGCATCTGAATCAGCTGGTTCTGATCTGCACACAATTGATTCATTAATGACATGATCTTGGGGGCTTTTGAGTCCCTGCAACATCTTCTTCCAAATTTTGGTATAAACACATGCCCCCCAATTTTGGGATAAAAGTAATTTTATTCCAAAATTATCATGTCTGTATCCCTGATTGGTCCATAGTCACGGGTAGAGAATCTTGATCTGGGGTCCACTGTTCATCGCCGTTTGTGTCAACTCATGAGCATATGCCTCAAAACTTTTACAAGAGCATCACTGCCTCACGGGCACTTGGATTCATCTTTCTGGGACGGCTATAAAATGCCTATCCGACCCTGGGGAGAACAACTCAACAATTCAGTCATGTTTTTCTTCCATCTGCTCCCTCGAGTGCTCCTGGCTCCGCTAGACCCACCATGGTCTATCTTACGAAGATCTCAAGCGGTTAGAAGAATTCTTGTGCATAGGGTGATTGTGTCACTTATTCTACCGCCTCGTTGAGCAAGAAGACCAGATATTGTGGTTAGAAGAATTCTTGTGATATCACTTGAGTCTTCCTTCCATGCTCACAAAGTTGTTCTAGTGTTTGCGAGGACTAGAATGTGTGGTCACCTTACCCTTGTTGCTCCTCCAAACGCCCACCAGAAAAGCCTCAGGCTTCTTTCCCATAGTTCCTCAATTCAAGAAATCTGTTGAGCATATGTTAGGTGGGTGACCTTTCATCTGGTATAATTTTATCGATGGGCTGATGCGACTTGGTTCACAATGAGTTTCGGCCATGAGGAAATCTGGACTCCCTTCAATCCAAAGAAGCTCTGGTGGGTTAATCTCTGGTGTATCCAACCCACGATATTTTGTAATCTGGGGAAGTAATAAATTCGAGTCCGTTATCTCTTCATTATCCGTCCCCTGAATCTCCGGAGTGTTGATCCATTTCCGTTTCCGATTTCAATTTCACATCTCAATCGAAATATATCTTCTCGCTTTCTCGGGCTATATATACGGGCTATGGCTGTGAATCAAAAAACAACCCTCTTCGTCTCAACCCTTCTTCGTCTCCAGTATATCCCCTGCCTTTTCGTAGGTTCGAGGTCATGGAAAACAACAAGAGGTCTGCTGAAGAAGCCCTTAATGGATCCACATCATCACGCCAACGCCCTCATCATCAAGAGGACGCATCTTGGGGTGTTCCCGTCGCTTTGGATCAAAGGGCCAACTCCACCTAGCCCCTGGGGTCGTCTTTGGCACCAATCCACCACCAGCTTCCTCATCATCGAAGGCGACAGATTAGCAATGACGATCTGCTGGCCTCCATTGATCGGACCGACCAGCATCTAGCCAACTGCCTCTCCCTAGCGAAATCGGCTTTGGCCATGATTGAAGACCGATCTCCCCCCGAGGTCAGCCTGGTGAGGGAAAGGTTAGCCAGGGCTGAAGCTAGAATTATGGGTGAGATGTCTGTCATTATTTCTTTGTTTTTCCTTGATTTTACCCTCAAGATTTCTGATCACTTTTTCCTTGAATATTCTAGATCTAACTACTCAGTTGGAGAGTCTTCGATCAGCCGTGGATCATGCGGCGGGATTTGTTAATGTCAGGGGCGCCGTTCCGGTGGTTCGCTTGCATGACGTCCTGAATCATGTCAGGGAGGTCACCCTTCATGGCGTTCGTCATGGCGCTGCCATGGCGTTGGCTGCTGCACAAGCCCATTTGGGCCATAATCTTTGGCTTCTTCCCCATGGTTCTTCGGACGCAGTGTACCCCGGGGAGCATGAGTGCTTGGTTTAAGATTTTATGAACGCCGCCAACTTTGTAGCTTTCAATACCCTGGCCGATGATATAGTGGGCAAAGTGTTTTCTGGCCCGTAGCTTGTAATAGGTGATGTTTAGCAAACAACTTCCTCACCTTAAGTGATTTCCCTCTATTTCATGCTTCATACCCATTATTTTGTTTGTGTTTGCTTTGCTTCTATAGGCGATACACATCGTATCGGCTTTTACTCCTTTGGGTTCATTTTTTGCATAGGAGACGATATCTTTTCAATATCGGCTATTAAAGCTATCGACCGAATAGATCGTTTATTAAGTATTGATCCAAATGCTAGGATAATATTTCTTTAAATATTTCCCGTTGATTGCTCGGCCAAATTCTTCCTCTCCTTTCAATGTTTCCAAAATATAAGCATTACCGGGCGCACAACGTTTGATCCGATAGGGTCCTTCCCAGTTAGGTGACCATTTGCCAAATTTATTGTCCTTTGATCTGATCGGCAATTTCACTTTCTAGACCAAGTCTCCTTTGGAGAATTGCTTAATCTTGACTTTTTTATTATAATATTTCACAACCCTCAGTTTATTGGCTTTGATATTCTCAAGAGCACGCAGTCGAAGGCAACTCAAGTCTCTATCATAAGACTCTTGTAGACCTCAGCTGACAAATCATTCTGCAACATAACATGCCTCGATCCAGTCTGAACTTCCCAAGGAAGAGCTGCATTATGGCCATACACAAGTTTGTAAGGTGACGTTTTAATCGATCCATGGCAGGCCATCCTATATGCCCATAGTGCCTCATTTAGCATCGAATGCCACTTCCTTGGCTTTTCCTCGATCTTTTTCTTGATCAGCTTAATCATAATCTGGTTGGACGCCTCTGCTTGGCCATTAGCCTAGGCATAGTAAGGGGAGGAATTCAATAGCTTAATCCCCATACTGGCAGCAAAATCCCCGAACTCCTCTGATGTGAACATTGTCCCTTGATCGGTAGTTACAGTTTAAGGGATCCCAAAACGATACACAATGTGTTCCCTGACAAAATCAATCATGTTCTTTGAGGTTACCATTTTTAAAGGAATTGTCTCAACCCATTTAGTGAAGTAATCTGTTGCCACTAATATGAACTTATGTCCTTTGCTTGAAGGCGGAAAAATCTGGCCAATTAAATCAATTCCCCAACCCCGAAACGGCCATGGTTTGATTATTGGATTCATGGCCGATGCAGGCGATCTTTGAACATTACCAAAATGTTGACAGTCCTGACACCCCTTGTAATATTTAAAACAATCTTCTAGTATCATTGGCCAGAAATATCCAGTTCTGTGAATAATCCATTTCATCTTATAAGCCGATTGATGAGCTCCACATATCCCTTCATGCACCTCACCCATCAACACCTTAGCTTCTTCTTGGTTCAAGCACTTGAGCAATACCCCATCGACAGTTTTATAATATAACTGTTCATCTAACAAAACATACTTAGCCGATTTATATCTTAGCTTCCTAGTAACTTTCCAAGATGGATCTCTAAGGTAATCGGCTATTTCAACTCTCCAATCATCACTTGAGGTTTCACTACTCAAGACTTCTTGAAACACTCGATATCTTGATGCACTTTGAGCTAGACGGTTAGCTTCTTGGTTTTGTGCTCTCGGAATATGTTGGAAAGAGATATGAAGAAATCCCTTGAGTAACTTTTGGCACTCATCGTAGTATCCTTTCAAAGTCTCTTCTTTGCACTCATATAGGCCGATCAACTGATTAATAATTAATTGTGAATCTCCAAATACTTCAATTGCTTCGGCCTTTACTTCATGAAGAAGTTGAAGTCCCTTGAGAATAGCTTCGTATTCTGCTTGGTTGTTAGTAACCATTGGCTCAGTTGGAAGAGCAAACTCAAAACTTGCCCCCCCCCCGAGGCGAAATAATAACAATACCGATGCCACCACCCTGCTTGCATGATGACCCATCAAAGAACAGTGTCCACGGCATCGGCTCTACATAACTAATGCTTGGCTTGTGATGTTGGGTAATAAAATCGGGCATTACTTGTCCTTTGACTGCTTTAGCCGATTCGTACTTCAAGTCGAATTCTGATAATGCAAGAATCCACTTTCCCACTCTTCCATTCAGTATTGGCATTGATAACATGTGCTTAACCATATCAGCCTTGGAAAAAACTGTACACTCAGCTGATAATAAGTAGTGTCATAATTTAGTGCAAGAGAAATATAAACACAAACATAATTTTTCTGTGGGAGAATATCTTGTTTCTGGATCCAACAGTCTTCTACTTAGATAGAAAACAACTCTCTTTTCCTTTAAATTCTTGCATTAGGGCCGATCCAATTGTCTTGTCATCACCTTGCTAAGGAGGGACCAGCACAGGTGGACACTTCATATATTCTTTTATTTCTTCGAACGTCTTTTGTTGTATATCATCCCACTTGAATTCTTGATCATTTTTCAACTTCAACAAGGGAGAAAACGGCAGGATCCTTTCCGACAAATTCGAAATGAATCTTCTAATGAAATTAATCTTACCAAGCAGAAATTGCAACTCTGTTTTGGTAGTCGGGGGAACTGCTTCATCAATTGCTTTCGCGCTTTTCTAACCAACTTCGACTCCTCTCTCGTGGACCATGAATCCTAAAAATTGTCCGGCTGATACTCCAAAAGCACACTTATTAGGATTCATCTTTAAACCATGCTTCCTCGTGCATTCCAGAGTCTCACGCAAGTTAGCCAAGTGTTCTTTGTACCCTTTGGATTTTATCATCACATCATCAATGTAGATCTCAACAATCCTACCGATCAACTTATGGAAAATGTAATTCATCGCTCTTTGATAAGTTGCATCGGCATTCTTCAGTCCAAAGGTCATCACAACCCACTCGAATAGACCGATTGCACCAGGGCACCTAAAAGCGGTCTTTGCTATGTCTTCTTCAGCCATGAAAATTTGGTTGTATCCTGCATTACCGTCCATGAAACTAATAACCTTGTGCCCGGCTGCTACATCTTCTAACATATCAGCTATCGGTATCGGATAATCGTCCATAGGTGTGGCTTTGTTCGGATCCCTAAAATCAATGCAAACTCTCAATTTTCCATTCTTCTTATATACAGGGACAACATTTGATATCCACTCTGCATATCAGCACGGTCGGATAACTTTTGCTTCCAGTAACCTTTCAGTCTCCTTTTTTATATCATCAAGCACGTTCGGGTTGAATCTCCTCGGAGCTTGTTTAAACGGCCGATATCCAGGTTTGATTGGAAGCCGATGTTCGACAATTGACTGGTCTAAACTAGGCATCTCATAGTATTCCCAAGCAAAGCAGTCTTTAAATTCCTTTAATAAGTCAATTAACTCCCGCTTATACTTCGGATCCAACTTAGCACTTACGTACGTCGGCCTAGGTCTATCTCCAGGACCAATATCTACTTCTTTTAATTCATCGGCCGACGTGAAGCCATGTCCTAGTTTGCCATCTGTACCATCTATTGGATTATCCATTAATACAAACTTTCAAAGTCGACTGCTTAGATCGGCTGTTGGTTTTCACCATTGACTCTGAATTCTGATGGCAACAGAAAAGTCATTTGGATATTAGCCGATGGTTGCTTTCTATCGACTATTTGCTTGGTACGCCACACTTGACTCTTGCCGAATGCCTGAGCCTGTTCCATCTCTTTATTCCTTAGGTGTTGCACCCTTCTCTTCTGTCTTCTTGTTAAACCTCCTGGGTACCACTGGCCTTCTTGCCACATATATCTTCTTTCAATGCCTTCCTCTTCATGATCAGCCCAGTCCTGATCAATGACTCTTTTCCCAAGCTGATCATGAACACTTTTATTTTTTAAGCGCCAATTCATGTTATTATGACGATATGCATCTTGAGCATGGATAGACCAGCGGTTGGTTTGAGACTGCCTATACTCCCGATATTGATTGCTGCATTCTGGACAGTCATGTCTGGCAGACAATTTCAAACCTTCATTCTAGCAATGTCTGAAGAAGGGACAATTCCAATGTAATTCGGCATGTTCCCTTTCATACCTCTCTCATTTCAGTTGATGCTGGTACGCTTGATCTCTTAACCAACGCTGATGATCCTTTTTCTTCTACCGCTGCCATTTATTCAACAGAATCTGAGATGTGACCCGCGGCTTTGTCGTCTCTTCTTTTCACGTCTTCCCCTGCTCGTATCGGCTCTTTTGCTCGGCATGACGTCTTCTAATCTCTCTGTACTCGTCAGTCGATATTTGTATCTTGGGGTCGACTGTTCTAGCTTCTTTTGATTTGGTTGCTGTTAGGACCTTAGTTTTTCCTTTGAATAGCCCAGCATCAACCACATTTTGATCTCCTAGGAAAGGATTATCATCGACTTTCATTTTCTGAGACGTATCAAATTTGAGCCTCCCCTGCTAAATAGCTCTCTGTATATGCTGCCTAAAGATTATGTATTCATTAGTTGAATGAGAAGTAGCATTATGGAACTTGCAGAACTTCTTATTCTTCAACTGATCAGGGGGCAACATGACATGACCATTGGGCAACTTGATCTTATTTTTCAGCTACGGTGGTACTTTTCTGAAATCGGGTATCTCTGCGCATACTCTGGAATTGGCTATTGAGCGCTGCTACTCGTTGAGCCAATTGACCCAAGTTGTCAAATTCTTGTCCCGGTAGCTTTTCTTTCCACATCGGCAACATTCCTTGAACAGCTAAAGTGGCTAGTTGATCATCGGTCAAGTTTAAGGAAAAGCACAAGTTCCTGGTTTCTCAGAACTTCTGAAGAAATTCAGTGCCCGATTCATTAATCTTCTGTCTTATGGTTGTCAGATCGGTAATCTTCTTTTCTCCAGTCCTAGTGTAAAAATATGTATGAAACTTCTTCTCTAGGTCAGTCCAATTGGCGATGGAATTAACTGGCAATGATGAAAACCAAGTGAAGGCTGGCCCTGATAAGGACAGAGAGAAGAAACAAACTCGATGGGCATCCTCAACTGACGCTTTGCCCAATTGTGTAAGATACCGACTAATATGTTCTATCGTGCTTGTACTATCTTGGCCAGTGAACTTAGTGAATTCTGGGAGCCTATAATTTGTTGGAAGAGCGACCAAATCATACCATTCTAGATATGGGCGTTTGTATGAAAAGGTCAGCCCTTTTGGCTTCAGACCGAACTGATTCTTCATCATCTCAGTCACCCTCAACAATAATTCATCAGCTTGTGGATTTGGATTCCTTTCCACCTGCTGACTCATCTATGGATTGAAATCCTGCGTGCCTTGATATCCTGGATTTGGCATCATATGGAGGGTGTTATAATCTATGTCATCGTGATACCCTTGCGGAATCTCAATCTGCTGGGTCCTTTGCTGGCTTGCTACTTGAAGTCTCTGATTATAGATATAAGGATCTATATCCCTACGGATCCTTTGAACTGATGGTGCTATTTTTTGAGCCGGCGATGGTATGTGGCCTGATGTGCCAAAATTGATCACTTGGTTCTGATTTTGCCCTGCCGGCTGTTGCACATGTTGTACTGATGGTCCAAAATTGTACTGTGTCTGATTTGCAGTAGTTCCTTGAGTCTGTTCGGATGAACCCTGAACTGTCTGGACATCACCACTACCAGCTAGTGCTGCTTCTTGATGGCTGGTACCGACTTGATTGGTCCCCTGGGTTGACAGATCTGGAATGTTGTAATAAGCCGGTCCGCCATAACCAACTAGAAATCCATGAATCACCTCTTTCATGGCGTTGTGGAATACGTCCATGAAAGCTTTGTTATGGCTTGATATGGCATCATGAATAGATTTGTCCACAACTTCTTTAAAGAAACGCTTGTCTTCAGCTTCAGTTGTGTCCGTCTGCCCGTGTAACAGAACTCTTTGTAGTGAAAATTTCTGAACAATTATGTTGTCACGTGTTTTGGTGTAGGACAACAAACATTTGTTCTAAAACACTTCTGTAGCTTTGCTGATGACACCCTTATCCCCATCAGGTAGATCTTCATAATGCAGCATAAGGATGTCATTGTTGTTGTGAACCGCCATGATGATTGTGGAGTCCCACCGGGCGTGCCAAAAACGTGTGTCGACATAGAATTTTCATCCCGTGCCGAGGACACACGCAGCAAGCCAGAAGGGTCTGCTCGATGGAGCTGTAGATCTGCCTAGCTTCAGCGCAGGAGTGGTCGATCCTACGCACTCCTCCCGAGACGTGCCAGTCAATTTGACCCTGTAATTGACAAGGAGAGAAAGTTCATCAGTAATTAAGGGCAGAACTTGCCGGTGTTGCCAGACAATCCCGAATGTGCGGCTATGAGAGCCGATATGAAAGGTGATCGACTAAATAGTCGATTCCAGCATATTCATGAGAATAAATCGATTAAAGCTCATTGGGTTGTATAAGAAGAATCAGTTATCATTCAGGATAAATGTCATTATTCGAACAGATGTTAATCAATGGCAATAAGATGTCAACAATGATCGATTTGTGCTGAGCCAATGATAAAAGTAACCGAACCCCTTTTTATATAAAGAAACAATTCAACATCATTTAACCGTTTGATCAAGATAAATCTAATGAATATGTTAGATCTCATCTATCGGTATGACCAGTGGGGCATGAGGCAGAATCATGCAGGCCATAGAAATAACAATAGATTTGACGACCCTAACTCATTACTAATATCAGTGGGGCATGAGGCAGAATCATGCAGGTCGTAATACAATAATAAGATCATGGGGCTAACATATCTTTCAACCTATCTTTACTTCAACAGTCTTGTGATGCGAGCTGTTCGTGAGAGCACTCGATATCGGCTAAACAGCCGATTCAGGCATAGCGCACAGCTAAAGTTATGCCTTATCACGAATAAATCTATCAAATAACGATCCCCACTCCATGGTGCTAACAGTAGGGTGTCAGGCAGAATCACACAGGCCATGATAATGGGCCATGGAACGGTTCTCGCTAGCCAATAAATCTACTCAAGACACAACACGCCTTAACCGCACGCTATGCACGATCAGGATTAACATAAAACAGCCGATAAAATATAACTCATCGTCTAAGGTGTAGATTAGATCAATTTAGATTAGCAAACGATGGGCTAAACAAGATATAAGACCGATCTAGATCAATCCCAATCGGACAGAGTGATATTGCTGTAATTAGATAAATAATGAAAGCAACAAGCAATATCGGTAACTTAATGAATCTACCAAAGGCTGCCATCCTAAGGTAGAGCCGATAACTTGACCTTGATCTAGCTCATGCAGTGGGGGTCGACCAGATCAATGCAGCCATACTTGAACTAGGCAAGAGTCGATAACTAACTTATACCAGAGTCACAGTGGAGGTCGACCGGATCGATGCAGCCGTACGAACAGAGGTATAAGCCATGACGGTACTTACAACAAGCAGTAGAGGTCGACCAGATCGATACAGCCGGATTTGCTGAAGAACTCGCCAAGATCTACTCTACTCCTACTCCTAAGGGGTGGCTGGAGCCGAAAAAGTAAATAACTTGTATATTGGATTAGTTTATTTCTTTTTACAATAGCCGGGGTTTGGTATTTATACCCCGAGCCTTGTGCATGACTCTTGTCTAAGCATGACTCGTTACAATTTTTGACCCTAGAGAAAACATTCCTAATTTAAGATAATTTAGACTCTAATCTTTCCCTTTTTTAGAGTCCGGCATGTTTCGTCCTAGCGCCGAACGTAGCCTTTGTCGTTATCCGCTGGCGCTATCTGAGGAAAGCCGATTCTAATTTCTGCATCTGAATCAGCTGGTTCTGATCTGCACGCAATTGATTCATTGATGACATAATCTTGGGGGCTTTTGAGTCCCTGCAACATCTTCTTCCAAATTTTGGTGTAAACACAATGGCTTAATTCCGCTAGATCGGTTGTTTTATCTCTATTCCAATCAAACATAGTATGCAATCAAAGACATGTTTCAATCTTGAATAAACCCACTAGTTAATGAGATCTAATCTACTGACACTACCATAGCTGCATCGATCTGGTCGAACCTCACTAGTAAGACTTTAGATTAGAAATTATCGATTAGTGGTCCTGTTCATGATCAAGATATGTACTCTGTTTGTTTGCTATGACTGCATCGGCTATTTTAGCCGATTTTCCTATACTCTCACGCATATAGCATGTTTTTATGAATCTGTCAACATATAGATGGTTTTATAGATTTTTTGGCTTTAGTTTATTATCATTATCATAGCTGCATCGATCCGTTCGAACCTCACTGTTGATGATAATAGATTAGATTCAAAACTGTTTGTAGATTTATCTATATTTGACAGTCGATTTGTTCGCATGTTATACTCTTTTCATCAAACTTATCG
This sequence comes from Miscanthus lutarioriparius, assembly GCA_904845875.1. NCBI lineage: Eukaryota > Viridiplantae > Streptophyta > Magnoliopsida > Poales > Poaceae > Miscanthus > Miscanthus lutarioriparius. The sequence continues at coordinate 57,281,625 of CAJGYO010000014.1, read as the reverse complement.
TCTAGACGCTTTATGTCGATCATGTTCCATTTAGCCGATGATGCTTTCTTATATCGCTTCTTATGAATACGCTGGATATCGACTATTTAGTCGATAGCCTCATTGAATCGGTTATCTAGCCGTACATTTGGAACTATTTAGTGCAACACCGACATGTTCCACCTTAAATTACTGATAAGATTTTCTCTCCTTATCAATTGCATGTCAAATTGACTGGCACGTCGTTGGATTTTTAGAATTGGCTGGTTGTGTGTTGAAGCCAAGCAGATCTCTGGTCTCGTTCCACTCAGATCTTTTGGCTTGCTGTACGTTGATCACATTGCCATATTTTTGTGTCAACAGGTGGAGAGCGTGGAGAGCGATTTGGAGAAGAACTAACTAGTGTGGTGCAAACACCCTTTTCTCCTTGGTAGCTCGGGTGCTATGGAAAGAGAGGAATGCAAGATGCTTCTGTGGCACGAACACGCTACTGCCTCAACTACTCGTTGTGATCAAATTCGAAATGGTGCAATGGGTAGAGGCCAACGCCACCAATTTAGGTCGTCTTTCCTCAGAAGCAATAGCTTAAGGAATTAGTACGCTGGGTGGTTCAAAGCTGAGTTGTAAACCCTCCAACCTCCTAGGGCACTGTACCAGTGCGTCGTTGTATGTTCAAAACTCTCTACCTTAAATACAAAGATGCACAAGTCTTCTGTGTATTCAAGAAAAAATAACAAGCAGACCGAAATGCCCCTACTCTAAGGTTAGGTCATGAGTTTATTCCTCTCTGAGTAGGGACATTTGAGTTCTTTCTACACGCAGGAAACCAAATCAGATTTGAATTGTCAAGGGTCAATCAATTCATGACTCTGCCTCATCACTTTGGGACTAGCCTTACATCGAAAGTGAGGCCTCATGCCTTTCCGGCACCCCGAGGTAGATTCCGCTAGACCCTTATCCGGCTCCTTGGAATCGGCCATGCCCTCCAGCTTCCTCGCATGTTGTGGGTGTGTGAATGCCTCCTGCAAAATGAAGTCTCCTGTACATGCCAAGCTAGGGTTAATAAATGACCATGCAAAATAGTGAGAAGGGGCTCCTAGTGAAGGGTACATGCCCCAATATTGAAGGCCAATATCTAATAGGGACCGTTTGTATCCTTTTATTTTTGAGGAATTGGAATCTACTTAATAGACTAAGCTATTTGGCTTGTAATTTGACATTTCACCACTACAAGAAATGTGATAGTTTGTGACATTTGATTTAAGTCATAATATGTGAAATATATGTCATATATCAACACTTATGACATCTGTGTGACGAAAAAGGCTGAGTCACAAACCATGCGCCTTAAATGGCTATTTTTTACGTTTATATGTTCATGTCATAGATTTATGACATTGATTTTAAAGTCACAAAGATTTATTACAATTGATTTCATGTCATGGGTTCTTGCATCGTGCCATATCAACAAATGCCAGGTAGGAATAAATGTTGATGTGGCACTGAGGTGGTAGATTCCTACACAAAATCCCATTTTAACAGCCACACAACCCACTGGGGCCCTTGTGGCAGACCGCATGAGGCCGGGCGGTGTGACGGAATCAGGGTGCAGGACGAGCGGCGCGGGGAAGGCGTGGCCGTGTGGATAAGATGTGTGGTTTGGTGTGGAGAAGATGAAGGTTGTGTGCGTGGGCTGCTAGGAGAGATGTTTTTTTTCTTGGACGATTGTTTTTGTGGTTTTTGTCCGGCCAGACTCTTTTTTGGACTGAGCACTCAGCCCACGCACAGGAGGTGAAATTTTAGCTTCTATTTGCCGCCCACGGTTGGTCCATCTGGCGGGAGAATTTAGTGAATTACGTATCATGGGGAGGGTGCAGGGTCACCGCCACACAGGTGTATATCTCGAGTTTCTTTTTTTTATTCTTTTTCTTTCCTACATACAGGTGTACATTTATTTATCTACGATTTCAAACAATTAATAGGGCGTACTCCGTGCAAAGAGCTCCCGCTCTGTGCGGGGTCTGGAGAAGGGTGTCAGAGGCAAGCCTTACCCTCGCAATATGAGGAGACCGCGACTCGAACCCGGGACCTTCCGGTCACAGGCGGTAAGACTACCGCTTGCACTAGGCCCGCCATTCTATTTCAAACAATTAATAATAACTAATATTTATATATTTTATATACGTCTTGATTTACTTAAGTTGCTAGTTACTAGAATGATATACGATTATGGACATATCAACACCTACGCTGTTACTAGATCCATCTTAGCAGTTGGATCCACATGCCACCATGGACAATAGTGTTAACAAAATCAATAAAATAATTTGTTACACACCATCCTTGCAAATTACCCTTTATGACGTGGCAAATATTGTCACAATATGCAATTGGACTAGCTTTAAGACGTCTTTTGTGACATACATTTACTTATGTCACTAAGTTGAGATGCCTCTGGAAAAAAACGTCATAAACTAGTTGATTTAGTGACTTTTTGACCTAATGTCATACCATAAACATCACAAACCAACACATTTTTTTTTGTAGTGCGTAACTTTCCAAAGTTCACATATAAGCCTATCTTAAATTCATTGGGTGGGAGATGGAAATTGATTCTATAGATCACCATGTTATGTTTCTATTTTACAACTTATAACACACTCTTCAACTCGGTCCTCTACGGTAGAAATACAACACATGAGTATCTTTCTCATATGGCCAACGGTAATATACAAATATATTTCATATACAACCATATTAGCTTAATTAATTTGTTCCTAATTATGATTATTAAAATGAACTCAATTCCAAAGATCCAAACAGCCCCTTAAAGAAATAGAATATTATGGAGAATAAATACATGACAAAAAGGTTAATTGTTCTATTGTTTTCCCCTATGTAAGTATTAAATGAAGGTTTCTCGCACAAGATTTTTGACGAGGCAACATATGCAATTTAATTTCTGAATGCAATGTACTCTTTACTTTATGAACCTGTTTTTCATGGGAATTTTGGTTGGAGTTTTTAATAAGACATGTGCATATATTGTGGTAATGGTCTAAAAGGGAAATGCTGTAAAATATTCTAACTCTAACTAGAAAGGAAAATGAAAAAGGGGAAATCCTAATTCTCTAGTCCATTATCTATGTTCGCTCTTACCAAAATTTTAAATTTTGTCTAGACTATATATATGTGGAAGTTAATTTATAATAATATATATATATCATTTGTGAAAAAACTCCATCTACCTTTATCTGTTCGTGTCCTACTTGTATCTACTTTATTCAACGTGAGAGATGGATCAACGTGGGAGACGGACAAAGAAAGTCCCAATCCCAACCACCAGGAATGTGTTTAACGACGGTCCTTTTGACTCGCATCGATTGGATTCTGATTTGATTTGGTACAATCTCCAGCTAGGGGTCGCGAGGTCTTCGTCAGGGTGGTCCAGCTAGCTCCGACTTAACTGGGCACCACTAGGCCCTGCCCACTTCCCATGTTACTGCATGGCTAAAGCCCTTGAGAGTGCTCTGCTCCCTAATTCTACAGCTCGCTCCTTAATTCTCTAATGGAGTGATTTCATTAGAGTACTAGGAGGGAGCAGGTTGGAGTGCTAATAACAATTGATGGGCCATTTTGGGGAGCTCCATCTTCAGCATCTCCGAAAAGAATCATCCCCAACCAACAAAACGTTCAAAACACCAACCGATTTAGGTGAGAATTAGGAGAGAAACACTTCTCCATTTACACTAGGAGCCTGTTATATATTCCATTGGAGATCAAATGGTCATCGGAGGTCAAATCATTTTCAGATTCACATCATTTTCTTGATACAACGGCATACTGGTGTATCGTTCTGCGCCCAAGGCAAGGGGTGCCGTGCCTAGCACCATGCCGGACCTGACACGTATTGGTACACCATGTTGGGATCATGAAAATAAATATAAACAATTTAAATACCAACACGTTATATTCCTGTTATCAACGTGTTCAAGTTCCAATTTAAATAAATAATTAAAATACACATCTACGTTTGTCATGTTGTAGAAAAAATACAACTAATGGCTAGGTACAATTAACGTTGAGACAAGTTACGACTCCCCATAAATTAATTCATTTAAAATGATATAAGTCACATTGAAAACCATCCGTATAAATTATGAAAGGGGCCATAGTCTAATGGTTACGAGAGACTCGGTGGAACCTCAAATCCTAGGTTCGACACCCCGTAAGAACGGACACCGCTACCACCGGGGCTTGCGAGTGCCGCCGCAGCCGGAGAGCGAGCGAGCGCAGCCGCTGGGGTCACACGCGGCCGCTAGGGCACGCGAAGCCGCTGGGGCTGGAGAGCAAGCGGGCGCAGCTGTCGAATGCCTGGAGACACGCACGGCCTCTGGGGCCCTGCGCCGCCGTCGGGGCATGCGCGGCGCGGCCGGAGAGCGCGAGCAGCTTGGCCTCCAAAGCACCTGCAGCGCCGGGCGACATGGACGCCGCTAGGGCCACGCAGAGCACTTGCAGCGCGAACGCCGCCGGGCAACGCGGGGATGTAGCCGGCGTGCAGGTGCCACAGCCAGGGCGTGGTCGAGCTCTGCCAGTCGTCGTGCCTCGTGGGGAGATGAACAGAGATGCGTAGGGAGGGAGAAGGGAATGTGAGATGCGTTGGGAGAGAGAACGGTATTTTAGATTTTTTTTATCATTTGTATAGAGTAGCGAAACTGTTTTACCAAACGAAGCAAAAAAAACAGCTCAGCTTTATTGAGAAAGCTGCCTGTGAAGCTAAAATGCAAAAAAAGACTGCTTTACTATTGAAGCTGTGTCAGGACCTTAATCATTCAGTTAATATCATGTAATCTAAAAACGCAAAAAAGATGAAGACTCAGTGTTATGGACAAAGTTCTTTCCATACGTTTTCCACTGTTCCTTTAGATTCCTTGTTCTTTTCCTTCTTCCTTGGCTTTCCAGCGTTCCTTTAGATCCCTTGTTCTTTTGGCTGATTGGTGCTTCAAACAATTGGCTTTCTTTAGATGATAAATAAACTTCAACACCACGCACAAAGATTGTATAAAGAAAATGAGGACACGGAATTACTTCAAGTGATAAATAAACTAAAAGTCTGACGACAAAGTTGTAATACGACAGTATTTCTTACCTGTTCTATTATGTACTATAGTATGTTCACACCCGTCTCAATTGTACGTGGACAACTTCGCGCCCGTCTCCCGCGCGTCGTGCCTTTCCCCCCACCGCGCCACACCCTATCGCCGGCCGCGCCGTGCATCATCCCTGCAAGCGGACAGTGCTCTGGACAACTATAGCCGAACGATCAGCGGTGCTGGATGCCAGCCTAGGCCGCGAGCATGCGTAGGAGAATCGCAGGAGGAGCGATGGGCCACACCGACGGGCGCGAGCGTATGGAGCGACGTCGCCCTAACCCGAGCTTGCTGACTACCGTAATTCCCCACTAGGTAGGCTGTGGCCATCGGCGACGTCGTGTTTCAAATGTTTCAGGTGTTTCAAACTTTTTCATGTGTTACATCTGATGTTGCAAAAATATATTTGAGATGTTTGCATATGTTGCAATGACAATATATGCATGTTGCAAGCCTATGTTTAGACGTATGTTTCAAGTGTTTCATGTGGATGTTGCATATGTTGCTATGGCTATAAACGTATGTTTTCGAGCGTATGTTTCGAGTGTTTCAGACTTATGTTACAGGTGTTTCATATGGATGTTGCAAAAGTAGATCTGAATATTGCATATGTTGCTATGGCTATACACGCGTGTTTCAAGGGCATGTTTCAAGTGTTTTATCTGTTTCAGACGTATGTTACAAATGTTTCATTTAAGTGTTTCAAAAGTAGATCTCGGGGAGCATGTGTTTTGCAATTGCATGGTGCTACTGCTGCGTGGGCGTATGTTTCAAAAGTATACTACTTGCTGTTGCGTGGGTCACCGAGCCGCCTAGTGCTACGTGCACGTGGGCACGTGACCACGTCGCCTGCTGGTGTTGTTGTGTGTGTGTGCATGCAGGCATGGGTCACCGTGGGGCACTGTATGTTTCAAAAGTATGCTGCTGTTGATGCTACGTGGGTCGTGCTGCGTGCATGCCGCCTGCTGGTGCTGATAATGTTGTGGGCATGTGAAAGAGCCATTTTCCCACAGGCGCATGACAAAGGAGGCTCGGAGCAGGCTCGGGTGGTCCCCACGGCATGGGTGAGCGAGCCATTTTTTCCCGCGGGCACGTGACAGAGGAGGCTTGGGAGCTGCGTCCGGACGCACCGTCCGTCCGGACGCTAGCTCTTCCAATTCGGTATTAGTGTGAAAATATTGTGTGGGCAGATGGTCTCTATCTCTATATATATGCCACATGAACAAAGCAACGCGTCATCCTCCGCTAGACATCCGCATCATCTCGGACCATTTTCAACCATGCTGCTCGTTCTCCTACGAATCCACACCATATACATGCTTGCTGTGACGACGACATACACGAACTGTATGTGCATACCCCCGGCTCCCTGCCTGCTGGAGCAGGCCTCCTCGCTTCTCCGTCTGAAGCACTCCTTCAACACAACTGGCGGCGATTCCGCCACCTTCCAGTCATGGATCGCCGGCACGGACTGCTGCAGCTGGGATGGCGTCGGCTGTGGCAGTGCAGACGGCCGTGTAACCTCCCTCGACTTGGGTGGCCGTCAGCTGCAAGCCAGTGGCCTCGAACCGGCACTGTTCAGCCTGACCTCACTCAATCATCTCAACCTCTCCGGCAACGACTTCAGCATGGCCCATCTCCCTGCTACTGGCTTCGAGCAGCTCATTGAGCTAAGCTACCTCGACCTCTCTGATACCAACTTGGCTGGTTCTGTGCCAGCTGGCATCGGTCGCCTCAAGAACCTGGTTTATCTTGATCTCTCCACAAGCTTCTATATTGTTGATTTTGACAATGAAAACAGGGCCATCTTCTACGACTCAGATTCCATTTGGCAGCTTTCAGTGCCAAACTTGGACATTTTGCTGGCTGAGCTCACAAACCTGGAGGAGCTCCATTTGGGCATGGTGAATCTGTCCGGCAATGGACCACAATGGTGCAACGATTTGGCCAGATTTACTCCTAACCTTCAGGTTCTCAGTTTACCATACTGCTCGCTGTCAGGTTCCATATGTAAATCGATCTCGGACTTGCAGTCTCTCAGAGTGATGGATCTTCATTACAATCACTTGTCTGGTCCAGTGCCAGAGTTCTTGGCTGGCTTCTCCAACCTAACAGTTCTTCAGCTTTCGACAAATAAGTTTGAAGGATGGTTCCCTCCCATCATCTTCCGACACAAGAAGTTACAAACACTAGACATCTCTGTAAATCTTGGCATCTCTGGTGTTCTGCCAACTTTCACGCAGGACAGCAGCTTGGAGAATCTGTTTGTCAACCACACAAACTTCTCAGGTACAATTCCAAGTTCCATAAGCAACCTCAAGTCTCTAAAGATGTTGGGCCTTGGTGCACGTGGCTTTTATGGAGTACTGCCCTCTTCGATAGGTGAGCTCAAATCCTTGGAATGGCTTGAGTTGTCTGGGTTACAACTAGTAGGGTCCATGCCGCCGTGGATCTCAAACCTGACTTCTCTCAGAGTTCTCAAATTCTTTTACTGTGGACTATCTGGACGGATACCTTCTTGGATAGGAAACTTGAGGCAATTGACAAAATTAGCTCTGTACAGTTGCAACTTCCATGGAGAGATACCTCCACACATCTCAAATTTGACTCAATTACAGACTCTCCTAGTCCACTCAAACAATTTTCTAGGCAAAGTGCAACTATCTACTGTGTTCTCAAATATGAAAAATCTAACTGTCTTGAATCTCTCAAACAATGAACTGCATGTGGTAGATGGAGAAAATAGTTCTTCATTGGTGTCCTTCCCTAAAATCGAATTCCTGCGTTTAGCATCTTGCAGAATGTCTAGTTTCCCCAGCATATTGAGGCATCTCCATGGCATCACTGGCCTTGACCTCTCAGACAACCAGATCCATGGGCCAATACCTCGGTGGGCATGGGAGAATTGGAACGGCTCTTACATCTACCTCTTGAATATATCACATAATATGTTTACAGATATTGGTTCTGACCCTTTGCTTCCTGTTCACATACAATTCTTTGATGTCAGTTTCAACAATTTGGAGGGGCCTATGCCTATACCACAACATGGCAGTGTCACATTAGATTACTCAAACAACCAGTTTTCATCCTTGCCTCTTAATTTCTCTAGCTATCTCATTGGTACTCTCCTTTTTAAGGCTTCCAAAAACAGACTCTCTGGAAACATTCCGCCGTCAATTAGTAGTGCAGTTAGGACTCTACAACTCATTGATCTATCTAATAACAACTTAACTGGTTCAATCCCATCTTGTTTGATGAAGGATGTCAGCACACTGCAAGTATTAAATCTAAGAGAAAATAAACTTGCTGGAGAGTTACCTGATAGCATTAACAAAGGCTGTGCACTCGAGGCGTTGGATTTAAGTGGCAATTGGATTGAAGGCAAAATACCAAGATCTCTAGTTGCTTGCAGGAATCTAGAGATACTTGACATTGGAAGCAATCAGATAAGTGACTCTTTCCCATGTTGGATGAGCACACTTCCTAAACTTCAAGTTCTTGTCCTCAAATCTAACAAGTTCACTGGACAGCTGCTAGATCCATCATATGATACAGTAGACAGAAACAAATGTGCATTTACAGAACTGCGAATTGCCGATATCTCTTCAAACAACTTCACCGGAACATTGCCAGTAGGATGGTTTAAGATGCTCAAGTCTATGACGACCAGATCTGATAACGAGACATTAGTCATGCAAAATCAATATTACCATGGGCAAACATACCATTTTACAGCGGCAATAACATACAAAGGGAATTACATGACCAACTTGAATATATTGAGGACCCTTGTGCTGATTGATATCTCAGATAATGCATTCTGCGGTACCATCCCTGAGTCCATTGGGGAACTTGTGCTCCTTCTCGGGCTCAACATGTCTCATAATGTTCTAGAAGGGCCAATTCCAGCTCAATTTGGCAGCTTAAAGCAACTCGAATCATTGGACCTCTCCTCAAATGAGCTTTCTGGTGAGATCCCAGAGGAGCTAGCATCACTGAACTTCCTTTCGACTTTGAATCTGTCCTACAACATGTTGGCTGGACGAATACCAGAGTCATCTCAGTTCTCCACATTTTCCAACATCTCTTTTCTTGGGAACATTGGGTTGTGTGGACCTCCAGTGTCCAAACAATGCAGCAATACAACAGAAACAAGCTTGCCACATGCTTCAGAGAAGGACTTTGAGGATGTCTTGCTCTTCATGTTCACTGCGTTGGGATTTGGCATCTTCTTTTCAATTACAGTCATAGTGATATGGGGAAGACACAGCAGAAAGTGAAACCAGACCCTTGAGTCTTGACAGAGCTGTTGTATCAAGTCTGTCTGCGTCGATCCATAGTTTGTATGTAAAGATCAAACCTGCTATCTTATATATATGGAGTAGCCAAAAAAAAAAGCCTATTCTGTAATATATGCTCTTTAGGCCTGTGTAATTTGAGCAGTAAAGTGTTGTCTAGCATATCCATAATAATATTTTATAACTGATAGCAAAGTTCTGTCAGTGATGTGTCAAGTACTTTATTTATAACCATGGAAAATCATAAGTTTAGTGTATGTATAGTGACAGATTAGTTGGGGATGACCAAACAAACGAGGATAGCAATTGAACAGCTTTCTACAATATTAATTATTGGAATGTAAATAAATATCGATGACTGTTGGCTTGACATCGCTGCCTTGAACAACAATGATTTAGGAGCAGGATAACATGCTGCAGAAAAAATGTGATTGAATATATGCATCTGAGAAAGGATGACCGCCGCGTTCCTCCCCCAACCCTAGCCCCTGGCGGGCTTCTCCCCGCCGCCGCCGCCGCCGCCGCCGCCGGCTGCCTACCCGGCACAGGCTCCCACCTCCCCATCCCCTCCTCGTCCATCTCCCACCTCCCCTCCCCCTCTCCCTCCTACTTCCCCACCGCGAGCAACCTCCATCACCACCGCGAGCAACCTCCATCACCACCGCGAGCATCTCGGCCACACCACGCGCCCTCCCCGTCGCCGGCTCCGCCGCGCCCGACTCCGGCGCAGGCTGCCGCTCCGGCTGCGGCAGACGCCTCCGCCTCCCCTATTTCTCCCCCGCAATCGACCCCTCCGCGGCTATGGTGGTGGGGAGACGGCGTCGTGCCCTGAGCCAGGGCCGACGGGAGGGATGGCCTCGCCGGCCACCGGGGACGGGCCTGGGGCTCGCTTGCCAGCGATGATGGCGGTCGGCGTCGAGGAAGACAGCCATGGCACGCCTCCGCCCGATCTGCTCAGGTCCGAGGTGGTTGGTGGATCCAGCGCAGACGAACCCCGTGCCAGCGATTCGGCGACCGCCGGTGACTGCGCGCAGCCGGAACTGCCGCCGCCGTCCTCGGACATGGCCGGACCCCAGGCGGGCAGATCCGCTGCCGCCGGCGACAGGGAGGCCGCCGCAAGGCAGCAGCCGCCGCTACCACGGCCCGCGAACTCGTCGGCTGGTCCAGACGCCCAGCTAACCGCGGCGGTCTACTCCAGCGTTGGGGATCGACATCTTCCTCATCCACCCTTCCGCCTCCGCCTCAAGTTGCTCCGACTCGCTTAGCGACGGCCACGCCGCAAGTTCGCCGTCCAAGCTCTCCCATTTCGTCTAGCCCTTCAGCGCGCGGGAGCGCCCGGGGGACGCTCCAAGGCTCGTCGTTGGGCTGAGGATGACCTCCTTGAGGCCTCTGATGCTGAGCAGCCGCCGACAGCCTCCCCAGCCACATGCCTCGACGCGGCTTGGCGGGGCTAGCAACAGCCGAGGATGTCGCCCCTGGCTAAGGGAGCTTGGCCAGCCAACATTGCCGGAGGCGCGCACAGCGGTGCTACTGGTGCCGGCGCCGTGCGAGGGCGGCGCAACCTCAAGGCTCGCCGTCCACGTCTGCGGCTCATCCACGGGCTTCCTGTCCAGGGCAGGGACAGCGAGAGCGGAAACAGTCGGGGCTTCCGCGGTCGTGTGCAGCGTCAGCTGGCCCATCTAAGGCTAGGACCGCAGCCTGCTTGCGGCGCTCGGCGGCGCTTCTCCGCTCCAGACACCGGCGGTTGGCGTGAGGTCCTTTCACGTGGACCGTCAGGAGGCCGCAACGAGGCCCCGCCACCGCGTCCGCTGCCTAATTTACCGCCAGAGCTGCACGGGAAATGCTTCAACGGTCTCTCCTCATCGCACAGGGTGACGGCATGCAGGCTGTCAGAATTTTTTTTTAATTTTAACATTTTTTTTAAAACTAATTTTAAATCTAACACTCTTGGTTTTATTTAAAACTAACACTTTTGGCCGCGCCTATTTTCCTGGCGTGGCCAAATACCTGTGCCGCGCCACGACAGGGAGCTAACGTGGCGGCGATCAGAAACGCTGACCGCTGATGGGGCAGAGCTCTGCCGCGCCACCGATCTTGGCGCGGCGGTGCCGCGCCCTGATCCATGGCGCGGCAGTGCCGGGTATATCCTCCGCCGCGGCCCGCGTGCCCGAGCAGTCGCCGTTCTCCGAGCAACGCAGCAAGGCAGCCTGCCCGCCGCGCCCGCCTTCGCCCGCGCCTGCTCGCCGCGGCCGTGTCCGCCCACGCCTGCCAGCCCGGCCAAGCCAGCAAGCCAGCCGCGTCTGCCCGGACACGCCAGCCAAGCAGCTAGGCAACCAGGCCGTCGGCCGCCAGGTGCGGCCACCGCGCCCGCACGTCGACGCGCCTCCCCCTCCGGCTAGAACCTCTGGTCACGCACGGCGGCTGCCCTGCGCCCGTGCCTCCCGGCCCGGTCTTGCACGCGGCAACGAGGTACTCCACTAATATAGTTAGCACAATTAATAAAGTTAGTAAAATTATTAAAGTATAGTTAGTAAAGTTAATTAGTTTAGTTAATATACGTAATATAATAAGTTAGTATAGGTAGTTTCGTTAGTATAGTTATAGTATGCCTTGTATAAATGTTAATATTTGATTAGTTAGTATAGTTATAGTTAGAAAATATATTAATGTTAGTATGGACATTACGTACGATGATTTCGACGACTTAATGAAGTTTCTTGAAATGCTTTTGCAGATGGATTGTTGTATTAGAGTTTTATACGGAGGAAGTGTTAGGAGAGAGGATGGTATGTTTGAGGATATGGAAGAAGAATTATAATGGTTTGATAAACCTCCTAGCTTCAACGACCTTTGTGTCCGTTTGAATATAAAGTTTGGCGGTGATTTCACACTAAAAGGTAGGTTTGATACTGGGAAGACTAGGGCACACTATGTCCTCATGCCCTTGCGTGACCCTGCTCACTGGTCTCGCTACACTAGGGTTCTCCAAGGTTCCAATGTGCCCAGGGCTAAGGTGGTGGTGGAGAATGGGTATAGGATGCATGGTGTTCAAGACGGGCCGTCTATTGATGAATTTGGAGGCAATGAAAAAGAATTAGGGGTCGAAGGGGAAGCAACTCAGGATAACATGGATTTGGACGGTCAGTTGACGCAGGAGCAGTTTCATTCAACTGCAGTAGGCTGTATAAGCAATGACTTTGATGTGAATGAGTTCGAATGGGAAGAGGAGGAGCAGGAGGAGGAGGACAGGATCGGTGATGTGGTTAGCAGTGATTCAGACGATTCTGATGATGACCAAGGAGGTACAGATGCTATGGCAACAACGGCTGATGCCATGGCAGTATCGGTACATACTATGCCATTACCAGTACCAACTGAGGATTTGCAAGGTGTCCATGCTCAGGGTAGACTAGTCATAGATTTGGTTGCAGATGATATCCCCTATGATTGATGGGCCAAAATTAGCGAAGCGCAGTAATATGTTCCACCACCACCTTACACAGCGACTGAGCTTGAGCAACTAAGGTCCATGAACGTACCTTTCAGGGGCGTCCTGAACTATAGGGATGTTAGCATGACGGATATGACAGTTTGTGATACCGGTCTCCAGATGTGTAGGAATTCATTGTATAACCATGAGACAGAAACCCTTAGGAAGGGGATGATATTCAGCACAATGTCAGAGATGAAACTCTTCCTTCAGACTATCTTTGTGTACCACCATAGACCGTACACCGTCACTCATTCGGACCAGGAGTTGAGGTACCACTTGATATGCAAAAACGGTTGTCTGTGGAGGTTAAATGCACGAAGGAGACAGAGTGATGGCAAGTGGAGGATAACTAAAGTTGTTGAACCCCACACTTGCCTAGACAATAGGGGGAAGGAAAATCATCAGCAACTCACTGCACGTTACCTTGCCCGTCATATATTGGGGCTCGTTGATGACAATAACGACATCTCGGTCTCTTCTTTGCAAGAGTCTAGATCTAAATTCGTTGGGTACGATGTGACTTATGAAAAGGCTTGGTGTGCTAACCAAATTGCTCTGGCGATTCGATGGGGTACTTGGGAAGAAGCGTACAACAGGGTGCCCCACATCTTATGTGCAATGCATTATTACAACCCTGGCTTGAAATGGTTTGTGGACACCAGAGGGATATGTTTTCAGGACCCATTAATGCATGTCATCTATCATGTGTTCTGGTCGTTTGTGCAAACGGAACATGCATTCCACTTTTATCGGCCAGTCGTACTTGTTGATGGCACTTTCCTGATAGGAAAGTATAGGGGCACCTTGATGATGGCTGCTACTGTTGATCCTGAGGACCAGATAGTACCCATCGCATTTGCTTTGGCAGAGGGAGAGAACAATGAATCGTGGTCATGGTTCATGCGGCTTCTTCGTGTGCAAGTGCTTGGCCCAACTCACACTATATGTTTGATCTCCGACCGTCACACAGGGCTTCTTAATGTTGCAGCTGAGCATATAGATGGGTTCCCGCCTCTAGTACATAGATGGGGCATGAGACACTTTGCTGCTAATTTTTGGCGGCGTCAGCAGAAGCAGGAGGTATGTGACAAGGTAAAGGCTCTATGTTGTGTACGTACAGAGCACCAGTTTAAGGAGACAAAGAGAGAACTAGACAAGATGTTAAATGCAGCGGAAAAGACCTGGTTAGAGGCGCAGATGGAACAGAAGGCTAAGTGGGCGTTAACATATGACGAGGGGGGTTTTAGGTATGGCATCATGACCACTAACTCCTCGGAGTCCTTCAACCGTGTATTCATCGTAGTTCGATCGTTGCCTGTGTCTGGAATTGTTGAGTTCTCCTTTCATAAGCGCAACGAATATTTTGTGAAGAGGTGGGAGCTTGCGTAGAGGAATATAGCTGAGCAGGGGCGTTTTGGAAAAGGCCGGAGCTAAACATTTGAAGGAGGCCAAGGAATTGGCCGAGCAGCACACCGCCGAGCCGTATGGACCCCGCCGCCATATCTTTAGTGTACGGGGCAAGGGTGGCACAAGCCTGGGCGGCGAACGTTATGGTGGACGAAACTATCGAGTTGATCTTGAAAAGGTAGAGTGCAGTTGCAACGTCCCTCAGATCATGCATGCCCCTTGCTCTCATATGATCACGGCCTACAGGGTTCGCGGGTACAACTATGAGGATCTGCCATATATGTCACCCATTTATCTCCGTTCGAACACTGTTAGTATTTGGGAGAAGAGCTTCGAGCCATACCTTGACCCAACATAGTGGCCACCTTATAATGGTTATGACTACGTGCCGCATCCGGATCTAATGAAGGTAGGGAAGGGTAGGAGGAAGAAGAAGCGACTGAAGGGGGACATGGACGCTATGAAAGGGTACGGCGAAGACATGTATGGCGGGGGAGACTTCAACGAGACCCGTGGCAGGAATCTTTGCTCCGTTTGCAAACAATCTGGCCACAAGGCTAGCAGGCATAGAAGGCACCAGGTGATTTCATATTGTGTTCGTATTGCATAACAAATAGTTCAAATTTTGCAATGCTACATAATGTTAATCTAAAAATTGTTAATTTGAATACTCTAACCCTTTGTTTATCATTTTGTAACAGGATGGCCCCTCCCACGCCGCTCCAGCTGATCCCCCTTCTTGATGTGGAGTACGACGACCCCCTTCTTGTACCGGACGACGAGGTTCATTACGTCGTGGGACTTAGTTCATTACGTCGAACTTATGTCGAACGAATATTGTCGTCGAAAACTTATAGACTCATAAACCAATGAAAATGTTGTATGGCAACTTATCGTCCATTTATTTGCTTCATGTTCGTTTTGTACATCACTTGTAGTTTTGTACATTGTAACGTCCCACCTCTCCGAGGCTGGGCCCGCTTACATCTGATAGCTTTCCTAGGACATAAACTGCCCTCACAGACCAACACTAGTCTTTTCTGCGCACTTTGTCCTCACTCGTGCGCACCCAGGAAGAACTTCCCGGTTGGTCACCCATCGCTCCAGGCCAAGCACGCTTAACCTTGGAGTTATTTGCAGATGGACTTCCTGAAAAGAAGTTGCAACTTATTGGTATGAGTATCATATTAATCCTGTTAAGCCCTGGGCCGAGATGTTACATCCTCACCCCCTTAAGAGATCGACGTCCTCGTCGATCAATCCCAAGCCAGGAGCGTCCTCTCTTGGCCACGTCCATATGTCCAGAGCCAGCGCATGTGCCATGCTGTGTGCCCACGTCGGATCCACACCAGCCATGCACACCATGCTCAAGCAAGCTCGCACATTACTGCGTCGTGAAACCGCGAGAGTCGGCTCGATACTATTCTCAGTAACGCCCCACCTCTCCGAGGTGGGCCCGCTTACATCGATAGCTTTTCTAGGACATAAACCGCCCTCACATCAACACTAGTCTTTTTCGCAAGACTTTGTCTCACTCGTGCGCACCCGGGAAGAACTTCCCGGTTGGTCACCCATCGCTCCAGGCCAAGCACGCTTAACCTTGGAGTTATTTGCAGATGGGCTTCCTAGAAAGAAGTTGTAACTTATTGGTATGAGTATCATATTAATCCTGTTAAGCCCTGGGCCGAGATGTTACATCGCTGTCACAGAACCGACCAATTTATAAGAGCACAAGTACAAAAACAATCGCCAAACGATCAAATTCTCGAACTTGAGCCCATATAAACCCGGTAGAGTCAACTGAAATCTCGAAGGATTTCAAACCAACTTGCATACAACCAAGATCACGGTAATTCAACATAACATATAAATGCGTTACAACATTTCACAGACGTTTGCAAATAGATTACATCATCACAGAGTCAACGTTATTACAAAACAAGTCTTGTAAAACATGCGGAAGCAAATAGTTTAACTCACACACTCGAGTTCAAATACACATCTTGGTTCGTTGATCACACCCGCAAAAGCATTCAGATAAGGGAGCAGAGATCATGCCCATGATCTAGTCTTCATCACCCGCCCGGGTGGAGACAATACTTACGAGAATCCACGATATAGAAGGTCATCTCGCAACAAGATGGAAATAAACCCCGAGCACGGAATGTACTCAGCCTAGACTTACCCGCCGAAACCAAAATAAATGACACCAAGGATTATGCAAAGCCTATTGTAGTGGATCTGGTTGACACTTTCTTTTTTAGAAAAGCATAAGTAATAATGATCAAATCTTAGCTTGGACTAGCGGTGACTTTTTAGCCATTAAACGACAACTATATTAGCTTTTGTACTAAGCAATCATATTATTAGGGTGCAAACATTAATAACCATATCGGTATTCATTGGCAACCTTATCATCATCATCCATTTAACCATATCGTTAAATTAATTGAATCTACGTTGCTGTTGCTCGGTCAAGTTCTCACTATCCGGAGAGAGGCGATTCGAATCGATTCCTATCCAATTTGGATGGGTATTCCTAAACACAAACCCCGCTTCTCCCGTCGGAGTCGCAAACAAGTCACCTTTGGTACAATTCAGAGTCGCGAGTCCGATCGGATCGACATTCTCGAGAGAACCACTCGCCAAGGTTGTTCGGGACTCTAACCCGCTTTGGACTTATGCCAATGGCTCTCCGCACATCCTTACTACCTCCCGAATGTCGCCACTACTCTCGCCCCCCTACCGAGTCGAGCTACTAGGCTTCGGCGGTCGGAACGACTTATCCGCCAGCTAAGTGTTAGGCTGCGTTCAACATGACATGAGGACGACGTCTGACGGTCGGTCCTTAAACGACTCGGACGGAGTCACTATGTTCAACCAACACAAGACCCCGCCCGGTCTTAATTCATTATTCACATGGTTCTTTTCCACGATAGCAATTATATAGCCAACCGTGATCCATCTCATCCTAAAGCTCGCGGTGACAGGAAATCACCGACTTCTACCGCACTAAGCATGGCTAAGCATATAACCCGTTCACGAACTTAAATAGGATTCGGTGCGATATCCGGACAAGGAAGGATATATAATGCAGCAATTGGTTCCAACCAATTCCTATACTTAATGCATCATCAACAATAAAAGGTACTCAAAGTATTTGCAAAAACATGGGAGGCTTAATATGCTCTAAGGGCTTGCCTTTCGAGAACGAGGAAGGTTGGTGGTGGTCGAGGCACTCAGGCAGATCCTCCATGGCGGCATCGCTTCGTCGACTTCCTCGCACCTCGGGTTCCTCCTCTGGTTGGCTCCCTCGAACTCCAGCAACGTCACTCCCTCAAGCACACCTATTGCATGAATGCGCAAGATAAATATCATGGATGCACATGAACAGTGTCGAGGGGATGCTCGGAGAATGCACATGTTCGTTGTAGTTTGCATATTCCAACTTAAGCCCTGTTCCAAACACTTTACTTACCAAGTCTATACAACCTAATGTATAATTGCTCATCTTCAGTTAATGACCTAGCACCTGCACCTAAGCATATTTTCAAGTTAGGCTAACCCCCAAACAATCAACGATTACATTGCAACACATTCAATCAAGCATTTGTATTTCAGCAAATGAAGACTATATAGCGGTACATTAAACTAGCCATAACTGGAGATGTATAATTCCAAATGACATGAAACAAGACAATCTGGAAAGCTTATGAAATTGTCTACAATTCATTTTTAGACCTCAAAGCATGATTCGACACTTTACCAGCTCGAATTCATAAATCAACAGAACTCTGTCCTCACAAGGCAGAGAGTAAGCAAAACAGGAACCTAACTTTAAACAGCTGTAGTTTCTAAACTACTGGGCCAAATGCCCTCAAATTTTGACAGGAGCTAGATACATAAGTTATCTACAACTTTTGTATTCAACACAAGCACAGAAAACCACATTATCATGGGGAACTTTCCAAAGTCCCCAGATCTGTCCAGAGGGACATAATGCAACAAATAATTGTCAACTTATGATATAAACGCTTAATTGGACAAAACCAACTTTACTGACATATCACATATATCACAAGAACACCAGAAAGTAGGATGTTCATCACCAAAACATTTCTTTTAATACCTTTCTTAATTTATTTAATTAATTAGGGGAAATAGTAAACATATATGAAAACTGCCCCATTATTTCTACAAAAATTACAGTAGACACTACATGCTCTAAATAGACTACCATAAAATTTCACACCATTTGAGTAAGTATAACAACCTACACAAAATGGTAAGGCAGAATGGCTTAAAATGGCATAATTAGGAAACCTTAGTGAAAAGTGTCAAGCAACAGATTTCATATTTTTCCTTGCATCCTTAAGGTACTGGGATACTCTCCAACAAATTTCATAGTCAATGGATTCATAAATAAATTACTAAAATTCCCACGAGAATCATCCAATGATAAAAGGAAAATCTATAACTCAAAAACTACACATGCAATGACTCTCAAATTTTAACCAGAGCTTCTACTAAGCAATACTAGCTTACCCACAAAATTTCACAATTTTTGGATCATAGAAACTCAAGATATGATTTAAACAAGTTTGCATGCATTCAAAAACACTTTTTAAGTTCCTATTTAATTCATCCAAAATTTCTACAAAATATGCTCAAGATATATTTTTCTTAAATACTAGACCTAACTGTGAGTCTAACAAAATTGGAAGTACTCAATTTGGATCTACCAATTGGGAGTTACAAAATCACAAATCGGCATTCAAAACTGTATTTTTGAACTATCCTAAAGAACAATGACCAGCGGCGTGTGGGACCGGTGTCGTCCCGACCCCACCGGTCAGCGAGATTTAAACAGAGGACACGGCTGCTGCGACGGCGCGGAAGAGGCGGCGCAGCAGCGCTGCCGACAGTGACCTCACCGGCGATTTAAAACGGCACCAACGTGTGACCGCCTAGACCTCATCGTCGATTGGTACCCTAACCGCAAACCCTACCGACCTCTAGGTATTTTTACCCACGAGCTCGGCGGCTCGGCCATGGCGACGGCGGCAAGACGGCCGTGTTCCGCTTAGCTGGACGGCGTGGTGGTGACATCATCACCCGAGCATCAGCGCATGACGGGAAAAGCGATACGGGAGCTAGGGAAGGAAGAGAGAAGCGGTGCGGCGATGGCCATGGGGAGCTCCAACTCCGCGAAGTCCGGACGGCGGCGGAAGGCTAAATGCGACCCTACCTCGGTTCACCGCCCAACGGCGTCTTTGGACGAGCTAGGTGAGATGATGGTGGAGCTTTGGGCTAATTGGTGGCAGCGTTTTGCGGCGGCGAGTGAGTGGCGGCGGCGCTTGCTCTCGGCGGCAATGGTGGAGCGGTGGCTCATTGTTGCGCTTTCAGACGAAACAGAGGAGGCAAGGGAGGAGTGAATGGAAGGGCGAGAGGTGCGGCTTTAGCAATAGACAGCGGCATCGGCGCCGGGGCGGCCGCGCAGCGTGGCTCTGCTGCGCGCGATTACGGCGGCGAGCGCAGGCGCACACGCCTGGCGATGACAGATCGAAGACGGTCGGTCATCGTAGCCACGAAATTTCATTTCGCCGAGCGATCCGGATCGACGGCGAATTTCAACGATGATTATCTCCTAAACCGTGATGATCTAGCTCAAGAGGTAATTAACAAAGTTGAACGTCTACATGTGAACTATAATTCTTACAATTGGAGCTCGAGCTGATTTGACTTTGTTTGCGAACTACAGAGCTCTAAACTAGGGTACATGAAACTGAAATTGCACTTAGGACTTAGAATTAATTTCAAGTGTTGAATCCACCTTCAAAGCTGACTTGTGGGACCTTTTTGGGCATGTTGTGCACATTTTCACGAGTTGGTCACAAAATAACCTTTGTTCCACATATAATCCTCTACAACTTTGCTTTAGGTTGCTCAGACATGCAAACATCCTAAGCTACACTTTTTAAACAGTCAAACACAGGAGCTTTATGGGTCCAAATTGGTCAACCATGACTTGGAAACCTAATTAGGCAAAATGATCAACATGAACATTGTTCCTAATGACATTCTAAGTGTAACTAAGTTACTTACAAGCATTTCTAGCCACACCATGCATTAGTCACACAAGAATCAATCAAGGTATACACTGAAACGATGAAAAACACAAGAAATGTTGCAAATGTTTCATAGTCATGTTTCACATATTTCATGATCTTGTTGCATCGTATTAACTAATCTTGTTTCACTAAGTGAGTGGCACATGTTGCACTTAAGTGTTGCACACTTTACATTTCATAAAGAACAACACACATGAAATATACAACACGTTGCAATGTTTCGAATTTATGTTTCATGTGCTATAAGTTCACAAAGGGATGCATGATGCTCATGTTCATGAAATGTAGTGCAAATGTGAAAGCTAAACACCAGGGGTGTTACAGCCCTCCCCCCTTATAAAAATCTCATCCCAAGATTTGAAAAGCGTACCATTGTTGATAGAATTCCTTATAACCATCTCTCAAATAATCTTCCCTTTCCCACGTTGCATCGCGTTCACTACCCTGATTACTCCACATGACCTTGTAGAACTTGACCACCCGACTCCGAGTCACTCGCTCACGAGTGTCAATCACTCGAACCAGCTTTTCTTCAAAGGTCAAATCAGATTTTAACTCGATATCCCCCAATGGAACTTTCTCTTCAGGGACGCGAAGACATTTCTTCAATTGGGATACATGAAAGACATTGAAGATAGCACTCATCTCCGGAGGTAATTGAATCTTATACGCCACTTTACCACTTTGTCCAATGATTTCAAACGGACCAACATATCTTGGCGCAAGCTTTCGCTTCACACCGAAGCGTTGGACACTTTTCATAGGTGAAACCTTCAGATAAACGAAGTCTCCAACTTCGAACTCAATAGGTTTTCTACGTCGATTAGCATAACTTTTCTGCCTAGCTTGTGCTGCGGCCATGTGGGTTTGGATAGTACGGACTTGTTCTTTGGCTTCTTGAACAAAATCAATTCCATAATATCTCCTTTCACCGGCTTCTACCCAGTTCAACGGGGTTCTACACTTCCGGCCATACAAAGCTTCAAACGGTGCCATCTTTATGCTCTCTTGATAACTATTATTGTACGAGAATTCAGCTAGGGGTAACCATTTTTCCCATGAGCCCTTAGCCGATATGACACAAGCTCTCAACATATCTTCTAAGATTTGATTCACTCGCTCAGTTTGCCCATTGGTTTGAGGATGATATGCAGAACTTCTTACAAGCTTAGTTCCTAATAATCCGTGTAAGTGCTCCCAAAAGCGAGCAGTGAACTGTGGTCCTCTATATGAGACAATAGTACGAGGGATCCCATGAAGTCGGACTATCTGGTTGAAGTACAACTCCGCAGAGTCGGTTGGATGAAAGTCTATGCGGACCGGAATGAAGTGTGCTGATTTGGTCAGTCGGTCCACAATTACCCAAATTGAGTTAAAATTCCTTTGAGTAGTGGGGAGTCCAACTATAAAATCCATACTTATCTCTTCCCATTTCCAACCTGGAATAGAGAGTGGCTAAAGTAATCCAGCTTTCATGTGTACCGCCTTGACTCAACAACAAGTGTCACACCTAGCCACATAAGCGGCGATCTCTTTCTTCATTTTGGTCCACCAAAATCGAGGCTTTAAATCATGATACATTTTACTACTACCAGGATGAATAGATAGTTTAGAGGAATGAGCTTCGGATATGATTTGATTTCTAAGCTCTCTATCCTTCGGAACTACCAACCTATCCTTGAACCATAACACGCCTTCCTCATCAACTCGAAAATGTTTGGTTTCTTGCTCTTTCATCTTGCGCTTGATGTGAAACACACCTGCATCCGTCTTCTGGTAGCTCGATAATTCGACTCGGAGAGTACAACTGACAGTGATGTTGTGAAGGACGGCAGGATGAAGGAGCTTTGACAAATGGGCATCACTCTCAATCAAAGAGTGGCAATGAGACTTTCTGCTTAAGGCATCCGCTACGACATTTGCCTTGCAGGTGATAGTGCACTTGGAGGTTATAATCCTTGATCAACTCGAGCCATCTTCTACGACGCATATTCAACTCAAAGTTGAGTGAAGATGTACTTGAGACTTTATGATCGGTGTAGATGTTGCACACATTGCCAAGTAAATAATGTCTCCGAGCCTTGAGCATGAACAAGCTGCAATGAGTTCTAAGTCATGCGTTGGATAATTCACTTCATGTTTCCGAAGTTGGCGAGAGGTATAAGCAATGACTCTACCCTCTTGCATAAGAACACCTCCTAACCCAATACCTGATGCATCACAGAACACATCAAAAGGTTTCTCGATATCCGGTTGTGCCAAAACCGGAGCCGATGTTAGAAGAGTTCGCAGGTATGGAAAGCCGCATCACACTCCAGGAGTCCAGACAAACTTCATGTCTTTTTGCAGCAATCGAGTCATAGGCTTGGCTATTTTAGAAATCCGGGATGAAGCGGCGATAATAGCTAGACCAACCCGTAAAACTCCGAACCTCGTGCACCGAGATGGGAGCTTTTCAGTTCAATACTTCTTGCACCTTGGTGGGATCAACCATAATTCCTCTATCGGACAACACGTGTCCAAGAAAAGGTACCTCATGAAGCCAAAATTCACATTTTTGAACTTTGCATACAATTTGGTGTTCTCGCAATCTAGTGAGAACCACCCACAAATGTTCAACGTGATCTTCTTCATTCTCGAGAATAGACCAGGATATCATCTATAAATACCACCACAAATTTGTCCAACTCGGGCATAAACAATCTGAATTCATCGGATACATAAAATGTGCGGGGCATTAGTCAATCCAAAAGACATAACAAGATACTCATCTGAGACCGTATCACGGTAGAGAATGCGGTTTTGGAACATCCTCGGGCTGAATCTTGATTTGATGATACCCGGATCTCAAATCGATCTTGGAAAAGACTTTTGCCTTGGATAAGCGATCAAATAAGATATCTATACGTGGCGGAGGGTACTTATTCTTGATTGTATGGCGAATTCAAGGGTCTATAATCTACACACATGCATAGGGATTGATCTTTCTTCTTCACAAAGATAGCTGGGCACCCTTACGGAGATGAACTAGGATGAATAAGGCCTTTCTTTAGAAGTTCATTCAACTGGGTCTTAAGTTGAAGCTAGTTCATTGGGAGGCATTCTATATGGCCTTCTAGAGATAGGAGTCGTATCGTAAAGCAACTCTATCTTGAACTCCACGTCCCGATCCGGGGTAATCCGAGCAAATCATTAGGAAAAACATCCAGGAAAGTCACATACTACGGGGATATCTCGCAATAGCCTTTGCTTGCACCGCATTAGCCGTACAAGAAAGATTGATGTCCTTGGTAGTTTGCACCAGAAAACCTTCACGACATGGGATCTCGAGCATAACTACTCTAGTCGATGTATCAATAAGCACCCGTGCTGCTCATCCAATTCATTCCCAATATCACATCGATACCCGGCCCGGTAAAACTACTAGATCAAACGATAACTTCGCCCCTCTATCTCAAATTGTACTTCCCCAACTACCACTTGGTTGGGATAACACCACTTGGCAGCCCTAATACAATAACCCTCACCCTCAACAAAGAGTATATGTTTTCAGATAAACTTGGATGCAAATCTTTGGACTAATAAAGGAATGCTGAAGCACTGAATCAAATAGTACAAGCTCATGGGTGTTGATCAATCGAAACTTACCAGTAGATCACTACCTCTCTGAAGGAATCTCAGTAATATTAGTGTGGTTCACCGCCTCGACGACCACCTTGGTAGCTATTCTTCTTAGGGTAGGGGCATTCCCTTGCCCAGTGGCTTTGTCTTGTTGCGTTCCAGACACGGCATGTTGCTTGGAGGAGCCCTAGAACGCTCTGTTGGTAGTGCCCTTGGGAAGAGCAATCAGTAAATGCCTATGAAACCCGGTCTTGGCGGGATTCTTCTTCTGCGGTGGGTGAAACTTGGCGGTGACGCTGGAGGGCGGAATGGAGTCCTCTGCGTGGTGGGAGCCTTGGATTGTGAGGCACCGCCTCTCATAGGCTCTCTTACGACTTTTTTGAAGCAAAGCATACACAACATTGTTGTTCTCTTGCGATAAAGCATCACTCACAAATTCATTAAAATGAGCACACTTGCAATTTCCCATGGTCTTCATAAGTTTGGGGCTAAGCCCCGCTTGAAACTTGTGATCTTTTTTGGCATCAGTGTCAACAAACTCGAGAGCATACCTTGCAAGGTTATTGAAAGCCTGCGGTATTCATTCAAGCTCTTGTTCCCCGAGTCGTGACTTCATGAACTCGTATGCTTGATCGCCATGAGACCGAGGAGGAATATAATTTCCTCCGAAAGCAGACTTGAACCGATCCTGTGTGATTTGGGCATTAGCGGGCATAGTGGACCGATGATGACTCCACCAAATGCTTGGTGGCCCATGCAGTTGGTGAGATGCGACTCGATCTTCAAACCTCGGTCAAGCGGAGCAGACGGAACTTCGCTTTCGAGAGTATTCAACCACTCATCGACTTGTAGAGGCTCCTCAGCCTCCTTGAAGATCGGGGGTTTTGTGTCAAGGAAATCCTTGAAATCACTGTATTGATTTGGTTCTGGTCCTTGGCGTGGACCACGACCATCCCGATTCGCAATCGTACGGAGGGCCTCAGCCATAGTGCGCTGTCCTTCCGCAAGCATTGCTATCAATTCCGTTGGTGTGGGTGGTGGTGGCGGTGGAAGATCATCATCATCATCACCCGCACCGGTGGAACGAGTACGAGGCATCTGCACAATGCGCAACCAGTAATTATTGATGATGTCAGCGCATTGGAGAGGAACAATGTAATCGTGCCAAACTGAATTTACTGACGAGAATGAAAACTTCATACAATAACAGAGGCAATACTTCATTCTCCAACCACCACATCATCAAATAGATTACTAGCGCCATACGCAGTGCATTCCAACATGACAAGTTTTTAAACTTAACCATTACGGTACGCGTCCCGAAGGGAGCGAATTAAAGTACATTACATGCCGAGTTCGAATTAAAAGAGTACATCCCAAATCAGTCATCATACTTAAGTCCATTACATTAATGACTGCAAAAGCTTATACTAGCGCGACCTGCTAACGAACTACGCGTCGAAGTGATCGCTGTCCACATCGGAGACACCTTGGACTTCTTCTGGGTCTTCCTCTTCTTCTTCTTCCAGTTCAGCTGCATTGTCAACCATCTGCACGTCCTCTTCTTCCTCATCGGCCTCAATCACTTGAGGTCCACCCACATTTGGATACCTTGGTATGGGGTGAGGAATAGGAAACAGACGGTTGTGCAGTTGATGGTGCTCCACCTGAAGCTCTTCAAGCTGTCCTTGCAGTGCTTGCTCCCTCTGAAAGGCGTTGTGATTGGCCAAAATCCAACCCCGACGTCTTTCTTCTGCTAACTCTAAAGCTGCATCCCGGTGACGTGTCACACGATCCAACTCTTGTGCAGCCTCATCTCTCTCAATAGTGAGGTTCATCAGCTGGTCATAAAGCTCGTCTCTCTCGGCAAGCGGTTTGACCCCCAATTATTATGCACGATAATTTGCAATCCCACGAATCTCATCAACTTCTCGTTGAGCTCTCCCACATGCATTCGCTTTTGCGACAATACTTGCGGCACGCAAACTTTGAACTTATCTTTGAGCTTCCATTGCCTTGCCGGCTTCATCAAGCACACTCGAAAGGGTGTTTTGCCCGATTCGACAAAGCTTCAGGATCGCCATCATAGCATTCATTCCAGCGTTGTCGCTCTGCGCCCGTTCGCCATGGCCTCGAACCAAGGCTCGACCAACGCCCCGAGTCCACTCGGCCTCGATAGGAGATACTCGGGGAATGGATGAAGCAGGTCCACCCACTAACTCATCCTCAAGCTCGTGCTATATCCATCAAGACATCCAGGCAGCAACTCGAAGCGGCTTCCCATGGGCTTTGCCCATCGGGCCTCGATGCTCCACCCATGCCACAACGGTCTTGTGGGGTTTTGCGGCATGATGAAGGTCACGACGTACCATGGTACATCTCCCAATGGTACCGCTTTGCCTCCCGATGTAAATCGGGTGCCTCCGGTACCCAATCTGAACCCGAGCACCTCCGAGCAAAGTGGGAGTACCGAACTGGTCTAGAAAGGTGTCGCTACCAAGAGGGAAACACAGGCACGGCCATCTGTATGAAAAGGGGATGCAATTCACGTGAGAGGATTATTTTGCTGAGAGATTGCACTTTACACTTGGGATAAGCAATTATAAGGGAGGGGTAATGCAATATGAATGACATGAGTGAATATGATGCATGCTCGTTCCGTACGTCCTCACAAACCTAGTAAAATTTGAGCTTTAGCGGAATATACGGTGGCATACATACGTTCTCTCAATTAGCGGTAACTAGTCGATCTACATGGTGCGTTGTTAGCGTACCTGCAGAAACTTCATTGCAGCCCAACCCAACAAGATATAATGCTAATTACACAAGCAGTAACTAAGATACTCTCCATATATACATCCCCCGATATATATACTTCGAGATCCAAACTACCCGACAAATGTACCCACAATTAAGTACCTTCATATATACATGTATGTAACATGTAAATACTCCTGTAACCACAACTAGCTCTCCCCTAGACCGACAATTGGACGGTCATGCTCTCACAACTCACACTTACCTTAGCGTAGAGGCAATTGATCCATACATTACCATTCAAACGAATGGCACCCATGCAATATCACGCCGCATGGACGACGAAAATAGAAACAATCAATTCCCCAAGTTAGTAATTATATATAAGCCACCTAGAAGTCCTTAAGTGGGCTATAAAGGATGTGATCACCAAAGATACCATAAAAATTTTGATTTTTGAACACTTATATATAACTATAAGTTGGAAAAACCGTTTTTTACAACAAAAGCTTTTGTTTTAAATAGCCGTAAGACATGTTTAATGTTGAATCAAGCTCGATGCCACCGTCACAGAACCGACCAATTTATAAGAGCACAAGTACAAAAACAATCGCCAAACGATCAAATTCTCGAACTTGAGCCCATATAAACCCGTAGTAGTCAACTGAAATCTCAAAGGATTTCAAACCAACTTGCATACAACCAAGATCAAGTAATTCAACATAACATATAAATGCGTTACAACATTTCACGAGATGTTTGCAAATAGATTACATCATCACAGAGTCAACGTTATTACAAAACAAGTCTTGTAAAACATGCGGAAGCAAATAGTTTAACTCACACACTCGAAGTTCAAAAATACACATCGGGTTCACGATCACACGACCCATAAAAGCATTCAGATAAGGAAGCAGAGATCATGCCCATGATCTAGTCTTCATCACCCACGGGTGGAGACAATACTTACAGAATCCCCGATATAGAAGGTCATACGCAACAAGAGGGAAATAACCCCGAGTACGGGAATGTACTCAGCTAGACTTACCCGCCGAAACCAAAATAAATGACACCAAGGATTATGCAAAGCTTATTGTAGTGGATCTGGTTGACACTTTCTTTTTGCGTAAAAGCATAAGTAATAATGATCAAATCTTAGCTCGACTAGCAAAGTGACTTTTTAGCCATTAACACGACAACTATATTAGCTTTTGTACTAAGCAATCATATTATTAGGGTGCAAACATTAATAACCATATCGGTATTCATTGGCAACCTTATCATCATCATCCATTTAACCATATCGTTAAATTAATTGAATCTACGTTGCATTTGCTCGGTCAAGTTCTCACTATCCGGGAGAGACGGCGATTCGAATCGATTCCTATCCGGTGGAGGGGTATTCCTAAACACAAACCCCGCTTCTCCCCGTCTTGAGTCGCAAACAAGTCACCTTTGGTACGATTCAGAGTCGCGAGTCCGATCGGATCGACATTCTCGAGAGAACCACTCGCCAAGGTTGTTTGGGACTCTAACCCGCCTTGGACTTATGCCAATGGCTCTCCGCACATCCTTACTACCTCCGAATGTCGCCACTACTCGCGCCCCTACCGAGTCGAGCTACTAGGCTTCAGCGGTCGGAACGACTTATCCGCGACTAAGTGTTAGGGCTGCGTTCAACATGACATGAGGACGTATAACGTATCGGTCCTTAAACGACTCAGACGGAGTCACTATGTTCAACCTACACAAGACCCCGCCCGGTCTTAATTCATTATTCACATGGTTCTTTTCCACGATAGCAATTATATAGCCAACCGTGATCCATCTCATCCTAAAGCTCGCAGTGATGTGAAATCACGACTTCTACCGCACTAAGCATGGCTAAGCATATAACCCGTTCTCGAACTTAAATAGGATTCCAAAGGCGATATCTGGACAAGGAAGGATATATAATGCAGCAATTGGTTCCAACCAATTCCTATACTTAATGCATCATCAACAATAAAAGGTACTCAAAGTATTTGCAAAAACATGGGAGGCTTAATATGCTCCGGGGCTTGCCTTTCAGGAACGAGGAAGGCTGGTGGTCAGGGCACTCTGGCGAGATCCTCCATGGCGATCGCTTCGTCGACTTCCTGCACCTCGGGTTCCTCCT
Source organism: Miscanthus lutarioriparius (assembly GCA_904845875.1). Taxonomy (NCBI): domain Eukaryota; kingdom Viridiplantae; phylum Streptophyta; class Magnoliopsida; order Poales; family Poaceae; genus Miscanthus; species Miscanthus lutarioriparius. The sequence continues at coordinate 57,252,628 of CAJGYO010000014.1, read as the reverse complement.
CCTGGTTGGCTCCCTCGAACTCCAGCAACGTCACTCCCTCCGGCACACCTATTGCATGAATGCGCAAGATAAATATCATGGATGCACATGAACGACTGTCAGGGATGCTCGGAGAATGCACATGTTCGTTGTAGTTTGCATATTCCAACTTAAGCCCTGTTCCAAACACTTTACTTACCAAGTCTATACAACCTAATGTATAATTGCTCATCTTCAGTTAATGACCTAGCACCTGCACCTAAGCATATTTTCAAGTTAGGCTAACCCCCAAACAATCAACGATTACATTGCAACACATTCAATCAAGCATTTGTATTTCAGCAAATGAAGACTATATAGCGGTACATTAAACTAGCCATAACTGGAGATGTATAATTCCAAATGACATGAAACAAGACAATCTGGAAAGCTTATGAAATTGTCTACAATTCATTTTTAGACCTCAAAGCATGATTCGACACTTTACCAGCTCGAATTCATAAATCAACAGAACTCTGTCCTCACAAGGCAGAGAGTAAGCAAAACAGGAACCTAACTTTAAACAGCTGTAGTTTCTAAACTACTGGGCCAAATGCCCTCAAATTTTGACAGGAGCTAGATACATAAGTTATCTACAACTTTTGTATTCAACACAAGCACAGAAAACCACATTATCATGGGGAACTTTCCAAAGTCCCCAGATCTGTCCAGAGGGACATAATGCAACAAATAATTGTCAACTTATGATATAAACGCTTAATTGGACAAAACCAACTTTACTGACATATCACATATATCACAAGAACACCAGAAAGTAGGATGTTCATCACCAAAACATTTCTTTTAATACCTTTCTTAATTTATTTAATTAATTAGGGGAAATAGTAAACATATATGAAAACTGCCCCATTATTTCTACAAAAATTACAGTAGACACTACATGCTCTAAATAGACTACCATAAAAATTTCACACCATTTGAGTAAGTATAACAACCTACACAAAAATGGTAAGGCAGAATGGCTTAAAATGGCATAATTAGGAAACCTTAGTGAAAAGTGTCAAGCAACAGATTTCATATTTTTCCTTGCATCCTTAAGGTACTGGGATACTCTCCAACAAATTTCATAGTCAATGGATTCATAAATAAATTACTAAAATTCCCACCAGAATCATCCAATGATAAAAGGAAAATCTATAACTCAAAAACTACACATGCAATGACTCTCAAATTTTAACCAGAGCTTCTACTAAGCAATACTAGCTTACCCACAAAATTTCACAATTTTTGGATCATAGAAACTCAAGATATGATTTAAACAAGTTTGCATGCATTCAAAAACACTTTTTAAGTTCCTATTTAATTCATCCAAAATTTCTACAAAATATGCTCAAGATATATTTTTCTTAAATACTAGACCTAACTGTGAGTCTAACAAAATTGGAAGTACTCAATTTGGATCTACCAATTGGGAGTTACAAAAATCACAAATCGGCATTCAAAACTGTATTTTTGAACTATCCTAAAGAACAACAGCCACTGACGTGTGGGACCCGGCTGTCAGCCGACCCCACCGGTCAGCGAGACGAAACAGAGGACACGGCTGCGACGGCGCGGAAGACGGCGCAGCTCGCCGACGGTGACCTCACCGGCGACGAAAACGGCACCAACGTGACCGCCTAGACCTACTGCGTCGATTGGTACCCTAACCGCAAACCCTACCGACCTCTAGGTACCCCGGCCACGGAGCTCGGCGGCTCGGCCATGGCGCACGGCGGCGCACGGCCGTGTTCCGGCTTGGCTGGACCGGCGTGGGTGGTGACATCATCACCCGAGCATCAGCGCATGACGGGAAAGGCGATACGGGAGCTAGGGAAGGAAGAGAGAAGCGGTGCAGCGATGGCCATGGGGAGCTCCAACTCCGGCGAAGTCCGGACGGCGGCGGAAGGCTAATGCGACTTCTACCTCGGTTCACCGCCCAACGCGGCGTCTTTGGGACGAGCTAGGTGAGATGATGGTGGAGCTTTGGGCTAATTGGTGGCAGCGTTTTGCTGGGCGGCGAGTGAGTGGGCGACGGCGCTTGCTCTCGGCGGCAATGGTGGAGCGGTGGCTCATTGTTGCGCTTGGACGAAACAGAGGAGGCAAGGGAGGAGTGAATGGAAGGGGCGAGAGGTGCGGCTTTTAGCAATAGACAATGCATCGGCGCCAGACGGCCGCAACGCGTGGCCTCACGCGATTAGACGGCGGCCGAGACGCGCGGGCGCATACGCCAGCGATGACAGATCGAAGACGGTCGGTCATCGTAGCTTCGAAATTTCATTTCATTTCGACGATTCCGGATCGACAAAGGTAATTTCAACGATGATTATCTCCTAAACCGTGATGATCTAGCTCAAGAGGTAATTAACAAAGTTGAACGTCTACATGTGAACTATAATTCTTACAATTGGAGCTCGAGCTGATTTGGCTTTGTTTGCGAACCATGAGCTCTAAACTAGGGTACATGAAACTGAAATTGCACTTAGGACTTAGAATTAATTTCAAGTGTTGAATCCACCTTCAAAGCTGACTTGTGGGACCTTTTTGGGCATGTTGTGCACATTTTCACGAGTTGGTCACAAAATAACTTTTGTTCCACATATAATCCTCTACAACTTTGCTTTAGGTTGCTCAGACATGCAAACATCCTAAGCTACACTTTTTAAACAGTCAAACACAGGAGCTTTAGGGGTCCAAATTGGTCAACCATGACTTGGAAACCTAATTAGGCAAAATGATCAACATGAACATTGTTCCTAATGACATTCTAAGTGTAACTAAGTTACTTACAAGCATTTCTAGCCACACCATGCATTGGTCACACAAGAATCAATCAAGGTATACACTGAAACGATGAAAAACACAAGAAATGTTGCAAATGTTTCATAGTCATGTTTCACATATTTCATGATCTTGTTGCATCGTATTAACTAATCTTGTTTCACTAAGTGAGTGGCACATGTTGCACTTCAGTGTTGCACACTTTACATTTCATAAAGAACAACACACATGAAATATACAACACGTTGCAATGTTTCGAATTTATGTTTCATGTGCTATAAGTTCACAAAGGGATGCATGATGCTCATGTTCATGAAATGCAGTGCAAATGTGAAAGCTAAACACCAGGGGTGTTACATACATCACCGACAACAACTCAATTGTAGCTGGTCGTTGTCCGTCCGCGCACTGACGTGCCATGTACTATGGCGCGGCATAGACGCGCCGTGGGCTCTGGCATGGCAGAACCATGCCTATGGGGCACCAGAACCTATGCTATGGCGCGACAAATGATTACGTTCGTTTTAGAAATTATGAACGCATGATACAAACAGATGTGATCACTTAAGATCGATCATGGGTAATCCGAGTACATGATACATGGGTACAATACATCAGTAGTTCAAATGGAATATAAGACAACACAATAGAATTTCTACTACATGGCTACATTGATCATTAATAAAGCATGGAACTAACAGACGGCGCAATCAAAAACCCTCAGTCAGAAACGTACTGAGTAAGCAACTCGTCGTCCGAGTACCAATCCTCAACCACAACCCTGTTGCGGTGGCTATGCTCACCTGCGTTGCTCTGATCTGCCTGTCGCCTGTAGTAAGCGGCCTCCGCTTCATCTGCGGCCGTTGCGGCCTGAGTGAAGAACACGTCGTCATCCTCCTCCGCCTGTAAGCCCACCTCTGCTAGAGCGATGAACTCGCTCAGTCTGCCAGTGTCGTCCTCATCCTCCTGCGCCTGCAAGCCCGCCTCTGCTAGAGCGATGAGCTCGCTCAGTCTGCCAGTGTCATCCTCATCCTCCTCCGCCTGCAAGCCTGCCTCTGCTAGATCAATTAGCTCACTAAGTCTGGCAGTGTCGTCCTCATCATCGTCCCCCTCATCAGACAACACAATGGGTGATTCAACGGTGCGACCAGCTCGCTTTCTGTGCTCATCTAACTTCTTTTCCTTGTACCTTGCACGAGCCACCTCTGCAGCATGTTCCTCATTGCATCCAATCCCTTCATGTATAAAATGTAATCAGTTAGCAACGTGATTATATTACATTTAAAATCAGACAACGAAAAAAGGCGTTCAAGCACTTACTGGCACATAATGCAGCAACATACTCGTTCAAGACCTACATCTATACTCTTGTCTCCTCCCTTGCCTCCTTCCTTGCCCTCTCCTCCTCTAACGTCATCCGCCTCTCCAATCCCCATTTGTTAAGCTCAACATCGATCGGGTTACAAATACCGCGCTGTCTAGCAAACTCACGCATCTTTTCTTTGTGATGTTTAACGAATAGGTTGACGTAGTCAGGTCCATATCCCCTCTTCTGTGCAATTAGTTGCCTCTTCTTCAGTTCATCCAAGAACTTAGCTTGACCATCATAATGTTCCCACCTGCATTTCCTAGTGATCTGTTCAAAATAAATATTATATCATATATGTCTGAGCAAAAGAAACAAAATACGATTTCATGTTTACCACAAAAAAACGAACCTCTTCGTACTCAACCATATGGCCACAATAATAGTCTATTCCAAGCTCCGAAGGGACTAGGCCATAGTTAGAATTAACACCACATTCGCACTTGACTGGTGGTGCTTTGTAAATTAACCTTTCTTTCTTCTTTTGTTTTGCTTTTGGAGGTTCTTCGGGCCATTTGTTCTTAGGACCATACAACCACTCCTTGAAACGACACTTCGCCATTGAATACACCTAAATAATGTGACATTAGTACATGACACATATAGCTCAATATTTCAACACATACACTTTGCACTTACTTCATACTTGTTTGGACACACAAACTCCAACGTATTGTCAGGGTTTATCATGGCTCGGTCTCCACAATGGCACAGAGAAGGTTCCTCGAGTTGTCTAACTGCGGCTAAGTGCTTCTCCTTAGCCGTCATTGGAGAGGGGTTAGGGGGAGGTGGAACCCACTGCTCGAAGTGCTCTCGTGGATGTCGTCCACTCCACCAATCATCGAAAAGGAGGTACCTAGGATCAAACTTGTCTGCACCGTTGATCCACTGAAAGAAAAAGCACCTCTCATGGTCCTACACAACAAAAAAATTATAAAAATATTAGTAATCTAGTAATACAAATGAAGAAGAAAAAGAGTGGAAATAATTACTTACATTAAAACAACTGCACGTGTAGAAGCAACGAGCCGTTGTGTCCGGATGTCTCGATTGAAACACGTCGGCCAGATGACCACAATCACAATTAGGGACAGGGAGTTCAGGAGGGACGGGGGCATCTTTGCTAGACTCGTCGGGGTACATTTCTCTAGGACGACCCCGTTTTTGCCATAACTGCTCCTGAAACATGTCTTCCATCTAATAAAACGGTTCAAATTAAACATCAATCAAAATAACGCAAATTAATATAAAATGTAATCATTTGCGATGCAACTAAAATATTATAAACAACAAGTATAGCAACAAAAATATACATGGCAAACATACTTCTAACTAAATAATTAACCTTAACATTGACAAAATCAAACTAATATGTTCACCATAGTTCCAAACATAATTTTCCTACTAAACATAATATCCTATCCATCATTCAAACGAAAATAAAATGTGCGTCATAACCTTGGACTAGGACGAGGAGGGAGGGAGTTGGCCAGGGAATGGAAGGGAAGGGAGGGAGGGGGCAATGGAGGGCCGGGCTGTCGCCGTTCATGGCGCGGCAGCCGGCGTGCTTGGCGATGGGTAGGAGCGGGAGTGACGCCTAGGCCGCTTTGCTGCTCGGGCAGCGGGACTAGCCGCGGCGGAGGATATACCCAGCTCTACCGTGCCATGGATCAGGGCGCGGCACTGCCGCGCCAAGATCGGTGGTGTGGCAGAGCCCTGCCCCGTCAGCGGTCAGCGCTTCTGGTCGCTGCCACGTCAACTCCCTGCCGCGCCACCATGCATGGCGCGGCACAGGCATTTGGCCACGCCAGGGAAATAGGCGCGGCCAAAAGTGTTAGTTTAAAAAAAACCAAGAGTGTTAGATTTAAAATTAGCTTCGAAAAAGTGTTAAAATTAAAAAAAAATTGGCTGGCACAGCGCTGCCTGCGTTGCAAGGGCTTCAGCCATCGTGCGCGCGACTGCAAGCTGCTGCGGGCGGCGGGTTCGACGAGGACCATCGTTCCTGCCAACTTGGATGCCTGACCTCGACGCTCTGCCCAGGGTCGCCGTGACCCCTCGCGCACTTAGGGTGACACGGCAGGCCCGATTGGACCGGCACCGAGTGCAGCTGAGCGCAGAGGTGGAGGGTGTCGACGTCGGAGACGCCGTAGACGTCGGCAACGGCTGAGGGGGGATGAGGGTTTAGCCTATGCTATTTACTATTACTACTTTACTATTCATAGTCTAGTAGTTTTCAGGGTCCTTGGCATCCAAGTTAGAATCATAACATCCGCTTTATGCAGTTAGAATATGTTGAGGAGTAGGTAGACCACTTGCCTATATAAGTAGTGGCTAGCATCATCTTGTAATCCAAGTCTTTGCAATTTCAATACAATCCAAGCGGCCTATGGCCAAACTGTCCTCTGACAGCCAAATTCTACTTGTGTTCTAGTTACTTGGGCAACAATTGGTATCGGAGCCAGGGTAGGTGAGAGCAGAGGCCATGTCCACCTCCAGCGAGCACGCTCTACGAGCATCCGCCGCCGCCGCCAACGCCAACGTCGGCTGAGGGGCGGTGATCAACCCTGACCCAGACGCCGATCGGCCGCAGCCACGCAGGCGATCGAGGTGGCCAGGCAAGCAGTGGCAGCAGCCCAGGCTGCGGCGAACACAGCCGCCACGCTATGCGCGGCGATGGAGCGGTAGCCCAGCCATCGCGGAGCCCGGCGCGGCGCCGCATACCGTCGCCATCGCCGGAGCGCCGTCGCGGACGCGGAGGCCGTCGTGGGTCACCAGCGGTCGTCCAAACGGTGTATAAGGACTCCGGCGTGGGCACGCCGTGGCCGATGCTGACCAAGACCAACTACCACGAGTGGAGCCTGCTCATGAAGGTCAAGATGCAGGCTTTGGGAAGGCATCGAGTACGGTGACCTCCCGTACCACGACGACCAGTGCGCGCTCGACGCCATCATCGCTAGAGTACCACCGAAGATGGGCGCGCCGCTCGCGGACAAGGAGTCTACCAAGGAGGCCTGGGATTCCATCGCCGCAGTGCGCATCGGCGTCGACCGCGTTCGCCGCGCCACGCTACAGCGACTACGCAAGGAGTGGGAGAACCTCGCCTTCCACCCTAGTGAGCAGATCGAGGACTTCACCCTTCATCTTTCCGCGCTGAAGCTGTAGATGGCTCACCACGGTGACAAGGACCTCACAGAGGAGCGGGCGGTGGAGAAGGTGCTTCGAGTCGCGCCAAAGAAGTATGCCCAGCTGAAGATCATGATCAAGGCCCTCCTCGACTTCCAGGACCTCACCATGAAGGAGGTCACCGGAAGCCTGAAGACGGTGGAAGATCTCAAGGAAGAACCTCCCATCAAGCCGATCTTCGTTGGCGGGAAGCTCATGTACACCGAGGAGCAATGGCTCGCTCAGCAGAAGGAGAAGAAGGGAGGAGACGGCTTCGGCTCGTCCAGCTCGTCTAAGGAACACCGCCGATGTCCCCGCGGCGGCAGGAAGCAGAAGCCCAAGGGCGAGTGTGGCGACCGTGGTGGCGGCAGGCAAGGAGAGAAGGCTGGTGGCGCCAGCGGCGAATGCAAGGCGAAACGCGACGACACCTACCTCAACTGCCATCACGCCGGCCACTGGGCAAAGGACTGTCCTCAGCCACGACACGAGCGTGGCGGCGCAGCGCACGTCGCAGAGGTGGATGATGACGAGGCAGCCCTTTTCCTCACCCACGGCTTCCTAGAGCTAGATGAAGAGCAGGACATCTTCTGCTCCAAGGCCGACGCTAGCCTCGACATCGACGAGCCCCGAGCCCAGGCGTTCCTCAACACTGACTCCACAAGGACAAGCTGGATGGCTGGTACCTCGACAGCGGCACCACCCACCACATGACCGGCCATCGCGAGCTCTTCACCGACCTCGACACATCCGTTCGTGGATCGGTGCAGTTCGGCAACGTGTCAAGGGTGGAGATCCAAGGGTCGGCTCGATCGTGTTCTAAGGCAAGACCGGCAAGAACTGAGTCCTCCACGGCATCTACTTCATCCCGGCACTGCGCAACTCCATCAAGAGCCTCAGCCAGCTCGATGAAGGCAAGGTGGAGATCGACAAGGGCGTGCTCTGCATCTGGGATCGCCGTGGGCGTCTCCTAGTCAAGGTGCGCCGTGGACCCAGCCGCCTCTACGTCCTTCATCTCGAGATCACGCAGCCGCTCTGCCTCGCTACAAGAATGGATGATGAAGCTTGACGCTGGCATGAGCGGTTCGTCCATCTTCACTTCGAGGCACTACACCAGCTCGGCAAGGAGGCTATGGTGCGCGGCATGCCGGTGATTAAGCACGTTGAGCAGCTCTATGACACCTGCGCCATGACGAAGCAGCACTGGCGCACGGCGATCTATGTGGGCCCGTGACGCCTACGACTCAGGGAGGGCGGTGCTACTTCCTCCTGCTGGTGGATGACGTGTCCCGCTACATGTGGGCCATCCTGATGCCATCCAAGGATGCTGCTACGGATGCCATCAAGCAGGTCCAGGCCGCGGTGGAGGAGAGCGGCCACAAGCTTCGGGTACTGCGCACCGACAACGGTGGCGAGTTCACCGTCGCTGAGTTCGCCGCCTACTGCGTTGATGAGGGCATCAAGCGTCACTTCTCCACGCCCTACTCGCCCCAGCAGAACGGCGTGGTGGAACACCGGAACCATACCGTGGTCACCATGGCTCGGTCGCTGCTGAAGCAGAGAAGGATGCCGACCAAGTTTTGGGGGCAGGCGGTGATGACAGCGGTCCATCTGCTGAACCGATCACCAACTCATAGCTTGCAAGGCAAGACCCCCTACGAAGCCTAGCACGAGCGCACACCGACGGTCAGCCACCTTAAGACCTTCGGTTGTGTCGCCTACACCAAGGAGATGAAGCAGCTCGGGAAGCTCGATGATTGAGGCAAGCCCGACATCTTCATCGGGTACGCGGAAGGAGCCAAGGCGCACCACATCCTAGACCCGGTAGCGTAGCGCATGAAGGTCAGCCGCGATGTCATCTTCGACGAGGGGCGCGGCTGGGATTGGTCCACTCCGGACACCAGCAGCTCGGCCTCAGCGGCAAGCGACTTCACCATTGAATACTCCGGGGGAGCACAAGGTGCTTCTCCAGTGGCGGCTAGAGCTACATCTCCGGCGCCACCACACTCTACGCCACGCTCGCCGTCACCAAGTCCAGGGGAGCCCGGAGGGACATCGACAGCTGTGGTCACTCCTCCAGCGCCCCAGCTGGCTTTGCCAACGCCACCACCAGCGTCCCCTGCTGCCCCTACCGCTTCACCGGCGGCAGCAGCTATGACCGGTGATCAAGTGGAGTTCGCCACTCCACTGGAGGATGATGAAGAAAGACTCGACGCCTACTACAACGACGAGCCGCTGTGGTACCGCACGATGACTAACATCATCGGCGACCATCGTCCACCTCCGTCGCCGCAACGTCTCTTCGCCGAGCTGCACCTGACGCACGCTGGTGAGCCCGCCAACTTCGCCGAAGCCAAGGACAATCTGGCATGGTGGGTAGCAATGGAGCAGGAGATCAAGGCAGTGGAGCAAAACCGCACTTGGGAGCTGGTGCCGCTGCCCAATGGTCACCGACCCATCACCATGAAATGGGTGTTGAAGCTCAAGAAAGATGAGCTAGGCGCGGTGATCAAGCACAAAGCAAGACTGGTGGTGCGCGGCTTCGTCCAGTAGGAGGGGATTGACTATGATGATGCATTCGCTCCTGTGGCGCGCATGGAGTCGGTCAGGGTCCTTCTCGCGCTGGCAGCTCAAGAAGGCTGGCGCGTCCACCACATGGATGTCAAATTCGCTTTCCTCAATGGTGACCTCAAGGAAGAGGTGTACGTGCAGCAACCACCAGGCTTCGCTGTCGCCGGAGAAGGAAAGGTCTACCGCCTCCGCAAAGCTCTCTACAGGCTTCGGCAGGCACCGCGTGCCTGGAACGCCAAGCTGGACGCTACGCTCAAGGACATGGGGTTCCAGCAGAGTGCTAATGAGGCGGCGATGTACCGACGAGGCAATGGGCGCTCTGTCTAGCTCATCGGCGTCTACGTTGAGGACCTCATCATCACCGACGTGGAGGAACGTGAAGTGGAGGCGTTCAAGGCACAAATGAAGAGGATCTTCGACATGAGTAACCTCGGCCACCTTAGCTTCTACCTCGGCGTCGAAGTGTGCCAAGATGCCAATGGCATCACCCTCCGACAGACACACTATGCCAAGCGCATTCTGGAGCTCGATGGAATGGCTGGCTGCAACCCAGCCCACACTCCAATGGAGGAAAGGCCGAGGCTTAGCAGACATAGCATGGCGGAGGAGGTCAACCCCATGCACTACCGGCGTCTCATCGGCAGTCTGCGCTACCTGGTGCACACTCGCCCTGACCTGGCATTCGCCATCGGGTTCGTCAGTCAGTTCATGGAGCGGCCTATGGTGGAGCATCAATAGGCTGTCAAGCGCATCCTCCGTTATGCCTCTGGCACCCTCAACTTCGGTCTGTACTTCACCAAGGCGCCTGGCACCGCACACTTCGTCGGCTACTGCGACAGCGACCTCGCCGGCAACATCGACATAAGCAAGAGCACGAGCGGAACACTGTTCTTCCTCGGCAATTGCTTGGTCAACTAGCAATCTATCAAGCAGAAGGTGATGGCACTATCAAACTATGAAGCCGAGTACATTGCCACCACTACTGCTACAACACAGGCTTTATGGCTGTCAAGGCTGCTAGCAGAGCTCCTCGGCAGGCATGTCGAGGTGGTGGAGCTGAAGGCGGACAGCAAGTCAGCCCTCACTCTAGCCAAGAATCCAGTCATCCATGAGAGGAGCAAGCATATCAGGATCAAATACCATTTCATCCAAAGCTGCGTGAAAGATGGAAGCATCAAGGCTGAACACATTCCAACTACTAATCAACTTGCAGATATCCTCGCCAAGTCCCTGGGCAAGGCTAAGTTTGAGGAGATGAGGGAGAGGATTGGCCTGAAGCAGATCACCTCCAAGGCTGACCACAAGGGTAAGGGGGAGAAATGAGGGTTTAGCCTAGTGTTAATCCTCAATGTATCTAGTTACTGCTATTTACTATTACTGCTTTACTATTCATAGTCTAGTAGTTTTCAGGTTCCTTGGCATCCAAGTTAGAATCATAGCATCTGCTTTATGCACTTAGAGTATGCTGAGTAGGTAGACCACTTGCCTATATAAGCAGTGGCTAGCATCTTCTTGTAATCCAAGTCTTTGCAATTTCATTACAATCCAAGCGGCCTATGGCCAAGCTGTCCTCTGACAGCCAAATTCTACTTGTGTTCTAGTTACTTGGGCAACAGGGGATGCCACCGCTGCGACAACGGACTCCACTGCCACCGCTGACAGTGCTACCCAGGAAGGTCACGGCGAGCCGGCCATCGAGACGCACCATATATGGGGCCTCTCCGAGCTCGATCTGTTGTTGCTCTCACCATACCAGGACGCCATGCACGCCCCATGCGAAGTCTCGGAGGACCTGATGCTGGAGGAGGTTGCAGCTTCATTCGCAGCAACCACCAGTGCGTGCACCGGCGCCACTTCGACGATGGTCTCCCACCGTGTTCAGCTGGCACCAGAGCCGGTTCCACCGCCAATCGAGCACGGTCAGTCTTAGGTCACGCCGCCTCTGGCCGCGCAGACCACCTCAGGGGGTGACGTGCCTACACAGGACGAGGTGGGCGGGCTGCTTGGCTTCGGACCGGCCGAGCCCACGACAGTTGCAGACATGTTCCGTACGCCGCCTTGGGAGGACCGCAAGGTCGATGTCAACGACAGCTCCGCCGCTCGTCGCCTCAAGAGCTTCACCAAGCGCGTGCTGAAGAAGGTCGACTCCAGTTATCTGTGAGCCTCCCAAGCAGCCTCTTGCTAAGTCGGTGCCGCCACTGTGGAGCAAACGGTTGGCGGCTCAACCCCTCTCTCGAGTACCTGCTTCTAAGCGAGGTGAGGTGCTGATCATGCAACGTATGGGCTACACCGGTCCATCAACGCTCTTCGCATCGGAATTTGAGGCCTTTGACAAGATCTTTAACGGCAACCTAACGGCGTCGAGCGTCGAAGCGCTGGACGCGCTCTTCCTGGACAGAGGAAAGGGCTCGTCTAGACAGCCGTGAAGACGCAAGGCCACCTCCTAGGTCGCACTGCTGCATCGATTTTGGTTGTTTTCTATTTATGTAATATCGAAACTAGAGGTCTTTTGCTAGGATGGTCCAGCTACGGCTGCTTTAGGTCGACATCCTTCGGCGCTCGATAGAGGCGCGTTATCTGTATGTTTAAACTCTTCTTAATACAATCAGCCTGTTCGCTTGTTGGTTTCAGCCAGCCCAAATCAGCCAGCCAACAGTGTTTTCCTCTCACAAAAAATCAGCACCAGCCAGCCCAAACCAGCACCAGCACCAACAAGCGAACATGCCCAATGATACGTAAATCTTTTGCGTATTCGAGAAAAATATATGCATATGAAAATACGATATCATTCATATCTCTAAAACAGACCATTGCATCTAGGAAACTAGTAGCAAGTCCAAATAAATGTGCAACCTATAAGACCAAGCTCAACAAATGCAGTACGAACCATAAGCCCATATATCCAACTTTCATTAATATAGATTTCCTCCTCATATATCCATTGAAACTGCCAACAGCGCTGCAAACTTATTATCATCAGAAAATAAGATCTTAGAAGCACCCAGCACTGAATCTGGTAGCTATTGGAGCCCAACAAGGACTTCTTCAGAGATCCCACTGTTGGAACCCAGCTCATGCCCACCCATGCCTTCACAAATTCAGTGTGCGTCGTCTGAAGAGAAGGATAAAAGTACTAAACTATGAAGAGCTCATGCCCACCCATGTCAAATATATATTGTATGATGTTTGAAGAGCTCTTCATTCTCTTCCTTTTATCCCAAGCATCGTCTTAATTTGTGCATGAGCCCGCATCAGAAGGCTCATCCGCCATGTAAAGGCTGCAAAAGAAGTAATCTAATTAAACATTTGACAGATCATGCTCATTCTAACCTACTCATTTATGGAAGAATTGTGCACAGCATAAGCGCAGAATGCCCAGAGCACCAGTACAATAACCATGAGACAGAAAAGGTAGCCCGGTTATACAGGATCAACCATGTCAGGCATATCGGCAAGGTTCGTGCTACTCAGGTATTTATATGTAAGATTTCTACTTTTTTTTTTCGTGCAGGCATGTAACATTTCTACTTGCTATGATAATAGCAGAAAGGACTAACGCAGGCAATGTATAAAAGAAACTGGCGCAGGCAAAGTAAGCATTGAGACACGAATCCACATATGTTTCTACCAATCAAGAATCAGATCTATAGCATGCCAGGACTCCAAGATTTTTCACCCGCTTGTAATTATAACACGATTAAACAACAGCGAACAAGTTTAAGCCTCTTGAAGGACAAATGGAGGAATGAAACGCACAAATCAGACCAGTAATACATGCTCGACCACAGAGCTTCGTACCATCTCTATCCCGCTGAACTCCGGAGGGACAAAGGAGAGCAGGCCACCTGCGGCAAGGGCGGGGGCGGTGGCGGCGGCGATGTGGCGGGGAGAATGGGGGCAGACGAGCAGCGCGAGAATGCGCTACGGCAATTGATGCGAGACTCAGCTTCACCAAGCGGAGCGCATGTAGGCCCAACTGCCAAGTCAACATGGGCCGACTGGGCCTACGTCCATATGCTTGAATGGGAGCCTATTAAATAGGATTTTCTACTAGGAATTTCAGCGGTCCTCTATGCGGGCTACTGGACCACGCCTCCTCTTGGATTGGGCCTATGGCAACAAGAAGTCAACGTGAAAAAAGGAGACTGATTAGAGCAGTCTGATGGTTTCCATATATCCAGATTTGTTGAGGAGCTGTATTGATCTAAGTTTTTTAATTGAGCTCTTAATCAATCTACTTGATAGGACAGAGTACCTACCTCCTACTCATTCCATTCCAAATTATAAGACATTATGGCTGACACAATTTGATGATCCTATTCTTGTTTTTTTTGTGCTGACTCTGCTAGGGAGTATCTTTTGGAAGCTCTTCACCAATTTCTTTCTGAGCAGGGCACTCTTTCTTAGTTTTCTTGTCCTGATGCGCATGCCCATGATGGTGTCGCTGAGCACAAGCATTGCCACCTTCTTGAAACTGCCCGTGCTCTTATGATTGTTTCCTCTGTTCCACCTCATTTTGGGTTGATGCGACTGCCACTTATTAACCAACATTCAACCTTCATCTGCTCTTCAAGGTGGAATCCCATATGATCATCCTAGATCACCATGACTTCATGACAAGGTAGGCACCACTACTATTAGACCCTATATTGGATACTCACTATGTTTATTCGTTATGTGTTGTTGCATATCGTTCAATGATGACTTAATCAACTAATCTTGCTCAACTAATGCTAGATCAACATACCTAATTAAGCATGGCCTTCTATTTCTCCACGGGACTTGTAATGTTAATTATGCTTAGATGGCTAGCATCATTACTTGTAATGTTAATTATGCTTAGATGGCTAGCATCGTCAGAAGTCGAGTGTGAGTGCGAACTCACTCTCACGTGTGTAAGTGCTTCACCAGGCTTAACTAACAAGTAATATTTGTAAAGGGTTCAATTTGATTTAACCTACTTAATTTGGTTAGGGACCAACCTTTAATTGGACTTAATAACACTACTATAGTAAATTTCATGGAGGCGGGCATTGCAACCACCTCCAATCAAAGGTCACGGTTAATTCGTGACCTATGGAGATGGTTGTTTTGCCGCCTCCATAAATCAAATTAAAATATTAAAAAAGATGAGCCCAACCCCAGCCTATATGGGCCCGACGTCAAGCCCAGCCACGCCATTGTCGTCCTAGATCCGCCACCACTACTACAGATTGACTTATCGCTATCGCCACTTTCACTGTCGTAGTAATAGAAGCGACTGTGTTTTACTTTCATCGCCAGTTGGACCGATAGCGAGGCCTCCTGAGTAAGGAAACCGGCAGTTAAAACTCCTACCACCGACGGGTTAACAATAGATGCGGCAGTGGTATTTTCTCAGTCGTATGAAAAGACAAGCTGACTGGGATACGTGTTATGGCCGCCGGCCCTCCACGATCGTTTGATCTTCCGGTGGTAAAGTCAGCATGAGTTATTTCCCAACTACCCACAACACAGTGTATCACCATTACTTGCACTTCTCCATCTTCAAGGTTGGCCTATTTAACCAGGGTCTAGATGCACCTCTTGGGATCAATGCACCCACTTGTGAGCTACTGTATCTTTCCTCATCGTGAAGAAGTGTTTTGTCTTCATCCTTGCACCTCTCACGGTCTCCTGGCCGTGAGAGGTGCAAGATGAAGATAAAGCACCTCACAGGAATGCGAGTGTTTGGAGAAGGCCTTCAAGATTATGTGCTTTAGATTTCATAATCTTGTTGCCTTTCAGGATCGAGATGCAGATTTGCATTCCTCGATCCTCAAAGATAGCAAGATTATGGAATATAAAGCGCCTCACTAAGATGCTGGTGCAAGTTTTGTGAGGTGCTTCTTCTCCATCCTTTGTGAGGTGCTGCCGTTGAACAGGAGCTTGACCTTGATGATTGCAGATCTTCTTGTAGATCTTGTTAACAGAAGATCTGCAATTATCTGGTTCTCTCCTATTCAGGGGCTCCATACTTGATTAGGGGTGCTTTTAAGTTTGCGAGTTGCTCGTTCTTCAAGATTTGGTGCTTTATATTCCATCTTGTAGCTCTCATGCTCAAGAAGCAGATCACATCCCTTGACTGTGAGGGTTGCAAGATGGAAGGTAGAGAACCTCACTGAGGGTGAAGTTTTGCGATATGCTGCGTCGTTCTTTAGATTCCATAATCTTTATACCTTGGAGGATCTGTTCCTTTGTATGTGCAAACTGCGTATGATACAGATCTATTATCGCGTAGACCTCCATGGAAAATACGTAAAGAAATACTACCGAAGTATTTAATTTGGGTCGATGCTTGACAGCCGAGTCTCATCAGCTCAAAATAGCTGACACCTAGAGTATCGCCTTTAGAATAAAAAATAACAATAAAAGACATAGGATCAAAAGTGACATTCAAACAGTAGATTGTTTACTTATAATTTATAAGACCCTAGATATAATCTATGATCCTAAGAAAATATTGTTTACAACATCTTATGCATGGATGGTCACTGCGATAGCCTCGACAGCATCAGTGAAGTATCCAATCATGTCCTCTTGATTTTTCAGCCAATCAGTATCCGAAAAAACAGGTTCTAGGTGATAGAGCTCATGCCCTAACCACAATTTGCACTACAGCAAGAGCGGCACCGGCACCATAGCGAACACCATGAGTTGCCACTTCTCTGGCATGAACCAGGATATCCTACAGGCGATATTCAAGAGAAACACCCTTGGCGTTGACTGCTGCAACTGCACCAAGTGCTGCACATTGGAGGGTCTCGTGGTGATTCTCCAGGTCAATCTCCTGGCGATGAGCCTCCTCGATCTCGCAACGAGAAGCAGCCAATTGTTCTTCAAGATCTAATGAAAATGAAGGGTTACCAGATAAAGTCACGAATATAAAAGCAAAGGCTCCTCAGAAATTTTACTTGCTACCCTAGCATGAGCTTCATCAGCCCTCATCTGAGCAACATTGGTCTCTTCTTCAAATGCAGAGAGGGTTGTTTTAATGGCATCGAGACATTGCTCAAGCCAACCTACCTCAAGTGTGGCTTTAGAATACAGGTTTTTGGCCTCCCTCCTTTCACGGATAAGATTCTAGATATCCTGACCCGACTCGAAGGATGAAGTTGAAGATGAAGATACCATGGACCCAGCAAGATGTACAATCCATTGTTGTCCAACCACCACCGGAGTTGGCTGATGTACCGCAGCATGAGAGGTAGCCCTGCATATTCAAAGGATTAATGCAAGGCAGCCATAGAGATAAGAAATCATTCCCTCTCACCCTCAGTGACAAAGAGGGACACGAAGGCACGGAGGTGGATCCACGACTTCTGGAGTTCCCTCCCTTAGACTCTTGCCGTGAGCCATTGTTCAAAATAAGACTGGAAGGAGAAAACGAAGAAGAAAAGATATGTGTCATAGCACAACAAATGAACACAAGCAGTATTCCTTCTACTCCGCCTTGCCTCTAAATTGTTATAGCCCTAGGGGACAGTGGGTTCATCGAAAATTTGGGGGCATGTGTTACACCTAAATCTGGGAAGATGCACAGGACACCCAAAACTCAGGGAAGCCCAACACCATCCCCACCACTTATTACGCCGGGAACCGTCATAAACCTCATCTTCCCTGATGCGTGCTCCCTAGATCACGCATCTTAACTACACTGAGTTTGGGTACATCTTCAAGGCTAGCGTATTTAAGTGCGTGAGTGTTGAATGTCCCAACTTTGATTCCAATACCGTCCCCACCACTTATTACGCCAGGAACCATCATATACCTTTGTCTTCCCTGATGCGCGCTCCCAATATCACGCATCTTAACTGCACTGAGTCTGTGTGCATCTTCAAGGCTGGCCTATTTAAGCCAGGTCTGAGTGCACTGAGTCACTCGCCCCTCCCCTCACTCCAAATCCCTTAGCATTAGACTAAGAGAGCAGCATCTCCTTTCGTCCACCATAGTTCATGGCATACTACGGCGGCTTCGCCTTTGCTGGGAGAAGGCTTTCAAGATTGGGTTCTGTAGTGGCCTGCTAGTGGCTGTTCATCTTGGGTGTTAGAGGAAGTTCCGCGAAGAGATGGGGAAGAACAATACCATCTTTGGTGGCCCGGGTCGCCGATGACACGGCGGCTAGGCTCGTTAATGGTTGACGTGCGGGAGACTTCTAGGTCAGAATATCTATAGGAAATCCTAGAGGGCGGAGGAGGGTGCCTTGCTGTTGCTGGGAAACCTTTTGAGCCCACAGATCTCGACCTAGGATCTCTCGATGCCGTGGCATGTGTTCCTCCCCGACGTTGACGAAGACGGTGCGGGCAAGGCTCCTCGCGGGGCTCCTCATCCTCTCAGATGTTAGAGGGAGTTCCGCGAGGTGGTTCTTCCTCAGGCTTCTTCTAGGCATCTTCCCAGCTCGTGGCGAAGATTCAGAGGCGCGGTGAAGGTTATTTACGCCTTCATTCGGCTTCTACGCTTCATGAGATGTCCATCGCTTAGTGCGGAGATAAACCTACGGTCATCGCTAAAATTTGGCTTATGCCGATGCTTATGCTGATTTGTTATGAGAGAAAACACTATTCGTTCACTAAAAAGTACTACTGAAGAACAGGGCCAAGGTTTTTGTCATCATAATTGTAGTTGCTGGTACATCTTTGTTATTGTACACCTAGTGAATGAAAAGTGTAACAAAGTTAATCGAAAAAGAATGTCTTTTATTGATTTTGAACACTATTACCTCACTGTGATGCTGGTGGGGTGTTGCTTTGTATGTGCAAACCACCATATGGTACGGCTTTGTAATCGCGTCCATTGTTATTGTAGAGATCAGTACATTTATTATGCAACATCAGCTGACGAACTTTGTCATATTAGCGTCCGTTGTTATTGTAAAAAGTACGCTATGTTTTCAGTAAGCTACTATGGTCCAGCTGAATTAGTATCAAAATTATACAATTATGTCACTGTCGGATATAAGCGTCATTGAAAAAATTGTATCACCGTCGCTATTTGTCGTTAGGTGCTAGCATCTTCTTGCTGTAACCTGCAAAAATAATTTTCATATTATTTTGTTCCTTTCCAATGTTCAATTTGTGTGTAACACGGCCATCGTTAGGTGCTATATACCATCTTCTTTAAGACCCTATGACCACCGTCGGTAGCCTTCACCGCCAATATCATTAAAATTTGCAAGCCAGCGCGAGACTCCCGTGCGTTTTTAGAATTTTTTGGCGTGTTTGTAGTTAGCTTACAAAGACCGCTACCCACCCAGCCACCACCCTGTCCATCTCCTCAAGTGCTGCTATTCCTCACCTACTCATCGGCATGCAAGCCGCCACTCACCGCCGACAAGCTAGTACTTCGCACCGGTACTCCTCACTGACACGCCTGCACAGATCCACCGGTGATCAGGCTGGTACTCATCACCGCCGTGCCCGCTCGAGCTCACTACCGCAAGATCCAAAGGCAAGGGTAATTCTTTCTCGCACTTCCCTTATCCATGTTTCTTGGCTTTTTATTCCCCTCTTATCTCATCTGAGTACAAATCAAGCTTCCATCTGATCATTAAGGAGCTCAGAAGCACATCCCTATAGGTGCTCCTACTCTGATTCAGGCGACGGCGCTGCCGATCCGATCGCCGGCCCCGCTCCACCACATTCTAGTCAAGATGGAGGAGGAGGTCACTGACAAGAGGAACAAAGTAGACATCCTTATAGACGATGTCTTGGTCCTTATCCTCGACCGCCTCACCGCCTGCATCTTGTGCAGCTACAAGTGTGTGTCGCTCCTAGTACCGCCTCATCTTTGAATCCAAGCACCGTAAGGAGCTGCCCCAGTTTGTTGCCGGATTCATGTATGGCAACAGGAAAGGCAAACACCGATTCGCTAGCTTCACCGGTGAATACCCCTCCTTTTCCTTCTTGCCCTTTCAAATTTAGGATTTAGTCATCTCAGATTGCTGCAGAGGCCTCTTCCTCTGCTGGTGCGTTGGGCTTCGCTATGTTATCTGCAATTCGGTGACTAGCAAATCAGTGGTACTGCTGCATAGCAACCTTTATTTTGGTTCAGCTCGCTTGGGGTTCGATCCCACAATCTCCTCGCACTTTCATGTGGTAGAACTATGGGTAAGGTTGCCTAGGGTGTTAGTTGTCAGCATCTACTCATCCAAAACTGGAGCTTGGATGTATAAAGAATCTAAATGGGGAGAGGATATTCTAGTATGCAAATTTTCGAGAACTGTGTTTTTAATGGTTCTATGCACATGCTGGAGGTGTCCCACATAGTTGCTGTTGATATGGAGGGAAAGACATGGAGGAAAATTCTTAGGCCACTAGTTCTTGCAATGTCCATCCATAGAGATCAGGGTCAGTTGTGTCTATGTATTGCTGATATTTTCAATACGTCTTACCTGTTAATCTAGATCCTTAAAGACTATGGTACTAGTAAATGGACATTGAAGCATACGGTGAACACGCTGTAGCTATTTGGACTGAACAATATTGGACTTGATTCCGAGGCTGCCAATGTGGACTACAAAGTGATTGCAGTTCACCTAGAATGTAATTTGATTTTCTTTGATGGGGAGAACAGAACACTGATGGCATATGACATGAGCCGCTGAAAAGTTCATGTCCTCCCTGCCCGGGTCATCCGCTATCCTAAAAGTACCTGGAGTATTTATTTGAATGGACCTCACTATCTGCCTTATGTTCCCTTGTTTATGGAGTCATTAGCAGAGTAGTAAAGGTGCATATGCTGTATTTTGTTGTTAGGACATATCTTTGTTAAGGTAGAGAGTTGTTTTGAGTCTTTATATAGTCCAATTTTAGCTTGGTAACTAAACCAATGGTATGTTGAATATTATTAATTCTACTGCTTTGCATTGTGCAGATTTTAGAGTCTTAGTGCTTTTGAATGATTTTACTGCAATGGCTATGGGAGGAAGAAGAGGGGTTCTATGCTGCATTGGCTACCAAGCTGATCAAGGAGTGCCAATCTAAAGGAGCGGAGCACATCTACCTTACGTAAGTCTGTAGGGAGCAGAACCTTTATTATGCTATCTATGTACCACTTGTGTTAATTCATCAGTTGACACAGTTGTTATGTTAGTGTCGAGCATTGTTATTATAACAAGTACTCTTCATTGTGGACATAGCGAATGATGTGTAATGATTATATCTGTATGGTGTGTGTTCAGTAAGTTATTAAGGCCTAGCTGAATTAGTAAATACATTATGAAAACCGAGTGCAATTCTATCACCGTTGGATGTAAGGACCGTTAGTTGTTTTGTCATCATCGTTGTACCACTCACCTTTGGTGAAGTAGATGGCCATCACCAACGCTATTTGTTTGATGCGGCAGGGGTCAATAGTGCATCACCGCTGAATCGTTTAGTAACCCGACACCGACTAAAGGATCATCATGGGCGGATCGTACTGTAACATGACGGTGACCATGCCCTATGACCAAACGGTTCATACGCTAAAGCGATGGTGATGTTCGCCTCAACACAGGCGGGTCATGCTCCAATGCGACGGAATAAGGATCTGATCACGGATGGATAATAAGCCATGTGGCAGTGTTAGTGCATACCCACACACGCGGGTCATGTTCCAATGCAACAAAAGTAAGGAACTTATCATGGACAGATGATAAGCCAATATGGCGGCGTAGTGTACACCCAAGTCAGTCTCAGATACCAACGGTGATGGCTATGAGTATCACTGTCGATAGCTTACTGCCGAGGCCAAAATTGGATTGCGATGTGGGTTACGACACGGTTGTGAAATGTGCGTCTGTAGTAGTGCACCACCGGATCCGCACCTAGACACCCCATTACCACCGGATCCGCACCTGGAGGCACCGTCGATGGAACCCCTGCAGCAGGATCTGGTGTAGGCCTCCTCGCTGTAGATCCACTGCCTCCGTTGCCGGCATGCCCTCCACGCCAGGGCCTCTGCCTCTAGGGGCCTCTGTTGCACCATCGATGGGCTCAAGAGGGAGCTGTGCCACAAGAGGGAGAGGGGCGGCCATAGGAGGGATGGGGAGGCTGCCATCCACCGAGCCTCCTCGCACCATCATCGACGTGCTCAGGAGGGAGCTACGCCGCCGAAGGGAGAAGGATGACCTTAGGAGGGAGGAGGAGGCTGCCACCCACTGGATCTAGGAGGGAGGGAGGGAGAGGCTCCCTGCGCCGCCACCGATGGGGAGGGAGGGAGCTGCACCATTGGAGGGAGAAGGGTAGCCGCCGGAGGAAGGGGGATGCCCACCACCGGCCGGATCCAGGAGGGAGGGAGGGAGAGGGACCTTCGCCAGCATTGATGGGCTCAGGAGGGAGGGAGAGGGCCTCCTGACTGTAGGAGAGAGAGCTCAGGACGGAGAGGATAGAGAGGACAGAGAGAGAGTGGGGGAGAGGGCGCTATCGAGCTCAAGAGGTAGAGGGCGTCAGCTGTGAGTGGGGGAGAGAAATGAACTGACCAGAATAGAAAAACCCTAAGTCCGGTTTATATACAAGCCCGATAGAAGAACAGATATGGGCTTTTGCCAGGGCTCCGAGCTGGGCTAGCTTTTTTGCAGGCGGGCCTTATAGTGTGCCTGCCTCCGAAAATAGATTTACGGAGATAGGCACCTTAAGATGACCGCCTCCGAAAATAGATTATTTTTGGAGGCGTTTGTCTTAAGGTGCCCGCCTTCGTAAATCGATTTTAGGAGGCGATTATTTTTTACTGTCTCCATAAATCGATTTTACGAGGCAGACAAACTTGACCGCCTCGGTAAATGAAAATGACCGCCCCCATTAATAGCCCAGTATTTCAGGAGGCAGTTGGATTTTGTGTCCACCACAATTACACAAAAACTTATTCGAGGCATTTTGGAAAAGGGCACCGATGAGGTTGGGCCGGTTGCCCACCTCGGTTATTCATGGCCAGGCAGCCGTCCCAGCAACCGCCTCGATTAATCATTAACCGAGGCGGGAAACATAACACAAAATCCTCGGATAATATCGATTAACCGAGTGGTTGCCTTAAACCAATTGCCTCGGTTAATCTATTTTCGGAGGCGGGTACGCTATAAGGCCTGCCTCCAAAAATAGTGGCCTAGCTCCCAGCCCAAGCAAAGGTCCATATCCATCTTCTACTGGCCTCATATATAATATAGACTTAGGGTTATCTTCTCAGATACTCCCCAAAGTCTCTCCCTCCTCTGTCTCCCCACGCACAGGCAGCGCTGCCCCTCCCATAGGCCATGCCCCTCCCCCACAGGCCGCACGCCCCTCCCGACTCCCCCAGCAGATGGAAGCGCCCCTCCCTCTCCCTCTCCTCTCCCTCTCCCCCACAGGCGATGATGCCTCTCCCCCTAGCTCCCTCTCTCCCACAAGCGGCAGTGCTCCTCCCTCTCCCTCTCCCCCATAGGCAGTGGTGCCCCTCCCTCTCCTTCAGCCACGACCAGATCCAGCGTGGAGGCAAGGAGGAGGGCGCCTTGGAGCGAGCAGCGGGCCGACCACAGGCAGTGGCGCCCCTCCCTCTCCACTCCCTCTCCCTCACAGGCGAGCAGCGTTCGAATCTAGCGAGCGGGCAGCCCCCTGCTCCGGCCACGCCCAGATTCGGCGTGGAGGCAAGGAGGAGGGCAACCTAGAGCCGAGCAACCGACGGATCCAGCGTGATGACAAGGAGGAGGCCGGCGTAGAGGCAAGCAGTGGGCGGATCCGGCGTGGAGGAGATGGATCTGTCATGGAGGAGAGGACGGCGGCGTACTGTGTTGCTAACCAGATCTGGCTAGTGGGCTCGGGAACGGGCTCGCGGCGTACTGCGTCCAATTAACCATGGCAGACGTTCTAAGGATACCACCTCTAATAAATCGATTAAAAGAGGCGGGCAAAGCAAGCACCTTAGTTAAGGTCTGATTAACCGTGACCTTTCAGCAGAGGCGTTTGCGTTGCCTACCTAGATTAATCCAAAATGCCCGCCTTGGTTAAACTTACTATAGTAGTGCGCCTCCGTTAATGTTTAGGCACCGACTCCTAAAATCATTTTGTGCAGTAGTGTAATTGATGATCATGATTTAAGTCTCAACTCAAGCCACTGTGAGTGTTGGATCTTGAGGGATGTATCTCGTAGAGTAGCTAAGAATCATTAATGGGATAATAATCTTGAGTAACCACCAGTTTAGACCACATGTCACGTATTGGAGTGGTAGTGTTGGATCTTGAGGGATGTAGCTCGCGGAGTAGCTAAGAATCGTTCATGGTATAATAAGCTTGTAACCACCTATACAGACCACATGTCACATATGGGAGTGGTAAGCTGAGTACTTAGTGGTGACTTGCTTATAGCACCTATTTGGCTCGGGTTGTGGCGTGAGCTTAAAGGAGTACCTCGGTCCTCCTCTAGACTATTCGTGGATATGAAAGCCACATTGAGGAAAGGTCGGAACCTCGAGGCAACCCTTACCCGGGCACAGGTATGGAGGTTTGCCCTTGGTCTCCGTGTGGATACAGTTGTATACCTCTGTAGAGATCTTTCGAAATCCTGAAGTCTTCGGACGGATTTGTTTGGTTATTCTTTCTTCTAGACTCAATGTAGTGAGAATGAATGAACTTGTTTATGAGATGGAATATGGATCACTTATTTGACATACATGTTTACTACTTATAATTTGATAGGTTAGAATCATGAGCATATCATTCTTTAACCTACACCATGCTTTTATACAAAATTATAAATGCCTATTAATTCCCCTTTGCACCTACCAAATATTTATGTTGGAATTGCCTGAGCCAAGCTTGGGTGAGGTTGAAGCCTAGCGGATTGCGGGATGGGCATCCCCTACAAGCTGCCATTACTCTGATGACAAGTTGTTCGAGCGTAATAGGGAAAACTAGAAACGATGGTTTAATTAGGATAACTCCGCTCATATGCATCTTCACTTTATTTCTTATGTTTATTATCTATATATCAACCATGATGTTACTTCTTAAATTATTCATTGTTGTATGATGATTGAGTTATGTGAATCTTGATTATTGGTTTTGTGAATTGGATTGTGAACTGTAACTCTACAAATGATCCGCGAGTATTTCTCACGCTAGAAGAGTTGCGGTGGCAACTCTGCGGCCCTCTACGTTGACCCGGGGGTTAGCACCACGTTGGTTGAGAGGACGACATGAGGTGATGCTAGCCTGGTGGCCCATAGCAGAACCCTCGCGGCGGCCGCTCGTTACAGAAAGATACAACTACAACTGCATTAGAAATCTTTAGGAAAAGATAAACATGAGGCACATTTAAGCTTTAATCATTATTTATACCCCTTTGTCATCCATCAATACGAAAGGCACTACAAAGGGGTTGCAAGCTGCACAAGTCACTCTGTGTCATCACCATCATGATCTCTATCACCTCGTATATCATAAAACGTGGAACACGGAGGTCTAGAATCGAACCAATCTGTCCTGGAGCACCTAAGCCCGCATAGGCCTGATAGCCTCCAAACATGTAGCCAGTAGTGGTATAGACACTCCAACACCACATCGATTGTAACCACCACCATAGCCACTATCTTTTTTTTTTTGCTTGAATACGTAAAAGATTTTAGTATCATTGTATTAAGTAGAATAGTTTAAATACAGACAACGCGCTTCTGTCGAGCGCCGAAGAAGATCGACCTAAAACAGCCGTAGCTGGACTATCCTAACAAAAGACCTCTAGATTCGATATCTTCTATACCTAAATAGAAGAACCCAATAGCAGATTTCTCTGCAATCTCCTGAAGCCACATCATCTATGGGTCCCACAAGCGACCAACTCTCAAATCATGCAGTTGCAGCTCAACACCCTATTCGCTTGATCGTATCAGCCATGTTTATCAGCTATAATACAATGTTTTTCTCTCGTAACCAAACAATATCAGCCGGCTTATAAGCCGCAGAAACGATAAGCACACGACTCTCCGTTTCGTGTCCTATGGTCTCCCTCCGTCTCCTTCACTTCCCCACCCATGTCATCTATCAACCCTTTAAATCTGAACCATCTCTCGAGCCAGCCCATAGTACAATAGGAAAACGTTTTCTCTTTCTCCTCCCTGGATTCATCATTTGCATGCAGGATGTTCATAGCGCCACCGCTCATGGTGCTCACCGTAGAGAAGGAATTTGAAGGCGGTGGCTGCCTCAGTACCTCGCGTGCCTTCGTAGCTCGCCCTCGGATCTGAGACTTGCCGGAGCAGAGGATATGCATGAGTTTGGGCGAAGATGACATTGAATCATCTCTGAGCGCATGACTAAGAGTCGTCACCGGCGAGATATCGGCGTCCTGCCCTTCCTCAACAAGCCCGTTGGTTTTCTCTCTACCATTGCTGGTACCCTCATCTAATGAATTTGAATGCTATGACGTTTATTCAGTTGGAGGAGAAGTCGATGCAAGTACCTAGGGCCCGATCTCGGCGGAGGAAGGTCGGCGACATGAGAAGCGGCGTCGGCGGAGGAAGCGGCAGGAGAGAACGGGGAGATGGTGCTAGACGATTGGGATTTGTTGAACCTTTTATTTGCTAGCGGGCCCTAGCCCCTAGATGTATCGCCCAATCCAATCTGTGCTGTCTGCTGTGCTATTTGCGACCACCTGAGGCTCAAAGGAATTTTTACATGGACGTGAGTAGTTGGATGCGTTCCTATTTTTGGTCATATCTATAGTAGTTTAATACATCCAGTTTCTTTTTTTTTTAATCAATACATCCAGTTTCTTCTTTATAAAGAGATACACAATGTTTGGTTCGTAGGTGTTTTGTCAGGCTCCAATCAATGTTTTCCATTAAGATTTTGAGCTAAATTCATCAAGAAGCCAAAGAATATTCCAATGTGGGTGCATTTTTTTGTGCATTAAGAGAAGTGCAATACTAATTCTAATAGTTGCTGAAATGACATGTTCTCCCCTTATGATCATGTGCAACATTATAAAATTCCCGTAGCAACGCGCGAGGTGTCATCTAGTTACGTAAATGGAAAACAACCAAAACCGATGCACCACCATATCCACTGTTACCACCACCATTACTGCTACTACCACCAAAAAAAAGTCACCCATCCAATTATCGTGCTAACCCTTGCTGGCGTGTGATTTGGATCTCAATCCAACATCAACAATTCTGTTATAGCACAACAGCAGTTTATCAATTTGATCCTATTTCCTTCACAGATTACGAAGTTGCATAATATCCAAATATGGCTAATCAGTTCTCGTTGCCATCTGATACAACATGCTTGTTAGTTTCATATCTCAAACTCTAGACATTCGATTGGTGTGATTCTAGTTAGGTTAGTTCAAGAATTTCATCTAATTTAATATATAAAAGTTAGAGAGGTCAATCGGAGCTGTTTTTTATCGAGATTATTTTTAGTGGAGGTGCAGTGTTCAGTTTAGAACTTTAAATGAGGTTTAAATAGGTTTTGTGCTTGGGGAGAAGTGTTAAAATTTACCTTTCGCTTCCGCGATCATGCACCGCCCTCCAATTGTCTATATTAGTGTGAGAATCGATTCTACAGTTTAAATCCTAGGTCAGGCTTCATCTATAGCTGGATCCAACTATACAATGATGGTGGCATACAGGCATACCGATGGACACTCTTAGAGGCGCCACTGCAAAGCACATTGCTTATTTACTTTCTCCTCCAAGGTTTTGTTTTCTTTGTGTGTATGTGTGATTCGTGTATTGTAGTATGTTGTATTCGTCGCAGCGGTTGATGGGGGCCATCGTGAGTCGTCGTCAAACTCTACGCATTGGTGCGCACATGAGGATACGAGGACGGGAATTGATGTACTGGGCAATCCTGTGTTAGGTCCCCGATCTTGTATTGTTGCTCCTTTAACTAGATTCAATGTACCCACGTGCCAATACAAATAGTGATGGGTTTCGAAACAAAAAACAAGTAGAAAATGACTGTGATGCCTGCGGGCTGGGTATGGTGCTGCCAATGGCAATGACCAGCTTTACAGCAACTTGTGAACCTCTATAACTAGGTGAATACCCCGCGCGTTGCCGCGGGATTTTTTAAAAGTAATATCTTGTAAATGACAAATAAATTGATCACGCAAGAAGCACAAACATGCACAAAAGTGAAATAAAATATGGTATTGTTGTACCATCCAACAAAGTAGTATACATGAAGACCAATGGCAATTAATTTCTTGAAAGGACAAAATGTGGCTTAAGCTAATTATAATCCTGAAATAATGTTCGAACAGGATTGATATGTAAAATGATGTAATTAAAAGGAACATCGTAGTCTTCTTGATGTGCCGTAACATGTGAGGGCATGGTACTTCTCCATATGCTAACTTTGGTCCTGGGAAACAATAGTGGATAAATTATTAGTCATCAAGCAGAAGAGTAGATTGATCGATCTCACACCTTTAGAACTCAGAAACCAATTTGAAAGAAGAAGCATAAGCTCTTAGCACTTACCTATGGTTTGTCTCCATTCCTTCTTGGTGTGTGGAGCACTATATATAGAGGGAGAGCAAGCAAACCAAATGAGGCACGGCCAAGGTGAGAGGAGGAAATGGAGGAGTGGAGAGGCTATTTATCAACGTAATTAGGATGGAATTGCATGTTGCATGCATGTAGTAGTGGAATGAGAAAGGATCAAACGTAAAGCACTAAAAGGCATGATGCCCATGAGTAAGGATGAAAACGGAACGGAAATATCCCGAACCGAACCGCATCGTTTTCTATATTTAATCTGATCGAATCTGCATTTTCTTGTCCGACTTTACCGTTTTCGCTTTCGCATTTGAGATGTTTCGTATTTCAAATGTAAAAGTAGAAAACGGTTTACACATTTTTCGACCGTTTTCTACTTTTCTACTTTTCTACTTTTAATTTAAAATATTCCGAATTCAAAATTCGGTTTAAACCGAATTTGGCCAACTACACAGGTCATACAACCCAATTACATGCTGCTCACCACGCAGCTGCGTTCTTTCTACTGGTGGCTAGCTGCCCTCTCTTATAGACGGCGCCCAGCCTCATCTCTCTTATTATGTATTTGGTCGTGCACTTGTTTAATGCTATGCACTTGAACTAGATCATGCACTTGTTAGTTGTGAACTTGTTATGTATTTGGTCGTGCACTTGTTTAATGCTATGCACTGTGAGTCGGTATTTTGTATTGAATTTTCGCATACCGACCGTGTTCGACATAATTCCGCTCAAATTGGTTCGTTTCCGAAATTCTAGATATTCCGTAAGTTCGTGTTTGTTTTCGTGTCTGGCTTGTCCGCTTTCGCTTTCGCTTTCGTATTTCAAATGTAAAAGTAGAAAACGGTTGAGTTTTTCGACCGAGTTCGACCGTTTTCATCCTTACCCATGAGTGTGGGTGGATGGAGGAATGGAGAGGCTATTTATGAAGGTGATTAGAATGAAAATTATTTAACCAAGGAATGGAGAGACTAAAATGATAAGAAGTGGAATGGGAAAGGATCCTACTGTACAACATGCTTGAGTTAATGACACATGGATGGACAGATTCGATTTGAATGGCAAGGTGGGATACGGAGGTAGAGGTAGATGCGTGGGCCAGGAGGGAACAATGATGTGGAGGGCTGTTGAATGATAAAAATAGGCTAGTGGGGTTTTGCTTTATAAGAGTTTAAGATCGATGTTAGTATTCTTTTAACTTTGTACTGCATATTTAACACTCCAATTGACAACAGATGAAAAAATATCTAAACTGCAAAGTTATAAATCCCGTCGAGTGCTGCAACTTGATGTTGATTTTGTCTTTATCCGAGATTATTTAATAGGTATTATAAATATTTATCATATGTAAACCATCTTAAATCAAAAGTTTGTCAACTATAAAAGTCTAGTTCCCTTTAAACTAGACCCCTTTAAACTCTATAGTTTTGGTATACAGTTTATCTTGATCTGACTTCATATGAAAAAGGAATTTTTATGTGCAAACCAAGTGCTAGTACATAGCTACGAACTACTTCCTCTGTTCCAACTTATAAGTCGCTTTGACTTTTTTGGTACATAGATTTTGCTATGTATCTAGACATACATATCTCTAGATACATAGCAACATTGATGTATCAAAAAAGTCAAACCAACTTATAATTTGGAATCGAGGGAGTAGCAGTGAAGCTGCACTCCCGCTTGTAGCTACACTACTAAAAAATGATTTTGCGAGGCGGTGCCAAAACATTAACCGACGCAGTTACAAAATCCAACCGCCTCGAAAAATGTCAGATGATTAACGAAGGCGCTCATTTTATTCACCGAGGTACCAAAAAATGACCGCATCACAAAATCGATTGGCGGATGCGGTTGTTTTATTTACGAAGGCGGTCAGGAAATGCTCGCACCCGAAAATGGATTTATAGAGACAGTCATTTTAAGACAACCGCCTCAATAAATGTACAGTGTTAGTGTAACTTAAAACCAGGTATGATTAGGTTTTATATTTAGGGGGGAGTTTGAAATTTTCTTTTTAGCTTTCACAATCATTCACTCCGTGTAATTGCCTGTCTTAATGTCAGTAGTAGATCCTACAATTCGATTCATATAACAATGCGTTTTATTTTGGTTTTTAGTGCATCGTCCATAGATTAGTTCGTCCAAAGTATCGTCCATAGACACACATTACGTCCCAACTCTGTTCGGCAACGCCTATCATTCAAGCACTAACTGTAACAACGAGTTTCATGCAAGTTGCCAAATTGCTTGCTGTCCGGTTTCTTCAACTAGGTTTGTGTTGTGTAGACTGGACTTGCCATTCCATCTCCACAGATCACAAGTTTGTTGAAAAGCCTACATACTGGTGAAAAAAAAGGAGTCTCTGTTCATAAGCACTTCATTGTATTTTCGCAATTCTAAAACTAGCTAGGTGCCTAGGTTCCGTTAGTTTCACAAGGGCCATGGCCTACCTAGAGATGGCGGAAGTCCATGTTGTCCACAGTTTACACTAGATTAGTTACAGATTCAGACATTACACGTACACATGCTGCAAAGCAAAGCGGGGAAGGCATGCGTTTACACTTGTACACATACAAGACCATGTTGAAGACCAGATCTGCATCTGCTGACTGGCAAGATCATGTTGAATAGTGAGTCAATTTATGATGCTGGTCGAAGTATGCCAGGCCGCCAGGATCTACCTCGTCAAGCTGCTTGGCGCCATTCGCATGTCGACATCGATTGCGTGAGTTGGGGCAGCAACCTCCAATTTTCTAGTCCCAATTTAGCAATTTCCCATGCGTGATTGGCAACTTGGCATTGTGTACAGGGACGTTATAGAGCAATAATACACGTTCACCACATAGAGTTGCAAGAGAAATTTTAAGTGAAGTCCAAGATTTATCCATCTGCGCTGGTCCGTGGAAAATAGGCATGTTTTGTGAATCATTCTGGGATCAAACACTACAGCCAAATCGCCAGCGTTAATGTCAGGCAAGTAGCAGACGATGAGCCACACCAGCTAGCAAAACCTGTGCCTGCCAAGATTATTACCCACTTAATTAGTAGCCCCACGGTTCCGATATGGCGGCGAGAGGAGCGTCGGCAGCGAAGAGGATGACCGGCAGGTCACCGGCGTTCCTCTTACTCCTCACTCTGGTCCTCTTGATGACGGCTACATGCGGTGTCCACCATAACCTTCGCCAGGGAATTGGTACAAGACAGCCGTGCCTCACCGCAGCAATGTTGCTTAGGAATGGAATGTTCAGATCCTGTCCCTTGCCCTCCTACAGCTGCCTTCGCCACAATAGAGCCTCCCTTTGAATCTCTCCTAACTTTTCTAGATATTGAAGACGGGAACGAGGGGCTCTAGGGCTTGAAAATGATTTGAGCCACTTAAGTCTCTGGTCCCGTTCGCGTGCTCTTAAATCCGGCTTGATCTGCTTATTTTTTCATCCGAAACAGTATTTTTCTCTCACAAATTCCTCCAGCATTCCTCCAAACCATCCAGATTCCTCTAAAATCCAGACAAGCGAACAGGCCCTCTGTTAATTGTTTCTGTAGTGTTCGCTCCTGGGTTTTAGTTAGCACTAAGATATATATAATAGCAACTCGTCAAAAAATATGCCAACGTATTACTCGTACTCGATCAAAGGACGGCACGCATGTGGCTGTGTCTTTTCTGCCGGGTATTGTTTGTCTTTATGTAATCACAATAATAGATACAGTGTTTTGTAATGTATTGCTGAAGTTATATTTCAATATTATGATTTACCTTTAATTAAATTAAAAATAGTATGGCTCAGCATTATGTGAATGTATTGATTGGATATGTGTGTGTGTTTGTATTGAAACGGTAGTATATATATATTTTCTAGAACACAATATAACGTGGATATATGAATCCATAAAAGATATATGTGTTTCACTTATGCCTAAATATGTCCAAGACATCCAACCCAAAATTGAGCACCATTTACAAATTTGGTCACCATTTGATAGGCTGCCCAAACGTAGCATTGTAGACATTCTCTTTAGCCTCCTTAGCCCTGATGCATGGTGTTTGTGCCATGAGTCCTGTGGTGGTTGAGCTTGCGTGTGGCTTGAGAAAGTTAGGGCCATGGTCGTGATCAATGCCGCGGTGGCCATGCCTTGTCACTCTCGTGGGATGATCCCGTTGAAAAATGAGGTAATTTCTAGATTAATACCAGAATATAAATCATGACAATCTCATAAACTATCATGTAGAGCCCTAACATACTAGTTAGATTGGACAAGATTAGCAGCGACATAACGAAGATCATCATGATCAACATAGCAAGGCAAACGACCACAATAGATTGGATCACGTGGTGTGTACCTTTTGTTTGTAAGGGAAGACGGCTGTCATGCGCCCAATGTGGCCCCCCTGATAACTGGCCTAGCGGGCCGAGCGAGACTCAGCGCAGGGCGATGTCGGGCCTACGACGCCTCCTACGCGCGGCCAGAGGAGGGGGCGGCGTGACCAGAGGAGGTCGCGGCCAAGGCGAGCCGCCGCTGCCTTGGGCAAACCCCGCAAACGGGATGGATTAGAGTAAAATAGGAACTGTAAGAGGTTTGCTTAGGAAAAATAGAGTGAGATTTTGGTAGGAGAATAAATAGTTACTTGTTATGAAAGCAGTCCAAATCTATAAGGACTCTTTCAATTAAATTAGATTGCTTAAGGACCAAGTCTCCTAGGACTATAAATAAAAGGGCCAGGTAATCATTCGATCTTAAGCAAGAGAAATAATCTATTCCCTATCCCTCTCTTCTATCTCTCTACTGCCGACCCCCCTCTCCCTCTCAAGCACGCGCCCGTGCCCCCCTCACACTACTAGAAATATCCACATCTATGACAAAAATGTTAATGACGATTCCGAAACTATCATAGAAGATCACTTTTTATGACGAATATTTCTGTTTCGTCATAGATCAGTGGTGACGATCCTCAAACCCTCTCTATCTATGATGAAATCAGATATCGTCACAAGAAACGTCATAGAAGAGCATAGGGTTTCGTCATAGATCACTCGTGTGACTCGTCTGTGACGATCTTCTTTAATACTGTGACGAACAGGGCTTTGTCATTAAACTAATTACACATCTGTGATGAACAATATTCGATCTGTAACGAACGATGCTTTGTCATAGATCTCCACACGGTACTTTCTCCATTCGATGTGTACCTGTGGGACCTGCAGTTACTCATCCATGACACTTGCAATTCATCATAAAAGTCTCCGCTCGATCCTTTCTCCATGCGACGTGTACCTGTGGGACCCTTCTCCATCCGACCTATGGGACCCGATGGCTTACGTGTCATGTGTACCTGTGGGGCCTTTCTCCATCTCCATCCGACTGGTGGGACCTGACGGCTTGCATGTCACTTGTGCTTGTGGAGCATTCTCCATTTGACTTGTGGGACCCGATGGCACCTTTCTCCATCTCTATCCAACTTGTGGGACCCGACGGTTTGCATGTCACCTGTACCTATAGGACACTTCTCCATCTCCATCCGACATGTGGGACCCAATGGCTTATGTGTCATGTGTACCTGTGGGACCTTTCTCCATCTCCATCTAACTTGTGGGACCCGACGGCTTGCGTGTCACTTGCTGCCGCCGGGGTTTAATAAATTCAAATTCAAAAAAAAACCATGAGAGCTAGGAGTCAAACCCGAGACCCAGAGTAAGGAATAGACCGTCTTCACCATTCTGCTAGACGCCTGGTTGTGTTGACATGTCTTTGGAGCCCTCATAGTAGTATATGTTCTCTGTATGGACATGTTGACCTATATATTGGATATATCCCCTGCAAGTGGAAACAAATATGTGCTCGTTGGACTTGTGGCGGTGGCAACGGAGGATCATCGGTGTGCTGTGGTGGCTTAGGCATCCTTTTGGAGGCTAGGCGGCGTGTCTTCCCGATGGAGTACTGCGGCATTGGCGTCCATGTCCATCGTGTGCCGCAGCAGAGGCGACAGATCCGATCCGTGGGTCTCCTTTCTCGTCTTTTCCTATTCGCTTCACTATTTTGGTCCTTGCTTACAAGAAACATTGTAGCATTGTAGATTTGGTTAGGCCAATGATGATGAAAAGAATTAGGAGGTGGCACTGTTTGGTTTTCTACTAGTGTCTTGGTTTTCTGCATATCTTCAGTGTTCTTACTGTAAATGCATGTGTGCAACTAGGCCAGTTAATTGTCAAGTGCTTGCTTGATTATACCTATCTATCTAGGCAAACAAATAGGCCCTTCGCTTCTGCCTTAAACTATTTTTTCTGTCCAGTGCTTGCTCGATTCTACATTTTTGTTTAATATGCTCTAGTGCCACCAGTGAGTCCTTATGGTATTTTAAACTTGTAAGTGTGATGGTTAGACTTAATTTAGCTGGAATTGTAATGGTTATAGCTCCATTAACTATTACTCTAGTTTGAGTCATATATATATATATATATATATATATATATATATATATATATATATATATATGTGGTGCTACTCTAAATTTAGATGAGGTCGTACCATGAAAATTGTTAATGGTTGTTCAAGTTGCACTTTGGTATGAGTTGTGGACTTCACTGATGGATCTTTGTTGGATTATTTTCCTCTTTAGTGATCTCATTACTGAGCAAGCTCTCATCCTACTGCACACTGATGAAATGGAGGAGGCCCCCAACAAGAGGAACGCACTGGCTAGCCTCATGGACGATGTCTTTGTCGAGATTCTTCGCCGCCTCCCTGTTCGCTCCATGTTTTGCTGTAAATGTGCCTGTCACTCCTAGAAATGCCTCATCTTGGACAACCATAAGTTGATGCCCCAGACTATGGTCGGCTTCTTCTATGATGGAATCTATGGCCAATGAAACTTCACCAGTATCACCAGTGTTTACTCCTCCTTATCCTTCTTGCCCTTTACCATGAACAATGTAGCTGTCTCAGATTGCTTCAACGACCTCATCCTTTGCTGGTGCCTTGGGGCTGATGGATACCGCTATGTCATCTGCAATCCGGCAACCCATAAGTTGAAGGTATTGCCGCCTAGAATCCATTCTATTGGTGAGGCTCGATTGGGGTTTGATCTGATAGCCTTCTCGCACTTCCATGTGTTTGAATATATGGAGGAGGATGGTCTGTGCGTGGGTGTGGACATCTACTCATCTAAAACTACAGCATTGATCTTTAAGGAATCTAAATGGGACGAGGAGGTTGAGTTGACATTTTCAAAATAAGCAACTGTGTTTCTTAATGGTTGTCTGCACTATATTGGGTTCTGCCAGGGTTACCGTTGTATACTTGCTGTGGATATGGAGGGAAAGATATGGAGAGAAATTCCTAATAGATCGTGTGATTTTTCACGCTCCATCCATCAAGCTCAGGGTCACTTGTGTCACTGTAGTGTTGGTGGTCGCAATATGTCCAAGCTTTCAATCTGGATCCTTGAAGACTATGGTTGTAATAATAAATGGACATTAAAGCATACTATCAGCCTACGTAAGTTGTTTAGAAAGACAGAAACAATTGGGTTATTTTGATTTTGAGTCGTGCTACACAACGGTTATAGTTCACCTAGAATGGAATTTGATTTTCTTTGTTAGGGTTGGGGTGGAAAGAGCCGCCATCGCATATAACATGGACAGCAGAAAATTTTATGTCATCCCTACACATTACATTCAGTATGGTAGATGTGACATCCTGCCATAAATCATTGGCATACCTTACTATCTTCCCTATGTTCTCTTGTTCTCGGAGTTGGAGTCATTAGCAAAGTAGTAAATAAAGAGCTGCATTTGATGTATCTCTCTGTCATGACATGTTTAAATGGATCAATGTTGTTTGATTGTCTATGGGCATGTTAATTTCCTCTTGGATGGATGTTGTCATTATTTTGCAGCAACTTTAACTTGTTTGTAATATAAGCTAAGGTCTGTGCAGTGTGTCAGACGCGTTCAAACCTACAGAGGTTGTAACATTTCAACACCAATGGCTCCTCTTTGTTTCCAAAAAAACACCAATGGCTCCTCTGTAGTAGTGATATATTAACCGCCGCGATCTCTTTCGCAACTCCGCTTGTTTTCCTTCCTTCCCTGAGCCCTCCCATTCCCACTATAGATCTAAAATCGCCAGGAATGTGCGGTTGCCTTCTCCAAACCTACTTCACTCTTAGCCACCGTCATAGTCAAGGGTGATCCTTTTGTGAAGCGTGCATAGAAGGGGGATGACGCCGTGCCCGTGGTGAAGGTGGATGATGTCGTGCTCATGGTGAAGGAGGATGACACCATGCTCGTGGTGAAGGAGGATGGCGCCATGCCAGTGGTGAATCAAGATGAAGCTTCGGTGGATCCCTATGGTGAGAGACAATTTGGCCGTTGGCATCATGAGGAAGGCTTTCTTGAAGATCAGGCATGTGCTATAGAACACCGGTCTGGGCACCCTCAACCTGCCTTAGGAGGAAAAGATGAGCAGTTACATCTTCATTTTTCACCAACTCATTGATGTCTTGAAAGAACTGCCAGCCTACCTGAACAAGAATCGCGCGGATAACACGGAGTACATCCTCGCCTGCTACCGAAGCCGGATAGATGGCTTTGACACTAGCGTCGCGATGTAGGGAATCAGCATCGCCCACAACACCGAGAAGCACTGGCTCAACCTGTTTTGAGCCAATGCTGAGCAGGTGGCCAACTGCATCACTACTAACGAGGATGACGTTGATACCAATGACGAGGACAAGATCGAGGACAGTGATACCAACGATGAGTAGAGGAGTAAATAAAGTTTCATTTGATGTATCTCAAGTTGCATTTGCTGTATCTTCCTTATGTTGGGAGTAAGGAGGGAGTACATGTTGTTACTTTTTCCTTATGTTGTTACTCTTCCTTATGTATCTTCCCTTGCATTTTATATCGGATGCGTTCAAATGTATAGAGGTTTTGATTTGTGAAGTCTTATTTGCATGTCTGTGTTTACTATATTGTTGAACTTTGTATTAATTAGGTGGGTTAAACTCTGTTGAGCATGGTATAGATCAGGTCATTTGGTAGCTAGTTTCTAGCTGCTATTGGTTGGTTGTACCTGCAGGTTTTTTTCTGGTTCGCTTTCTGATCTGTAGTATGGTAAACATGTATAATGGAATTCATCTGATCAAGTCTCGCGTCGATGTAATGCCTAACGGAGGAGCCACATAGCTATTCAAATTTTACAGCACACGTAGGAAAGTCCGATCATTGTAAATCTGACCAGGCTAGACACATCTCATGTTATATAGGGAAACCTGTTTCATATGAATACATTCATTGAATTCCTAAAGAAACAAATGAAATTGAAACTAGTTACATGTCCGGCCCATTCAAATTTACGCTGCTTGGACTATCAAGCGGGTATATGGTTTACAAGAAACATGTGAACATCATTTTGTCAAATATACTAGAGGGGCATGGTCAGGGGAAAAGTTGTGATCATTTGTTGTAGAGTACACATCCGTGGTATGGTAACTAGTTGTCGTCTGTAAGCATGATGTCGGTTAGTGTCAACCGACGGAAGGGGGAAGCCACTCATGACTACTACTACTGATACAAATGTTGTGACCGAGTGCACTCCGTAGGCAATAGTTTTACTCATAGCTCTGTACTGTATAGTGTCCGATGAGATAAAATGTGCCGCATTCGGACTTTCTTATGAGCATAGTAAAATATTAGAGTGAAGCGAATGCGGCAGGAAAGCTGGTCACAAGAAGTGAATCAAGAAAAAGAGCTTTGGACACGCTTGAGACTTGAATGCCTGGTGCAGTTGTGATAGGTCTTTTCTGTACTTAATTAATTTCAATCCAAGCAGTCACAATAGTCGAGGGGTAGACTAAAGAGTGAGATGTGTCCAGCTCGGTTAGATTTATAATGCTCGGACCATCACAGGGACTCTAGGGCAAGGCAAGGTAAAGATTTGGTCTATCGGCGGTAAAGTCAGCGTGAGTTATTTCCCAACTACTTGTATCACCATTACTTGCACTTCTCCATCTTCGGTAGGCCTATTTAACCCAGGTCTGGATGCACCTCTTGGGCTCAATCCACACACTCTTGAATCCACACACTCGTGAGCCAATCATCTTTCTTCATCGCCTAGAGGTGCTTTGTCTTCCTCCTTGCACCTCTCACAGCCTGGAGACTGTGAGAGGTTCAAGATGGAGATGAAGCACCTCATAGGGATGCTAGTATTTGGAGAAGGCCTTCAAGATTGGGTGCTTTAGATTCCATAATCTTGTTGCACTTGAGCATCGAGATACAAATCTGCATCCCTTGATCCTCAGAGGTAGCAAGATTATGGAATATAAAGCACATCACTGAGATGCTGGTGCAAGTTTTGTGAGGTGCTCCTTCTCCATCCTTTGTGAGGTGCTGCCGTTGAACAGGAGCTTGACCTTGATGATTGCAGATCTTGTGTTAATAGAAGATCTGTAATCATCTGGTTCTCTCCTATTCAGGGGTTCCATACTCGATTGAGGGTGCTTCAAGTTTGCGAGGTGCTCGTTCTTCAAGATTGGGTGTTTAGAGCATTTCTAGGAGTACCCAATATTCTCTAATAATTAGCCAATTAGTTGTGTTATTAGTCCATACCTTGTCTCTCGCCCCTTGTCTCTACTAATATAGTTTGCTCGGACGTGTCCCCGGTAGACGACAAGCGGGAGCGCGACGATACATGAGACCCGCACGTGATGTGGGCCAGCAAGAGCAAAGGAGGTGGAGCGCACCAGGAGCGGCATCGTCGAGGGAGATGACAGGTGACAGGAAAGCTGGACACAACAAGTGAATCAAGAAAAAAAGAGCTTTTGACCACTATGTCACGCTTGAGACTTGAATGCCTGGTGTGGTTATGATAGGTCTTTTCTGTACTTATTTCACTCCAATCCAAGCAGTCATGACAGTCAAGGGGTAGACTGAGGCTGTGTTTGTTTTCCCTCCTAAACTTTAGTCCCTGTCACATCGGATGTTTGGACACATGTATGGAATAGTAAATATAAACTAATTACAAAACTAAATGCATAGATTGAGACTAATTTGCGAGATAATTTTTAAGCCTAATTAGTCCATGATTTAACAACGTGGTGCTATAGTAAATATATGCTAATGATGGATTAATTAGGCTTAATAAATTCGTCTTGCGGATTACTAAGGATTGTCTTGCGTTTGCAGTAAAAGTCAACAGCTATGGCTCCTCCGTTCTGCATTAGATCGAGGCGAGACTTGTTCAAATGAACTCGCAGCATGGTTCTTTCAAGTTCAACAAATTTTATCAAAGAAAAGAGTTGACTTCAACAAAGATCAAAGGCACTCATGAATATTTAGCAAATTAATTTTCAGATCAAAGAGAACTAGAAAGAAATTTGCAGCGAAAAGCAACCAACAGGGGCTAGAAACCAGCTACAAAATAACCAAACGACCTAAACTACACCACGCTCAACAGAGTTTAACCCACCTAATACAAAGTGCAGCAAAAGTTCACACAGACATGCAAATAAGAGTTCACATATTTGCAAGGGCGTCCCACTGATCAAGCCTAGTCATGACTACTAATACTACTGATACGTCCCATAGATCAAGGGTCGAGACGGGCGTGCAGGATCTGCTCCACGTTCAGCTTCGCAAAGATGGCATTGGCGGCAGGCTCGAGGCTCTCGATGAGATCATCGATCTCATTGTTGTCTGATCCCAGCGGGAAATCCTGCTCTACCACCCAGATGTTCACCGCCTCACCAAACTAAAGTTGGGCAGCGGCCAGCGCCATGGCAGCCACTTTACGAATGGCTTCGGACACCACGGCTCGAAGGCGGGCTAGCAGGGCGTGGAGGCACTCCGCTGAGGTGATTGGATGGTCCGATATCTCCATGGGGAAAGCAGTGTAACAGATGGTAGTCGCATCTAGATGCAGGTTACAGAACCGCCTGCTCACTTCCGTAAGCGCTGCGCCTTGTTCTGGGCCTCCGCCTGGATGGCCGCCTTGTCTTCTCGCGCCTGGGCGGCTTCCTGCTAGGCCACGTCAAGTGCGGCATGCGCGGCCACCAAGTCACCACGCAGCATGTTGGCGTCTAGTCTGGACGAACAAAACAATGCTCGAACCTCGTGGTAATCCTTCAATAACTTACGGTAATTTTTGTTGCCTGAAGATTCGCCCTCTTCTGACGATTCGCCCACTTCAGAAGTAGAGGGCTGTGCGGGAATAGATGGGCTCGGTGGTGGCGAACGACGATAGGACGACTCTCCGGCACCACCAGTGGGAAGCCCCACGATGGGGGATGGCGCTGCCATGGAGGAATCGCTGCACAATAATGCAAGCCAAGTTCAAGCCCAGATGATAAGTGGGAGAGCGATAGGATTTAGAAGGCAAATGATTAACCAATCTAACCGGCGCCGCACGACACAGAATCGCCGGTGGCTACCCCCATCGACAGATGCCTTGCGGGAATGCTTTTCGAGCGTGACCATGGACGAAGAACCTGGCTCTAGGGACAATGAGGCTCCGATGACATCTGGGATCACCCCCTCTCTCGAAACCGGTCGAACGCCGCTCGATCAACGAATGACATCGTCCACTCCGTCATTGTCCCCACGGGGGGTGTTGGTAGCACAGAGGGCGTAGTAGGGTGGAGGGCAAAAGCTTTGGGATGGTACTGAAGTAGGAGCTCTAAAGAGCCTTCCCTCTCACCCCTTTTCTCTGCTATTATATTTCCCGATGACCAACGAGCAATGAGACGCTTGCGTGGTTTGGCGGTGCGGCTTCGCCGCGTCACATCAATGTGACGGGCTGCGAGGCGATGTCCCTGCTGCAACAGGCTGCTGACGCCACCCATCGCGCATGCCTACGCTGGAATCTAGGTAGTCAATATTTCTTATGGCCGGACCTGTGAAAATGCATTTCGTAATTAATCTAATGATATTTATTTGATATCATAAATATTGAAAATAGATTTCTCAAGATTCAATTTGGTTACTGGGATGTTGATGAGGACTACATAGCGATTGTAGTTCACCCAGAATTGGAAATTGATTTTCTTTGCTGGGGAGGAAAGAACCATCATCGCATATAACATGGACAGCTGAAAAGTTCATGCCATCCATGTCCTTGCCATTTGGTATGGTAGACGTAGCGTCCTGCCAAAGTTCATCAGCAGACCTTACTACCTTCCCTATGTTCCCATGTAGTACTTGGAAAAATTAGCAGAGGAGTAAGCAAAGTTTCATTTGATATATGTCATGTTCATGGTGCACTAAAGTTTGGCCCGTGTTGTTTCTCAACGGTCGGACAATCCAACGCGCCGACCTAGATTTAAAAACAGGGCCCAAACTTAAAATTGTAAACGACACAGTAACAAGCATCACAGGAAAACGAGGAAAAATGAGACTTGCTCGTATGAACTCGTCGCTTCATGGTTCTTGCAAGTTTGACTAATTTCATCAAATACATGCAAATAAGAGGCGAGCAGTGCCATCCCACTACTCAATGTCATTCAACTACTACCAAGACATACTAGTTCTAACTACAGATGATTAACATGATTTCATACTAGTTCTAATTACAGATGATTAACATGAAATTTGCAAGGTAAACCTGGCTGGGTTGAACCTATCAAACCTCTGCACCGCGCAGAATCGACGTGGCCGGACGATCCCTTCAGACCATCCAGCCCTGGTTCCTTGCCAGCACGTGATGCCGGGCAATCTTCTTGTCAAGGGCGTACATCCCCTGTGGGCGGAGGTTGGACCAAGTGAGGACATGCTTCCTGACGAAAGGCTGTATCCAACCACGAGACGCACTCTGTGGGCAAAGGGGGCACACCAACTAGCCATAGCGGCTGGCACGTATCATCAGCTTCTGGCTCTTAGGATTGCGAGTTGCGACCCATGGCGACGATCGTCCTCCGAGTCCGTCGTAATGTAGCCCGAAGAACGCTCGAACATGTCCTCAACGGACGGCGAGAGGGAACATGATGATACATGAGACCCGCTCATGATGTGGGCTAGCAAGAGCAGAGGAGGCCACACGGCCTACGACGATGGCAAAGTGGAGCGCACCGGGAGCGGCGGTGGCGAGGGAACCACCGGTGCTGGTGGCGCCAGCGTCGTCGTCGAGGGTGACAGGGAGAGCAATGGTAGTCTATGGGACGGTGGGCGGGAGCACGACGGGAACATCGGTCTCCCATGACTGGACATTGATGCTGCTTCCGCTGACACCGAAGCAGGGCACACCATCGGCCCCCTCCTCTGAAGCGGGGAGAGCTAGTGCTCTGGAGGGAGCGGGGACTAGAGCCGAGCGACCCTTTTTTGAGTAGCGCTTTATGGGCACGGCCTTAGTGGCAAGCGACGGGGAGGCAGAGTTCGGGACTTTGTGAGGTGAGGCAAGGGTTTTTTGAGCAATGCAAGGTGGAATCAAACAATGGGAGCGAGGCCAGGCTTTATGTATACACATGGAGGACCTTCTATATGCTGTGAAGTATACAGTGCGGTTCAATCCAAGCAGTCACAACAGTGTGGTCAAATCCAAGCGTCCGGGCCAGTCAAATTAACACTGCTTGGACTGTGAGCCGTGCATACGGTTTACAAGAAACAGGTAAACGTCATTTCAACACCAATGGCTCCTCTGTTCTGCATCATAGGTAAACAGTCTTACTTAAAATTGTAAACGACACAGTAACAAGCATCACAGGTGTTGGGACATGCCATATTCATATGGGCCAAGTCCCCTAGAAGAGGCCCAACTAGTGCCATTGGAGTGGCATGTAAAACCCACCCACACCGAGGGGACGCTTGTAAATTTCCACTTGCCTATATAATGCCAAGAACATGAGGGCAAGGGGGCTCTCGCTTCTCCCACTATTTTTTCGCAAACCCTAGCTGCCGCCTCACTCTCCCCCTACACATGTTGAGGCCTTCGTCGGAGCCTTCTTTGGCCAGGCCTTCGTCGCCAGCCTTCTCCGGCCGGGCCTTCGTCGCCAGCCTTCTCCGGCCAGGCCTTCGTCGGAGCCTTCTCCGGCAAGGCCTTCGTCGCCAGCCTTCTCCGACCGGGCCTTCGTCGGAGTCTTCTCTGGCAAAGCCATCATCGGTAGACCTTCTCCGCACCGAGAAGCCTCCACCTCTCCAACCTGTTCGGGACGCTTGTCCCAACATTGGCGTCCACCGTGCTCGGCACGAATATTTTTTTTGAAGCAATGGAGGTTTGATTCTATGAGAACCTCGGAGGAAAGGTAAAATTCTCAGGGCAATGGTACGATCTCCTTAAATGCTCGTAGCAAGCGGAGTCGGTACGTCCAGTTTTAACTTCACCAACTTTTTTCAGAAAAATCACCTAAACTCTTTTCCGACCCTCGACCATTTTTATTAAGAAAAAAACCCCTTCGGTCGTTTTTTCTAAAGAAAAATCTGCAAAAACAACCGTGCCTTCGGCCATTTTTGTTAAAAAAAAAGAAATTAGCCAAAAAGGTTTAAAGCCTTCGGCTGTTTAATAAAAGTGCCTTCGGCCATCTTAGTTAAACGAAAACGAACCACCGAAGTTCCTAAGGCCTTCGCCTTTTTTGTCTCAAAAGTC
The DNA here is from genome assembly GCA_904845875.1 of Miscanthus lutarioriparius. Taxonomy (NCBI): domain Eukaryota; kingdom Viridiplantae; phylum Streptophyta; class Magnoliopsida; order Poales; family Poaceae; genus Miscanthus; species Miscanthus lutarioriparius. The sequence goes on along the minus strand of CAJGYO010000014.1, from coordinate 57,208,694 downwards.
ACCAAAAGGAATAAAGTCTCCGGCCCTTGTTGCAAAAAAAAAAAACATAACATATAAATCACCCAAGCTCCAAAAGCCTTCTGCTGCTTTTGTAAACAAAAAAAATCTCCGCAGCAAGGAAGGCCCGAGCTCTAGATGTACGAGAGATTTCTTCATGTACTAGTTAACCTGCAGAAAACGCAAGCTTTTTGATGAGCCAATGCAGGCCCGCTCTACTATCTCTCCCGTCCCGAAGCACGACGTCATTAACCTGACGCGGCAATCGTCATCGCACCAGCTAGAACGCAAGCGCGTAGGCCGGCGCCGTGTCGTCCTGTACGGAGGTCCCCGATCTTTCGGCCGAGAAGCAACGAGGCCCGTGCCGGCAGCCTACGCAAAGCTCCCGGCCATCCAAGCCTCAGATCACCAGCCTCAACGAGCCTATCCAAATCGAAGGTCCGGGTGACCGAAGGGCCACCCGCCCAAGCCCAAGTCGAAGGCCCAGGTAACTGAGTCTACATGCTAACCAAGAAACCACGTTCCTGTGCGTGTGCAGGTCATACTTACACAAAGAAGGCTGTAATTCTCACGTCTCTCGAAGGCTGAAATTTTGGGATTGGATTTCTCGACGGCTCCCATATTGATCCTTCGAATAACATTCTCGGAGGCTTCACAATTATTTTGGGTCTCGGGCTGACGGTCACGCCGAATCCCTTTAATCTGCGAAGGGTACACAGTTGCTACTTCTCTTCTTAAATCGGTACAGTGATTCCATCAGAAACTTGTGCCAATATTCTACTCTCTCATTTAGTTCGCATCTATAAAATTGTGTACTATCTTTGTTGTTCTAGTGACCTTTTTTACATATGTTCCAAGTATCCTTTTGCAGCAACTAAATCAACCCAAAAGTGAGTATTTCTCACCAGCTCATAATGTCTTAATGATTTTGCTCTTATGATTTACTTCGTGACAATTTCGATCTAACATTCGTCTCTCAAGACAAATTTAAAAAAAATTAACCCATGCTTACAACTTATCACCAATGTGACAAAAAAAAGTTGTTGTGGCCTTCGCCACATAAAAAACGTAGCCTGAGTGGCCATACATGCTTAACCGGCTAACTTAAAATACTTTTTCTATTACTTTTTGTTGAACCCCTGTTTGTTACTAACATGCATGTAAGTATCTCTTATCCTACCAACCTAACCCCATAGAGTATATTTTTCAACGTTATATTCACGTTTTCACATTCCCAAGCCGAATCAGTCAGTACTCTCTATCAGCCAGCCAGTGGTTCTCATTAATTGTTCAGCCTTTGTCATACATCTGTCCCGTTCTTAAGTTTGCATCAGTCAGTACCCTCCGTCAGTCAGATACTTCAGTGATCCTTTATCATCAGTGGCCTTCGACAGTCAGCGGCCTTCGTCAGTCATGATCTATAATTGGCAATCATCAGTTATTAGACTTCGTCAGTTATTGGCTTTCATCATTTGTCATTGGCCTTCACCTAGCATTGGTTCTTAGCAGTCTTTGTCAGTTATTGGCATTCGTCAGTCATTGTCTTTCATCATTTGTCGGTGGCCCTCATCTATCATTGGTTCTCAGCAGCCTTCGTCAGTTATCAGCCTTCGCTAGTCAACAGCTTTCGTCAGTCAGTTACCTTCAACAGTCAGTGACCTTAATCTATCACTGGGTATCATCAGTATATAGCCTTCGTCAGTCATCGGCATTCATCAGTTAGTGGCCTTCATCTATCATTGGGTGTCCTCCGTCAGCAACCTTCGTCAGTCATTGGCCTTGGACATTCAGCAGCTTTCGACATTCAATAGCCTTCGTTAGCCAGCAGTCTTCGTCATTTAGCAGCTTTCGTCAGTTGGCAGCCTTCATCTGTCAGCAGCCTTCGTCAGTTGGCAGCCTTCGTCATTCAGCAGCCTTCTAGCCAGCGGCCTCTCTCAGAAATCAACTTTGGACAGACACCCAACCTTCGAACCCACAAACACTAACATGTTTTTCTTTTTTTTGCAGGTTATATTGTTGAAATTTTTTTAGTTTTTATAATATGCATTAACCAAATTTTATCTGAGCTAACCTTCGCAGGGAACTGATCCTTTTTATGTTCAATATTACAAGTCACATCTATAACCTTACAGGTTCTTGAATGGCAGCCTTCGCTAGCCATCCGATACTACAACCCTCTCATTCGAGGGCATTATTTCTTATATACAGAGCTTATCTTTTGTTTAAGCATAACTATCATTTTTGCAGGGTGTATGATATGTTTACCCCTTTTAATATTTTCATGCAAATGCACTTACTTGCATCATCACATACATACATGCATTACATAAATGCATTGCACCGCGGTAACCCAACGAAGACCTGTCCATAATTAGGCATCGGGGCCGTCACTCTCAAAAGCTTCAAAAAGCTTTACACGACAAAGATCTGTCTGCATCAGGCATCGGGACCTTCGCTCTCTCAAAACCTTCAAAAACTTCACCCCTTGCATATTATATGAAATGACTAATCATCTTTTGCAGTAAGTAGAAAGCCAGTGTCTTTCTGAGTGTCGAAAGACTTGCAAGTAAGTTGATAATCGACGAAGCTATAACGCCCAACCTAAGTCCAAAAAAATGCAGGAGATCAACTTAGGTGAATTTTCACGCGACTTCTCCGGCCTTCGGCATGCGGTGTCGACGCCTACATTGGCATCGCCTTCGTCATGATGGGCTTCGCCACCATCTTCAGTGACTTCACCAACATTGCCTCCGCCAAAACACAATTTTTAGGAGGGCCTTCGCCAAACAACTTTGCAGGAGGGCCTTCGCCATCACATTCAGCATCTATACCAACCTCGCCTCCGCTAAACACCTTTGTAGGAGGGTCTTCGCAAATAGTCATGGGAAACCAGGATGACTCGCATCAGGGGGCTTCACCGACACCTTCGTCCTCAACACCAATATCTACTCCACCAAGCACCTTTGCAGGAGGGGCTTCACCATCATCTTCACCTATCACAACGGCTTGAGAGCCTTCGCCAACACCTCCAACATCAATGCCCACAATGACTTAATTATCATTATCACCAAGATCAAGGGGCTTCATTAGCTCCTTCGATATCAAGGTCTACCATACCTTCATCAACCACTTCGACTCAAGGGGCTCATTGGCAACTCTAGTCGAAACATCTACTTCCACTGCTATGACTACATCGATTACACCTTCGTCATGAGCACCGGCCAAGAGGGGCTAAGGGAGCAAATTGGAGGACTAGCAACTCCGGAACGTGAAGTCTTTTTGCCTGGCGCTCGTGAGATGGACTTGAAGATGAAGGCCTCCACGCCGAAAAGGCTCAAAGATGAAGACCTCCATGCAGAGAAGGCCTCAAAGACGAAGACCTCCACGCTGAGAAGGCCATGGAGATGAAGACCTCCTCACCAAGAAGGCTCGGAGATGAAGGCCTCCGCGCCGAGATGTCCTTGAATATGAATACCTCCATACCGAGAAAGGCTTAGAAATAAAGACCTCCGTGCTAAGAAGATCTCAGAGCTGGAGACCTACGCGTCGAGAAGATGTTGGAGGAGAAGGCCTTGAAGAAAAAAGCCTATGCGCTAAGCAAAGGCAAGGATCCATGTCATAGAAGTGGAGAACGAAGCCAAAGCCCAATGTTGAAGACATAAGGAAGAACAAGGCACTTAGAGGTAGATGCCTCTGGACTTAGAGCATGTATAGGTTAGAGTCGTGCACATGCTCTTTTCTCCGTGCCCTTTTTTCCCATAGGGTTTTTGGGTTGGAGTTTTTAGTGAGCGTGCACGTGTGTGGTTTGCGAAGGGTAGTTCTCACAATCAAGGTTCAAGTTGTATTGTGCCTCTTCTAGTATGAACATCTACTAGTTCATGTAGTACCAGCCATAACCTAGTAGATGAGGGGTTACTATTGGGACATGCCATATTCATATGGGCCAAGTCCCCTAGAAGAGGCCCAACTAGCGCCATTGGAGTGGCATGTAAAACCCACCCCCACCGAGGGGTCGCTTGTAAATTTTTGCTTGCCTATATAATGCCAAGAACATGAGGGCAAGGGGCTCTTTCTTCTCCCACTATTATTTTTTCGCAAACCCTAGCCACCATCTCACTCTCCCCCTACGCGGTGTGAGGCCTTCATTGGAGCCTTCTCCAGCCGGGCCTTCGTCGGAGCCTTCTCCGGCCAGACCTTCGTCGAAGCCTTCTCCGGCCAGGCCTTCGTCGCCAGCCTTCTTCGGCCAGGCCTTCGCCGCCAGCCTTCTTTGGCCAGGCCTTCGTCGGAGCCTTCTCCGGCCAGTCCTTCGTTAGAGCCTTCTCTGGCCGGGCCTTCGTCACCAGCCTTCTCCGGCCAGGCCTTCGTCGAAGCCTTCTCTGGCCAGGCCTTCATCACAGCCTTCTCTGGCCAGGCCTTCGTCACCAGCCTTCTTCGGCCAGGCCTTTGTCGCTAGCCTTATCCGGTCGAGCCTTCATCGGAGCCTTCTCCGGCCAAGCCTTCATCAGTAGACCTTCTCCGCACCAAGAAGCCTCCACCTCTCCAACCTATTTGGGATGCTTGTCCCAACAACAGGAAAATGAGGAAAAACTACGGAGGATACTGTCAGACACGTTCAAGTATATAGAGGTCAGACTTTCTTACGTGTGTAATAACATTTTAACACCAATGGCTCCTCCGTTCTGCATTACACTGAGGCAAGACTTGCCCCTCGGTGCAAGGTTCTTGCAAGTTCAACAAAGATTGACACAGACATTCATATAAATACTTCATATATTAGCAAGGGTTCGTCGTACATGAGCCCAACAAATACAATACATGACTTCATGCTATCCCACAGATCAAAGCCAGTCATGGTACTACTAATACTACCAATGAATAGTACCCAAAGCACACAAAATCTCAATGTGGTCCAATCAGTTTGGTCTTGTTGAGATATTTGAGGTCATGAGGATGAAATTAATCTTCTAGAATATTCTCAACATGTGTAGTATTAGAAACTGTTTGACCAACCCCTTGAATCTAGGATGGCATTTACTGTCAGCCGTCTAAGGTCCTCTACATTCGAAGCGATTCCACTTCCAATTCCATCTCGTAACTACCCCGTTGTTCATCCCATAGCTATTTAACACTGGGTTCCCTTTGAATATTCCTTGCTCCAACTCCAAACCAATTCAAATCACAAACTAAGCCACTAGACCCATAGAGTAGCCATCGCCATGAGCTCCACCGGAGAACCTGCTGCCTAGTTTTCCACTTTCAAACACCGCGTCAAGTCGAGAACGACATCGAATAACATCTTCACCATCAAGGATCCATCTAGTGGGAGCGGCATTAAAGCATCGTTCTCTGTGACCCTAGAATGCACGGTGACCAAGACCCGCAAAGCTGGTGGTCACTGGTAGCCAGTGCACCTCCAGTACGAAGGAGGCAGCACTACTAGGATCTTGAAGGCGAATCAAGCCATGGGCATCCTCAGTGACCAGGAAGGTGTTTGTGATGTCCTCCATGGCTTGATGAGGACATTCACGCGGCTGCAGCAACTCAACCTCACCGACAAGCAGTGGGAGGACATCCTTCCTGAGCCCAAGGTTACTGAACTCGTGGCCCTAGCACGCGAGGCCTGCTGGGATGGCTGCATCGCCCACGCGACGCTTGAGCTTTGGGTCGATGAACAATTCAAGTTCATTGCGTCCAAGGTGCTCTTGACGCTTTGTGTAACATCCTGGGTTTTTGTGCAGCCAAAAATACGAGCTTTTTAAAATTTTTCCTGCAGATGCGTGAAGCATGTAGTCTCTAGGTCAAACCCAAGTCGACTAAGGTGAGCTTATTAACAAATCGTTGCATTCATATAGAATTGAGTGTAGGGAGTGCCTATGTTCTTGAGTTAGTTTTGAGTTTGAGTCTTGTTGGAGTTCGAAGTGCACACATTCGTAGCAAGATCCTCTCGAATCCTTTGCAAATTCATCTCAAATCCCTTTCAAATTCTTTTTCAAATTCCTTATAATAACTCATAAAGGAAAAACATTTTCCTTTTTCATTTCTCAACCAGCCCACCATCCCCCTCTTTCCTTCTTGGGCTCAACCATTTCCAGCTAGCCCATCTCGCTTTCTCCTACTACCTTGGCCCAGCTGTCGAGCAGCCCAGTTGGCCCAACTGGCCACCTCCCCTTCTCCTCATTCTGCCAGCCCACTATCTCCCTTCTCTGAAGCCCAGCTCCCCCTCTTCCTCCTGCCATTAGCCCACGTGGCCAGTCAGCCCAGCGTCTCGCGCAGGCCTAGACGCAGCCCTGTAGGCCACTCGCTCCCCGTGGCCCAGCTGGCCCATCCGCCGTGTGCCCCCTGCCAACCCCCGCGGGAGTGCTCGGCCTCCCTAGGAGCCGCCGTCACTGCCCAATGGAAAGCCATGTGCGTCCGCTCCCCTCCTTAGCGCTCGCTCCATGCGAAGGCTGCCGCGTGTCCATGGCACAGAAGCCAAAAATCGCTGTCGTTCACTTTGCTTCGTGACCTCAGGAACCCTAGCCGCGCCCCGTATAAATTGGAGCAGCCGCCACTGCTCTTCTCTTCCCTAGCCGCCGCCGCCACTCTCTCCCTCCTCTTCTCATCCTCGCTCCACCAGCAGTGAGCGTGTCACCACCCTGCTACTCTTCGTGGTCGCTGAGCTGCACCGCCACCACTGCGGTCCGCGCCCTTCGCCTCCTCGCCACACCACGACGGCGACCACACGCACTGCGCTCTCTATCAAAGCGTTCGCAAAGACCACTGTGAACTCCTTCTCCATCTTCGTGGCATCCATGCCCTCACCGAGCTGCGCCACCAGCCGAGCCGACGTCGGAGCCACGTCACCACCCTGACACCACGCCCTTCCTCGCCACTAGCGTCCCTCGTTCGTGATGTCGTGCTCCACCACGTCGCCCCAAGCTCGCCATTGGTCGCAGTCTACTCTGCCTCCTCCTCGTGTCGAGCCCGAGGACCCCATGCCGTCTGCGACATCGCTCACCTCGCCATGGTGACCGTAGGTTCCTCCCACTGCTAGCCTCCGGTCACCACTGCGCCGAGAACCGCTTCCCCTCTTCCTCGCCTCACTGCGCAGGTCCTCTAGGAGCAGCACCAACCTCGCCTTCCTCTGCTCCGACCACCGAGCACCTCACTATGGCAGTCAAGCCAGTGCCTTCCTTTTCGTCGTGCGATGACCCCGCAGACATGCCTCGCCTCCCCAAGCTGTACCATGACAAGGATGCCTCAAGGCTCGCCTTTCCTCGTCACAGATGTTGTGTCCTCCCCGCCAAGCTCCGTTGTCTTGCTGCTCTCCAAGGAAGACACCGGCACTGCCTTTCCCTTCCTCACCGGGCAATAGAGCACAACCACGGCCAGGAGCATCGGCCGAGCCACCTCTGTGCTGCCGCTGAGCCAACTGTGACCACACCGGCTGCCTAACCATCTTCAAGTGTCGACGGCCCTGCTGTGCCATCTGCCGCGGGGCTAGACCTCACTGTCATCCCCGTGGACGTCGCTGCCCCAAGCTCAGTCCGCCTCATCTGTCGGAGCAGTAGCTGCCGAACCTCATCGACCCACCCTGGCAGCGGCCGCGCCACCATAGCCATGCCATCATCCAGCTCCCATTCATCTCGGGTGAGCCATATAGCCCAAAGCTTCCGCTTTTCCTTTCCTCGTCGACGTTCATACCTAAGACCGGCCTTCATGCCGCTATTCCTCACCGTTGCGCCATCCCGTGGAAGCTGAACGTCGATGCCTACCCCGCTGGGGCTTCGACCGCCACTTAGCCACCTGCTACTGTGTCCCAACTCGCTGTAGCTGGCCGTGGTTGGCCAGAGCAGGCCACAGCTAGCCACGAGTGGCTACAGCGGGCCATAGCTGGCCGTAGCTCGCTTGGACTCACTGTAGTAAGCCTCACCATCTTCACCGCCAAGGTCGAACACTAGTCGATGCCGTTCCCAACGCTGACAAAAATCCTTTCTTGCTTTCATACACTTTCATATATCTTTATATGATCGTTCATACTTGTCTATATACATGATCTATCTATCTATGTCTATGTCGTGCCTTCATGCCAATCTATCTCTTATGTTATGGTGCCTATCTCTTGTGCCTTGGAAATGTGCTACTCCATTTTATGGTTTGTGTTGTTGGTTTGTTTGTGTGTTGTTCATTGTCGTCTGTGGTCCGAGCCTTCGAGCCGGTCGAGGGATCATACCTCGTTCGAACGTTTTGATCATGGGTTCATCCCGCCATGGTCGTGATGTCAAGCGTAACTCGACCCCTTGTTCTTAGTTGGCCTTGTGGTGCCACGATCGTTCGCCCCTCCTACGGCTCTAGGACGTGGTCACCATGGGCTCGATATCAATGTGCCTACTACCCGCACATGATGAGCCCATCATGACCTAGTCTATAGGAGACAAACTAGGGGGTGACCGTAGTGGAACTTACGGAAGCCAACCCATGTGGGTAAAGCTCATGACTGTGAGTTGCCTCGCTATGGTCATCAGCTCTACCTCTTTTGCTCTTTTGATCTTTTGCTCTTTTGCTCTTTTGCTCTCCTTTGCTCTTTTGTTCTTCCTAACCATCTCGTATGCTTGTGCCACTTAGACCATCGCATTTCTATGGTTCTCGCGGCAACAACCACACCGCTATGAACCCTGGGAATTGCAAGTGCCGATCTAGTTGCACATAGGTCGTGGTGCCCTACGAGATGGTGACGATCGAAAGACCGTGGGATTTGTCTCCTTTCTTTCAACCCTTGCCTGCTCCCATGGTGTGTTGGTCAAGAGAATATGGGGACTATTCTTCTGTCTTCTCTTGTTCTCTCTTTTTCGATCCTCATCGATCCAGCAAGGTGTGGATTGAGCCCTCTTGTTCCAACTTCTTTGATTAATGTCTTTTGCCATGACATGTGGATCAAAGTACCATGGAACCAAAGTCCCTTTTTGCTTGTTTGTGTCCCTTTGGTGTTCCTTGTTGCTTCTTGATTCTATTCCTTTGATTCCCATCGACTGCTATGGCGAGTGGATCAAAGGAAGATGAATCCCGTGTCTTTTCCCCTCTTTTGGCTCTTTCGTGCTAGAGCCCCTTGTATGCTTGTACCTATTTTAGACCTTAGCACTCTCTAGGTTCTGGCAGTGACAACCGCACCGCTAAGACCCTAGGGGTGTCTTGGTGCCATTTAGTGCACGTGGGTCAAGGTACCCTATGAGTGGACTCGGGCGTTGGTGTTCTTCTATGTGTCGCTCCTTTCTAATGCCCCGTCTTTTACCATGGCATGAGGATTGGAAGAGGCAGAACACCGTTCCTCTTCTTATTTTTCTGTTCCACACTCTCTTCTGTTCTCGACAATTACAATGGCGTATGGATTGAGAGAGATTGGAACTTTTTCCCTTCTCCTTAGCCCGCTCTGTTCGATCCTGTCTTTAACCATGACGATCAGATCAAAGATCGGACTATCAGTTCTAGTTAGTGAACTATGGTCTATGTTGTGTCCTCGGAACCATGTGAGTTGACCTGATCGACCTTTAGAGTGTCGTCTATACCGAAGATGTGACATGGACATGCCTAGCCGACTTTCTCCTTTTTAATCCCAAGGATACGGACTCACATCATGAGGGCTAGCCTTGTTTTCCTGTGGTGTTTGCTTAAGCTGGGGTTGGGTCTATGCCATTTTACTTGAAGCCATATAGGTCGACACGATCGGCTTAGGAAGTACTGGCTAGGCTGTGACTTGAACTTTTGCTTAATAAGCAGCCACTCCTGTCTCTTTTGGCCCGATGATTGGACTTCGGTCGAGAGGGCTAAGCCGTTTTTCCCTTGGTGTTCTTTTAGTGTTGTCTGTTCTTTCTGTGTCATAGCCTTTTGCAGTATTGATTGCTTATTGCCTTGTTTGTCGCTCTATTGATGTAGTTGCATTGAGGATAGCGTTGATCGAACTAGAACCCATTGGAGGAAGGAAACACGGATGACAATAGGACTTTGAGGAGATTAATTGCGAGTACACTAAAGATCTCAGAGATGACCAATCGATAGGTCCCACGTCCCACCCAACCTCGTAAAATCCTATTAGGCATGCAATAATGTAGCTACTAGTGCTTTACTTTCATACAAATGAACTGTGATAGGATGCATGGTAGAATTACTTGAAGCCGATACCTTGATGCAACCTTTACCCCTGCACACCTGCTATTAGGCTAGATGCTCGCTTACTACTTACTGCTTACTTCTACTACATATTATATCTGTGATGTGATGCTTGGTGGAGGATTGTTTGTGAGTGGCTAAGGCACATGGTGCCGCTAAAACTGGTGATAACTTGGAGAGATCTTGGCGTGTGTCTTGGGTGTGTGGTGAGGGTTGAGTCGACCGGACAAGATTCTATGACGAGTCTTTGGACGAGTCTTGCTAAGGGGATGCGACCTGGGCATTCCCTACGAGAGGTACCTATGGTGGGTACATGTGTGAGGAGTACATTCCGAGGAGGTGACTCTTCGGAATAAAGGTGCCATCGAGGCATGGGGTGTTGGTTATCCCCTTTGAGAAGATATCCTGTCTAGTCCCCCAAAGGACTAGTATGTCGAGAGAACCAGATCATAGGGCCCTACGTACACACCACTCACTCCTAAATGGGCGGAGGACGGTTACCCGGCCAACTAGGACGGTGCCATTACTGCTAGGTTGGAGTTGATAGTGTAGGAAGGTACGGGCGTATAGCCCACAGCCTCCTAAGACAGCGTAGTGACCTCTGGGGGCCCGTACTATGTCTCATAGTCTCAGCGTGTTGGTGGACTCCGGGGTGGCTCAAGGCTGAGTGGTAGGGTGGCACCATATCGGTTGGGAGGCAGTCAGTATCAACCTAGGCGGGGCACCACCGATGATGGTGATCTTGTGGTTCTAGGTGTACACGCTCTGTAGAGTTGATCGATCTATACGTATAGCCATGTCCACGGATATGGACATTCCTATGACCTACGCTTCCCTTGATTAGTGAGAGGAGTTCTTTCTTCTTCTTCCCCCTAGGTTTGGTGTTGGTTTCTGGCTTTGTCCATTGAGGCAAGGCACGAGAGGGAGTCATCCTTTCCGCCTAGAGAGTGAGGGTGTGGTGAGATGTGTGTGATGGGATGGGTGAACGTGTGGATGAGATGGGTTAAAACTTGATGAACTATTATAAAATATTGATGAAACTTGCATAGGAAAATTATAGCCATAAATAGGCCTTTTGCTCTACCCTTGCATTCCAATTACCACAAAGCAAAGCAAAGCATATGGTGGGAGCCGGTGGCCAGTACAAATTGTACTGAAAGATATTTGGCAGGTTTGTATGTCATCTACGATGACGACAATGGAGAATCGAAGGATTAGGTGGTCTCATTCCTATGCTCAAGTTTGGTTGAGGTGATGAAGTCTACGCCCGCTGACCTTCTACGCCGACTCTGATGATTGCCCGTAAAGGAGGAGCTTTCACCCGCCGACGCGCTACGTCTACTCTGATGCTGTTATGTGTGTGTTTTCGCTAGTATACGTTGTACTTAGGTGTGATATCTAGTATTGTATTACCTTTTAAACTTGTAATTCAACAATGTATGAACTGTGATATCAACTGAATAATGATATTGTGATAGTTTGGTCTTCTTGGACTCTCACATTATGATGTAATCTATGGATTTCCCTTCGAGGAAATCATGGATCCTATCACTCTGCATGGAGGCGGTAACGCCAGTGGGGTGTCGGGACTGCAACATCTACCCAGAGGATGAAACATCTAATCCTGTGGCTGGCCATGCTGTGGAAATGCCCAGCTGCGGCCACGCATTCCACCACAAGTGCATCATCAAGTGGTTTGCTAGGAGATCCACCTGCCTAATGTGCCGATGAGATTTATCTATGTATCTTGATCCGGTAGTGCAGAGATTCCTCTCACACTTTAGCGAAGAAGATTATTGATTAAGCTAATTATGTTTTGTGTATAAAATACTAATTACGCATCATACTTCTCTATATATATTTATTTGGTCAAAATTCAGAATCTTTGAGTAAATCTCCACTCCGTCGCTTTCTCCGCTCTGTCGCTCTTTCCGCCGTGATCTTGTCCATAGCTCCACTTGTTTTCCTTCCTTCTCGGAGCTCTCCCATTCTCTCTATAGATCTAAACCACAAGGAACGTGCAGTTGCCTTCTCATACATGTGCTCAACACATAAAATACATGACTTCATGCCATCAGTCCAGAGACCCAAGGAAACAAAAAAACAAACAAAAACCAACTGAGGAAACTTCATCCACTACAACATCTTCACTGTTCGAGGCATTCAAAAAAATGGTAGGCGGACTTTCATGATTGTTCAGTAACATTTCAACACCAATGGCTCTTGTGTTCTGCATTAGATTAAGGCCAGACTTGCTCCTTGGTTCAAGGTTCTTGCAAGTATAACAAAGTTTGACACAGACTTGCAAATAACACAACATATATTAGCAAGGGTTCGTACTACATGAACTCAACACATACACTACATGACTTTGTGCTATCCCACAGATCAAAGCCAGTCATGGTACTACTACTACTGCTACTGCTGTTGCCGCCACCGCTACTGCTACTACTAGTAGTAGTACTACTGATACAGGACAATGAACAGTACCCAAAGCACACAAAATCTTAATGTCGTCGAATCAGTTTGGTCATGTTGAGATAGTTGAGGTCATAAGGACTTCCGATCAAGTTGAGATGGTGAACCATCTTGAAAATGACGTAGTCTCCACTGATGTCGACACTATAGTCAGAGGGCTGACGAGCATCCGCAACAATGCTGCAAAGTACAAAGATTTCTCTAGAATCATGGTCTTCAACAACTCTGGTAATGCGTTGTTGGCCAACAACCGCACAAATAGAAGCTTCAATGATTAGGCATTGCACAGCTCGATCATGTACATGATGCCCCCAAGTCACAAGCAACCTATTCTATTCTCCTAGCTCCACACCTAGCTGCCAAAACACATCGTTTGTTGTAGAGTACACATCTGTGGTATGGTAACTAGTTGCCATCTGTAAACATGATTTTGGTTAGAATAAATGACAATCGAGGGAAGGGGGAAGCAATGAGGTTAGCAGACACAATAATAAGTTCATACAAATAGTTCGGTTTGATATGAAGCACATTACCTTTATCCAGATTCTAAAACCACCAGGGAACACGATTGGGAAAATGCAAATGGGTGAGGGAAGGGGGGAGCAAGCATATTGATGCAATGCTATTGGATGAGGGAAGGAGGGACACTCCTTTCATATAGACCTTGCACGGTTGACGAGAGTGAAGTGAATGTGGCAGGAAAGCAGGACACAAGAAGGAATCAAGAAAAAAGATATTTTGACTAGCATGACACGCTTCAGACTTGAATGGCTGGTGCAGTTGTGATAGGTGTTTTTTGTACTTATTTGACTCCAATCCAAGCAGTCACAACAGTTAAGGGGCAAACTGGTTGCTACAACATTCAAAACTATGAACCCTTTATACTATGTCCTACGTGATCAAATATACAGCCGGCGGACTTTCTTGCGTTCGCAGTAAAATTCAACAACTATGTCTCATCCATTATGCATCAGATCTAGGCGATACTTGTTGAGATGAACTCCTTGCTACATGGTTCTTGCAAGTTCAACAATTTTTATCAAAGACATGAGTTGGGTTCAATATAGATCAAAGCCACTCATGTGCTTGCCTTTCGAATTCGGACTTCAACAAACACTGAGGTAGTGAGGCACAGGGATTGAAGAAACTAACACAATCCTCCTTCGAGATGTGTGCTGTAAATTTTTCTTTCATCAAGTTTGTAATGCTACCACTGAACGGCCTTTTGTTTTTTTGTTGGTCCACTTTGGGAGCATTAGCGACCGAATTCAAGGACCTTTTCTTCAACTGTGAGGATGCCTTTGATCTTGTTTTGGGCTAAGGTGGAGGAGGAGGAGGATGACGACGAGAATTCTATTTTCCTAGGGCTGATGAAGCTAGAGGAGGAGGAGTCTTCACTGTCAGTGTTGATTTCCTTGAGCCGGACCCACTGGCAGTGAAAAAGGGCTGCCTTCAATGGAACGTAGGCTAGCTCCCATATCTCCTCTATGAAACCATAGTATGTCGCCTGCACGTTGCCATTTTCGTCGTGAGCATCAAAACGAACACCACAATTTTGGTACGTGCTGTTTCCATCTTGCTTTTTTGTGTAAAATGTAAATCCATTGATCTCATACCCTTGGTACTTAAGATATGTACTCGAAGGCCCCTTGGCTAAGGCATCTAGTTGATTACCCAACTTTATTCCAAGCAAGCGGCGTCGCAACTAGTTGACAAATTCCTCCTTATGTTTTTATCCAGCCAAGCCTGTGACCTGCTCGGATTAAGAGTTTGCAGCGATTGCCTGTGCTCGTCAATGTATGGCATCACACCCTCGGCTTGCTGGAGAACAACGAATTGTGCCTGTCTGAAAGAAACATGGTCGTCTACTATAACAGATTTTCCCTGATCGTTCCTTTGCCACGTAGTCTACCCTCGTGATGAGATTTTAGAACTCCAACCCTTTTGATGTCCAGATAATATGTGCAGAACTCAATGGCCTCCTCCATTGACCATCCTTCAACCACGCCCCCTTCTGGCCTGAATCTGTTCCTAACATACCTCCTAAAAACTTTCATCAATCTTTTGAAAGGGAACTTCTGATGCAGGTACATTGGGCAAGGGCTCTAATTTGGTCAACAAGATGAATGAGCAGATGCAATGAGATATCAAAGTAAGTCAGCGGGAAATGCATCTCAAACCTAACGAGAGTTTTGGCTATGTCCCGCTGTAGCTGCTCTAGCGTGGACACATCAATGACCTTTTTTGAGATCGTGTTGAAGAACAAGCACAGCTTTATAATTGGGCGCGAACCTTTGGGGGGAGGATACCACGCAGGGCAACAGGGAGCAGCTGAGTCATAATGACATGACAGTCATGGGCCTTCATAGGGCCATAGTTGAACTTGAGTTCTCTCATGTTCACTAGCCTCTTTGGGTTCGCACAGTAACCCATTGGGACTTTGAGTTCATTGAAGAAAGAAATAAGCGTACGCTTTTCTTCCTTCTTCAATGTCCATGACGCAACCGGAAGTTTGAACTGGCCATTCTCTAGCTCCATGGGATGCAGCTCCTTCCTGATTCCCAAGTGTTGCATGTCCAGGCATGTGGCTAGTGAATCCTTCGATGTCCCTCTGGTGTCCATCAAGGTGTTAAGCGTGTTAGAGCACACGTTTTTAGTGATGTGCATGGGATCAAGACAGTGGCATACACTCAGAAATAGCTAATAAGGTAGTTTCTAGAAAACTATTTTTTTTCTTTCAAACGCTCCCATCAGGCGCTGCTACTGCATTGTCCCCCTTCCCAAGGACAACCTAAAGTTTGTTGAGTTCTCGAAGTATTGTAGGCCCATCTTGATATTTTGGAGCTAAGCGTTTCTCAATAGTACCATTGAAATCTTTTCTGTTCCTGTGGGAAGGGTGATCCTTAGGTAGGAACCTACGGTGTCCTATATAAACTATCTTTGAGTTATTTGGCAGATTTACCACATCAGTGTCGTCCAAGCACTCGACACATCCAGTATGGCCTTTTGTCTTCTCTCCGGACAACGAACCTCGACCTGGCAGGTCAGTGATTGTAGAGATAAGTACTCCCTTGATCGTGATATGTTCCTTTTTGTACTCGTCCCAAACATCCGACACACCCTTTTCAAACATCTCCACTAGTTCATCAATCATTGGTTCCAGAAACACATCGATGTCATTCCCAGGTTGTCTTGGCCCTTCGATCAGTAGTGGCATCTGGATGTACGACCGCTTCATACAGACCCAAGGTGGAAGGTTGTATATACAGAGCGTCACGGGCCACGTGCTATGATTGCTTCTAACCTGGTCGAAAGGATTCATCCTATCTGTGCTCAAAGCAAACCAAAGGTGCCTTACCTCTCCACTGATGTCCTTATAGAACATAGTATTGATTGTCCTCCAATCATGCCCATCGGTGGGGTGCCTCATCATTGTATCTTTCTTACGCTCTTCGCCATGCCAGCGCAATAGCTTGGCTGACTTTGTACATGCAAACAGCCTATGCACCCGGGGAGCTATAGGAAAATACCAAACGACCTTTATGGGACCTCCTCTGGTCTTGGTACCCTCATCTGATGGCCCTTCCTTGTACCGTGGAGCTTCACACTTGGGGCACTTGTCCAAGTCTTTGTATTTTTCTCGATGGTACAATATGCAATCATTGGAACACGCGTGGATTTTTTTAACCACGAGTCCGATGGGGCAGATCATTTGCTTGGCCAAGTATGTCTTTTCTGGCAACTCGTTTTTTTCTAGGAGCATTTTCATTATTATACCTAACAACTGATCGAAGCCTTTATCACTCAATTCGTTTGTCGATTTGAACTCTAACAGCATGATGCCGACTTCTAGTTTGCTCATTGGACAATTCTTAATCAATGGTGTTTTGCCATCTTGTCTTATTTTCTCTAGCTTTCTCAGTTAGTTGTCTTTCACTAAGACATTCGGTCTCTACATTACGCAGCAGCTGAGAAATGCCATCGTTATCCTCGGTGTCATTAGGTAGCATGTTCCTAAACACATTATTAACTGTGGCCATAGGTTTCGTGTTGACACCGGGTTTCTTGTCAGAATCATGGATGGCTATGTCAGGCATGTCCACATCATCATCGTTTTCCTATGGAACATTCACACCAACCTCGTCATGCATAGTCCACATCGTATAGTTTGGCATGAACCCCCTGATAATCAAGTGCGATCGTATAGACTCAATTTGACGAAAGTTCCTGTGATTCTTGCAATCTTTGCATGGGCAGACGACAGGGTTCCCATTCCTAGCATGGGCTTTGGCATCGGTGATAAACTAGCTGACGCCATGCATGTACCGCTTGTCCGTTCGGGACAGATGCATCCACTCTCGATCCATCTCTACACAAAAAAATATTGAGAAAGTAATTACAAAGAATTAATAAGAAATCGAGCTTCATGAACAACAATGGTAGCTCGAAAGTACCATTTTTGGAAAATATTATTGTACACTAATTATTGGAAAATTGAAATTGGTAGCCCTAGCCCTATAAATTGAAAAATGTAGTAAAAAACAATTATTGCACAATAATGAAGAACAACTATTCTACTCCATGCCACATAAAAATGGAGACTTATTTTAAAAAAGACTAAAATTGGAGACATGATCATGAACAACAATGTAGCTCCAAACAATGCCCATATTAATTGAAAAACATAGCCCCGTAAAAAAATATTGCACAATAATGAAGAACAATTATTCTACTCCATGCCACATAAAAATGTAGACACTAATTTAAAAAAGTCTAAAATTGGAGACATGATCATGAACAACAATGTAGCTCCAAACAATGCGTTGTTGTGTGACACAGATTAATTTTCTCAACAAATTGTAAAAGAATCTACTCTACTTCTAAGAATTAATTATAGCATCACATACTAACAATGATGATCTTGACTAGCATGGAATAATTAGCTAGGAATTTAAATGTGTTCATAGACACCAACCTTTTGGATGATGGATTCACCACAATTTGAGCCTTGCACAAATGTCCAATTGGAAAAGTGCTCTCTAGAATGGAGAAAGAACTAGAATGAGAATCAAGCAATGTAGCCATCAAAACGAAGCTAATTAAGCAACAAAATCAAAGGAGTGGATGTTTGTTACTAACCTTAAAGTAAAAAGATCAAGCCATTCTTCAAAATCCAAGCGCTAGCTTCATGGTGAAGAGCAGCCGCAACAATGGAGGGAAGGGCACAAACGAGCGCCTCTGTTCTTAGGATGGAAGAGAGGAGGAAGGAGAGGACGGCTGTAGCCTTTTGTGCTATAGGCTTATCACCATCGGTTCTTGGCTAGAACCGACAGTGATAGAGCCCAATCACTATCGGCTCTTGGCTTGAACCGGTAGTGATATGTGGCCGTCAAGCCACTGCCGGTTAGATACGCAAACTGAGAGTGATAGTTGTCATCACTGCCGGTTCGGTCACATCCCAAATCATTTTTTGGTTTTCAGAGCCAAGAACCGACAGTGAAGGGTCAACACTGCCGGTTCTCCTAATTTTGGCAGTGATGAGGCCGACAGTGAAGTGCTATTCTATAGTAGTGATGGGAGGGGCCATTCCCCTGCTGCTATTTGGAAACATTTTTCCCATGGGTGGCCACCAGTGTCGGAGATAAGCATGCACTGCGGTCTAGCAAGCGGTGTTGTCAGGGGCCGTCGCGCTGGCGAGACGAGGAGGACTGCCCGGTGTCTGAAGACCAGGCGTGTTTCCACATGGAAATTTGGCTGCCTTGTGCTTGAGAGCCCCACCTAACATGCTTCCAAACATGCAAACTAGATGGCCCCTAGGAGTTTACCGCGTGGAATTTCTCCACGGGTAAAAGGCTAGGAACACCGCGGGAAACCTTGTTGCCAAAGTAGCCCTGAAAGATTGGATTTTATGAGGGGTTTCAAAATCTATCTGTCCAATGTTCTCATTTAAGTTCACAAACTCTTAGTTATATATTTGATACTTGGGAGAAGTCTTTTGTTGCCACTCAACTATATTAAGAGTTTGATTTTAGCCATCTATATATCCAACTCTAAATTCAATTTGGGCACTGAACTAGTTAAACATGGATGACAAGTGGCAAAAGGGTCCACTCTTACCTTTCCCTTCTCGACCCCCGTCGGTGTCTCCCCCATCTCACCACTACTACACAAAGATTTTCACTATTGGTTGGGAAACCCTCATTACCGTCAGTTTCACCTCTCGTTGATGAAAGTGGGCAGTTATTGCCACTACTACACAAAAAATTTCACTATTGGATGGGAAACCCTCATTTTCACTATCAGCTTGATCTTTTCTCCCACCTTCAGAACAATGAAGTATAGATAGACATAAGTATTCTTTGTTCGAATTTTTTGAAAGGTAAATATTTTGATTTTTTTTCTTTCATAACCCCTAGATGATGTAGTTAACTATGCGTTCGACTTCACCCCTAACCACAACTCATCCACTGATTCCTCAACAATAGTCTTTTTAGACTCTGCTTAGTTTCATCCAAGCTTCATCCTGGTCAGGGATAGATCACCCAGATTTGGGTCCATAAGCAGTGACAATTGACCTAGTAAGACTCGCTTTCGCTACGACAATGGTGGATTCCATTCCCTTAACCAAGCCACTGCCTATGAGTTATCGGCTCTGTAACACCCTAGCCCATTAGTAGCCTATAGTAGTTGTGAAGTTGGCCCATGTGGCCCAAGTGGCTTATATGTGGTTGTGGTTGGTGGGTTTAATACCACCTTGGAAGTTTAGGAGGGTAAGGGCCAGCTTATAATGCTCGTCATTCCAAATGTAGCACCTCTGGGTTAACCCTTTTACACAAAGCGAGGACGAAAGTGTAAGAGAGGAGCTACGCATATGCAGGCCCGTTCCACGTGCAGAGCTGGTCCATATAAGCAATTTTGGACACAGGGTGTTACAGATGGTATCGGAGTCTCAACCCTTGCTGCACGTGCCCATGGAGGGGTGTACCAAGGGGTGGTCCTGGACATCTGCCACATATATGTGGTGAGCTACCGAGGGCGTTAGCCCTTAAGGGGGGGGGGGGTGAATGTAACACCCCAGCCCATTAGTAGCCTGTAGTAGTTGTGAGGTTGTCCCATGTGGCCCAAGTGGCTTATATGTGGTTGTGGTTGGTGGGTTTAGTACCACCTTGAAAGTTTAGGAGGGTGAGGGCCAGCTTATAATGCTCATTGTTCCGAACGTAGCACCTCCGGGTTAACCCTTTTACACGAAGCAAGGACGAAAGTGTAAGAGAGGTGCTACGCGTTTGTAGGCCCATTCCATGTGCGGAGCTGGGCCATATAAGGAGTTTTGGATGCGCGGTGTTATAGGCTCATTCTTCCACAAGCCTATGGTCAAAGATCACTTTCCCCTCCCACTAATTGGGAGCTCATCAAGGTTTCATGTTTTATTTCACTATGCGCTGGTTTTTTCTTTCACCTTTCCCTCATGGTACTTGTGATATTTCTATTTGAAAATCACCAACATATCTATGGCTGAAAGGTCCCATGAGCACCAGAGGGGGTGGATAGGGTGTCTAACCAAAACTTAAAACCCTAGGGCTCAAATTAAACTACCACTAGAAAAAAACATAAATTACTTTCGCAAGACGTGCACTTAAGGTTTTCCTAGTGTACTCTAAATTACCCTTAACCCACAAAGAAATTCATGGCATAGAGCCAATCATATCAACTAGCCTATAGCTAATCTAGGAAAGTAAATGTCACACAAGTGAAATACATGCAGAAGCAATAAACGCAATATGTAAAGAGCTAAGGTAGTGAAGGCAAACTCCTAGAGACACAACAATGTATCCCATGGTATCGGTTGCCAAAATGAAACCCTAATTCAAGTTGGAGCTCCACCGAGGTATGTTGTCGGTGGGTCACCAAGTCTCTTCGAATCATGGTGTTGGATATGCCAGACAAGGCACCAACCAACCAAAGGCTAGTGTCATGAGTTGCACAATCTCACCATCGTCACCTAGCTCTTTCGGTCAACTTGACATCATGTCCACTACAAAAGCTTTTTGACACAAGGTAGGGGGTCTCCTCGTTCCCCACACCCCGATATGCCACTCCACAACAAGAATGGAGAATCACCACCTCGAAGGCCCCCACGCTGTCACCAGGACGTCATGAAGACCTCAAGTGCTCCAAACTTCCAAGATACAAGGGCAATACGATGGCTCAAAGTGCTCAAGCACTAAGGTCTAAACCTCAAAAGGATGTAGTATAGAGTGTCTATCCTAGACTTGGATGTGATCTTGAATGGCATCTGACAGTAGATGGAGTGTGGAAACACTTGTTCTAAGTTCTAACAACCTTGGGGCACTCCAGCACACATAAAACAAGTGAGGCAACCCAAATATATAGCCCCGTCCTCCTCAACTAGTTGTTAGAAAGAGTTTGCTAGAAAACTACGCACACCAAATGATCCATCATTTTCAAAATATTCATTGCTAGATCATATGGTGCTACTAGCCGTTGAACTTTTTTTGCACACCGGATGATAAAGTTGTCTTCACTTTTCCTACACCAGATCATTTGTCAAACAATACCTCACTTCTAGCCAAGTTTCTAATGATCGCTGGATGATACAACGGACATAAAGACTTCGCATCGTATTGTTTGGTGAATGTTCCAGCGATGAATATTTCCTAAGTGCTTCTATTCATCAATCATTCAGGTCTTGTATTTTTCTTCTCGTGGGACCGTCCAGTGCCTGTATTTTCTATGCACTTACTTCATTTTGCTCTGTTTCTTCATGGGTCTTCGCGCCACTTCTTTTCTTGCATTGCTGAGACCTACTATAACTTGTGTAATACATATTTAACACATGTTAGTACTAGATTTGTGTTGTCATCTAAATCACGAAAACTAAAAGATATAGTCATAAGAACATGATCCTTATGATGTCTCACATCAATTCTCATGAAGTGGGAAGTTAGAGATGTAGCCTGGGGAGTGGATACTGCTCATTGAATTGCCAACATGTTAATCGATAGGCACATTGAAGAGCACCCTAATGCAATCGTCGCGGCACTACCACGCCAACCATCGATTTCCATCATTACTAGGATCAATGGTAACAGTTTTTATAGCTAGGACGGGCTCTGGCGGGGCGGTTAAGGTTGTCCGGGGAGGGGCTTCGATGGAAGGGGTGGGGAGTGATGGCCGAGAGGAGAAGGGGTTGGGTTTGTGGATCTCACCGTGTGTGCCGTCGAAGGAAGATGAACCGCATGTGGGGAGCAACAGGGAGACGGCTTTGAGGGTTTTCGTCGTAGGAGAAAGAATGTGCGTTGCTCTCAT
Organism: Miscanthus lutarioriparius; assembly: GCA_904845875.1. Taxonomy (NCBI): domain Eukaryota; kingdom Viridiplantae; phylum Streptophyta; class Magnoliopsida; order Poales; family Poaceae; genus Miscanthus; species Miscanthus lutarioriparius. Next base: position 57,186,749 of record CAJGYO010000014.1, on the reverse strand, counting down.
GGATGGGAGCCTCATCGGGGAGCCAGCTTCAAGCTGAGTGGACTTGCGGGGGAGGGATTCGCTCTAGGAGGGAGCTATGTCGAGGAGATTGAGGGGCCTCACAGAGCCGAAGATGTGAGGCGAGGGAGACCAACTGAGGGAAAGGGAGCCATGCCGACAATGGTGAAGGAGTCGGCGTGACACTGGATGCGGACACCATTCCATGTGCAGGCGGGGACGGGAATGACCCCAACTGTCATTTTAGGCTTGGACCAGAGCCTCCAGGAATGAAGACCTGATGGGGGATTGGAGGGCTCCATCCAATTTGACGGCTCTAGTAGGGGCCCTGCTGGAGCTCGTGTTTTAGTCCGATCCTCAAATTTGGTTTTGAGGGTACAAGTAGGGACTAAATTGTTGTTAGCTAGTAGTAGGGACTCAATAAATTCATCGGAAAACTTCCCTACACTGCTCAATTTGTGTTCTTTGGATTCATGACATGTAAATTTGGTGGTAGATTGTTCAATGTGTTGATATTCATTGATGAACATTATTCAATTTTGTTTTTAATAGACTACACTTTTTAATTGTGACCATTGACATTTAGAAACTATAAACATTGGAATAATACTTTTGGAAGCGGTGGGAGTGAAAAATTAAGGCTCCATTTTTTTGCGAGACCCATTTACAGATGCAGATGCTCACATACACGAGCGCACACTCACCCCTATGAACATACGCGTGCACACCCTACCCCTATGAGCACCTCCGAAGAACTGAGTTGGACCAGCAAATCTTGAGATTGACGAAGTCACACAAGTGCCTCGTTGTTGACAGGCATGTCGCCTACCACTGAAAGAATAGCGCCGTTAAATTCTAGAATAAATCCAGAAAAATATGAGCACCCGTGTCAAGTCGGGAACTTGAATCCGGATAGGCAGTTTCCACCACAAGGAACCCAACCAGCTGAGCTACACTCAGTTCGCAAATTAAGGCTCCATTTGGGAGGGTTTCATTCTCCCAGAAAACACAATGGCTACGGTTTCTAGGGAATATTCTGCAGTATAGGAAGGAGATATTTTTCTTGGTCTTCTAGTAATGAACTACGAGCTGATGAAGACAGTATTTTTGGCTTCAGGAGGAAGCCCTGCCAAGCAGGATCTAAAAGTTACCATTATATTATCCAGGGCCATTATAATGACAACCGCCTTTCTTCTTCTTTGACTCTTTCTAGACAATTAATCTACCCCAGAATACTTGACACCTTAGCTCTCTCTCATCCATTTGTAATCCATATTGCAAACTTTGAGCTTGTGGTGCTTAAGAACAACACAATCGAACACCCCGACTGGTCCTAGGGCATGATTGTCTAAACCAGTATAACCCTTGAGTCTCCGGGGAAAGCCATCCAAGTCAACAAATGATTACAAATTTACTAGTTGACAGTACGAAATGTCAAAAGGTCATGTCAACGTTTGAAGTTGTTTGAAAATCCAAAATTTTGAATTTCAAAACCTAAGAATATATAATGAATATTTAGGATTATAAATGACTTTAGATATAAACTTTATCAATTGCAAAGTTATACAACAACTTTTGTATAGATCATGTCAACATCTAAGGTCATCTGAATATTCTAAATTTGAAATTTGAAATTTCAAATCTATGTCTTTTTTACAAAATTGTTACTCTAAATAATCTTAAATAAAAACACTTCTCAACTATAAAGTTGTAGACCTTGTTGCACTCTATAGTCTTAGTATAAAGTTCATCTTCATCCGACTTCAAATGAAAAGTTATGTTTCTTTTAGATAACTATTGTTGGTTGTTGGCATAATGGCCACTTTTAATTTCTCACTCCCATCCACTCCTAGAAACTGTTATATTAATAACTATTGTGTGCAAGGGCCAATTATCATAATTAAAGAGCATAATTTAGCAAAGACAATATTTATATGTCCATCAATAAGGATCAATATTGAACGATGCCATATGACAAATTTACCCCCTCCACAAAAGGGTCAATTGCAAGACACTCCTACTTCCATCCTGCCGTTTAGTTAAAAAAAATATTCCTACCTCCTTCTGTTTCTTGTTGCCAATAATCATTCACTGTAGCAATTTTGGCCATCCGTTCTATCTTCAACAAATTTTTAACTTTTACCTTTTTTTGTTTTTTTTCTTTAACACTGTCTTTTACATACTTCAAAATATGTTGTCAACTACATAGCACCCTAAACAATTTTAAATAAAACAACTGTTGAGTATATACACCCTTCTGTCCAAAACCTAATAAGACGGGCCGGTGAGACATACAGGTGTATATGCCCTTTCGTATGTCTACACATAGTATGACACCGCTGAATGCACTTCTTAATGTAAAAATCATTCCAATATTTAAACATTAATTACTAGACGAGGAAGTTGTATATATCCTGCACCTTCAACATCCCAAAAACACGTGTTTCTGCCAATAAACCCAAGCTTCGCCTTCCTTGTTCTTTGATTAGATTAGAAAAACTACTACCCCTAGCTATAAAATCAAATTCGGCTTTTCCTTTGTCGGCCAGTCGTGTCATGCACTGCCTTGTGGCGTTGTGGTTCTTCTTCACAACAATTCCATCACGTTCTTGCTGGTTCGCACCTAATTAACATATGAAGGGAACGCTCAGGTCGCATGGTTCATATAAACCGCATCTTTTTCATCCTGCCGCGCACATGCCACTGCATGTACGTTTATCTTTTATTACTGCATCCGTACTAAATCAAATCAATTTCTAGAGTCACACTCAAGTCAAACCGTTTTGAATTTGACTAATTTTATAGAAATAAAATGCTATATAACACATATGTGTTTTAGCACAAAAAAATACATGGATTTTTTCTCTCTTTCCCTCCCTTCAGCTAGCACTCCGTGCTGCTGCCGCACGTGTTCTCTGACGCACGCACACGTTCGTTCTCTGACGCACGCGTTCTCTGACTACGTAGTTTGTTCGTTGGTTCTCTGACGCACGCGTGCTCTTGAGCCGGCTCCAGTAGGCCTCTCCTCCTACTCTGCTGTGATTTGTCCTTCCATAGAAAAAAATTATTTCTTATGATATATGGATATGTGATCTTGTGATTTGTGATTGTCTAGAGATAGAAGAAAGCTAGAGGCTAGAGGTAGAAGGAGGGTGGAGGCTGTTGGATCTTAATTCTATGATGCAAAAAAATTCATGTGTTAAAACCGCATAAAACACATGATTGTTGGGTAGACAGACTCTATAGAAAAGTGTAACAATGTCTATGACTCTAAATAATTACATTTTAAAAATATATTTTATAATGTATCTATTTAGTCATAATAATTTCATGTTATAAATATTAATTTTTTTTAACAAGTTTGGACAAACTTAAAATAATTTGGCTATGGATAATTCTGAAGTTAATTTAGTTTGGGACGCGTTAGAATCTAATTAATACCCTTGGTTATGTATTGTAGCCCTTAGATTTTTTAAAGGATATTGCGAGTATTATGACAACCTTGCACTGTATCAAGAAGGACGTAAACGAATGTCATAGAAACCCATAGATGATGTTGAAACAACCATGACAAGATTTTAGGATTTTGGCAAAAGCGACCGTAATCTATCAGCACAATTTCAAAAGTATAAGTGTTTGTCACTCTCAAAACCCAACTTGATCCTCTCAGACCCTCTTGTCCTATACAAGAATCTAGTATAATGGAACTTCTAGCCTAATCCTCTTAAGTGCTCTTAATTGCTCCTTATAAGTCTAGGATGAAACCTACTCTTGGGAATTGAGCACAGTTCTGCTTAGTAGTAGAGAACAAATTTGGTGTTGATGATTTCAGGACTGCAATGAATGACCTATTGGCACTAAAACAGACAGGCACAGTAGAGAACTACACTACTAAGTTCCGAGCACTCCAATTTGACATCACTATGCATACACTACTACATAAAACTTAACCGAGACGGGTGATTTTGATTTTCCGAGGCGGGCAGACGCAACCGCCTCCGTCAAAAGGTCACGGTTAATCCGTGAATCACGGAGGCGGTTGCCTTGCCTACCTCGGTTAATCGTTTAACTGAGGCGGGCGCCTTGCAAATGCCCGCCTCAGTCAATGGATTAAAAAAACAAAAAAAGCCCAGAGCCCACCAGTGAGCGCATTTCGGAGCCCACCAGCCGCTTGCTCCGCGCGGCCCCACCACCAACGCGAGCCGGATCCGGCGTCCCCTTGCTGCCAGGGGAAGGAGGGAGGTGGCTCCCCCGCGCCGCCACTAGATCTGGCCTGGGGAGGAGGGAGGGCACCGCCACCGGAGCTGGTCGGGGAGGAGGGAGGTGGCTCCCTGCGCCGCCACTAGATCTGGCCGGGGAAGGAGGGCGGATCCGCGCCGCCAGCGGAAGGAGGAGGCAGGTGGCACCCCGTGCCACCACCGGATCTGGCCGGGGGAGGAGGCTCCGTCACCAGCGCCGCCGCCGCTAGGACGGGATGTGGGGAGGAGATAGAGGGAGAGGAGAGGGAGGGGCCACCGGAGATCCACCGGGGAGCACGCCCTAGATCCCCACATGCCGCCACCGCTAGTGCGTGCTGCGTCGCCCATCATGCTCTTGGAGCCACGCACCACGCTCGCCGCCGCATCCCGTGCCGCGGGCTCGATGGGCCGCGCACACCGGGCCCACTGCTCGCCAGAGAGAGAGGAAGGGGCACGCCGCCCGCTGTAACACCCAAAAATTTTAGTCTTTTGAAATAAGAAAATTTGATTTAATTATGTTATTATGTGCGCATTCAAATATAGGAAATTAATAATTTTTGGGAAATTAAAATCAAATATAAGGTTAGAAACTTCTTGATGCATACATGGTGCTGCATATTTATTTTTGTGATGATTGGTCTGATTCAAAGTTCAAATGAATTCAAAATCTATTTGAAAGTGTTTTTGGAAATCTATTTGGAAAAAGAAAAGGAAAAATCCTTCTCACTCCCTCCTCTCTCTCAATTCGGCCTACTGGCCCAGCCCGCTAGCCCAGCCGCGCGTGCCTTCCTTCCCCTCCTCCCATTTTTCCTCCCTCCGCGCCGGCCCAGTTCCGCGCGGCCCAGCACTGTGCGCCAGCAACCGCTGCCGCGCGCCCTTCGCCCCGCCCTCAGTCGCTGCCAGCCCGGGCCCACGCATCAGCGCCGTGCCCCTCCTCCCGCAACCGCCGCGCTCGGTCAAGCGAAACCGCCACCGTTCCACGCCCACTCCCAGATGTGGGAGCGCCCCTCCCCGTGCCCCTGCCTCTACAAAAAGGAAACCCCGCCCGAGCCGCTTCCCCCTGCTGTTTCCTCGCTCCATTTTCCCGTTCACCCGTGCACGAGGAAGCTACAACCACCGCTCCGAAGTCGCCAAGTTCCGCCGTCCGCCCCTCCGCGCGGATAGCCGTCCCCGAGCTGATTTCGACCCCGTTTGTCACCGCGGTGAGCTTCGCCTTGCTCCCCTCTTTCTCCCCATGCAGTTTATTTCTTGTTTCATGGCTTCTAGAGCCCGTTTCGCGTGCGGCCGTGTGCTCTCGTCGCTAGCCATGGTGACCTCCACGCCAGCAGCGTCCTACGGCCCCGTTCTCGGCCTGGCCGAGGTCATGTGCACGTCCTCTCTCCCCCGGTGCTCTCTGATGGGCAAACCATGGCCCGTAGGCCCCTAACCACGGGCGTCGGTGACCTCCTCGCCGCCGGCAATGGCTATGCCACCATGGATGCACTGTTCCGGCGCCTCCTTCTCTCTCTCCTTCCCCAGAACTAATTCGAGCCATCCGTTCTTGATCCAACGGCCACCGATGGCCGATACCCTTTCGCCCTGGCATAATTGCTAAAGAGTGTGGCAGAACCTTCTATGAAATCGGGTCCACGTGCACCTATCGATGTCTCAACAGACCTCTGATAGCATACACGAGTTCCCAACAACTTAATAGGTCTGTCGGGTGTCCTCGGGAAACCCAAATCATCCACGAATCTTTTCCAAACAGGATCCCAATCACAGACATTGCAGATTACAACAGTTTTCAATATACATATCAGAGATTATAAAGCGGAAGACTTAAGTTTTAGTATTACAACCCAGTTGTTTCAAACTTACAAAACCATAAGTGTCATACAACCATAGTAGCGGGATAATATTACATTAACATTATTTATTTCACACAAACTAGTGCCTTGTCCAAAGGCCATTCATCATTCCTCATTGTCATCGACTTCAAACACTGACATGCAGCAGGGACCAAAACAAGCCTGCGCATGTGATTCACCTGCAACAAGGGTTAACAAACCCTGAGTACAAAAGTACTCAACAAGACTGACCCGACGAAAAAGAGGCGAAGGTCTTAGGGATGCAGGTGTTGGGATAAGGTAAGGATGTAGAAAGATTCAAAAGTTCTTTGCCAAAAGCTTACTATTCTTGATTCTATTTTCAAGTATTACCCCTAAGTCTTCTTAGTTCATTATCTCAAACTAAGTGTTCATATCCCATATTCCAATCCTTCTCATTCCATTCCTTTTTTCATGTTTTAGTAATTCACCAGTCCTGCATTGCTTCTGTAATGAATCGAGTCTCCATATCCGCGAAGCACCGCCAATTCGAATTGATTCAAGTCCCAGCTGGGGATTCCTTATCACACAACATATGTAGAACTTAATCTTGCATATATCAACCTCACTACCGGATTCTCCCATACTAAGCCATCTCCACGCCACCCGAGAGCACAGCACACCTCAAATCCGGCCACATTCTAGCCACGAGGGTACACGCTACTCCTGCCATCTCTCCACTCCTAGTGCGTGGGCATTCATCTTAGTATCGGATTAGCCGAAGTAGGCTTACCGAAGTATGTGACCAGTACTACAAAGTGTCTCGTTCAGAAGATCCACAATGAGTGGCCTTAAAGCGACATAGTCGGCAACATTACCCAACATTCAAGATAAGTCACCCGACTAGTCTCTAGTTCATTCTATCTTCTTTCTTTCTTTGGCCAGTATGCCATCTTTGATTGTATCGAAACTTTTACTTTGAAAGCCTACCATAAAGCATACTAAGCAATTCTACACCTTTGTAAATGAAATCATCTTCAAGGATGGTAAACAATTAACAAGGTAGGCAATGCATCAAGTAGGTAACATTTGAATTAATCAACTTAATGCAATAGGTAACATAGGTGATAAACTTTTCAAAGTGAACAAGGTAATGGTTTAATGCATAAACCGGGGCTTGCCTTCATTGACGATCTCAGGTTCTGGATCAGTACCACAAATATCAAATCCCGAGACAACCGGGGATTCTTCCCCAACTTGCTCAACTAGAATCGGTTCACTCTCGGATTCTACACGAAATAATAACATATGCTTCAACATGATGATAATGTAAACATGATGCTTTCATGGTGCATGAAATGTAATAACACCTTGAGTACAACTTTCCTTCATGGTACAGTTGTAAATCAAAACCAATTGACACTAACATCTAGGGTTTCGATAAGTTAACTTACTAATGACCCTTGTTATCACATGAAATGTCATTAAGATTTACTAATTATAAGTTAGGTATGAGCTCAAATAACTAATTAAGGTGCCAAGGATCATCATATGTTACTGACCCAAGGTCAACAATCAATTCCAAAGTCAAACAAACCCTAAATGATTAAGCATTAACTAAGTATATAATTAATTAAATAATTAAGCCTAAATTAGGTATAAAATCAACTTCGTTAAATTAAGCTCAAAATTTTATACAAGCTTCCTCTTGACAAATTAGTGTACCAAAACAAATTTCATAATTTTTGGAGTTATACAGTGGCCTACAAAAATTATGGAAATTGCATTTATCAATTAATTGACTGAATTTTTGAACATTAAAAATTTATTCAAATTTCAAGTTTCATATTTTTAAACCATAATAGAACATGTACAAAAGCTACACACAAATTTTTAGAATTTTTGGAGTTGTAATTATTTTCCTATGATTTTCCAAAGTTGCTGCACTATTCAAAATTCAGAAAATAACAAATCTCTCTGTTCTCTCTCCCTCTCTCTCACTGACAACCGGCCTCCGCATGTCAGCGACACAAACATAGGACACGGCGGCGCTGTCGACTCCGGTCGACAAAAACGCGCCGGCAGTGAGACTCCGGCGAGGCGGACTGCACCAGAACGATCTACACCACCCCGCGAACCTATCCCAACCCTCAGAACAGCAGTAGGCGCACTGGAGAAAGCTCCACGCCGGCCATGGCAGCCATGGGCACGGCGGCGAGACACTCTCTGACGACTGGGCTCCGACAGGGAAAACGAGCGAGCTTACGAGCAACAGGATGACACGGGGAAGCTAAACCACAAGAAGAATCGACGAGAGGCTCACCGGAGTGGCTTGACCACGGTGAGATGATCGTGGCAGAGCTCCAGTTGGTCACGGGGAAGAACGCGTCGCGCTGGGCGATTCCGGCCAACCCAAGCGATGCGAGCAAGCCGAAGAGGAGCGCGGGGTCGAGGCGATCACGCTGGCTTAGCTAGGCACGACGGGAAGGGTTCGACGGCGGCTACGGCGAGCGACGGAGCTGAGCGGTGGCGGAACAGAGCAGAGAGGAAAGGAAGGACGATGGCGGCGGGTGCTCCTATTTATAGAAGGGAAGGAGGCGTCCGGCGTCGACAGCTCCCGAACGAGTTCGCCACGGAGACGGCAACTTATCACCGCGCGAGAAAGCGGCGAAGAAGGTCGGCGGCAAGCAGCTGCGTGGCGCCGGCAGCAAGCAGGAGATGGCGATTTTGATTTTTGAAATATTTATAGAATTGCCACTAAGTTTATTTTACAAATTACTCACAATTTTTATAAAGAAGTTGAAAATCTCCAAAAATGAAAGTTGCTCAACTTTTCAAACTCTACAACTTTGCTTTAATGAACATTTTCAAATTCTGCCTCCATTTTGAAATTTGAATTTGGGGTGCATTTGAGCATTTGAATCATTTCAAAATTACTCCAAATTTTATATGTAAACTTTAAAAACTTTGAATACCAAAGTTGATCCTTATAAAATAAGCTTCAGCTTTGCTTTTTGTCACACCCCCAAATTCCAAATGGATTTTGAAATAGACAAAAGGGGCAAAAAGGACTTTTATGATTTAAATTTGAATTCACATTTGATTTGTTTACCCTTTTACTTAATTATGGTTTTTGACCAATAACATGGCCCATTAGGGTTATTTGAGTCAAATGACACATGGTCTCACATGATCACATGAAATTTGACCCTTGTGGTCATGATTTTCATTCAGAGTTTTGAATCACATTACATCACATAAAATAACAACTTATGAAATAAAGCTTATTTAGTGAATGCATTCAAAATTTTCTACTTTATGAATGCTTTGCAATGCATATGATGACATGTCAAGTTTTAATGCTAGGTCAAAACACCAGAGGTGTTACAAAGAGACCCTGAGCTTTTCTAAGTCCTAACCCGCAGTCCAAAGCACATTTCCAGAGTACGCTTTCCCCTTTTGAAAACGTAAAAATACATTGTTTTAGTCCAAAATACGTTTTTGGTATTTACAGAAATGCCATTGCACTGTTTTGCTCATAGAATCGTCGTTTTAGCTCTGAATCAACCCGTTCAAATTGCGTTAGTTTCATAATTTCATAATCTATGTGTTAGTACTACTGTTAATCATGTTTGCAACTTTTAAATTTTGAGGTTAGATTTAGTTAAATAAATTGCTATAGAAAATCCCGTTTAAATCATAACTTTCGCGTTTTAGCTCCGTTTTCGTGAACTTCGCGTTGACGTGATCGTAGCGAGACGTAGATTCTTTTCATAAACATTTTATCTTGTTTTCATTACTGTTGGTGTACTGTTCTAACCATAGGATTGTTTGCTTTGTATGAATGTTCCTAGAATGTTGTATGTTGCCGTGTTGGTCGTGTTCAGACGATGAGGAGAACGTTGGAGACCAAGAGTTCTTCGACGACCAGCAGGACCAGCAGGAGTTTGCTAACCAAGGCAAGTATAGCATGGGATCTACCTTGATGCCTATTCACATTTATTAATTACTCATTTGCATGTGTCTAATTTTGATACCCGTAAGGACATCCTAGTGATTGATTATCCTGTTCCTTGTCTCCTATGGGTTATATGCATATGGGTAGTTTGCTAGTGCTCAATGTAACTGTACATAATCTACATAATGAATAATGGTTCTATGGAACGAAAAGGTAAAATTTGCTTTTAAACAACTGAATTATAGGGCGAAGGAGCGAATGACTTTCGATCATGATGCTCTCGGCCCTCCATAAGGACTTATCTGTCGGCAAAAGCTAGGACTGACAGTGCAACCGTGAGGGTCATATGGCTCTGACTTTAGCTCAGTAATAGGACCTTTTCTAGCTTGTTAGAGGTTACCTTTATGGTGCAAAAGGGGCTTGCCACATTGGGTATAGGACTGCCTCTGTTCCTATCTGTATAGCCGCGATGGATTTGTGCCATAGGAAAGGGGGGTTCCTACATCTGCCTGCCAAGGAAACCTAGCGGCCCTAACTTATTAGAGAAACCTATGAAATGGCTTCATAGTGTACCCTGCCCGCTCACCTTGGTAGTGATATGGGAGTAATTAACCCGGGTATATGGGAATCACGACTCGTGGTTAATGTGCACCACCTCTACAGAGGGTTACAAACTGTTATAACAACCGTGCTCACGGTCACGAGCAGCCCGGAAAACTCATAGAATAATTGGTTACTTATTGTTGTTCATTTATGATGTTCTACGATGATAATATGATTCAAATGATTCTGATATCTGACCATGTGGGTTTAATTGGGGCTTAAGCATAACTTGATAATACTTGATAATAAAATCTTGACTTACTAAAAGTGCAAACTGCACTAAACTAGTGTCAACCTTTTTGAGCTTCATAACCCCATGTTAACTTGTTGAGTTCGGGAAGTACTTACGCTTGTTTACTTTCTATATTGGATAAAAATCCCGGATGGGTAACAGATGACAACGTGTATGAGGAGTTTCCTAAGGACTATTAGGCTTGTGGTCAACCAGTTGACCGTCCCTGTGATGGAGTTCGACGAGAGAGTTAACTTTTTTTCCGCTGTGTTGTGTAAGACTAAGTTATGTTATTAATCATGATGTAAGATACACTATGATGATACTTGTTATAATTTGTCAGCTTGTGTGTGTGACTGATCCCTGGGCACACATGAGTTTTGTGCATTCAATTTTATCCTTAAAATTGGGTGTGACAAATTGGTATCAGAGCCGTGTTGACTGTAGGACGCAAGCCTAGTTAGAAATGGTTGTTTTAGCACCTTTGCTCCACTGGTTTCTTGCTTACTGTCTCATTCTTGTTATTTTATTAAAATATTTATGCTATTCATATCTTAATCTATTATATAAAATTGTTGATTCTAATTATATCTTATTCTAAATCTATAGATGTCTCGTAACCCAAAGACCGCCTGCCTCAGCACTGCCGGCTACCGTGCCATGTTCACCCCCCATGCTCCACAGGTGGAGAAGGAGATTGTGGTCATCTCCGATGATGAAGAGTCGATGGCTACCCTGACACCTACACCTGCTCCTGCCCCAGCTGTTGCACCTATTTATCCTGTTGTAGCTACCCCAGCGGAGTCATCAGCTACTTCACCTACGCCTGTGCCATCCCTAGCTGTTCCTGTGGTGGATGAGGAGATAGGCTAGAAGTGCAAGTACTACTTCAAGCTAGCCCCAGAGACGGCCTACTACCACACCCTCCTTACTCATGTGCTGGATGACTACTACCCTGATCTGCATGCCTCCATCAGCTATCATTGTGCAGAGTACCAGCATCCTTTGGAGGCCACCTTTTAGAAGGTAGAGCTAGTTGTCACTGCTTGGAATGACATAAAGAATGGACATGAAGTGGAGACTGTCCATCGTGTCACCGCCAGACGGGCCCATGCATTGGATGGCATGGAAGATGCAACGCAGGACGCTTACATTTACTACCATGGTCGTTGTTTTGAGGCCATGAAGGAGGATCGTTTTAGGTACCTTCCTCACAATGATCATGAGGGTAACTAGCAGGTCCTGGCTCCACCAGAAAGTGACCCAACTCTGGAAGCAACAGTGCAACATGTCCATGCCATGCAGGGGGTAGATGAAGAGGTCAAGGGAGAGCTGCGTGCATCACAGAGGGCCGAGAGGCGCCTCCAGAAGCAAGTTGATGAACTGCGTACTCAACTTGGGCTGCCACCGATCTACAAGAAGAAGCGCCGGTCGTTCACCATTATTGACACCACCCCATAGGTGTTAGGTTCCTTGTTTAAAGTTACTACGTTGTTAGATCGTGAGTCATGTCTAGTTTTGTTTGGTCTTGTGAACTTTAATGATTAGATGTTTTTAATTGTGAACTTGGATGATTTGGAGTTTGTTTGATTGCTGGAGGTTTGTGGGCATGTCCACAACTTCCTTAGGTTTGAACCTTAAGTTAGATGATGGTCTTAATATAGATGGGTTTGCTTTATCTTATCTCTGCTGTGCTATTTTCTGGAGCAGTCTATGTTCTTTATCTTGTATCTCGAAATCTGGGCTTTCAAAAATTCCGAATTTTTTGTGCAGATATCTAGACTTCTTTATCTTTCAAATGTCTCTGGAATCACGTCAATATCTGCTCTGGTTTGTGAGATCTAGCTGTCACAAGTTGATGTTTCTGCGCAGACTGGAACCCAGAACAGTTTTAGTTTAGCTCTATTTTTTACCATGTGTATGTCAGAATCTGTAAAAGTGATCTAAATAAAAGTTGTAGCTGATCTCTTAAGCTTTCCAACCATTCTTGGTACACCTCTGTTGGATCTCTGAAACTCCAGTTATGACAGATTTACTGAACTGCTGTATTTGAATCTTGTCCAAAAAATTCTCAGCATTGTTTCTTATCTTTTATAAGCTCTCTATAATTTGGAAATCTCTAAAATTTTGCGCATTTGTTGGAAAGCAGATGGCCGCAAGAGGAGGAAGAGGCAGAGGCTGTGATCGTGGTCATGATGCTCTCATGAATCCACCACCACCGCCACCAGTGACTATGGAACAGTTAATGGGAATGCAAGCGCAGTTGATGCAAGCCATGATGCAACGTTTGGATAACGAACCTGCAAGAGGACCACCGCCTGTTCAGGTCAGATACAAGCATGGAGAATTCATGAAGGGTCGCCCTCCTGTGTTCACCCATGCCTCAGACCCCTTGGAGGCAGATGATTCGTTGCGTGCTGTGGAAAAACAACTTAACATAGCACAATGCAACGATCTTGAGAAGGTGTTGTATGCTTCTGGTCAACTCCAGGGAGCTTCTCAGGATTGGTGGGATTCTTTCCAGTATGGATGCCCCAACAATGCTCCTGCTATCACCTGGCAGGGATTCAAGGACAACTTCCGGTCATATCATATCCCCGATGGACTGGTGGAATTGAAGCAAGAGGAATTCAGATCCCTTAAGAAAGGATCCATGTCTGTGGTGGAGTATCGTGACAAGTTTGCTCAACTATCACGCTATGGTCCAAATGATGTAGTTGATGATAAGGATAAGCAACACTGCTTCCTCAAGGGACTTTATGATGGTCTGCAGCTTCAGCTGATGTCCAACACCTACCCTAACTTTCAGTCATTAGTGAACCGCGCTATTGTGATTGACGATAAGCGCAAGGAGATGGAAGCTAAGAAGAGGAGACTTCAAGGGCAAGCTTCTGGAAGCAACACCCGCCCGCGTGCTTATCCCCAGCAAAGTTTTCAGTAGAGGAATCAAGGACCATCTAACCAGGGAAACCGTGATCAGTATCCTCAGCGTAACCAGTTCCAACAACGCCCCTAGTACCAGCAACAGTTTGGTAACCAGCGTCCCCCGCAACAGACCGGCAATCCGACAACACGCCAGGGAATGTCCAACAATGCTCCTGTGAAGAGTGGTGCACCCAATAACCCCAACGCATGCTACCACTGTGGAGAAGTAGGTCACTATGCTCATCAGTGCCCAAAGAAGCAGAACCAGCAAGCCCCTCAGAACCAGAATGGCAATCAGAAGTTCAATGCCCGACCACCTCACACTGCGAAGGTGAACTATGTGTCATCTGATGCAGCTCAGGAGATGCCTGAGGTCATGTTGGGTACGTTCAGTGTCAACTCTATCTCTGCTACAATACTTTTTGATTCCGGTGCTTCGCATTCATTTATTTCCCAAGCTTTTGTTAGAATGCATAGCATACCTTTATGTGCCATGAAAAACCCCATACTAGCGAGTTCATCGGGAGGTAGTATGCCCGCTTCTTATTGGAGTCCCTCAACTAGCATTTCCTTAAAGGGGTAGACTTCAAAGTGAAACCTATTGTGTTGAGAACATCAGGATTTGATCTTATTCTGGGAATGGATTGGATGAAACAACACCGGGCAGTGATTCAGTGTCAGGAGAAATCTGTTGTTGTAACATCACCCAATGGAGATAGAATCTATGTGATGAGTACAGGCCTGATCTTCCGAGAGGTAGCCGATAAGTTTGATTTTGTGGAGATCTCGACGTTGACGATCCGGCTTCAAATCAGACGCGATTCGAACCCTGCAACCGTTACACCACTGCTCCGTTGGTTATCAACCAAGCATAACTTGATTGACCTCGCCAAGAAGGCTTTTCCTACAAGCGAATCGAAGAGCACAAGCAAGAAGGTAAAACACGCAATCTGAAATTACAAATATGAATGACGCGAATATCAATAGAGGATTCAAGAACTCGGTTCCAAAGGACTAATCGACACAGTGGAGGAGATCAAGAACGGGGGCCCTGGATCACTGTAAAAGGATTTATCACCACAGTTACAATGAACGATTTAGTTTCTCGATGGAAAACTAAACTCTAAACAAAACCCAATTGTGTAGCAGCGGTGATGGCTGTGTTTATAGTCTAAGACTCGACCTAGGGTTGGGGACGGCCAGGGGTTGGGCGCCCACAACTTGGGCTTAAGGCCCGACATGATACATGGCCAAGTTGGCCCAAATAGGTGACGCAGCACCTTGCCGTGGTCACACAGAATGATCCACGGACCTTCTGGAGCTGGGACCAGATCCAAAACGACGGCGTTGTCGTCCCCTTTCCAACGCATCCAAGAACGGCCTGTTTTGATGTCGTATGAGAAAGTTATGACCGAAACAGTGACGACGTGTCTGCTGAATCCGAGGGCGACGTGGCAGCTGAGTTGGGAACGAATAGCAACTTGGGGAAGACCATGGCGTCGGTGTGTCCAGCATGGCGATGTCCTCATCATCCTCCCCTTCTTGAATTGGAGTCGTCATCGACTCCATCTTGGCGATGTCCTCATCACTATGTAGAAGTGGTAGTGCAAGCTCAGCCAACAGCTACTGTGAACCAGCTGGATGGTGATGCCAATAAACAAGATCGTGTTGTGGAGGAGTTCCCGGATGTTTTCCCCGATGACTTGCCAGGTATGCCACCTGACCGTGACATTGAATTCATTATTGAATTATTACCTAGAACTGCACCAATAGCTAAACATCCATATAGAATGGGGGTTAATGAATTAGAAGAGCTTAAGAAACAACTAAAAGAGTTGCAAGAAAAAGGTTTTATACGCCCCTGTTCTTCCCCATGGGGAGCACCTGTGATCTTTGCGGATAAGAAGGATGGTAGTCAATGGATGTGTGTGGATTACCGTTCACTTAATGAGGTTACAATCAAGAATAAATACCCTTTGCCTAGGATTGATGATTTATTTGATCAGTTAAGAGGAGCCCATGTGTTCTCCAAGATTGATCTCCGCTCAGGGTACCATCAGCTTAAGATTCGAAACTCGGACATACCCAAGACAGCATTCACTACACGGTATGCCTTGTATGAGTATACCGTTATGTCTTTTGGATTGACCAATGCACCTGCATACTTTATGTATCTGATGAATAAGGTGTTCATGGAGTTTCTTGATAAATTTGTGGTGGTATTCATTGATGACATACTGATATTCTCCAAGACCAAAGAAGAGCATGCTGAACATATAAGGTTGGTCTTGCAAAAGCTTAGAGAACATAAGTTGTACGCTAAGCAGAGCAAGTGTGAGTTTTGGTTGAAGGAAGTCTCTTTTCTGGGTCATGTTGTCTCCAATGGTGGAATAGCAGTGGATCCAGGCAAAGTGCAAGATGTACTAAATTGGAACCCACCAACCAATGTAAGTGAGATCCGTAGTTTTTTGGGATTGGCTGGATACTACAGGAGGTTCATTGAAGGTTTTTCCAAGATTGCTAAGCCTATGACAGCTCTATTGGAAAAGAATGCTAAATTTATATGGTCTGATAAATGCCAGGCAAACTTTGATGAGCTAAAGAAGAGATTGACTACAACTCCAGTGTTGATTTTGCTAGATTTAAGCAAGAACTTCTCTATATATTATGATGCATCTCGTTTGGGCCTTGTATGTGTGCTTATGCAAGAAGGAAGAGTGGTGGCATATGCATCTAGACAATTGAGGAAGCATGAGTTGAATTACCCTACTCATGACTTGGAATTGGCAGCTATGGTTCATGCTTTAAAAATCTGGAGACATTATCTAATTGGGCATAAGAGTGATATCTATACAGATCACAAGAGTTTGAAGTATATCTTTACCCAGTCAGATCTGAATCTGAGACAACGTTGTTGGTTAGAATTGATCAAGGACTATGATTTGGAAGTGCATTATCATCCAGGAAAGGCAAATGTCATGGCCGATGCACTTAGCAGGAAGAGTTATGTCAATGAACTTTGGATGACATTTATGCCAACATAGTTGTGTGCTAAAATGGAGTATCTCAACTTAAGCCTTGTCACTAATGCAATGGAATTGGTGATAGAGCCTACTTTAGAGCAAGAGATACGCAAAGGTCAATTGGAGGATGAAAAACTTAAGGAGATAGCAGAGAATATAGTGCTTGGAAAGGCACCAGGATTCAGGATGGATGAGAATGGTACTCTTTGGTTCAGGAAAAGGATATGTGTACCTGAAGTGAAGGCTATCCGTGATGCAATTCTGCAAGAGGCACATGAGTCTGCTTATTCTATACATCCCGGAAGTACCAAGATGTATTTGGATCTCAAGGAGAAGTATTGGTGGTATGGTTTGAAGAGGGATGTGGCAGAGTATGTGGCTTTCTGTGACACTTGTCAAAGAGTGAAAGCTGAGCATCAAAGACCTACAGGGTTGCTACAACCAATGAAGATTCCTGAATGAAAATGGGAAGAAGTTGGAATGGATTTTATCGTAGGTTTGCCCCGCACTCAGGGAGGTTATGACTCAATCTAGGTAATAGTGGATCGACTCACCAAGGTTGCTCATTTTCTACCAGTTAAGACTATCTATATAGGTGCAAGGTTAGCAGAGTTGTACATGGAAAGGATAGTGTGCTTACATGGTGTTCCCAAGAAGATTGTGTCTGATAGAGGCACTCAGTTTACGTCGCAATTCTGGCAGAAAGTACATAGATCTTTGGGGACAAAGTTGAATTTCAGTTCTGCTTACCACCCACAAACTGATGGACAGACTAAAAGGATCAACCAGATTTTGGAAGATATGTTGAGAGCTTGTGCACTGCAGTATGGTACTAGTTGGGATAAGAGTCTGCCATATGCTAAGTTCTCGTACAACAACAGTTACTAGAAGAGTCTCAAAATGGCACCTTTTGAGGCGCTGTATGGGTGTAAATGTAGAACGCCTTTGTTCTGGAATCAGACTGGAGAAACTCAAGTGTTTGGACCCGATGTCCTTAGAGACGCGGAAGAACAAGTGAGAATGATTAGAGACAACTTGAGAGTGGCTCAATCCCGACAGAAGAGTTACGCTGATACTCGCAGAAGAGAACTGACTTTTGAAGTTGGAGATTATGTGTACTTGAAGGTGTCACCAATGAGAAGTGTGAAAAGATTCAATATGAAGGGAAAGTTGGCACCGAGGTATATTGGACCTTTTAAGATCCTAGTGAGACGTGGAGAAGTAGCCTATCAGTTGGAACTGTCTGAGAGTTTGTCAGGTGTGCACGACGTGTTTCATGTTTCTCAGTTAAAGAAGTGTTTGCGAGTACCAGGAGAGCAAATTCCTTTAGAAGAACTGGCTGTTAAGGAAGATCTCACATATGAAGAGTATCCGATAAAGATCTTATAGATGGCAGAAAGAGTTACAAGGAGCCAAGTTATAAAAATGTGCAAGGTATAGTGGAATCGGTATATAGAGGATGAGGCTACTTGGGAAAAAAAGAGGAATTGCGAAAGACTTATCCACAACTGTTTGAGTAAGCAAACATCCGAATCTCGAGGACGAGATTTATCTTACGGTTGGTAGAATTGTAACACCCAAAAATTTCCGTCTTTTGAAATAAGAAAATTCGATTTAATTATGTTATTATGTGCGCATTCAAATATAGGAAATTAATAATTTTTGGGAAATTAAAATCAAATATAAGGTTAGAAACTTGTTGATGCATACATGCTGCTGCATATTTATTTTTGTGATGATTGGTCTGATTCAAAGTTCAAATGAATTCAAAATCTATTTGAAAGTGTTTTTGGAAATCTATTTGGAAAAAGAAAAGGAAAAATCCGTCTCACTCCCTCCTCTCTCTCAATTCGGCCTGCTGGCCCAGTCCGCCAGCCCAGCCACGCGCGCCTTCCTTCCCCTCCTCCCATTTTTCCTCCCTCCGCGCCAGCCCAGTTCCGCGCGGCCTAGCACCGTGCGCCAGCAACCGCTGCCGCGCGCCCTTCGCCCCGCCCTCAGCCGCTGCCAGCCCGGGCCCACGCATCAGCGCTGTCCCCCTCCTCCCACAATCGCCGCGCTCGGTCAAGCGAAACCACCGCCGTTCCACGCCCACTCCTAGACATGGGAGTGCCCCTCCCCCATGCCCCTGCCTCTACAAAAAGAAAACCCCACCCGAGCCGCTTCCCCCTGTTGTTTCCTCGCTCCATTTTCCCGTTCACCCGTGCACGAGGAAGCTACAACCGCCGCTCCGAAGTCACCGAGTTCCGCCGTCCGCCCCTCCGCGCGGATAGCCGTCCCCGAGCCGATTTCGACCCCGTTTGTCAGCGCGGTGAGCTTTGCCTTGCTCCCCTCTTTCTCCCCGTGCAGTTTATTTCTTGTTTCATGGCTTCTAGAGCCCGTTTCGTGTGCGGCCGTGTGCTCTCGCTGCCGGCCATGGCGACCGCCACGCCAGCAGCGTCCTCTGGCCCCATTCTCGGCCTGGCCGAATTCGCGTGCACGTCCTCTCTCCCCTGGTGCTCTCTGATGGGCAAACCGTGGCCCGTAGGCCCCTAACCGCGGGCGCCGGTGACATCCTCGCTGCCGGCAATGGCTGTGCCGCCGCGGATGCACTGTTCCGGTGCCTCCTCTCTCTCCTTCCCCAGAACTAATCCGAGCCATCCGTTCTTGATCCAACGGCCACCGATGGCCGATACCCTTTTGCCCTGGCATAATTGCTAAAGAGACACTGAGCTTTTCTAAGTCCTAACCCGCAGTCCAAAGCACATTTCCAGAGTACGCTTTCCCCTTTTGAAAATGTAATAATACACTTTTTTAGTCCAAAATACGTTTTCGGTAATTACAGAAATTCCATTGCACTGTTTTGCTCATAGAATCGTCGTTTTAGCTCCGAATCGACCCGTTCAAATTGCGTTAGTTTCGTAATTTCGTAATCTACGTGTTAGTACTACTGTTAATCATGTTTGCAACTTTTAAATTTTGCGGTTAGATTTAGTTAAATAAATTGCTATAGGAAATCCTGTTTAAATCATAACTTTCGCGTTTTAGCTCCGTTTTTCGTGAACTTCGTGTTGACGTGATCGTAACGAGACATAGATTCTTTTCATAAACATTTTATCTTGTTTTATTTACTGTTGGTGTACTGTTCTAACCATAGGATTGTTTGCTTTGCATGAATGTTCCTGGAATGTTGTATGTTGCCGTGTTGGTCGTGATCAGACGGTGAGGAGAACGTTGGAGACCAAGAGTTCTTCGACGACCAGCAGGACCAGTAGGAGTTTGCTAACCAAGGCAAGTATAGCATGGGATCTACCTTGATGCCTATTCACATTTATTAATTACTCATTTGCATGTGTCTAATTTTGATACCCGTAAGGACATCCTAGTGATTGATTATCCTATTTCTTGTCTCCTATGGGTTATATGCATATGGGTAGTTTGCTAGTGCTCAATGTAATTGTACATAATCTACATAATGAATAATGGTTCTATGGAACGAAAAGGTAAAATTTGCTATTAAACAACTGAATTATAGGGCGAAGGAGCGAATGACTTTCGATCATGATGCTCTCGGCCCTCCATAAGGACTTATCTGTCGGCAAAAGCTGGGACTGACAGTGCAACCGTGAGGGTCATATGGCTCTGACTTTAGCTCAGTAATAGGACCTTTTCTAGCTTGTTAGAGGTTACCTTTGTAGCGCAAAGAGGGCTTGCCACGTTGGGTATAGGACTGCCTCTGTTCCTATCTGTATAGCCGTGATGGATATGTGCCATAGGAAAGGGGGGTTCCTACATCTGCCTGCCAAGGAAACCTAGCGGCCCTAACTTGTTAGAGAAACCTATGAAATGGCTTCATAGTGTACCCTGCCCGCTCACCTTGGCAGTGATATGGGAGTAATTAACCCAGGCATATGGGAATCATGACTCGCGGTTAATGTGCACCACCTCTGCAGAGGGTTACAAACTGTTATAACAGCCGTGCTCACGGTCACGAGTGGCCCAGAAAACTCACAGAATAATTGGTTACTTATTGTTGTTCATTTATGATGTTCTACGATGATAATATGATTCAAATGATTCTGATATCTGATCATGTGGGTTTAATTGGGGCTTAAGCATAACTTGATAATACTTGATAATAAAATCTTGACTTACTAAAAGTGCAAACTACAGTAAACCGGTGTCAACCTTTTTGAGCTTCATAACCCCATGTTAACTTGTTGAGTACGGGAAGTACTTACGCTTGTTTACTTTCTATATTGGATAACTTTAATCCCGGATGGGTAACAGATGACAACGTGTATGAGGAGTTTCCTGAGGACTATTAGGCTTGTGGTCAACCAGTTGACCGTCCCTATGATGGAGTTCCACAAGAGAGTTAACTTTTATTTTCCCCTGTGTTGTGTAAGACTAAGTTATGTTATTAATCGTGATGTAAGATACACTGTGATGATACTTGTTATAATTTATCAGCTTGTGTGTGTGACTGATCCCTGGGCACACATGAGTTTTGTGCATTCAATTTTATCCTTAAAATTGTGTGTGACACTCGCGACGAGGGATGGAGGGACGTCGTGCTCGCGACAAGGGAGGGAGGGAGAGAGAGTGGAGGGAGGGCGAGAAATGAGAGAGAGAGGGAGCTCGGCGTGCGGCTAAGTGAGGGACAGGATTGAAGATGTGAAACCCTAACCCTGCATATATATAAGCCCGATACAGGAGAATTGGATACGGGCTCTCAGCTGGGCCTTCCATTTCTGGAGGCGGGCCTTATAACATGCCCACCTCCGAAAATAAATTTATGGTGGCTGGCACCTTAAAACAATCGCCTCGGTTAATTTTGATTAACCGAGGCGGTTGTTTCTAGGTGACTGCCTCGGTTAATGTATTAACCAAGGCGGGCGTTTTTAAGGTGCCTGCCTCCGTTAATGTTTAACCGATGCGGTTGCTGGGCCGACTGCTGGCCACCCATTAACAGAGGCGGGCAACTGGCCCACCCGCCTCGGAGGCCTTTTGGCAAACGCCTTGGAAAAGTGTTATTGTAGTAGTGACAATTCCAATTACGATGACATGTTCTTTACTCACAAGTATATAATGGGTTTGAAGGAAGACATCAAGGGTACAGTGGAAGCTTAGCTGCCTCCTACAGTGGACAAGGCTACCATCATAGCTAAGATCTAGTACGATGTCCTGGATAGAACCAAGAGCAGGTATTCCAGAAATACCATCCAAGCTAAACCATACCCTCCACCCAAGTCTAACACCAGACAATCCTAGCAAGACAGTCCTCTATGGAGGGACAAGCAACTAAGGGATTACAGAAAAGCCAATGGACTATGCTTCAACTGTAGGAAAAAAATTGAACCTAGACACTTGGAAATTTGCCCCAAAAGGAACAAACCCCAAGCTAATGATATTGTCCTAAATGATTTGGACAGAGAACTATCTGATGATGTCCTCAATGAGTTAGCAGCCGAACATACTTTGCATGAGGAATTCTGTCAACTTTCCCTCAATGCTATCTCTAGCCAGGTCCAAACCAAAGGTCAAGGACAAGGCGATGCTCATTTTGATAGACAGTGGTAGTTCTCGCAGCTTCATCAGTTCTCAATTTGTGGATGTCTCCAAACTGCATATTGTACCCATGTCACCAAAGAAGGTGAAGCTAAATAATGGAGAGTGGATTGTGACAGATAAGATAGTTCCTAAGTTGGAATGATATTATCAAGGTCAAACGTACATTCACCACAGATATGTTGTGCTAGATATGCGTCCCTATGATGCTAGATATGGTTGTGCTAGATATGTGTCCCCATGTCACCAAAGGATGGATCATGGAGATTTTGTGTGAACTATAGGAAGTTGAATGATATCACAATCAAGAACAGATTTCCTATGTCTATCATTGAAGAGATTTTGGATGAGCATGCTGGTGCCAAGGTGTTAACAAAACTGTATATGAGGTCAGGTTACCACAAAGTCAAAATGCTTCTTGCTGATGAGCATGACTACTTTTAAAACCCATCAAGGTCATTACCAGTTCAAAGTGATGTCCTTTGGTTTGATAAATGCTCCAGGAACCTTTCAGTGTGTGATGAATCAGGTCCTCCAACCTTTTCTTAGAAAATTTGTCTTGGTCTTTCTAGATGACATTTTGATATATAGCCCCACCATGGAAGATCCTCTACAACACCTGGACCAAGTGTTAGCTACTCACAGAAAGCATCAGCTATACTTGAATGCCTCTAAGTGCACATTTGCCCATAATAGTTTGGAGTACTTGGGACATAACATATCTTCTAAAGGAGTCTCCACTGATCCTAACAAGATCTATGCAATGCTTCATTGGCCAGTGCCCACAACTATGACTGAATTGAGGGCCTTCTTAGGATTGACAGGATACTATGCGAAGTTTGTCAAAAATTATGGAGTAATGACCAAACCTTTGATAGCTTTACTCAGACTCAAACAATTTGTTTGGACCCTGCAGCACAATCAGCCTTTGACAATGTGAAAGTGGCAATGACAAGGACTTCAGTCCTAGCCTTACCAAATTTTCAAGAGCCCTTCACTATCAAAATATATGCATGCCAAGATGGCATTAGAGCAGTCCTAATGCAGCATGGGCAACCCATAGCTTACCTCAATAAAGCTTTGGGAGAGAAACATAAATCACAATCTATTTATGAATAGGAATTCGTTACACTGATAATGGCAGTAGAGAAGTGGAGACACTAATTGAAAGACAAGAATTTCTCATTCAAATAGACCACAAGTCTTTAGCATATCTGATGGAACAGAACCTACACTCTAACATGCAAAGGAAAGCTATGACCAGATTAATGAGGTTACAGTTCAAGATAATCTACAAAAAAGGCAAGGACAATGTTACAACTCATGCCTTATCTAGAGTGGGTCATATGATGGCACTACAAGCAGTATCTTCTGTCCAGCCTGCTTGGATTCAGGAGGTTCTCAACTCTTACACTACAGATTCACAAGCCCAACAGCTCCTCCAAAGACTGACTATCAACAGTCCAGACCAACAAGGGTTCAATTTGGTGCAAGGCCTGATCTGGCATCAGCGAAATGTTTGGATTGGCAACAATTCAGTTCTCCAAACCAAGATCATAGCTGCTTGTCACTAGTGCCATTGGAGGACATTCTAGGATTGCTGCCACTTACTATAGGCTCAAGAAATATTTTGCCTGGAAAGGGATGAAACAAGATGTGGACAATTTTGTCAAACAATGCTCTATCTGTTAGCATGCAAAGCACTCACTACAGCACCCCATGGGCATACTACAACCCTTACCGATGCCAGAGGGTGTCTAGGGGGACTTATCCATGGATTTATAGAGGGGTTACCAAAATCAGAAGGATGCAGTGTGATTTTCATAGTAGTTGATAGGCTAACTAAATTTGCTCACTTCATCCTAGTGAAACACCCTTATACTGCCACTACCATTGCTCAGTTGTTTATGGACAATGTGGCCAAGTTACATGGCTTACCATCCTCTATTGTCACCGATAGGGACAAAATATTTATCGGTCATTTCTAGAAGTAGCTATTCAAGTTATACAGAGTAAATTTGCACCAAAGCTATGCCTACCACCCCCAAACTGATGAGTAGATAGAGAGGGTCAACCAATGTCTTGAAATGTATCTCTGATGTGATGTCCAGGTGGCGAGACTTAAATATAGGGATATGCTAAGTCCTTGGCATAGAGGTTTCCGATCGAAGGACCCCCCCCGACTGATCCGTTCAGGATCACTCGATGGCTATACCCATCAAGTACGTTCATGCATACCCTATGGTAAAGGATCGGGTGAAACCCGAGCATGCCCTTGGCCTCTGCTCAGGACTCAAGGGCTAGCCTAAGCTCCAGGCTCCTGATCGATGGTTGCCCGAGCCTAATCCTCAGCTCCATTCTAGTCTGAGCCAAAGGCCAGGCTGGAACCTAGCCCTAAGCACCTAGGGCTCAGGGGCTCCTCAATGCCTCCCTAGCCAATGAGCATGGTAGTGTCTCCCACTACTCTAATAAGGTCACCCATCAGCCCCTCAAGCTAGACACCTTCGCTGCTAAGGAAGCCATGAGAAGGCTCACCCAGTGGAGGCCGTTCCAAGCCAACAAGCCCTGATGGTCAGAGCGTCATGGCAAAGCAGCCGAATGGCACCCGAGGCTCCTCTGGCTCTATGACAATGCCAAGGTCCATCGACACCATAGTAGCACCCTCCTGGACTCCAGCGCACTTAGACCATAGACTCAACCCTCAAACCGCCCTGTACCCGACCTACCTCGGTTTATAAGGGGAGGTCGGATCCTATTGAGGGGAGTGGCCGAAAAATAACATAATAGAGTCCTCTAGACCACTTCGTGCTCTGCACCGAGAGCAGAGCAACCTAGAGAGGAGCGACCGAGCACTCCTCCCCTCTGTCTTTCTTCTCCATCACCAAGGAAGCAACCTCACCACCAACGAGCTATAGGATAGCACCGAGCGATCCCCTTCTAAATCTCTTACACACCCTTGTTGTAAACCCCCGATTTGGGTGCTCTCGAATACAAAGAACTACTACTACTGGACGTAGGGCCCTGATAGCCCAAACCTAGATACATTGTCGTGTCTTCTCTGAGTTCTTAAATCCACCCGAGCCACCGGAGACCCACACTCAGTGACACCCAACGAACAACAATGCTTGCCGCGGTTTCTACCCCACGACACCATGATTCTCCCAAATCTTGGAAATCATGGCTTTCTTTAGCAGAATTGTGATATAACTCATCTTTGCACACTGCATTGGATTGTTCTTCTTTCAAGGCATATATGAACCAAACATTGGTGCAGTGCCTCAATTCCATCAACCACCTCTCTTACAGGTGCTGAACTTATTAAGCACAGGGAGCTTCACTCACAGTCACTAAAGCAAAATTTGGCCTGGGCTCAGAATAGAATGAAGCTCCAAGCAAATAATAAATGCAATGACTTTTAGTTTGTTGTTGGAGACTAGGTGTGTTGAAGCTACAACTTTCTACTCAACCAATTGTGGCCAACAGACCTTTCCCTAAGCTTGCTTACAAGTACTTTGGTCAGTACAGGAACGTGTGGGCTCAGTTGCCTATCATCTGCAACTCCATGAGACTCCATGATTCACCCTATTTTCCATATTTCTCAGCTCAAACCATTGATTTCATATTACACCCTAGTCTATGACTCTCTTCTAGTCATCATTGACTTGGAGGCTATTACTACAACACCGCAAGCCATCATCGACCACCGCCTCATCAAGAAGGGCAGCACAGTGGTGCCTCAAGTGAAGCTTACTTGGGGTGGGTCTTCCAGCGATGGCAACAACCTGGGAAGACTACCACGTCGTCAAGCAGTGCTTCCTCGATGCACCAGCTTGGGGGGCAGCTGTATCTCAAGTGGCGGAGGTGTCACACCTGGCGCTGATCAGTGAAGGAGATGACACAGAGAAGGAAGGCATCTTCTTTAGTTGATTAGCGTATCTATCAAATTATGTTTTCTCATTTGTGTACTGTCATGTGGGCTCGAATGGCTAGAGACTGTATTGACACATAAGTGTCCAGACATGTAAGGGGATCGGTATTTAGAAAATATTTAGCAATAGAATTCACCTAGGCTAAGGGCTATCCTCACCGGCGTTCATATGTTCTTGTGCTTGCTTAGCGCTCATGTCAACTGCGACTAGCTGGCGGCCAGGGGTGTGACAGTGGCCAGTGTAGTCAGTCGTCAAGCTAGCTAGGCGATCGCCAGCGCCCATCAGGTCCAGCCAGGCTAGGCATCCAACATAGGAGGTTAGAATGGAAAAGTTTTTTGGTAAGAAAGATGCGCCATTGTACCCAACAAGGTTTTATAGAGTTGGTCGACTAGCGCGCACCGCTTGCGCCACTATGCTAGATTTGGACATCACTGCCGGCCTCATCACTACCGGATTTGTGAGAACCGGCAGTGATGTACCATCACTGCCGGTTATGAGCTTGAAAATGAGAAAATGATTGGGGCTGGGCTAAAACCGGCAGTGAAGCACCACATCACTGCCGGTTTGTGGCTTGAACCGACAGTGTTTTAGCGGCCACTTATCACTGCCGGTTCAAGCCACAAACCGGCAGTGATTTGTCTCTATCACTGTCGGTTCTACCCAAGAACCGACGGTGATAAGCCTATAGCACAAAAGGCTGTAGCCATTCTCTTCTTCCTCCTCTCTTCCATCTCGAGAACAGAGGTGCGCGTTTGGGCCCTTCCCTCCATTGTTGCGGCTGCTCTTCACCATGAAGCTAGCGCTTGGATTTCGAAGAACGGCTTGATCTTTTTACTTTAAGGTTAGTAACAAACATCCACTCCTTTGATTTTGTTGCTTAATTAGCTTCGTTTTGATGGCTACATTGCTTGATTCTCATTCTAGTTTTTTCTCCATTCTAGAGAGTACTTTTCCAATTGGACATTTGTGCAAGGCTCAAATATGGTGAATCCATCATCCAAATGGTTGGTGTCTATAAACACATTTAAATTCCTAGCTAATTATTCCATGGTGGTCAAGATCATCATTGTTAGTATGTGATGCTATAATTAGTTCTTAGAAGTAGAGTAGAATAGTTGTTCTTTAATATTGTGCAATAATTGTTTTTTACTACGATTTTCAATTTACAGGGCTAGGGCTACCAATTTCAATTTTTGAATAATTAGTGTACAATAATGTTTTCCAAAAATGGTACTTTCGAGCTACAATTGTTGTTCATAAAGCTCGATTTCTTATTAATTCTTTGTAATTACTGTCTTAGTATTATTTTTTGTGTAGAGATGGATCGAGTGTGGATGCATCTGTCCCGAATGGACAAGCGGTACATGCATGGCGTCAGCCAGTTTATCACCGATGCCAAAGCCCATGCTGGGAATGGGAATCCTGTCTTCTGCCCATGCAAAGATTGCAAGAATCAAAGGAACTTTTGTCAAATTGAGTGTATACGATCGCACTTGATTACTAGGGGTTCATGCCAAACTATACGATATGGACTATGCATGGTGAGGTTGGTGTGAATGTTCTATAGGAAAACGATGAAGATGTGGACATACCTGACGTAGCCATCCACGATGCCGACGAGGAACCCGGTGTCAACACGGAACCTATGACCACAGTTAATAATGTGTTTAAGAACACGCTAGCTGACGACATCGAGGATAACGATGGCATTTCTCAGCTGCTACGTAATGTAGAGACCGGATGTCTTAGTGAAAGACAGCTGAGAAAGCTAGAGAAAATGACACAAGATGGCAAAACACCATTGTGTAGGAATTGTCCAATGAGCAAACTGGAAGCCGACATCATGCTGTTAGAGTTCAAATCAACAAACGGATTGAGCGATAAAGGCTTTGATCAGTTGTTAGGTATAATAAGGAAAATGCTCCTAGAAAAAAATGAGTTGCCAGAAAAGACATACTTGGCCAAGCAAATGATCTGCCCCATCGGCCTCGAGGTTGAAAAAATCCATGCGTGTTCCAATGATTGCATATTGTACTGTGGAGAAAAATGCAAAGACTTGGACAAGTGCCCCAAGTGTGAAGCTCCATGGTACAAGGAAGGGCCGTCAGATGAGGGTACCAAGACCAGAGGAGGTCTCGTAAAGGTCGTTTGGTATTTCCCTATAGCTCCTCGGGTGCATAGGCTGTTTGCATGTGCAAAGTCAGCCAAGCTGTTGCGCTAGCATGGCGAAGAGCGTAAGAAAGATACAATGATGAGGCACCCCGCCGATGGGCATGACTAGAGGACTGTCAATACTATGTTCTATATGGACATCGGTGGAGAGGTAAGGCACCTTTGGTTTGCTTTGAGCACAGATGGGATGAATCCTTTTGACCAGGTTAGAAGCAATCATAGCACCTGGCTAGTGACGCTCTGTATATACAACCTTCCACCTTAGGTCTGTATGAAGTGGTCGTACATCTAGATGCCACTACTGATCCAAGGGCCAAGACAACCTGGGAATGACATCGATGTGTTTCTAGAACCAGTGATCAATGAACTAGTGGAGATGTTTGAAAAGGGTGTGCCGGATGTTTGGGACGAGTACAAAAAGGAACATGTCACGATCAAGGGAGTACTTATCGCTATGCGATGGCGGCAGGGCCCTTCACTGTCAGTTTTGGTTTTAAAACCGGCAGTGATAGCTTCTATCACAGTCGGTTGCTCGAACCGACACAGAAGGCCCCATTCACTGTCGGTTATTAAACTAAAACCGATAGTGATGTGTAGATGCTCCTCACATGCCAACAATGCTCCCACTGACCACAATAATAGGAACACTGCTCCCAACTACCCCGACAACTTTAATTTAGAAACAAAAATGTACCACGACTGCTAGCCCCTATAAAATGACTCTCGGCCAGGAGCTAGCCTCTCCATGCATGTTGGTTTCAGCCAGGCCTTATCAGCCATGATACAATGTTTTTCTCTCACAACAAACCACATATATCGTTATCCATCGTAGTCCACCAAAATGGTGCACACAAGAGGTACTAGAAGAATGCCACTGAAGATAGAGCAACGCCGAAGATTGGAGATGCCACGAGGTTCACAGAGCCATCCACTGCGATGCGTATCTAGAAAAAGGCCATGTATAGACAAGGCAGATTCATCGATGCCACCTTGTCATCTCCAATCGGTATAGCTCGTAGACCACCTTGGTGCTGCTGTTTGACCCTAGTTGGTGCTAGAAGAATGCTACTGAGGTGGTGACATTATAATGTATTAATACACATTGAGTGTAACATTGACTTGTATGAAAATAGGTCTTTGTTATCATATATGGAATTTTAGTGTAAGGTTTTTGTTATCGTATATGTAATTTATTTCTAATATTTTTGTTATTTTCTGATGTATTTCATTACTATCTAAATAAATATATCGTTGTTGTTAAAACTTTCCAACTATACTATCTAAATAAATATATCCTTTACATATATGCACCTTCACCGTCGGTTCTACTTACAAACCGGTAGTGATATTAACTTTCACTATCGGTTCTATTTAAAAATCGATAGTGATATTAACTTTCACTGTCGGTTCTACTTAAAAACCGGCAGTGATGTCCATGCCCCCCTATATAAAACAAACCGCCGGCCACATACATTGATCCCACCCACCCACGAACTCTCACAGTCTCATTTCTCATGTTTCACTCTCACTTCTCAAGAAATCCACTATCTCTCTACGTGATTTGGTCATGGCTCCTGCGTTTTTCAATGGTATTGATATGTTGTCTTCTCCAATATTCTATCTATATTCATACGATCTATATTTATATTCATGTTTCCTTGCATTCTACATTTATATATATTCTTATTCCTTGCATTTGATCTATATTTAATTATGTTGCCACATTTTACTTGGAAGATTTTTTTGTGCATATATTTTATGTTCATATTTTTTTGGCATTTTATCGATCAGGTGGTATGAACAACGGACCTCCCCCACCACAAGAACCAGGTTTCCACCCTGGCGATGAGCCATTCGCTCCTAATGTGGCCATTCCACGGTTCCCTGTTCCAGCTATTGTATGAAATATTTTCCAACATCTTTTGTTTTTTATGCTAATAAATAAGTGTAATTAGTTTAATATCATTGTTGCATACATATATGTTGCAGACTATATCCCCAATAGATTGGCTATGAACAGCACTTAGCTAGTTCTTTATCTCGGACATCGTCGAGAACACGACATCTAATGCAAGTGGTCGGCTATGGACGTGTGAACTCAGTTTTTCCATCCCTTTGATGGGTGCAAATCATCAGAACCATATCCACGAGACAGGAAGACAGAGCCCGGACGTGATAAGTGCCCAATTCAGTGTCGTGCGTATCTGTTTAGAGGCACTTCGATGTGTTTGCTATGATGTGCCTGATTTCTTGCACTTCAAGGCACTTGCTTTGAATGCTGGTGATATCCCCATCCCGCAAGCAAGCGAATGGTTTGTGAGCTACAACCATGCGGATGTGGTAAAATGGTCACTTATACCTGAGTCATGGTTATTTGTTGTTAATTATTGTAATAACATTCTCTAATTTTTTTCTTTTTCTTCGTATGCAGATTGTGCTCCAGGACCTTACCTATGCTGCATGTGGCTTGTGGGCCGTTCTAGACCAAGCTACGGAGCAACTCGGGTACAATTGGGACTTTTGCAATGGAAACCTCGGCCAGCTCACTATAGAAGGACGCTAGTACTGCATAAGAATTACTAACAGGGGCAGTGGTCGTTTAGTAGGTTACATCTATGGCCGACCATTCTTTCGGTATTGTGAGGCACGAGACAGTGCACTCATACGGGCATTGGACTTCATAGATACAAGCGGATACATAATATGTGACATCAATTACCATATATGGCCACAGAGGCATGTTAGTGTGCATGGCCCGATTGAACCCAGCAGTGATTCCGATAGTAATTAATGCTTATTTAGCTAGGTTTTCAAGGTCGTAGTTTAATTGGGTTCTAATTTTAATTTGTACGGCTTTGTGTGTTTAATTATTGTCATGCATGTAATTCGTGTAACATTTGTTGGGCAACTAGAAATATATATTCCGGTGTCGTATTGGTTTCAAAATTTTTCTTAGGCTTGCACGTGCCATGTGTGAAGAAAACACCTAGTTTGGAATTTTTCGGAGATGGTTTGCTACGTGTTGAGGTTTAATTGAATTTCCGCGCGACAACACCGATTTATTATAGGTTGAACTGAGTCTACCCACAAAAAGATCCGGAATGGTGCCAAACTTTTACACAGGCTCTAATGTGCCCTAGGGATAAGAATTTTGTGAAGGTCGATGAAAAAATCTATTGGGTCCAAGATGTAATTCACCCTCTTTTGTCTTATTCAGCACAGAGAAAAATTTATTACTAAAAAATGATCAGAAAAACCTCAGATCTTGTTTGGGGCCTTAATTTGGGTATACATGCTTGCCAAAAAAAATTTCAAGCCATTTCGACATAGGCGGAGTATACATTCTTCACAGAGGTACATGAGCCCTTTCATCGAACCATAACTATACACATAAGTTATCAAGGTTTCTGTGGTTCATACGCATTTCGGTGTCATATTGGTCTCAAACTTTTTTCTTAGACTTGCACATGCCACGTCTGAAGGAAACACCTAGTTTGGGATTTTCCAGAGATGGTTTGCTACTTTCTAAGGTTTAATTAAATTTTCGCACGACGACACCGTTTAATTATAGGTTGAACTGAGTTTACCCACGAAAAGATCTAGAATGGTGCCAAACTTTTACATAGGCTCTAATGTGCCGTAGGGATAAGAATTTTGTGGAGGTCGATGAAAAAAATCTATTGGGTCCAAGATGTAATTCACCCTCTTTTATCTCATTCAACACATAGAAAAATATATTACTAAAAATGATCAGAAAAACCTCATATCTTGTTTGGGTTCTTAATTTGGGTGTACATGCTTGCCAAAAAAATTTCAAGCTATTTCGACATAGGCGGAGTATACATTCTTCACAGAGGTACAAGAGCCCTTTCATCGAACCATAACTATACACATAGGTTATCAATATTTCTGTGGTTCATATGCATTCCGGTGTCGTATTGGTCTCAAACTTTTTCTTAGGCTTGCACGTGCCAGATGTGAAGGAAACACCTAGTTTCGAATTTTCCAGAGATGGTTTGCTACTTTCTGAGGTTTAATTGAATTTTTGCGCGACGACACCGTTTAATTATAGGTTGAACCGAGTCTACCCACAAAAAGATCCAGAATGGTGCCAAACTTTTACATAGGCTCTAATGTGCCCTAGGGATAAGAATTCTGTAGAGGTCGATGAAAAAATCTATTGGGTCCAAGATGTAATTCACACTCTTTCGTCTCATTCAGCACAGAGAAAAATATATTACTAAAAAAATGATCAGAAAAACCTCAGATCTTGTTTGGGGTCTTAATTTGGGTGTACATGCTTGCCAAAAAAATTTCAAGCCATTTCGACATAGGCGGAGTATACATTCTTCACAGAGGTACATGAGCCCTTTCATCGAACCATAACTATACACATAGGTTATCAAGATTTATGTGGTTCATACGCATTTCGGTGTCGTATTTGTCTCAAACTTTTTCTTAGGCTTGCACGTGCCACGTGTGAAGGAAACACCTAGTGTGGGATTTTTCGGAGATGGTTTGCTACTTTCTGAGGTTTAATTGAATTTCCGCGCGACGACACTGTTTAATTATAGGTTGAACTGAGTCTACCGACAAAAAGATCCAGAATGGTGCCAAACTTTTACACTGGCTCTAATGTGCCCTAGGGATAAGAATTTTGTGGAGGTCGATGAAAAAATCTATTGGATCCAAGATGTAATTCACCCTCTTTTGTCTCATTCAGCACAAAGAAAAATATATTACTAAAAATGATAAAAAAACCCTCATATCTTGTTTGGGGCCTTAATTTAGGTATACATGCTTGCCAAAAAAATTTCAAACCATTCCGACATAGGCGGAATATACATTCTTCACAGAGGTACATGAGCCATTTCATCGAACCATGACTATACACATAGGTTATTTAGGTTTTTGTGGTTCATACGCATTCTGATATTGTATTGGTCTCAAACTTTTTTCTTAGGCTTGCACGTGCCACATGTGAAGGAAACATCTAGTTTGGGATTTTCCGGAGATGGTTTGCTACTTTCTGAGGTTTAATTGAATTTTCGCACGACAACACCGTTTAATTATAGGTTGAACTGAGTCTACCCACGAAAAGATCCGGAATGGTGCCAAACTTTTACATAGGCTCTAATGTGCCCTAGGGATAAGAATTTTGTGGAGGTCGATGAAAAAATCTATTGGGTCCAAGATGAAATTCACCCTCTTTTATCTCCTTCGGCACACAGAAAAATATAATAAATAAAAAAACTAATCAGAAAAACCTAAGATCATGTGTGGGGTCTTAATTTGGGTGTACATGCTTGTCAAAAAAAATTCAAGCCATTTCGACATAGGAATACACATGCTTCTATTTATTCAGTATATAAAAGAAATTTTTTAATATATATAAACATCACTGTTGGTTTGAAAAAACTGGCAGTGATGAGACAAAACCGACAGTGATGCTGGTTATCACTGTCGGTTTATTTTGAAAACCGGCAGCGATATATAAAAAATTAAAAAAAATTATGCCAGCCCTCGGGTTTGAGCTCGAGTCTCGGGCTACAGAGTTCTGAGACTTAACCGCTGTGCTAGTATAGGATATGTGCTAAGGCTAATTTATTTTTTCTTTTTGACCTTTAGTCCGCTTAATAAATTATAATATTAAACCAAAAAAATTGGGCCGCCCAGGATTCGAACATGGGTCTCGGGGGCTAAGTTACGGGGTCTTAACCGTTGAGCCAGTCGGAGGTATTCGAAAGAAATGGAAAAGTTATCCTACTTAACCCCTTACTGCTACACCCACATCACTGCTGGTTTGAGGATTGACCCAGCAGTGATATTTCCTCATCACTGTCGGTTTATAATTACAATCGGCAGTGATGAACAATTTCCCAAAGTTATTTAATAATTTCTAAAATTGAAACAAAAAATTTGGGCCGCCTAGGACTCGAGCACGGGTCTCGGGGGCTAAGTTGTGGAGTCTTAACTATTGAGGCAGTCGGAAGGAAGGGAAAAGGTGTACTACTTAACCCCTAACTGGTACAGCCCCATCACTGCCGGTTTGAAGTATGGCCCGACAGTGATGGTTCCTAATCACTGTCGGTTTATTATTAGAACCAGGAGTGATGAACCTCATTGGTATATAGCAAGGCGTGGGTTGAAATCTTCCAAATTCATTTCAACCCCACGCCAACCCCTCCCCCCACGCCGATGGAGCACCACCCCACGCCGACGGGCACCACCGTTCCCCGCACACCCGTCCACCACCCCCCGTGCCACCGTTCCCAGCCCCACGCTCCTCTTCTTCGACGCCGACGCCGGTGCACTGCCCCATGTTGGAGCACCACGTCGTCCATGCCCTCATTCCTCGTCCACGACGCTGGCCGTGCCCCTCCTCCTCCAAGCCTGCACTCCCACCACCGAGGCCTTCAGGAGCGCGTGGATAGCTGATTTCCCACCCCCCACGGTGAGTGCGTGGCTCACTGTCGTCTTTGTGTTGATGAAATGCCCCACCATCTTTGTGAGGCCTCTCAGTGATTGCTCAAGCTTGAGTTGAATTTGTTAATGAAAATGGTTATACTGAGCACATGTCCATTGTTGAAATATGTTTGTTATATAAATCTGAGCACATGTCCATGCTAATGACGATTGATTATATTCTGAGGATTTCTCTATACCAAGCACATGTCTATGCTTATGATGGTTGTTTTTAATCTGAGCATTGATCCATTGCCAATAGTGTCTTCTTACTTCTTAGCACTGTCCATTTAATCTAGAAATCGATGAGAATGAAATAAAGAAGCCGAGTAGATCGGACTTCATAGTTCTCTAGCTGCTTGTGCAGTGAAAGCTCCGATCCATGGCATTCATCCGAGTGACAGTTCAATGCAAATCCTTTCACAAATCTCATTCCTAGAGCTGATTATGAGTCACTTCAAGTTTCAAGATTGTGCAAAAGCCAAGATAAAGAAAAGTTAATTGGACTGAGGCTAACAACAAGCAAACGAGGGTTGTTCGATCAGTATCAGGCAGGAAGAAACAATCATTATCAAAGAAGATTGGAATTTGGAAAGGTGCTTACCTGCACTGATACTTGTGAAAGAACCTCGCGCAGATGGTTGGGGGATTTATAGTGAGACTAAAGACGAAGAGACGTGAAGCCGAGGAGGCAGAATCACAGAAATGGACTGGATCCGGCTGTTCGACTCTAGCGCCTGTTCCGAGGCTGTGGTGCTCTTTCCCGTGCAACTTCCTGCCTCTTTATTGCTTCCCATTTTTTTACTTGCATGCATGCAATTGCCAGCAACTCCAAGAGTTCTTTTATATTTTTCCATATAACCATAGAAAAAGTTGAATGATTCTTTAAAAATATTGTCATCCACTATTTTAAATTTAGAGAGTGAATTTAGGAAAGACTCGGAGACATCTCTAGGAGTATATCCAAAAGTCTTAAACTGGCTCTCTAAATCATCATTTGGTTTTTAACGAATAAAAAAATATTCTTTATATCTTTCCTACATCTAACAACTTTTCTTTATCTTGTATGCATTGTAGAGGGTTCAATGCACTTAGACTATAAGGTTATGATGACTTAATATATTAATTGGACTGAGGCTATGGTCATGTGCAATGATGATATAATCATAAGTTGTAGTAACTATTACTGAGGCATGTGAATAGTTGTTTTTCCAAACACTCCTATCTATGCAATGGTTGTGTATTATTCATAAATATATTAAATTTTATAAGAATACATCATGTTTGAATGACAACCTAATTTACTTAAATGTATAGGCAACCATGGCATGGTATGTAGTGCATGTTGGTCACATGCCTGGGATTTGTCGAACCTGGGAAGAAGATTGCTATGCTCAAGTCAATCGCTACCCCGGTAATTTACACAAAAAATACAACACAGAAGCTAAAGCTTTGAGGGCCTACTATTGTCATCTGGCCTACCTTGCAAACCATGGGCAACCGGCCTACTATAGTCCAATGAATGCAAACCATAGCCATCCGCTGGCACTGGAGATTGAAGAGAAGCCACCCGCCGGAGATGTGAAGATTAGGAGAATTGCTCCTTGGTCTTAGAAAGATGTCATGCTTTTATTTATGGCTATGGCCATTGCTTTTCTTATTTAGAAGTTGATGTAGGCTTAGATTCGTAGAACAGTAGGTGGACTTTGTTGTATGTGGTCAATCAAACAATGAATTTATTCTAGGTGAACATATGCTATTATTTGATTTTGTTGTATGCGGACTTATTATTAGACTTTGCATTAAACATATTATATATATAATATGAACATATGCTATTAGTAGTTGTCCGCAGCCAAAACTAACCACGATCATGTCACAGCCATGACTCGTCATCGCCTGTTACCCTGTAAAGAGCCAGATTTTGTCCTCCAAGGGGACATTGTACAAGAATTTTGTCCTCCAAAATAAAGAGCCAGATTTCGATGGTGGACAGTTTAGCAAGCAGAAGGACTTCTGGCAGGATTTCTAGGAATACAGGTTATTTGAGGAGTACTTAGAACTGAGCAGGAAGAATAAGGAGAACTAATAGAAAGCGACGAATCCTCATCATCTCGGCTCTCGTGGCTATGCCAAAAAGATGCCAGAATTTGAAGCAGAACTTGAAAAGATGGATCGCCTTACTGAGGAAGGCGTTCAGGTTGAGACCGCCGATTGGGAGCCCAGATCGGTAATATACTGTATGGGGAGGAATGTAGGTCATGCCGAGTGTCGACAAAATATGGTCGGTAGTCTACCTAGGGGTATGCCCAAGGTAGTAGATTGTCGGCAGACAGGTGCGCAAGCTATGAACAAGATGATGACGCAAGACAGACACGAGGTTTTATCCAGGTTCGGCCGCCGTGAGGGCGTAATACCTACGTCCTGCGTTTGATTGTATTGCTATATGTCAATGAGATGTGTTTTTAGAGGGGTCCCCTACCCGCCTTATATAGTCTGGGGGGTAGGGTTATAGATCTAAAAACTAATCCTAATCAGTTACAACTGCCATAGGTGGCCGGATAAGGATTCCTATTCTAACCGACTAGGATCTTGCTTGATCTCCAAATCTGCCTTGATTCCTTGTGTGGGACTCCAAACAGATTGGCTGGACCGCGCGTCGTCTTCTAGTGAGCCAGATCCCCTAGTTCGGGCCAGCCCGAGCCTAGCCATAAGGGTATAGGGGTTAATACCCCCACAGCTAGTCCCCGAGCACCATGTATTATGCTGCGACACGCCGTTCGATCTCCTTCGACTAATGCGATCCGTCTTCATGTCATCTCCAACTGATTGAAACATTGTCCAACCGAATGTGCCAACATTCTAGTCAGAACAGAGAGCAGTAAACCACGATTATAGCCGAAGATTCTAGTTGTCCGAAGAATGCATGGTGCTCTTAAAGAATAAAGAAAAATATTTCTTTCCTTATCAAGTGTGCCCACTTGTATTTCTGAAAAGAAATGTAAGTGCCTCTTGGACAATAGTAATTCTGGCAATCAGTCAAAGCGTAGGGGTCGACAAGATAAACACATTCACCGCAAGGTGAAGTGTGCCCACTTAGTCCCTGAGCCTGGTAGTAGGTGACGTAGGCACATGGTGCCAGGGTCTAAAAAGAATTCCTAGTTAAGTTGAGAATCCAATCGTCGTACAGGCGATACAAGATGCATCGTACCGATGTAGTCCCCGAGCTTGCTGGAAGGCGAGGTATGAGCCTTGTAGCAAGGTCCAAATAAATGCCTCTCAACTGTATATAAGTACAAATCACATGTAGCCGAGGAGAGCGATCTTCGAGCAGTGGTCAGAACAATCCCCGAGCACAGCAGTGGTCGAAGCAGTCCCCGATCACGGTAGTGGTCTAGACAGTCCCCGAGCACGGTAGTGGTCTGGATAGTCCCCGAGCACGGTGGTGGTCTGGACAGTCCCCGAGCACGGTATTGGTCTGGACAGTCCCCGAGCACGGTAGTGGTCTGGACAGTCCCCGAGCACGATAGTGGTCTGGGCCATCCCTGAGCATGAGACATGCAGCGAAGAACCAAATGCCAATTGTACTATTATTTGGCGTATTTATTTATCTTCTTACTCTATCCAGTCCAATATGACACATCTAGTCAAAAAAGTAGACAAGTACAACACGTCATACTGCCTTCTTATCCTTTCAAGCAAACAATCACTTGGCACCTGTAAGGAGGTGCGTCAATGTGGGCCCTCACACACTGGTAATGAAGAGGCGCATACACTGATAATGAAGAGGCGCATATATTGGCATAGATCTCGAGGTTGTGAAAACAACCGTCTACGGCGCGTGCGCACGTCTCCCATGAATCTCGGGCAGACGAAACGGCGGAACTCTTGGTTAAATATAGTATAGAATTAGTAAGTTACTTTTTGCCGAACCCCATTACCATTCGCCGCCACAGCCTTCTTCTTCCTCTTGCCAACCTTAATACCTCCAAAATCATCACCAATCACTCCTCCACCATATCCGCTTTCATCAGCAAGGCCGGATTCATGGCAAAAAGTGACGCCCAGAAGAAAGCCGGAGTCATGGCAAAGGAGTGGTGGAAGTCGAGAAGCAATGAGCAGACCATCGAAGACCTCGTCATCATGGGAGTGCTCCACAACAAGGAACTCATAGGATGGCGCGCGCCGGAGGGCGAGGGGTACCCCGATCCACAACCAGGTGAGATTGTGGTTTTCGAAGATTTCTTCAAGCAGGGTTTTGGGGTTCCAGTGCACCCTTTCCTTCAGGGGCTCTGTCTGTATTACGAGATTGGGATTTGCAATCTGCATCCCAACTCGATTCTTCTTGTCTCCACATTCATTCATCTTTGCGAAGCGTATGGCGGCTTCCAACCCCATTTTGACTTCTTTCGCCATCTTTTCTATCTGTGGAAGAAAGGAAGCGGCGGCTCGAAGATAGCCGGAGGTGTGTACCTCAACCTTCACGATGGGATGAAGGCCCAGTACCTGCACTGCCCTTGGAACACGTCGCTTGACGACTGGTACAAGAAGTGGTTCTACACCCGCGAAGAGCCGAACATGATCACACTATGCGATGTGGGGTTCATTCCGGAGAAGAGGACCAGCTGGTCGGAGAAGCTCGAGCACCTAGAATAGATCCCAGAACTGCTTGGGATGATCCCGTGGAAGAAACAAGATGGTCCGAGCGTGGTCAGGAACTTCATCAGCCGAAGGATCCAGCCCTGCCAGAGGATGGTACATCCCGGCTACGAGTACCAAGGTAGCACAGACCCAACGAGGACAACGCAAGAGGCGCTTGACAAGATTGAAGTCAGAGCCAGAATTGGAGAGCTATTTAACTTAGCTGATCCAAATTATGTCAGATTGAGCGACATCGAGCATGCTTTCAAGCTCGCCCGACCTCCCCCAAAGGTAAATCATCCTGCCTTGTACCCGTAGTTTTGTGTTGCAAGAGAAACTTACTATGTTATCTCCTTTGTGTTTCCCAGATTAATGGTCGGGATAGAGCAACAGTGTTCGTGTCTCCACCCCCTGGTGTAGATTGGCCGCAAGTTGCCGGCCCAACCACCCAGACTAGCGCCGGGATTGAAGACGTCGACTGGGCCGTGCTCAGAGTTGGGGAGGAGGCAGTGGCCAAAGCTGCTGGCAAGCGGCCGGCGGCCAGCAAGCGTCGTTAGGTGATCTTTACTCTGTCGGACGATGACACAGAGGATGCAGACATCTTTTGACTCGCCCCTCGAAAAAGGAGTAGGCAACTGGAGTCGACGGAGCAAGGTGGCTCCTCCGTGCCGGATGGACCCGCATTGCCGACCACTATAGCACGGAGGACAAGCGGTGAAGGGGTCGAGCACCAAGCCCCAGCATCAGTGCTGGATGTAGAGGGAGAGCAGGTGTCACCCGCACAACATGTGGAGCAAGCACAGGCGAAGAGACATGCCTTCGCCACATCATTCCGCGCTTCCAACATGTAAGTATTTGTAACTTTGATGTAAGCTTGCAATTTTTATTGACTATGGTTGCCTTCTGAACTTATCTTAGATGTACTAGGTCGGCGTCCATCGAAAATCTGGATCAACTAGCCGGGAGCAGCATGGCTCCGGCGGCAATTGCAGAGAAGACTACACAACAACCGTCCACGGAGGTACCCATAGCAGAAAAACCATCGGAGCCTCAGCCCACCAGCAGTCAGACAATAGTCCCCGAGCAGGGGGTCGAGAGAAGAGCCGAGCCAAACATAAATGCTCCGAGCACTAACCCTGCGGGGGGCGATACTTCAGCACCAAGGGTAACGGGTCAGACCGAGGAGCAGCGAACGGAGGCGAGAGCACATAGCACGTTTGTTGATGCTGCATCCCGTGGGAAAGCCATAGTGATCGCAGAAGCTGCTAACTCTGGACTAGCACCGATACCCGAAGAAGAGGCCGAAGAGGACGAAGTAGAAGAGGTCCTGGGCTGTCCACAGGATAGACGTCAACATGTATATGTATCGCGCTGGCGGAACGACCAATGGGTTATTCATGAAGAAATCCCAGAGGTCGAAGAGACCATGAAAGTTGAACGGGCGGCGAAACGACTGGTGACGGAAGCCCAGGTATGCTTTGCTCGACCACCTGATCTTGCCATCTAGTCATACTGTCTTACTTAGCTTTTTGCACGCAGGACTTAATGAAGACCGCAAGGTATCGTAAGAAATGCTTCGACCAGATTGAGGGGATCACAGCAAGCAATAAAGAACTGACGGCCGAAGTGGAACGCTTGCGCCACTAACTTGAAGCCGCCAACCATCAAAGGACGGAGCAAGAGTCCCAGAACCAAAACCTGGTCGTCCAGCTCAGTAACAAAGAGCAGGAATTAACAAGTAAGTAGTCACTTCATCACAACGAGTGCATGACAAGTGTTGTTGTATTGCTGGTAGTAACAGCTATAGTGCAGGCTTAGAAGCCGAGGTTGTCCATCTCCGAGAGGAGAATAGTCGTGCGGTTGTAGAGTGTGATCGCCTGAAGGAGGACAACAGGAAACTAGCACACGACCAGTCGCAGCTCCGGGACCAC
This sequence comes from Miscanthus lutarioriparius, assembly GCA_904845875.1. Lineage (NCBI taxonomy): Eukaryota > Viridiplantae > Streptophyta > Magnoliopsida > Poales > Poaceae > Miscanthus > Miscanthus lutarioriparius. Next base: position 57,145,283 of record CAJGYO010000014.1, on the reverse strand, counting down.
ACGCCCAAAATGAAAGATGAACTGAAAAGTAAGTGTTCCAGACCCTTTTGCTCACTGTTGTTGCCCGCCTTATCTTGTCGTGGTACAACGTTTTAATGTCTTGTGCGGTTTGCAGTTTTAAAAGTCAATGCCAAGAAGCATCTGGAGGCCGTGATAAAAGATCGTGACGGCTGGAAGGCGCAGTGCCAAGAGATCTCCGAGGATCGGGACACGTGGAAAAACCAGTGCCAGGAAGTGGCAACGAGCATTCTGCCGGTCCTCAACCTTATTGATCCAGCGCTTATAGAGGATGTGCCAAGGATGCCACAGCTCGGACTGGTCGATAGATGCCGAAAGGCAGGGGGATGGTTCCAAGAGTTCGTGAAGGAGGCGGGTGAGTACACAGGCGCACATGTGCTAAGCATGGTGTGTGCTCACTACCCCTTGATCGATCTCAAATGCCTGGAGGCTGGATACCCGAAGGAGGTAGATCCAGACAAGGCTGAGGAGCTTCGGATGACCCAGCTGGACTTGTTGGAAAAAATAATTAGCGACATTAACCTGTGTGGAGGCGGGACAGCACCTGTACAGGGTACGCCATCAACAAGTTAGCTGGAAGCGCCATCAGTTTTGAGCCAACTGGCAAAGCCTGCGGTCTCGACCAGCCAGGCATCAAAGGGGCCATCTTCTTCAGCTCGACCAGTACAAGAGTCCCCGGGACTCGAGCACAATGATAGGCCCAGCGAGCAGCAGGTGCCGCGTGACCTGACCAGCCAATAGTATAGGCTATAGCTGTGGAAGAAGATGTAGTTGTCTTATTGTAAACTTGGACCCTTTCAGGCAAGGTTGTAATAACGTAACTGTATATCTGCATAAGCTTGTTTGTTTTGTAGAAAACGTATTTAAGCTTGAATATCATGTTGGTGTAACTAAGTGAGAACATGCTAGCGTTCTGTTTAGTTGTACCAGTTTAGTCGACACGTCATCCTGAAAGGTTTGTATGGCCCTGGTTTGCCCTGTGGTCAGAGTGTGAGGTGTGTAGCATGTGCACACGTAGACGCACATAAGTCAAACCAGAGGGGACCTGCCGATCACCCGTAGCATAGAGAGCAGATCCCATGCACGTGTTTGGAGGAACCAGAGATAGGGCCTGCTCTAAAAACCTGGGAAGGAATGGTGGCCGGTTTTGACTGATCGAGTTAGAATAACAATAGACTTCAAAGTGACACATTAGAGTGGTCGGAGAAATCATAGCAGCTTTATTGAATTAAATCGAAAGTACAAGAGGAGTACATATCTTAGTAGTTAAGCATAGAAACGCCTAAGCTTGTCGATGTGCCGTGAATTGGGTATGTTTGTACCATCCAGGTGAGCTAACCTGTATGACGTTGGTCGTGTAACCTCCTTGATCACAAAGGGCCCTTCCCATGGAGTTACGAGTTTGTGGACACCAGCCTGATTTGTCTTCCACTTCAGGACCAGGTCCCCAACCACGAAGAATCGCTCCTTAACGTTCTTGTTGTAGTACCTACGCAAAACAGCAAGGTATTTTGCCGTACGTATACAGGAATCGAGCCGCTTCTCTTCTGCACTATTCACTTCTAACTCCCGTACTTCATTGGCCTTGTCTTCGTCGAAATTCTCTACCCGTGCTCATCTGAAGGCTATATCAGCTGGGAGCACTGCCTCAGCGCCATAAACCATAAAGTATGGTGATACGCCGGTATTGCGACTAGGCTGGGTTCTGAGACCCTAGACTACGGCTGGTAACTCTTTGAGCCATCTTCTAGGAGCTTTGATATTTTCCCTATACATCCTCTTCTTAAGTGCGCTAAGATCATGCCATTTGCCCGCTCGACCTGTCCATTAGCTCTAGGGTGAGCCACCGAGACGTATTTCACTACTATGCTCCTTTCATCACAGAAGTCGCAAAAAGAGTTCCCGGTGAACTGAGTACCTAGATCACTGATGATGCTGTTGGGTATGCCGAAGCGGTGGATGATCTGGTCGATGAACGCGACAACCTTTTCTGAAGATGCCTGGACCAGAAGCATGTACTCTATCCACTTGGAAAATTTGTCGATCAGCACAAAGACGCACGTAAATTTCCCGGGAGCCGGCTTGAAGGGCCCGATCATATCTAGTCCCTAGCATGCGAAGGGCCAAGAGGCTGGTATTGTCTGAATCTCGTGTGCTATTACGTGGATTCTCTTGGCAAAGAACTGACAACCCTCACAATGACGGACTAGCTTCTCTGCATCGGCTACAGCTGACGGCCAATAAAACCATGCTCGGAAAGCCTTGCCAACCAGCGTTCTCGAGGCCGCGTGGTTGCCACAGGAGCCAGAGTGGATTTGGTCCAAGAGACGTTCACTGTCCTCCTGGGTTATACACTTCATCAAGATTTCCTCCTTTGCGTTCTTGCGCCACAATTTGCCATTGACGAGCAGATACTGCTTACTGCGACGCATCAGGCGTTCATTTTCTATCCGATCGGTGTAACCGCTACCATCTATCAGGTACTTGATGAAAGGTACTCTCCAGTCATGCTCCTTAGTGGTCGGTGGTGGTTTGGTGCTGTTTGACGCCAGAATCGTAGCCACCAATAGCTAGTCTGGAGGCTTGTCGACCGTGGTATCTTCCTCTCTGATGGAAGGCGTGAGCAGGTCTTGAACAAATACGCCATGTGGGATTTTGGCTCGGGATGATCCTAACTTTTACAGCGCATCTGCTGCTTGATTTTTGTCCCGGACCACATGTGTGTACTCGATGCCATAAAACTTGCCTTCTAACTTTCTGATCAATTTGCAGTATGCATCCATCTTTTCACTGGTCGTATCCCAGTCTTTATTGAGTTGGTTGATAACCAGAGCCGAGTCCCCATAGACATAGAGATGTTTGACACCGAGCTCGACCACAATGCGTAGACCATGTAGGCATGCTTCGTACTCGGCAGCGTTATTAGACGCTAGGAAATAAATCCTGAGGACGTATCGGAGCTGCTCCTTGGATGGCGACACGAAGAGGACTCCTGCTCCTGCGCCGTCGATGTTGAGAGAGCCATTGAAGTACATCTTCCAATACTCGGTGGGCCCCTGAGAGGCAGGTGTGCTTAAGTCTGTCCACTCGACGATGAAATCGACAAGTGCCTAAGACTTGATTGTAGTACGGCTTGCAAATTCCAAGGAGAAAGGTCATAGCTCCATTGCCCATTTGATGATACGCCCGTTCGCATCCTTGTTATGAATGATGTCTCCCATAGGGTACTCGGTCATGACCACCACACGATATCCGTCGAAGTAGTGTTTCAACTTTCGGGATGTAATCAGTACGGCGTAGATCAATTTCTGAATCTGTGGGTACCTGGTCTTGGATTCATTGAGTACCTCACTAATGAAATAGATTGGTCGCTATACCTTGTAGACGTGGCCGGGCTCATCGCGTTCGACCACCATGGCAGTGGAGACCACTCGGTTAGTTGCCGCAATGTAAAGCAGGAGAGTTTTGTCTTCTCTGGGAGCAGTGAGGATCGGAGGTGATGTAAGGTATTGTTTTAGCTTTGAATTGAACTTACCAGAGCTAGGGTCTCGGCAAGTTTTGTGCCGACCCAATCAATGGAGTCGAGTAGGTCGGTGTTGTCGATCTGCTTCCCTTTGTAGCAAGGAAGCGGACGACGGGTTATCGGTGTGGCTGAAGGCGATGCGGATGTGGTCAGAGCTAGATCCACCGTGGTCGGAGCCGTAGCCGATGCAGGTGAAGCAGTGGTCGACGCGGATTGAGTTCGCACCTCCTCCGTGATCATGGCGATGAAGTCGTCGGAGCCAGTGGTCCAGGTGATCTTGCCGACGGTGAACGTGAGGCCGTTCGGCGTAGCCACGGAGCCGGGGATGATGATCATCTTGTTCGCTTGGAGAGCAGTACGCACACCCCCTACCTGGCGTGCCACTGTCGACGAAATATGGTCGGCAGTCTACCTAGGGGTATGCCCAAGGTAGTAGATTGTCGGCAGACAGGTGCGCAAGCTACGAACAAGATGATGACGTAAGACAGACACGAGGTTTTATCCAGGTTCGGCCGTCGTGAGGGCGTAATACCTATGTCCTGCGTCTGATTGTATTGTTGTATGTCAATGAGATGTGTTTTTTAGAGGGGTCCCCTGCCCGCCTTATATAGTCTGGGGGCAGGGTTACAGATCTGGAAACTAATCCTAATCAGTTAAAACTGCCATAGGTGGCCGGATAAGGATTCCTATTCTAACCAACCAGGATCTTGCTTGATCTCCAAATCTGCCTTGATTCCTTACGTGGGACTCCAAACAGATTGGCTGGACCGCGCGTCGTCTTCTAGTGAGCCAGATCCCCTAGTCCGGGCCAGCCCAAGCCTAGCCATAAGGGTATAGGGGTTAATACCCCCACACCGAGGATGGGAGCTTTAGCTCCACAAATCAACCCATGAGCGAACTCATCCAGAGGATCTCCCAGGTAACTAAGGAGGTGAGGCAAGGGACTCGCACTTCTAATAGGGAGAAAGACGTGCTCACCCAAGCACTCAGAACCAAGGAGCACCCTGGTCGCACTAGAGGAACCGATGTTGTTCCTTGGAAACTAGCATTCCCTCAAGAATCTAACACTTACTGGAGCCGCTCGAGGGGTAGAGCAGATCAGGAGGTAGAGTATTTGAGGCGACTAAAAGAGATGGAAGACAGAATGGATGCACGTATTAACGTGACTATTGAAGCACGAGTCTAGAAAATTTTGCTGTCCAAGGGGTCATGAGTACCATAAAACCCTACTCCTACTGCCTTTAGCCCACAGTTTAGGGGTCGCAATAGCTGCGGATCCACCCCGCTCGATGAAGAAGATGCGAATGTGCCTCATCCGGTGGACGGCATCACTGAACCCGTCAATGTCAAGTTGTACATCCATCAGGAATGGACAAAGGACAAGGTGGCACTCGTCCAGGCCTGGCCTATGGGAGACGGGACCATTAATGGCCGCCCAATTCCACAGGGGTACGCTCGTGTCACCATTGACAGAATACTTGATAAGAAGTATAACAAGATACACATTGAGTACCCCGTAGCGGAAGACAGGTCGAAACTTGGTCATAACAAGGGCTCTCAAGTGGCCTGGTGCAAGCACTTCATTAAGCTTGACCATAAATTGTCCTCTAATGATGAGGACGACTACGAGTCTTTGCCCACCCGTGATGATCACTCACCATCTCCCAACAGAGATCACTCCCCTCCTCATCCCTTGCCATCACCCTCGAGAAGTTAGAGGTCTCCTTCTATTCCTCCTTGTTCGACTCCATCTTCATCAGCCCTGAGAAAAGAGAAGACTCCTCCTCCCCCTCCACCATCTTCATCAGCCCCAGGAAAACAGAATTCTCGTCGTTATCCTCCTCCTTCTCCTCCACCTCAGCCCAAAACAAGATCAAGGGCATCCTTGCAGTCGTAGAAAAGGTCCTTGGATTCAGTCGCTAATGCTCCCAAAGTGGACCAACAAAAAAGAAAAAGGCCGTTCAGTGGCAGCGTTACAAACTTGATGGAAGGAAAATTTACAGCACACATCTCGAAGGAAGATTGTGTTAGTTTCTTCAATCTTTGTGCCTCACTGCCTCCGTGTTTGTTGAAGTCCAAATTCGAAAGGCAAACACAGAATCAGTACGCTACAATAAGAGCCGATGAAATACACAATGAAGATTTAAGGAAGATACAGAAGTACGTCGAAGACAACCCCGAATTAACCATGGAAGAGGCTGCGAATATCTATTATGATGTACAAGGGACAGGAACATCGGCAATGAAGTATGAAAGGGGCAATCTTTTGGTTTCCGGTGACGAATATAAAAATTTGACAACATATATGTGCCAGTTGCATGAATATTACATGAGTCAAGCAATAGAGACGGGGGACTTTGGTTTTGAGGTTATTATCCATTCGCCACATGTTTTTCATTATCCTGAAGAAGAGAAGTTCGATGTTGAGTGGGAGTGCTTGTTCCAGCTATACCAGAAACGCTCTCTCGGTACACAAATGTTGACGCTGTGGACTATGTAAGTACCCTACACGCACGATATTACAATTAACTACTCTCTTGAGACACAAATTGTTAACTTTTGAGCATTTCCTATGATTTTATGTAGGTGTATAGCAAAATTTTACATTCTAAAAAGCAAATGAGATAACATACGCTTCTTGGACCCCTTGCGAGTCAATGAGAAGACATGTCTAGGCCTCCATGGATGTGATGTGGAAGACCTGAAACAGAGATTGATTGTTGTTTTCGATGAATTTAAGATGAAGAACAAAACCCACATACCTCTAGCCTACAACTGCGAGTATGTGTTCTCGGCTTTTAATTTTATGCTTCTTTTTTTTGTTAAGATTATTCGATAATTAGGATTACGTGATTGCAGCAACCATTTCGTCTTCATTTGTGTTAATCTTGCCAAAAATCTGATCGAGGTGTGGGACTCGAAGAAAAAACCATTTCATCATCTAGTTGCACCGGTGGCGGTGCTGAATTAGTAAGCGATCCTAATAACATATTATTTTCTAATCACACATACCGCTTTCTAACATTTCTCCTTTTAATGTTGCTCAGTGTCCGAAGAAGACATATCGGTGGGACATAGGTCTCATTCAAGGTTGTCGAAATGGAGGGGAAGTACCTAAAACAGCCGGCAGGAAACAATGAATGCGGGTTTTATGTAATGTGGGCAATGCTTCGCTACATTGGTGGGAAATCGGAAGAAGCCGATAAGTTGGTGTGTATAATCCCCATTTCATTTATGTCTGTTAATAATTCAACAAAATGATTTACTAATTCCTCTTTGGATATCATCTTTTTTGAACGACAGCGCAAGAAATATAACCACGAAAGGTTGTTAGACATGGAGATCCGCGCACTGCAATCGGAGCTGGCAAAATTCATCTTAGTCGAGGTATTGGAAAAAGATGGAGTATTTTCCATTGTGCAATCCGTGAAGTTCATGGACCAGTATGACTCAGAGCGGCTCGCTAGATTATTGTAAGAAGTCCGAGAAGCATTGCACAATCTGTGAAGTCCGAGAACATTTCTTTTTTATTTTGAGGGATCGAGATCTTGATAAGAACATTTGAACTGTAACCGTAACATTTGTAATGTTTAATATTGATGGACTTGTCGTCTACGTAGCGCATATAAAGCGAAACCGATTCCACAAAAAAGATAAATTAAAATAAATTATAAAATAATAAAATGTGAACGTGCCATCACTGTCGGTTAGCAGCAAACTGGCAGTGTTGTCGTAAACATCACTGTCGGCTGGAGCCACAAACCGGCAGCGTTGGCTTATACATCACTGCCGGTTCTTGTCACAAACCTGCAGTGATTCTTACGAGAACACTGCCGGTTGAAACATAAACCGACAGTGTTGCACTGCCGGTTCTTGTCACAAACCGGTTGTAATTCTTGTAAGAACACTGCCGGTTGAAACATAAACCGACAGTGTTTGTGGAACCGAACTCTGCCGGGTGGTCTTATGAACCGGCAGTGTTGGTGGAACTAAACTCTACCGGTTGTGTAAAGAACCGGCAGTGAAGTTGAAGAACACTGCCGGTTTGTAGGAACCGACAGTGATATCTTACCCTCATCACTGCCGGTATGATTGTGCCGGTTTAAAATCCGACAGTGATGGGGTGTTTTGAACCGGCAGTGAAGTGCTATTCTGACGTAGTGCGCGACCATGGTGGCCACCTCCCGTTGTTCAGCGGTGACTCCATCACTTTCTTACACTATATTTCCTCCAACTTAATCATCATGGTATATAATTAGTATTACTTTAGCTTTAAATATTAACGAATAGCTTACATGTAGGGTACTTTCAACATAGCCATGAAAACCATAGATGACTACATGGCTATTGGTGCGTGTCAGGTTCAAAATACCTTTATGATGATGTTAAGATCCCGTGGCATTTGAGTTTGTTACATGATACACATAGAGCAAGGCTAATAATACAACCTTCAGCATATAGGTTACAGTCCACTCATTGACCCACTCATGTGCAGTAGTTGGCTCACCTATAACTCACTCATTTCTCTCATAAAGTTTCTTGGTGCTTGAGCTAGCTGTAAACTTACAACACACTTATATTCTTCCTCCTCCTCTCTCTCCTTTACCTCATCATACAACCTACTAACAACCTCTCTTATTATACTTGCTCTTAGAGCACCTGCTCCTCTTAGTTTTAGTCATGCACAAACTTTAATTTTTGTAATAATACACATTCATCTCCTCACATGTACATCACATATACGATATGTTTGTTTCGTTGCTTCTTAAGCTGATGTAGAACAAAATTATGCACCAATTGTAGCAGGAAGTCAATAAAATCTACCCCTTTACTTTTATTTCATCGTGATGCCACAAATGTATAATCGCATTTTTTAGTAAATTCAGTCAACTTGAGACTTTAATTTTTATATAATAGTGATGATTCGCTACAAACCTAATGTTGCTAACATAACACTCATCAAAGTATCTTTTTTTCATAGTACAACACATGTTCAACTTTGAATTATCGTGATATTATTTTTTTCTGTTGCAAGGTATGGACATAAAATCCTATATGTTTTTAAAGATTATTATTGGAGTGTTGTCTTGTTATGATTTCTATTCAATTAGTAGTTCCTTATTTCGTCATACCTTCTATTTCAGACAATGATATAGCCATTTACTCTTAACGCTTACATTTCAGCACTCTGCAAGTGAGACGACCATTTATGTTACAGATGTTTACACCTTCGTAAAGTCATCAGGAAAACTCAGATTAAACCTATTTTGGTTGAAGTAGAACACTCAAATTTTATTGTAATCATATCAGAGCTGCAGTGGACAAAGCGTTGGCCTGTGTGTCCATCAACCTCTGAGTTTTGCTGCCATGGGCTGTGCTGAGGTACACTACCAGATACAGGAAGCCCCAAAAACACTCAGCAAACGACACTCGGCAAACCGTTTATCGGCAAATACTGTTTTGCCGAGTGTCAATCGTCGGGCACTCGGCAAAGACTATGCCGAGTCCAAAAAAAATACTCGGCAAACATTTTTCGGGAAAAAAAAACAAGTCCAAAAAAACCACCACGCCGCCGCCACCACCACCGCCGCCGCCGCCGCCACCACCACCACCACCACCACCACCACCAAAGCCGCCAGGGAAGAAGAAGGGGGAGGGGAGGGGCGCCAGCTGGATCTGCCGCCGCCGAGGCCTCGCCCGCACCTACGCCACTGGATCCACCGCCATCGAGGTTGCGCCCGCATGGAGAGCAGAGATGGAGAGGGACCGTCGAGCCTGCCTGCTCCGCTCAGGCCCCACCATCGACGAATCCGGCCACCATGGGCGCTTATCCGGCCACCATGGGCGTGGATCCGGCCACCACAGTCGTGGATCCGCCCACCAGCGGCAGATCCGGCCACCACAGTCATGGATCCGGCCACCACGGTCATCGGAGAAGGAGATGGGGGAGGAGGGCGCGCCGGCCGCCATTGGAGCAGCTCGGGGGAGGAGCGAGCGCCGATGGAGCACGTCAGGGGAGAAGGGCGCTCTGGCCGCCGGGGGATCACCTCTGCCCGTGGAGCAGCTCGAGGGAGGAGCGACATGGCCGCCGATGGGGGAGGAGCTTGGGGGAGGAGGGAGTAGGACGGGCTCGGGAGTGGTGGTGTGGCGGGCTTGGTGGCAGCGGGAGGCAGCTCGGTGGGGGAGGAGCTTGCGTGGCGGGGCGGTGCATGAAAGGGAAAGGGAAAGGAGGAGGGAGGTGCGGAGGAGGGAGGTGCGGGAAAGGAGGAGGGAGGCAGGGCGGTGCGGCGGGAAAAAAATATTTTACTTCTTTGTCGAGTATCCTAGATCTGGGCACTCGGCAAAGTTTTTTTTAATTTTTTTTCTTCTCCTTCTTTCCTAGAAAAAGGATTTTTACTTCTTTGTCGAGTGTCCTAGATCTAGGCACTCGGCAAAGTTTTTTTTTATTTTTTTCTTTTCTTTCTTTCCCAGAAAAAAGATTTTACTTCTTTGACGAGTGCAAAAAAAAAAACACTCGGCAAAACCTCTCTTTGCCGAGTGTTTTTTTTACACTCGGCAAACCTCCATTTTGCCGAGTGTTTTTAGCGCAACACTCGGCAAAGAACTTGTTTACCGAGTGCCCGAGGAAATACACTCGGGAAATATAAAAACACTCGGCAAATTTAAGGATTCCGGTAGTGGTAGCCAGTGCATTATTTTGTTCTGGTTGCAACACATGGGTACGATCTAGTCACATAGGTACTTGACAACACCGGGAATGTGAACCCTGTAGAAATAGTCGTCCCAATCTATGGACTTGGGGTCGAAACCGAAGTCATATTCCCTGCTCTTGTCTTGCACACTGTTTGCCATCGCCGCCCTCAGCCTCTCCATGTTGGAGTCATCGAAGCTTCACTGTGGTCCGAGCAAATCCAAAGAATGGTGACCGGCCGTCCCAAAATGCAAAAAGAATGAAAGAAGTAGAAGGAGGAGGAAAACCACTAGGCTTTGATCAGTTGATTGCTTACCATCCTTTGAACAGCTCGGTGGGGGAGGAGCTTGCATGGCGGGGCGGTGCGTGAAAGGGAAAGGGAAAGGAGGAGGGAGGTGCGGAGGAGGGACGTGCGGGAAAGGAGGAGGGAGGTAGGGCGGTGCGGCGGGAAAAAAATATTTTACTTCTTTGTCGAATGTTCTAGATCTGGACACTTGGCAAAGTTTTTTTTAATTTTTTTTCTTCTCCTTCTTTCCTAGAAAAAGGATTTTTACTTCTTTGCCGAGTGTCCTAGATCTAGGCACTCGGCAAAGTTTTTTTTTTATTTTTTTTCTTTTCTTTCTTTCTCAGAAAAAAGATTTTACTTCTTTGACGAGTGCAAAAAAAAAACACTCGGCAAAACCTCTCTTTGCCGAGTGTTTTTTTTTTTACACTCGGCAAACCTCCATTTTGCCGAGTGTTTTTAGCGCAACACTCGGCAAAGAACTTGTTTACCGAGTGCCCGAGGAAATACACTCGGGAAATATAAAAACACTCGGCAAATTTAAGGTTTCCGGTAGTGGTAGCCAGTGCATTATTTTGTTCTGGTTGCAACACATGGGTACGATCTAGTCACATAGGTACTTGACAACACCGGGAATGTGAACCCTGTAGAAATAGTCGTCCCAATCTATGGACTTGGGGTCGAAACCGAAGTCATATTCCCTGCTCTTGTCTTGCACACTGTTTGCCATCGCCGCCCTCAGCCTCTCCATGTTGGAGTCATCGAAGCTTCACTGTGGTCCGAGCAAATCCAAAGAATGGTGACCGGCCGTCCCAAAATGCAAAAAGAATGAAAGAAGTAGAAGGAGGAGGAAAACCACTAGGCTTTGATCAGTTGATTGCTTACCATCCTTTGAATAAGGTGTATGGCGCATACAGTTCTGCAATATGCATGACGTATCTGTACTTCCTGCTGAGCTCATCGTGGCGCCGGGAGAAAGCACCGCAGGGGACAATGTTCAGCAGACGAAGGATCTGACGATCAACAAGCCGTGGATCCGAGAATCAAGAGCATTCAATTAATTTTATATATATATATATATATATATATATATATATATATATATATATATTGGTAGCATTATTCAAACAATGAATAAAGTTGAGCTGAGTAATGACGACGACCTCGAGGGGAAGCCTGTACTTGATGGCCATGTACGCGCGGAACCTGCGGAAGGTGCGGAAGAAGCGAATCCTGCTAAGCCGCATGGGCTCGCTGTTCTTCGAGGACCGCGGTGGGTTGTGGAGGAAGTAGCGGAGGGCGGACTCTATGAGAACGGTGCAGGGCGCCGGGTTGCGCAGCGACGACGTCATGTGGTACATGCTCTGCGCCTGCTCCTCCGAGTGCACCACCATTGCCACCATCATGGCGTTCACCACCATGTCCCCGGGAATCTGTCACCATGCATGATGCATATCCATATGGCGTCGTGGTTGGTTACATTTCTGTAGATTTGATTTGATGCTGCGTTAATTTGGAAACTCACCACGTCCATTATCAAGTCGAGATCAACTAAGAAGATTGACAAAGCCTGCTTGGCGTAGCCGACGATGAACGAGTCAATTGTCCTGCAAAAGGCAACCGTTTTCTTTTTCACTCACTGTGCATGCTGCAGACTGCCATCCAGAAATCTTCTTTGTCACGCACGGCGGTATGGTACCTGATCCCTTCCATCCAGCCAGGCAATGGATCGTTCAGGATGCTGGTTATGATACTAGGCCGGACGATGACAACTGGGAGATCTCCTCGAAGGTGCCCCAGCAGCATCTCTCCCATTCCTTTGGTGAATACATAGGTGTTTGGCCACCCCAACTTCCTTGCCCTTCGTTAGCAGACATATGTCATGTGCTTGTGATTTTATTTGGATAGTAGGTAGCAGATGCATATAACAGGACAAATGTACTTTTCCAATGGGTTAGTTCTCACCTCTTGAGGCTCAGCTCCTTCATGGTTCTTTTCTCAGTCTTTTCTGAAAAACGGTTGGCTTTCAGTTCTCTCATGGTCTCTTTTATCAGATTTAGTTCGGATTCGATATCCAGGTGTGCATCTTTCCTCAGGGTTTCACCCATCTGGAATGGCTTCTCTAGTAGTATCCCTTCTTGATCGCCGGCTACATAAGCTGCTCAACAAACCCTATATATAAGGAATAAAATCCTACTAATTCCTTTCAATCCCCTCCGATCCCCACTAAACGAAAGAAGGCCTAATTGAAGAAAATGGGCGGTCCAGATTTGGCCACTCTTTGCCTCCTATGAGGTAAGTAAGAGGAGTGCCTTGAAGGAGTCCACTACATGGAACACAGGATTGTTGCTTCCTACCTGTTGAAACGTGTAGCAGCATCTTGAGTTTACTGCACCTCTTTTTGCAAACTCACATATGTGCTTGGCTCCCATGACATTTGTGTCGAAAGCCACATCATATCTGCAAGGCCATATTTATATATATAATTGACCAAATACGTTACTTCCACAATATCAATATGCCATATCAAATAATTTGTTAACAGAAATAAGCTCAGACCTTTCGTAGAAATTTGTAGTTGCAGCTCCATTGACAACGATGTCTATTTCTTTCCATAGTTCTCTCAGTTTGGCAGGGCCTAGGCCCAAGTTCTCATACATGACGTCTCCTGGCAAAGGGCATACTTTTTCTTGGATGAAACCTTCAAACCCATTACCATGGTTTTCTTTCAAAGTTTGAAAGACCTCCCTTCCTGTCACCTAGCGATAACGAACAGAGTTTGCATAGAAAGATTAACATAGGAGCGATATGATTAGTGAAACGCAACAGTTATTAGGTATATATGTACTTTCAGTCTTGCTTCAAACTTTCAGTGACCTATGCATTTTCCACTAGTTTTGTTAGAAAAAACGGTAAATTTGTTATAGAACACTCTTTAATATTGGTATTTGTTAATGGACACTACTCCATATTGTCTTGGCTAGAAAGCACTCTTCAATTGTGGCAATTTGCTCCTAGACACTATAAATATTAAAATAATTTTTTCTAAGAGTTCATGGGAGAGAGAATTTTTAAAAAGAGATCATTATGCCCTGACAATTATACTACAACCCTTAACACTTATCTAATAAAATTCATAACTTTTGCATATGAAGTCAAATGCATACGAACTTTATATCAAAACTGTACCTCAGCATACACTTATCATTAGGATCTACAAATTTATTTGTATGACAAATTTTTTATTGAAATTTAATAGAGTGTGACATCTTTTGTAATTCTTAGATTTTTAAACTCAAATTTAGAATACCTGAAGTCATTTAGAATCCAAAATATTTATTTTTATTTTTTAGATTTAAAATTTTCAAACAACCATGGTATAAGTCGTGTCAACATACAAAGTCATTCGAAAATTTTAAATTTCAAAGTCTAAAAAAATAAAAAATGAATATTTAAGAGTCTAAATAAATTTAAATAAAAAATATCAACTAAAAAATTATAGATCATATTATAACTACAACTTTTGTATATAACATGTCAAATCCGAGGACATTCAATAATTTTAGATTTTGAATTTCAAAATCTGAGAAATTCAAAAGAAGTTTTGACACTCTAAATAATTTAAAATAAAAAATTTGTCAACTATAAAGTTCTGCAGTGTTTGCACCATGCACGGTTACTTTCAGATTTTCGCTCAGCTTATTCGGAACTTCGGTCCCCCTCAGCTATTGTAAGGGGGTGTTGTTAACCTGTATATCTATTTGATCACTTTGTCTCTTACTCCCTCCGTCCCATTGAGTTTGTCGCTCGGGAAGCGGGATTGTGAGGGGGGCACGGTTTTCAAACGACAAACTCAATGGGACGGAGGGAGTACTTCTATAATATAGCACATGCTACGCTACTATTCATTTCTCAAAAGCTTTTACCGCAACTGCCACCTCTTCCGACCAGTCAGTGTGTTCTTCTTTTCTGCTTTCGTCACATATTTGCACAAGTAAAACCTATTTGAGTATTGTTCTTGTCATTATGTTATTGATAAATCGTTACTGCACAGTATAGCCACACAGTTACGTACTTGTACTGAACAACAAGCCATGTTAAAGCTGGATCGGAGGGCACATTTTGTTCTTCAGAACTAATTAATGTGCATAATCCTCTTGTTTCCTTTATGATATGTAGGTACCATCTCTTTAACAATTTCGTATTAATTTTGCGTGAGCAAGATTTGGTTGGGATATGCACGAGCACAATGGTAAATCAAAGATAGAGGACATCAATTTTGCATATTTCAAAGATTCATACACGACTCACGATTTTCATTCCTCGGTCCTTGTATGTAGAAATGGTTTCAGAAACATATATGCATGTCATGCAGAAAAGTTGAGACTGGATCACTGGATACAACATCAAAAACTGGGATGGAAGGGAAGAATAGAAATATTTTGTTTTCACCTCAGTCTCGACCCTCTGTGTCGCAGATTCGACATCGGCAGCTCCAATAAGGAGGAAGAGTTTCTTGACATCCGGTTGAACCCTCAGTATCTTCTCCACAAGCACTACGAACACGGAGAGACGAAAAAGCAGCAAGCACCCCCACTGAGATGATCAGCCGTGCACTGTGCAGACACACTGCACATCCTTGAAGAGTACTGGACGAGTCCATGAAGAGGTACCTTTCCCCAGGAAGCCAGTTGAGCCAGTGATCAGTATGCTCTTGCCTCTGAAGTACCGTACAACAACATCGGCATCCACTTCACCTAACATCTTCGAAAGTGCAAGTGTGGTCCGTGTCGGTCTATCTAATATAAGATAGTTTGAGGATAGATATGGCTTGTACATATATATGGTTGAAGACTGGTGTATTTATAGGCGAGAAGAGAGATGTGTTTCAAGGCCTGTTTGGATGGAGAACTAATCCCTTTGTTTGTTTTCGCTTTTTGAGTGCTAAAAAAACAGCAAGAGGCTAGAACTATAATAAAAATTAGTTATATGCAAAACTCTTGTAGAGACCATAATAAACTTCCTTTTTCTAAAAATTGTTAGTTGTGGCAAACATTTATCCAACTAAAAATTATCCAGGTAGCTAATAGCCCTTGCTTGTTTGCATTCCTAGCTAATAGTCCAATACGTCCAAATCAATAATAGACTGAATATTCCTCTTTCTTTCCATTTTTCTTTTCTCTATTGCACCATGGATTCATTGCTTCCATATCCATGACAAACTTCTTTGCCCAGTGACGGATGCAGAACAGGATTGAAGAGGAGGCTGGTGTCTTCTTCTTCTTCCTCTCTCTCTTTATTTTTCTTCTTTCCTCCACCCCTTCTTCTCCCTCATCCTCCCTATATTTCCATTGATGCACTCGCTGTAGGGGGGCTAGAGCCCCCCAACTTCCCCTTTAGATCCACCCCTGTCTTTGCCTCCATCTCATTGACAGCTAGCAGAGCAGGTAGATCTCTGCGAGGATCCCAGAGATCGGATGGGAGGTGATTGTCTGATTGATGGGGCAATAACCATCCAAAACATAGCTACTCCCTCCGTCCTATAATATAAGTTCAAATTCATCCTAAATTATAAAGGATTATAGATGTTCAAACCCTCCAAAAAGCAATATTCACATACATACCTACTATTAATATGTATCACCAATCCAAATATGATAATCCAAAAATAACATTAATAATGTTTATTATCTGCAAATATCAACATTAAAGAATGCCATCGGACAAATTTACCCCTCCACAAAAGGGTCAATAGCAAGATACTCCCTCCATCCTGCCGTTTTTTTGTTAAAAAAATACTCCTACTTCCCTCCGTTTCTTGTTACCAATGATTCACCGTATCTATTTTTTCTTCAACATTTTTTTTAACTTTGGCCTTTTTGCTTTTTTCTTATATACACCGTCTTTTACATACTCCAAAATATGTTGTCAACTACATAGCACTTAAACGATTTGAAATGAAACAATCCTTGAGTATATACACCCTTCATTTCAAAACGTAAGACCGCCGGTGAAATCTTTTATCAGTCAATATAATATCTCATTGTCGATGACCATAAAAGAATTTTTTATACCAACCATAAAAGAATGAAAGCAGTATGAATCCAATATATGAAATTTTATGACATGCATACAGGTATATGCCCTGTCACATATAATATGACACCGCTGAATGCACTTGTTAATGTAAAAACTCATTCCAAGCCTCCAACATCCCAAAAACATGTGTTCCTCGCCAATAAACGTGAACAAGAACAATCATGTCCGAGCTTCGCCTTTCTTTAATTAGAAGCCTGTTCGGTTGGCTGGTTCGTATCGTTGCTGGTTCGTTTATGTGAGAGAGAAGTACTGCTGGCTGGTTCATGTGAATAGTGTCCATGTGAAGGAGCTGGTCAGCCAGCCCAGCCAGCTAGCCCCAGCCGAACGGGCTGATTGGAAACATACAACTGCCTTGTGGTTCTTCTTCTTGACGCCAATTGCATCATGTTCTTGCTGGTTCGCACATAATTAACATATGAACTGAACGCTCAAGTTGAATGGTTCACACAAATTGCATCTTTTTCATGCTGCCGCGCACATGCCGCTGCATGTACTGCCTCCGTACTAAAACAAATCAATTTCTAGAATCACACTCAAGTCAAACATTTTGAATTTAACTAATTTTGTAAAAAAGGGTAATAACAGTATCTATGACTCTAAACAAGTGCATTGTTGTTCTAGGCCATAACCTTAGAACCCTGGTTGTCACCCAAGCACACCAAACCAAGAAGAAAAAAGGCCGGCGAAAATACAATCTAGGTAACAACAGCTTTATACCAACAGCTAGAATTAGGGTTTCCAAAAAAACCTCCTTTACAACCACCGTGGGGTACTATTTATACACTTCCCTAACATTTACATGGACATGAATGCCCTCTCAACTACCCTGATTCGGAAGAATATTCTCATTTCGCCTGGGCTCTTTGGTCTTTTCCTCCTACAACTTCCCTGGGCTCCAACAGCCCCGTTGCGGCCCAGTGGTCCCCTCCGCTGGAGCAAATGACGGGACTCCCGCGCCGCCTTCGCCCCTGGAGACGAAAAGGTAGAAAACTCCTATAAGATACAAGAAGATTATTCTGCGTAAACACAAAGTAAGCTGCATGCTTTCGCCTTGGGCTGGGTTTTCGTCCAGAAGGGCGAAAACCCTATCGCTACGCGTTTGTTCCTACGGCACGCCAAGATGTTTGTAATGACCGACAGGTCCTTTTTGCCATCGAGGGGATGCGAAAAGGGGGTGCGAAAGGTGGAGGGCACAACCCAACATACATTTTGAAAATATATTTTATAATGTATTTATTTCGTCATACTAATTTGGTGTTATAAATATTAGTGTGTTTTATAAATTTAGATAAATTCAAAATAGTTTGACTTAGGATACCTCTAAATTAAAGTCAATTTTAGTTTGGGACGTGTCAGAATCTGATACCCCTAGTTATGCATAGTAGTCCTTAAACATTTTCAAAATTTATTGTGAGTTTGACACAAGCTTGCACCATATAAGAACAACATAAATGAATCTCAAAGAAAATTATAGATGATGATGTTGAAGCAACCACAAACAAGATTCTAAGATTTTTTCAAAAATGTCGACAAATTCTATAAGCACAATTTCAAAAGAGTTTAGGGTTTATCACTCTCTCAGACTCTCACAACCCTACTTGATCCTTTTGGACCCTCTAATTCTTGCCATATACAAGAATCTAGTGCAATAAAACTGTGAAAGGTCCTAATGACTAGAGGGGGTGAATAGCCTATTAAAAATTTCTACAACAACACTTAGCAAACTAGTTAGACAAATATGAGGCGAATCAACTGTTGTGCTAGCCTACTACAAATACAAGCCACCTACCACAATTCTAGTTTCTATAGTCTCTATTCACACAATGGCTATGTCACTACACTAAGTTAGTGTACTCTCAAAGGCTAACTAAAGAGCCACACTAACCAAACTAACAAGCTCTCACGACTAGCTACACTAAAGAACTTGACAACTAGTTTGCGGTAATGTAAAGAGAGAGAGCAAGATGGTTATACCGCCGAGTCGAGGAATGAACCAATCAATCACAAGAATAAATACCAATGAAGACCAATCACCTCGGAATCAAATGATGACACAATGATTTTTTACCGAGGTTCACTTGCTTGTCGGCAAGCTAGTCCTCGTTGTGGCGATTCATTCAATTAGAGGTTCATGCGCTAATTGGCATCACATGCCAAACCCTTAATAGGGTGCCGCACAACCAACACAAGATGAGGATCACACAAGCCACGAGTAATTTACTAAAGTACCTTTTGGCTCTCCGCCGGGGAAAGGTCAAGAACCCCTCACAATCACCACGATCGGAGCCGGAGACAATCACCAACCTCCGCTCGATGATCCTAGCTGCTCTAAGCCATCTAGCTGGCGGCAACCACCAAGAGTAACAAGCGAATTCCGTAGCAAAACACAAATACCAAGTGCCTCTAGATGCAAACACTCAAGCAATGCACTTGGATTCTCTCTCAGTCTCACAAAGATGATGAATCAATGATGGAGATGAGTGGGAGAGCTTTGGCTAAGCTCACAAGGTTGCTATGTCAATGCAAATGGCCAAGAGAGGTGAGCTTGAGCCGGCCACAGCCTTTAAATAGAGCCCCTAACGAAATAGAGCCGTTGGGCTCACAGAGCACCCAACAGCGCACCGACCGGACACACGCCACCCAGCGTTCGGTGGCGCGATGAGCGCCATGTGGCCCCTCGGTTTAACCTCATCCACACGATCTCAATGGCTAGTCTGCTACGCGCCACATGTTAAGTTGCGACCGGATGCGCTACTCAAAGTGACCGGACACTCTATCACTGGAGTCCGGTCGTTTCCAGTAAGGTTCCAGAGACGGTTTTTCGCGACCGGATGCATCTAGTGGCTTATGACTGGACTCAGG